>CM056833.1:13810826-15010826 GCA_029853015.1 Chelidonichthys spinosus | reverse complement strand
GCTGCACTCAATTTCTTTAGCAAATATATTCTTCCTTTCAACAATTGGTAGTAATGGTGGGTTTATGGGAGCTAGCGTTCACAATAAAATTGACCAGTTACATTGCGGCAAAACGAACGTCTGGGCCTATTAAACGCAGTAAGATCAATATGTCTGAGCTGTTTGATAAGAAATTAGTCATATTCACATATGAATGCATACATTAATGCCATTCATAACCCTGCTGGAAAGCTGTTAGTGTTTTTTCAAACGGTTGATTTCGCAGTCTTAGACTCCTGCAGACATATTCCATGAAAGGCAGCCCTCCAACATGTCACCTGAACAATGCTGGCTCCCTCATCGACCTTGCTTTCCTGCTCAATTTGGTCTCAATCACAACATAATGAAAATGCACTCCAAAACAGATCCCTTTAAAAAAAAAATTACTTCATCAGGAATGGCTCTCACACTTCAAGGTATTTATTGTTAACGTTCACTTGGTTCTGAAACATATACAGCAGCCATCACGCATTTGTTCCTTTTTAACTTACAAAAGAATAAAGAAAACATAGAAGTGGACGCAATAACGATTATTATACATTTAAACGCATTGTTGTGTGTTAGCCAAATATACAAGTCCCTACTTTATTTAATAAGTCTAAATGAATACATTAGTTTACAATATTAATATGATAAAATACCAGGTTATCACCGTAAATAAGGAAGGGGGTGGCTTAGCGTGGACTTCAACCTGATCCCACCTTTCCCCCACCCCAGTGCGAACTCAAGTGAAGCTGCATTCCTTTTTGTTTCAACAACAGAGACTACGTTTAAAACATCATGGGGAGGGTCCAAAACATGGATTACAAAAGGTCCAGAAACGGCGTAATTGCTTTAAAGGGCAGCTATTTCTGTAATGTTCAAAAACAGACTCCCCTCTCAGAGATGTCAAGAAAATGTGCCCTGATCAGCTGGTGTGCCTTTTTGTCCCATCAAACACCAAAGGGCCCCGTTTTTCAGCGTCCATATGCATATATATATATATATATATATATATATATATATATATATATATATATATATATATATATATATATATATATATATTGCATACTCTTACATTGGCGCCGCTCATCCGCAGGTTCACATTGAAAAAGTGGAAAGTGACAGTACTGTATGTGTACTGTACTGTATGTCCTACCACGTTCTGCCGTAGAGGAGGTTTGAGCTGACCATGTTACTGGTGTAATCTACAGCAGACGTGTCTATCTGGGCCATGTTGAGCTGGCTGTGCAGTGATGGGGGGCTGGGGGACATCTCCTCCAGATCCAAAGCGTTCACCTGCTGCTGGCTCTGATGCTGGCTGAGGCTGCTGGTCGGGGATGCGAGCACAACTCCGGCCCCGTTCTGTTGCTGGCTCTGTTGCTGGCCCTGTTGTACTACCTGTTGCTGGTTCTGCGTCGGCGTGTTGGAGCCGTTCTGGCACGGCTTACCGTCCTTCACCAGAACTGGCACGGCGACGCGCCTCGGGGACTGCGCCTGCTGCTGGCACAGGTTACCGTCCTGTTGCTGCTGCTGCAGCTGCTGCGTCGCCTTGTCCTTGGCCTGACGCTTCATCTTGTACCGGTGGTTCTGAAACCAGATCTTCACCTGGGTCGGCGTCAGGTGGATCATGCTGGCCAGGTGCTCCCTCTCGGGCGCCGACAGGTATTTCTGCTGCTTAAACCTCCTCTCCAGCTCGTAGACCTGAGCCTGCGAGAACAGGACGCGCCGTTTCCTCCTGGGCGCAGCGTGCAGGACTGGCATGGATTTGGTGGCGTCCGCCATTCCCGAGAGACCCCCCATGCCGCCCATGTTCATACCTGTGGAAGGTCCCATGAATCTAGAAACTTAAAAATATACATACATATACATGCGTTCAATAAACAGAAGAGGAGAACACTGTTTCGCCTGAGGTATGCTTTATTGAATATTGGCTGATAATTATTGAAGGTGAAAGGCTTTAGCTTAACAAAACACATTTACATTTTGTAATAATAATAATAATAATAATAATAAAATAACAACAACAATAATAATAATAACAATAATAATGAAATATCTAGAACTTGCTTGTAAAATTTGCCCATGCCAATGATAAATAAATCAAGTCAGACTTGAAAGAATGATCTCCTTTTCAGTGTAGTCATAAATGAAATATGTCTTTAAAATAGTGAACATAATTTGCATTAACTTTGTATCGTTAACTTCCAAACAAAAAAATAGTATTATTATTATTATTATTATTATCATTATTATTAGTATTATTATTTTTATTGTTATTATTATAATAATAATAGTAATAATAATAAAAAGCGATTTACTCTACCGCGCTTTCCTCTCTCGTTCCTTAAACGTCAATTTATTTATTTCAATTCCCAAGAAACAAAATGACAAAAAAGTGTGAAATAGGAGTATATGAACTTACTTGTGGAGTATCTGGGATCGGGGTTGGCGCTGTACCACCCTGTTGCTGCTGCACTATTCCGCATGCTTTCCTGGTACGACGGGAGGTCTCCCATGTTGCCAATGCTTCCATTGCAGTATCCCCCCATTGCGCTGTGGGAGAACTGGGAGACGGTGTGCGGCATGTGGTAAGTGGTGGCCACGGTGGCGTTGTGACCCATGGAGTGCTGTTGCATGCCGGTCTGAGACACCTGAGGCTGTCGGTAGGCTCCCAGTGGAGAGGTTAGGTTCCCTGCGCCGTCCATGCCACCAAACTTCTTGTAGGTCTCCTCGATTGGACTCAAAATATCTGTCACTGAAAAAGGCGTAGTGTGCTTTGGGCTCAACGACATGATTCAGAAAGCAGGTAGGTTTTTTTGTGTTGGAGCAGATCAACCGTGTTGTTGTATCGGCTCTCTCCTTGGTGGATGTCTACGTAAGAGAGTGCTTGTAGAGCGCCTGAGATCCTATTGATCGCCTTGGAGAAGGAGGCGAGCCCAGGGCGCTCTTAGCCCGGGTTTATTGGAGCCAGGAGCCAGGTTTACGACAAAACACAGGGGGCGGAGCAAAACTCCTAAAGCAGCAAACAATAGTCATTGACATATTAGAGACATAATTCATGAGGATATCACTTTGCTTTATATTAAGTTATATATGCGCGCAACACGACGTCGCATATTTGTGATTCTGTCCTTTCTGACAACTATATAACAGGTGAGAATATCCCATATGTCCTGCACACCAGCTGATCCGACCACATACGAATACTTTGCGTCAGTAGGGAATTCCACTCTTTCTAGAAACTTTGAGAGCACTTTGAACAGACATAAGGGCCACCGAGTATCATCAAAGAGGCGCAATGAAGTTGTATGAGCGGCTCATTTATGCTTCTTGAGCATCATGTTGCCCCACCAGAAAGGGACAAATAAGATCAAAATAACAAAATGCTGAAAGGGGGGGGGGGGAGCTTGTGAGTTTATCACCACCTCACATTCAATATCAGTCTTTTTTATGCGTAATATTCGCCATAACTGACCAGTTTTCCTGACGCCAAACAATGCAAGACAAATATTTAATTGTCTATATATCTTAGAAAAAAATAGTGCTGCTGACTTAATGAAGACAATGCTGGAGACAATATTGTGAGCCTCAAACACTCGAGTCTGGTCATCACGCACTAATAACACTTCGGAGTGTTGACCTGACATTGTAATCTCTGAGCAAACTGACTGGCGCCAGGGGAAAAATCAGAGGAAGGGACACACAACGGGGTCAAAAGAGAAAAGAGCTACTACAAATCTGCAATAATGAACACCGGTTAATGTAGCGTCCCATTATAGACTAACGTGTGTGTCCTTTATCGATCTACAACGAATTATTGATTCCGCATCTCACAAGCATCTAGTAATTGAAATTAATTGCTTATAACCACAATACTGATTATATTTGTGTGTGTGTGTGTGTGTGTGTGTGTGTGTGTGTGTGTGTGTGTGTGTGTGTGTGTGTGTGTTTTCATCACTATCAACAGCCGGAGCAGGTGTTCTGTCGTTTGGGTGTATGTACGGGACGTGTTCCAATCTTCCTTTATTGGAGGAAGGAAACACTCGTCTCCACGAAGCCACTAATGTAATTTAGCATGGCATGGCAGCAAGTAGCTCCCTACCCCTAATTGAGCAGTTGAAGACGTGACATGGTCAGCCATCAATTAAAGCGACATATCAAGAAGGCCAATCGCTGGTTCAGTTGGTTGTGTGTCTGTAATAAATCATTCTTCTTGTGCATATTCAAGTAATCGAATAACCCCCCCCCCCCCCCCCTTTTTTTTTTTGTGTCCTCGTGTGTCTGGATTCCGCAGAGGATTTGGGTGGAAGTGGACGTGATTGGCCGTTATTGTTGTTGAGGTAAAGCAAACAATGCGTGCGTATTCCAAAGTCAGCTGCAGTTGACAGCGAAGTGGAGCGAAAGAAAGGGGGGAAAAAAACACATCACTAAAACTAAACATGTGTTGGAACCAAGGGGGTTAACAGATGTAAACCAAATGCGCTCAGTTCAAATAAAAGTCCGTATTCCAAACAGAGTATCAATAATCAGAAAAACACCTTTCTTAGAATAAATATTTCATACCTGTTATTATTCCTGAACACGTCCAGACCCCTGTTCACCTTCTCCGGTTCTTTTAGCGGCGGCAGCGTGGCATCTTTTCAGGGCGAAAAAGAAAAGATAGGCCTCGGACCAGACCTCTAACATTATGTAAATGAGGCAAACCTCTCAACCTTGTGGATTACTGAGTCAGAGAGCAGGACCCTGGTCCACAGACCCTCCACATTAGGATCCCATAAAATCTGGAGCTGGTTGGCTGCATGCGACGTGTTTGAGGGCTTACATTCCACATTAATATAGTTGTCCATCGAAGTTAACTTTGTTCTCCATCCAGTGGAGATGATGCGGCCCAGACAGATGGAGCGGGATACGCGGACGCGCCAAGGAGCTATGAAAAAGGCCCGGCAAAGGTTGGTTATGAAATCGGACGCATTTATAAAGAAAATAACATGAACAATTGCTAAACTGTTTCGATGCTCTCTGCTTTAATAGTTATTGGATCGAGCTTGTTTTTATATGTACACGATACACGCAGCGTGTATGAATACATCCTGACGAATATCATACGATATATCCATTTGAATACGTCTGCTCTGACCCTTGCCACCCTAAGGAGAATATGTGGAACCCTGGTGGCTTCATGACTAGAAAACATAGTTTTATTCCCAGAATTACGCACGAGACGACTTTGTCTCGCCTTCTCCTGGAAATGCGCGCTTTAAAAAAATAAAAATAAAACAATGCTCTTTGATTGACAGCTCAATTACCAAACTGTCTTAATAATTTCAATTAAACAATATTTCACACGCTTAGAAAATGATGAATTGCTAACGTGCGAATTAAATTATGCAATAAAAGTGACAATTAAGTGTCCCATGCGTGCCAAACATTACGCGCCACCAGTGGCTACATCCTCTGCTATTGTGTCTATTAATGATAAGAATTATTGTTGCAGTCCGGGCTTCCAATGAGGTCACGTTAACCAATTTCCCAATACATTTAAGTGATGTTGACCACAACACAACAACCAATTTATATAGTATAATAATATAGTACAATATATTTATGTTAAACAGACAGTCTTTATTCCAATGTCATCACCCCTCAGCTCAGCTCAGCACAGCAGATGGACCAACGCGCCTGGTCACTGAAGTGCTTTTCTCCATCCCGTCGTTGCTGGTTCAATACCCTGAGAGATGTGGAGAGATGGCTTAAGGGCCAGGGTCCTGACCTGCAACCTCAACCATACACCGGCCGTGCACAAGGTGCCAAAAACCTTTGGATTTGTTCACTCTCGCAGGCCTTTTCTAACTTAACTGTGTACCCCGACCCCCCCCCCCACGAATGCGATTTAAACGGATTCCAAAATTATTCCGACTTTACAAATTTATCCTCGGATGATTTTTTTGGTAACAAATAGAACATATTGGCACGTTAAGATTAGATGATAAGTGCCAGTACAAACAAAAGCAAAAACCATGTAAAATGTTGCGTGCTTAATTCACCCACGACCCGTGAGCACATTTTCCCTTTGTCTTGAGCCCCTCGGTGTAGTTATTCATTTTTAAGGATTTCTTATCGTTACAACAGCGAATTATTTACAGAAAAAAATGTATCTCGAAAACGGTTCGAAAGATGCTAGACTTGCAATGTGTTATGCTTCGAAAGAGTGTGATTCATGTAATCTTATGTTTGAATTTGATGAGAAACATTCATATCCTCAATTAGAATATCATTTACCTATTGTATGTGACTGGCAACAGAAAAGTTGTCTCTTAGCCTATTTTTAAATATATACATATTATTATATATTGCGTTATAGTGCGTTATTACGCACGAAATGAATGCGCCAATTTAGTATTACGCGAAGCAGAAAGACCCCATTTTGACATTTGGATCTTGCAATGCCTCAAATTAATTGTCTTCTTCACTCCAAATTTAAGATCTGTATTGTGGCTGAAATGGTTTTTGGAGAAAATCCCGCACCTGCAAGTCAGCGTCGCACCGTTTAGATCAAATACTTTCTCTCCTCTTAAATCTCCGAGCAGTGTGCGAGTAAAAAGCGGGCAGGTGCATATCTTTCAGCTGCACTACTTGAAACGGTGCGGTTCCTCAGCTAAGTAGGTTAAAGGTCCTCACAAGTGGAGAAAGTATGTGACAGGACTCTTGAAGACCGTATTCTTCTGCAGGAGTTTGCATTCATTCACAATTAATGTCGCTTGATGGACGAAATGATGCTAATAGAGCGCCAAAAAACAGAATATGGGCTTTTTAGGTGGATGCTGACCATAATCTGACAGCAGGGGGGGAAATGGTAGAGAATTTATTTTTATAATAGGATTAGTGTGTTGACCTTCTTTAAGTCTCACTGCTAATTTGCAGCTCTTCGTTTACTTGATTAAGTTGCAGCTAATCAGACAGTGGGAACTACACTGTTGGGGGAAGGCTATATCCAGACATGTTGCATGGAGGCAGGAAATAGTTTTTTTTTCCACTGGAAACTGGAGCTTTACTTTCTAATAGAGGGCCTGTTTAGCAAATAGTGAAAGTCTCTGTGTGGCCTGAAATTGGTGCTCTCAAGATACTAACATGGAAGGAAACACATTCACATGATACCAAACTGTTCATGGTGCACAAAAGAGATAATACCACCAATATAGAACATTTATGACGTTCCACTATTTGGAAATATCAGCCTCTTCTTGTTGTAAGACCTGCTTATTGATGATGTGCACTGCAGATACTCTTTCACAGGGGAAAAAGGCTGTCGATGTCAGTTTTAGTAAGTTTAAATCAGCTGACACTGCACGAATGCAAAGACAAGACAAGTGTAAGGAAGCTTAAACCATGTAAAGTCATGATTTATGTTATAATCAGAGGCAGATAAATACAATAAATCATAAAGCTCGATCCTGTCATTTTGTTCAGACTGTAACCCAATAAGCTCTCAGGTTCTTATGATCAGTTATAATTAATGTTTGCATCAAATAAAAGAAATAAAAGCTTTAGCCTCCTGTACATTTGACGTACCAGGGTTATGTGAGTGCTCCTGTCCTCTCTGTTGTTTTGAGTGGCAACATTTAAGTATAGCTGCTCTCTTTTGTAACAACAATAAAAATGTTTAAAAAAAAGATGCAGATCAATGCACGTTACCAATGTTCCAAGGGTACCTGGTTCGTCCACTTCTGTGCTGCATTAATTGTGGCAGCAGTGAGGGCAGGTAAACAAAGCTGTTGGAGAGTCTGGTTGTGACTCAACCACGGCTCACTCTAGCTTTATCACCCAGTTACTCATATGGCAGAATCTCTCTGCCAGTCTTCCTCTGTATCGAGTTGCCCTTGGCAGTAGATTGTTATGATAAGATGAGGCCTGTTTGATGACATGTCCTGAAATTTCTATACACAAATTTGCTCCACTTCATTGCAGAAAGTATATTTGTGTGTTCAAGTGCTGGAATTATAGATTCAGGGATGAACTGTTTTTGTTGTTTCCTTTTTGTCATCAAAGTGCCGTGTGTGCTTTTCAATGACAATAGATAGTTAGTTTGTCTGTCTTACCATTAGTTTGTTTAGCATCACAATAAAAGCAGATTGAACATAATTATTTTATAAAGCAGAGTATTGAAGCTGGTTTATATTAATTCTAAGAAAACTGTGCATACATTGTTTTGGTAAAGTGACATTTTAAAGGAATATGTGTGCATTTACTTTATTCCAGTTCCTTAACTTTTGACAGGAATTTTGAATATTGTGCTGCAGATGTTTCACATCATCATGTGTGGTTAAAGAAATTATATTTTTAGTTATGAAATGTGTTTTTACACCTGAAATTCCTGTGTGTCCTGATGTTCATTTACGTGGCTTGTTTTCATGTACTAGTCAAGAGATGCATCTTCTAATCAAAAGTTTCAAAGCACTTTGAGTGCCGAATGTGGAGACGGAAACTTTTTTTAAATGGCTTCACATCTCAACAATGGAAATGTGAACAGAAGCTGCATATTTTTACCTGTGTGTTTATCCCCACTTTGGGATGCTTTTATCCAGTAGGCCACCTGACAGCCTACCATTATTTAGATGAACACAAACACATCCCAAAACTACTTCAAACTCTGAATGTATTGATCCTGACAGATACCAGCACTCAACACGTGCTTCAATTTAGAATATAAAGTCAAAGCCCAGTTTTTACTGTGCGGTGTAAAGAGATCGACATTTTCCCTTCTGCTCATTTTCTTTTCAGTAATTCAACACTGCCTGAATAAACTGCTACATGGTGAAGGGATAATCTGCATTACTATAAAAATATAAAAACATATATAACATATATAATCAAAAATATCAAATAATATATTGGTATCTTCTAAATTAGTGTAACATCATATTATGAATGCATGTAGTTATTTTTGCACAGTTTATTCTGACACTGAATGTATCTGAATATTCATTGCAAATAGTTATTTATTTGTACGCTCTATTCATAATTATCTTTGCCACCTAATTTCTGTCTTGTGTGGTATGGATTTATATTTGAATCTGCCACAAAACAAAACAATATATTCATACAATTATGTCAAATGTATCATTCATATTAAAGCGTTGTTGTGCTTTATCTCAGCATTATTTTGTATTGAAAATATTTAGGTTTTTAAATTATATACATTTTCATTTTCTTTTCTGTAACTGTAGTGACAATCATCAACTACATACCTTCATAAACAAATTATTTGTATTTGGAAAATCATTTTTGAGGTCTTAAATCCATTGTTGATCAAGATTATAGCCTTTAAAAAGTTATCATAAAAGTGGGACATTGTTTTTAAGGCACGCACAGAATTACACCAGCAATCTTGCATTCATGTGACTGCTGCACCAATCATCAACTTTTTTTACAACAGGATTTTAGTTTGAAGTTCACAACCTGTATTTATTTGGTTATTTTTAAGGAGAAATGTTATACTAAGTGCAAAGTTGGAAAACTGTATTTCTTTTAATACAGTTGTAGTAGTTGATCATTCATATCACAAGCTAAAGCAGTAATCTTGTATAAAATGTTAACATCGAAATATAATGCCGATATGTAATCTATTCAGATTGTGCCTTCTTCTAATAATAACATCCACTTCTACCACATCAGATTATTGACATTATTTGTGAGCAACGTCCTGTAACATTCTTCCAATTTTTCTCCAGTGGTCATCAGAGGAACTACATCAAGAAAAAAAGATCACTAATGTCCAAAGTCATAAGAATAAAAAACTGCAGCAACAATATTTTGTTTTTTCTTGATAAACTGTGATTGAACACAAGGACATCAGAGTGGAATGCATGATGAATGAGATATAAGATATATATAAGATATATATAATATAATATATATATATAATATATATATATATATATATATATATATATAATATATATATATATATATATATATATATATTTGCTTCCAGCTATTTCTTTTTTCTTTGTGATGAGTCTTCAAACACAACATATTAGCCCTCGGGCTGGTCTGTAAATGACAGGAGAATAGGATCTGGTATTAATTTCAGTAGTAAAGGTTTAATATGGAAAGTAAATCATATAATTTAATTTTGAAAAGCCCACGTTTAGTGTTGATGTTAATGTTGAGTAAATAATCTTAAGTGTGATTCTTCACGACCTATTTCATGATAATTATGTAGTTATTATTTTACGCTTTGGGGCCGGCATTTTAAATGTCTCAATATAAGATCATAAAATTTTGTACAATATAAGAATGATCATACAGTCTGCAATCTATGAGCATATTTCTTATGTATTTATAACATTTTTCACAAGCACTCAAATTCTATTCAGGTTTTTAAAAAATCTAAAGCACATCATTTGTAACAAACAATTGTGCTCGATTGAGCTGGATTGCAGACTGTATCTGCAATCTATGAGCATTAATTGAGGGCAGGTAAACAAAGCCGTTGGAGAGTCTGGTTGTGACTCAACACACTGCTCACTCTACCTTTATCACCCAGATACTCATATGGCAGAATCTCTCTGCCAGTCTTCCTCTGCATCGAGTTGCCCTTGGCAGTAGATTGTTATGATAAGATGAGGCCTGTTTGATGACATGTCCTGAAATTTATATACAGAAATTTGCTCCACTTCACTGCAGGAAGTAGTTTTGTGTGTTCAAGTGCTGGAATTATAGATTCAGGGGTGAACTGTTATTTTTTCTTTTATCATAAAAGTGGGACATTGTTTTTAATGCCTTACAAGGCATGCACAGAATTAAACCAGCAATCTTGCATTCATGTGACTGCTGCACCAATCATCAACTTTTTTTACAACAGGATTTTAGTTTAAAGTTCACAATCTGTTTTTTTTTTCTATATTTTTAAGGAGAAATGTTATCATATGTGCAAAGTTGGAAAACTGTATTTTTTATATAAGTAGTTGATCATTCATGTCACAACCAAAGCAGTAATCTTGTATAAAATGTTGACGTCGAAATATAATGCCGATATGTAATCTATTCAGATTGTGCCTTTTTCTAATAATAACATCCACATCCACCACATCAGATAATTGACATTATTTGTGAGCAACGTCCTGTAACATTCGTCCAATTTTTCTCTAGTGGCCATCAGAGGAACTACATCAAGAAAAATTATGTCCAAAGTCATAAGAATAAAAAACTGCAGCAACAATATTTAGTTTTTCTTTATATACTGCGATTAAACACAAGGACATCAGAGTGAAATGCATGATGAATGATATATATATATATATATATATATATATGTGTGTGTGCACTTTATCTCACCGTGGGACGGGGATAAACGTTTTGATTTTGTGTATGTGCTACATGGAAGGAATTGACAAATAAAAAGTTGATATGAGTTGATTTGCGTCTAGCTATTTATTTTTTCTTTGCGATGAGTCTTCAAACATGACATATTAGCCCTTAGGCTGGTCTTCAAATGACAGGAGAATAAGATCTGGTATTAATTTCAGTAGTAAAGGTATAATATGGAAAGTAAATCATATAATTTAGTTTTAAAAAGCCCACGTTTAGTGTTGATGTTAATGTTGAGTAAATAATCTAAAGTATGATTCTTCACTGCCTATTTCATGATAATTATTTAGTTATTATTTTACGCTTTGGGGCCGGCATTTTAAATGTCTCAATATAAGATCATAACATATTGTACAATATAAGAATGATCATACAGTCTGCAATCTACGAGCATATTTCTTATGTATTTATAACATTTTTCACAAGCACTCAAATTCTATTCAGGTTTTTAAAAAATCTAAAATACATCATTTGTAACTAACAATTGAGCTCGAAAGGTGGAATAACACAGCTATGTTAAATATTTATACATTCACATATTTTTGAATTTTACAACAATATATTTGAATTAGAAGGTATTTTATTACGTGACTTATGCAGTTTTCCCACATCCTACAGATCCCACAATTCCACTGTTCTTCTTTAGACCCAAGAATCTTGGGAGTTGAAGGAGGTGTATTTTGCATAAAACACAATATTCCGAAGTTTGTTCTCTTCTTACTGACTGAAATGCAAACACTAACAGTGAAACCCCACAGCGGCTGACCTGTTTTATATTTGTTTTTCTTTATTGTTTTATTACTTTTGTTTAAATCCCTTTGTCTGGCTCTCGGCTGCTACACAGTCATAACAAGTGTACCTGGCTAATGGCTCTCCTGTTTGTTGGTTTTGTCTCGTTGTGTTTCAGTGGTTCTTTCTCTCTGGAAGGATGTCGGCTCTCTGTGCCTGGCCATCCCTGAGGACGCTTGATGTCATCTTGTCTACCTGATCATTACACTACCTGCTCTCCTCCACAATGCTGCCCTCTCTCTGCTCCACCACTTGAAATGCTTGGCTAGCCTCTTCTCTGAAAACATCGTGAAATTGTGTGTTACAATGCTGCAGACGGTTCCTGCTCTCTCCTCCCTCCAGCCATGTGTGCAGGAGCCAGAAAAAGATTTCTCCACACGGACGGCTGCTGCTCAGTCAAAGGGAAAACGCACAAAGCACCCTTCAGCCGCCTGCCTCCACTCACCTCTCACAGCTTTCCTTTATTGACATTTGTGGTGTATTATATTTTTGTAGATATGCATGAGTTACAGTATTAAACAAGTCCCATGTGTCTCCGTAGGAAAAGCACAAATATCAATAATACAATGACAAAATTCCATTTGGCTGCTTTAGTTCCAGGGTCCTGGTATGATGCATGCTGGCCCGCTGTGACAACATCATTGTACACAATATTCGTAGCAGCTGTGCTTTTCCTCTGTACAACATTGAGTGTAACATGAAAAATGTCAGCGCTTGCAAGCATAGGTCACTGTTAAGGTGTCCCAACAAGAACACTGCTAATCAGAGTCTGTCAATGCTAACCAAACATAATAATCCATCTGTCATCATTCATGAAAATAATGATGGAAAAACATTTGCGTCAACTTTAACAAAACGCACTCGGAGTGACTGCATTCATTTCATTAAATGTCTCTTACATTCAGTTCAAAGGGAGTTTATGATCCATATAATACAGAAACAAACAACAAATGTAAAAAAAATAATAAAGTACATTGCATATTAAAAGTTCGGTTCATCAAAGCCTCAGATAAACCTTGTAATTCACCAAAAGAGGACTGCGTTTTTTGTCCCCCATCACTTCCATTCAAAGTGTACATGGAGAGCATCTTATCGGCGAACAGGAGGATCACAGCAAGCAAAACCTGTTCCAGTGTTCATACGGGCAGCTGAGGATCGCTTTAAGACAGACTTGAAAAACTGTGATTCTCTCCTTTAATGTAGTACAATATATATACACCTTTTCTATCTATAATATCACAATAACTGTAACTCATTAAGGTTATTAAATCAACCTTTTCTAATATTGTTAACTTTTTAATTGATGAATGTTGGGTTAATAGTCCTGAAATAATTATGCTTTTTCAGTTATATGCCTGATGTATATGGAAATGGTTTGATACGAATTCTGTTCATCAAAAGACAAATGCATCTATAACTGCTACACTAACCACATTTTCCATATCACATACCTGTAACTTATGTTATTTGCATTACATGATGACATATTGTTATGTTAAATTAATTCTTACTCATGAAATGTGTCATCATATTGTAATTTAAAACCTAACGGCTGCTTTTCTAACCCCCGACAATAAAATGTATAAAATGATTGTAATGGTGGCATTTATTTTATTGAACAAGTCTATTAAATTTGTACATTTTAAAACAACAATGTTTGAGCAAAATGCTGTACAGATAAGTTAAAAATACATTTTTGATCATTTCAAATGATAATAAATACATTGTGAAAAAAAAATTAAAAAGCACAGTGCACTGTAACATATACAACATGTTAAATGGAATTCAACAACAATCAATTCATATTCATGTTTTGTGAGGACCAGCAAACTAAAGTTAATTTGCAGATTTAAGAATGAATATAAATGGAAGACGTGGCTGTTGAGAATAAACTGCACATTCTGGGAAACAATGGAAAGTATTCACCAGATCTTAACTGGGACGATGGACAGAGGATCTGAGGGTCGAGTGGGGCCTGCAAAAGAGTCGGCTTGTGTGCCTTGCTCAGGTGTACTTCTGCAATGGCAGCCATGAATGTGATGCTCCACTTTTAAATATCCCAACTGGGGGCAGTGTTGGTTAGGTGGCCAGACAGTTAAAAAAAAGTGTATAAAAGCGTCAGTGATTGTTTTGTTGGGATTGTGATTTTATGTCATTGGAGTTGATTTTGTCCCTTCGAACACAGGTGTCAAATAAAGGACGGCGGACTGATGGAGAACTGTTTGTGCTACCGCATAACCTTTGTGTGGATGAAAACATATTGAGCATGTTGATTGCATCTGTGACTATAGAAGACAAATAAGTTGAAGTTTATTGCTTCCATCTCACGCATCACAAAGAGGCTGAATGTGATACACGATACAATAAAGTCAGACATTGCTTGGTTATATTGATACGCTGCGCCTATTCGATAAAGCAGCAAAGTCCACACAAAATAAAAATGTCATGAAGAAGCTTGTTTTTTTCAAATGTATTTTTCCATTCAGTGAAGTTAGCTCTGAAACACAGTATAAATTCACCACAGGCTACACAAGTGCACGAACACACGAGCGGGCACAACTTGCTACACATATTTTTACATCCTCTTTAGACAGGAAGTTAATTAGGCAACATGAATTGGCAAAACGCGTTGCTGCCACATTGTTGCTCTTTGATCATGGCGCATGCTGATTGAAGCATGTCTGAAACAGATGATGGCTGGCTGTTATGAGGCTCAAAGCCCCAGGATCCATTTGCAGTGCTGGCATCTCAAGCACCGCATGTTCATCCTCTGAAGAAGGTGAGACAATCCATTAAGTGAAAGGCATAAACACTCAACTCTGGGAACCTGATTGTTGGCGCTGTCCCCCATCCAGCCCATCTGACTGCAGCGGACTGTGGGTTTTATACAAGACAATTCAAGTCCTAAGATGGAACATTGAGAAAGAGAAAACAAAGGGAAATAAGACCATATGGCAATTTGCATATCATAACACAGCAGCACAACTTTTAATAGAAGAGCTTGCAAAATGTGAGAGATGGAGCACTTTGAGACGAGTCGGCTCTAAATGTGAATCATCATGCAATTGTTGGTGTAAATTCGTCTCCGAGTTCCTCCAATTTCAGCTATCCCACATTATCTATATGATCAAAGTGTTCTAGTTGACATGTTTGCCATATGGGTTTTAGTCTTCTTCAAACGGTGAATCGTGTCATGGAATAACATTAACATCTCTGATCTTGTACATAAAATTGGGAGGAAAACACAAACATTTTTTTTTTTAAAGTGTCAAATCTACATTAGATTTAAAACACCACAAGTGTCAACTTGCCAATATGCATTGAGTCGCTGTTGTCAATCCGTTTAAGTTACAAACAGTGTCATGAGTTATTGTCTGCTGTTATTAATTTGATTTTTGTATTCCCCAGAAGTCAACTTGTGTAAAATTCAGTTCTTTGTATGAGCTACACTGTCAGCCAGCTTGAGCCCGTGAAGTAGCCACCTGGAAGAGTGTGTGAGAAACATTATGCAAAACTATCTTGACCTTTTTTCATATTTCAGGAAGGTTTTTATCATGTGTAAGGAACCTGTTATTTTTTAGAGAAATATTTGTTCCAAGAGTGCGGCAACTTTATTAGAATAATTCAGTCACTAACTTTTTAAAATATAAAAAGAGAAGATAAGAATTAAAGACTAATCTCAGTTGATCTTTTCTGTCTTTCTCCCAGTAATATACCAGATATGCAACCAGTGAGAGGATACTAAATGAAGCAATCCTGCTCGAGACACATTTAGTTGTTAATAGCTCTCTGCAACCTTTTTTTTTTACTGGCTGTCGCCTTACATTGTCATTGACACTCATGAGATCGATGGGCTATCCACTGTTGAAAAAATACTGAATACACCTCTTGGAATCTTATAATGTATAATGATTCTATGCTATTGATTCATACAATGTATAATGAACTTACAAATGTTAATTATGACCCTTCTATACATTATAAACCCACTTTGCAGAAATGAGGGACCAAAATAAAAAGCCAGGGTGATTTTTCTGTAGTCCTTTATTTCATTCACCATGATATTTTTTTTTACAAGGCTGCAGTGGTGGAATACTAGAAGACAGGTGGAGAAAGGTACCTGGGAAGGAAAAAAAACCCTGCTCTGTCTGAGCACTCTACCAGATCAGATCATGACAGTCTCTGTGTGTGCTCTGCAGACTGCTGCTTTCTTAATCTCGACATTCAGCGAAGTCAAGAACCTTGACGCTGACTGCTTTTTCTTAAACTGGCGGCAGCTCATCCGCAGTACTCTAAACTCAAACCTACTGCGAGCACAGTTTTAGAACTGCACTATCAGCATCTACTACGGCAAAACACTGGTGCGTGTTTTGCCTTGTCCAAAGAAACGGAAATGGAAATGTTTCTTTCCATGTGAGGCACTTAGACGATCTTGTTAAATATTCCTTAGCATTTACTATTCAGAAAAAAATGCCCCATTAGAGCATTATAGTCAGTCCTGCTTTATCTTTATCTCAGTTTCAGTCTGATTCAGGACATGAAATGAGCTGAAAAATCTTCCTACATTCACTCACACTTGAAGTTTGTGAAAATGACCTTACATGGAGACAAGGACACTTAAGCAAATGGGTTCTGCATTGTCTCACAGCTGTGTTTTAACTGCACGTGAAAGAACAACATTGTAGGGAAAGGGGGCTGAAAGCGAGTGTTGTGATACCTTATATAGGTAGGAGAGCAAATTGTAAAACAAATGAAACAATGTTGTCTGGATGTTTATTTTCCAGATAAGAATCCAATGATACTTTTATGATTATAGCTTTACCCCCTTTCAATTCCACACACTAACTTCTGTCTTTTTATTGGTGTACCGTGTATTCTCTCAATTATATCCAATATAAAATGCCAAGTGAACAGCAAAAATGTTTTCTTTAGGATCATTTAGAGGCGTTAATTATCCCATAAATTAAATATACATCTACATCTACATCTACAAATAGTGAATGCAAAATGTAATGATTATTTAAAAGGTATTGCCTTGTTGCAGGCTTATACTGTAATATAGCTGGGGGTGGGGGGTCTCATATTAGCCATACTAATGACTATTATCTTGTGAACAATAACAAAAACAATCCCATTTTTAAAAATGTGTGTTATAGAAAAAACACAGCAGTTGGAGATGCTCAGAGATGATTTTCTCTTTCCTTAAGCTCCACAGAAAAACTGTCATCAAGCTGCCGCTCTTCTGTTTCTTCCTGGTTTAAACCGCAGATAGAGGCGTGTGTTAGTCGGTTCTCAGCTCACCGGGTTCTCCTCACGCAGACGTGCAGCTGACCTGAACATTGCTCTGCAGACACTCTGTCCCACTGAGTAAACTTGTGGATTTGCTGGGTGGATTCTCTCTGGTTCGTATAGCATACCATGTGCCCTAATACCTCCCTATAATAACCCTCCATTTTAATGAGGTTTTATGTCCATCTCTGCATCAATACCCCCCCCCCCCCCCCCCCACACACACACACACACACACACACACACGAACACACACACACACACACACATTAAACAGAAAAAAATCCTTAGACCAGATTTTGAAATGTGAGTACCTGAATGTAATTTTGCTGTCCCGTGAAGATGTGTTGCAAGCCGTTTGTTCTTTCAGTAAATTTCCCCCATAAAGCACAACTAGCCTCCTCAAAGTGACCAAAACTATTGCAGATTAAACATTTCTTCCCTCCTTTCTCACGACTCCTCCATCGCATGCCTCCACCCCCCTGCTGCTGCTCCATTCTAACCCAATGAGGCCCCCTACAGGTGCAAGCTCGCTGATGCTGAACTGAGCAGGTGCATGGAGATGGGAGCCTTTTATTTTGTCATTTGACCCATTTTTTTGCAGTGCTTACTTGTTCCCCACATGAGGCGATGATATTGCTGAGGCACTTTGCAGTCTGCGAATTAATTCGAAATAACGTTCAGGCCATAGTCTTTAAAACATAAGTCTGTAGATTGTAGGGACGTGCTGATTTATTCTTTTAGTATTGTTTTTTGTTTTTAAAGCAAGACATCCGACTCCACTGATCCGGTTTCACTTGGTGCTCCAAGATCATATTTATTTGGGTTGATGATGTTGTTAGTTATGATGCAGTGATTTTTTCCCTCCATATTACTGGGGATATTTGGTTCAAAGTCTCATTTATTGTGAAAGGAGAACCTCACTTCAGGTCTATTGTTCACTTTCACTGAAGTGGATTTATCTTCGCCATGTTGGTCCACGTGTCCCCCTATCCTATTGCGCCACACCGTGGAAAAGGTCTGTTTAAGTTGAGTCTGTTTTCGAGAGCGATATTATGATGCTTTTAAGATCGATAACAATGATATAAACCGCAATCATGAACTGATTATGTAATTTTTAGTGGGATGTCTATTGATTTAAAAAAAAAATACAAGAAGAAAAAACATGTTAATGTCAGGGTGATTTGTGTTGCAGTGGCTCCTTTGCGGTGGTGGAAGTAGACGGAGCCTGCCTGTTACACAGGTAAACGCTGCATGGCGCCAACTAAAGACCTCTGCTGCCATCTTGCGGCAGCTTGGCGCAACGCGTCCTCCTCCGCCTCTCCCTCCCTCCATCACTCCCTCTCTCTTTAATATCGCCACTGTGGCGAATCTAATCTGGATCTCCTTTAAGGCAATAAAACCCAGATAGCTTCCTTTAAATGAAAAGCGCCGCTTATTACAGCTTTGAAATCCTCGTTTATTTGGCGATGTGCACGATAGAAAAGTGATTCATGTCGAGGTTCAAATGGGCAGGATGACGAAGATCCATGGTGTCCCAAGTGCACATTTCCTCAAGTATTGTATTCCAAGGTATATAATAGAGTTATCCACGCAGGTTGAACTATGCTGCGCGCGAAGATGCTTGTTTTAATGTCGCCTGCTTTATCCCTTCAAGCAGCCAAAAGCAATTTCCGATAAATCTGACCCTGTTGCTGAGCTGCTAGAGGGGAGGTGTAATTTTCTGCTGCGTTAATGACAAAACGCGGCTGCAAAAACGAATATTGTTCACCGTAAAAAGTTTATCATAAAGCTTACACAGCTGATACATTTTATTATTTTAGCTCCGGTTTGGGTGCAAACACAACAAAGCGTGACTGGATGCACAAATGCGTGTTTTGGGGGGTTGACCTAAAAAAAAATATGTTTACATTTGGTGAGAAACGGGCATTTGATTTATGGCTTCCTAACATATATAACATTTTGAATTAAAAAAAAAAACAAAGAAATTTAAATGCACAATAAAATTATGATATTTGCAAATACAAGAGCTATTTACAGAACTTAATTTCTAGTCTTTCCAATGGCAGTAAATCTCGGCGCATTAGTCCGCTCAACACCTGCCAATGTTTTGTTGTTCCCATGGAAAACATCTGCATCCAACAGCAGCACATCCAGATCGACAGAGTCACAATAAAAATTAGAATGCAAATGCGAGCTTCAACATTTACTTCCTACATTAATTAATCACACTATTTGCATATTTCTGCAATTGTTACCAGCATGAAGCACTTTGTTGTTCGCCCGTATAACTTAGAGTCAAATCCAGGGATGGCTTTGTGAAAGGCAATCTTTAATAGGAGCAGAATGTCCACAGCAGCTCACTTGTACGAAGCGGAAATGTAATGGGACGAGATTGTGTGAAATATTTTTTTCCACGAGTCTATTTTAGAAACAATCCTACGCGCACCAGAGGGACTCAACGCAAATAAGGAAGAACACTGTCTGGTATTAAAAATAGTTTTTTTTGCACTGTGACGAGCGACTTTTTAGGACAGACAATAAGCAGCCTTTCACCCTGGAGGACGGGGGCGAGAGGGGAAAGAGAAATGAGAAGGCTGTTGTTGGCATAGCTCTATCAAGGAAGAAGGACTCCCTGTTATCTGTGAATGGGGCTTCTTCTTCCTTTTTTTGACCAGAATAGATATAGCACGAATTTTTAATTCGTTTTTCTTTGAGAGACAACAATGCTTTATTTGAGAGCTTGAGACAATTTGGGGATTGTGAGAGATCCTTTTCTCCTTGTCCGAGCCCAGCTGCCCATATGGGATACAACGTGTGCAGCAAAGATCACAATGGCACCGAGTGACAGGCAGGACAAAAAGCCCAAGGATACATCTCCCTGACTCTGAACAGCACCAAGAAACTCTGTCAGTCTCTCTATCTGCACTGTCTGCTGCAGCCCCACTCCTGCTGCTCGTTAACATGCACGCCTCTAACATCCAGCACCACCGGCCCTGGGCTTTTGTCTCCGCGCTGTGTCGTGTACTGTGTTATGCAATGATAGAGTCACAAAACTGCTTCATCACCGAGGGCAGGGAGCCACACAGAGGTCCGCGTTTTGATTTGATTTTACATTTAATCTTAAAAATAGTCCCATATGCGACGTTTTATTTAAAACAAATATCCGATGACAACTAATCCGTTTATCAATTTGCAATTCCCTTCCCCGTCTAGTCATCGCCTCCTCAGAATAACGGGGCTGTACGCGGGAATGGGGCACGCGAGAATGGGGCACGCGCTACGTTTTTCTCCTTTTGCAACAAAATGCACCAGAAAACGAAAAGCAGAAGCAGGCTGCCGATGGATTTGACCCCACGAGCTCAACCAGTGGTGAAACACAAAACCCTTTCTGTGCCGGACAAATTGAGTCTGTGTCGCCCACAAAAGCAGTAGCCCCTCGAGACTCAATTCTGTAAATAATTAGCAAATCTGCACCAATTTGGCTGTTTGTTCAGCGATGATAGGGGCGACTCCAACATCTGTCGTGGGATTTTTGTCCCGGGACAAACACCATGCATAGATTTCTCTCCCAGGTTATCATATTTACCCAAGATATTGACTGGAGTCTGATAATCCGCAGTGCGCTATACGGATCACTGGGGAGCGATATTTGCTTGTTTTGGTTGCGCATTTTAAAAAAAAGGGGGAGCAACGGAGCAAAGTATAGTTTAATGCGGAATGTCAGCGCTAACACGGTATATGAACGTGTGAAAAATAACTTAACCAGGCGGTTAAAGCCCCTGTAAACCGCGCGTATTTTAGTTGACCATTGGCCGTGGTTAAACAAAGAAGACTGGTGACTCATTGATTATTCCTGCTCTATTTGCAGTTTAGCGCTTAACAAGATAACAAAACATTTATTGCATTAAACTACCCCCCCCCCCCCTCCGCCCCCTCCCCTTTTTCGGTCTACCACTTTACACCCAAGGCCGGCAGTCGTTGGGGATGCTGACAAAAAGGGGAAGCTTTTGACTCAAAAGCTTCTTATGTGGAGAAGCCCTCTTATATTAAGTGAGTGGATTTTAGTCCCATTTCACGAGTGACTTTAGGCTCTTTATTAGTGGGGTGTTCGGATTTGTGGAAAAATATTCTCGGGATTAAATTTGCCTAAAAGGGAAAGGAGTGAAGTGCGCTGGAGAGATCTATTCCCAGAGTCAAGCTCCAATTCTGTGCCACAATAGCGTTTAGCTTCCCCGCGTCTCGTGGTGATGTTTGGCGCTCTCTTTTCCACAGATGATCAAAATCGAATACACTCGTATAAACCAAACCCTCCTTTTTCAGAAACACAGCATTTTATTTTAAAATCCTTATAAAAAAAAGTGGGACGTTTAGCCATCACCGCGCGGCTACACTGTTATTTACATATGTGATCTGACACGGCAGTCATAACGCTTTTTTTAGTGCTAAAAAACACTCCCTCGTTGTTTTTAAAACAACCCGATTTTAAAATGTGGAGCCTAAATGTGTGGAGGCCGATCTTCACCCTCACGCCCCCGAAAGCTCTCTAGATTTGCAAACATTTGCCACAAAATATTTACAGGAAATAAAAACAAAAAAGGAAAAATAGCTGCAAAGTTGCCAGTGTTTATTCATGGCCATAAATATTTTTTCGGTCCATAAAAGAAGCAAGAAATTAAAATTTCTATAATTATAAAGTGGTTCGTACGTGCTGATAATAACACGAAGGGGACAAAAGAAAACAAGAGGAAAAACATCTCTACAACCAACACACAACATACTTTACAAAACAAAAAAAAATTCACAAGAAGAGCATTGACATTCTTAATAAAATCTATAAGGGAGAGGTTCGGACCCAGTTCTCTTAACGAAAACATGTAAACACGGCGCACACATGAGCCCCGAATAAAAATGGTAGTATATATATGAGTCAAGCTGCAAAAATGAAAAGTCTTTTTGTTTTTTTGTGTTTTATTTTTTTCCTCTCTCTCTCTCTTTGCTTTGTGGTGAAACTCCCTATCGTGCCTCCAAGCCAAGTCTCTATAATTTCTCTCACCAAGTCCACTGTTGCGTTTGCACCAAGTGATGTGCTGGGAACTGTGGCGTGGCCGCGGCGCTGTACTGCGCGTTATACTGCATGTGTTGGAGTGACTGGGCGCTATAAGCCGAGAAGGGGATCCCGGCCTGAAAAGTGGCCGCCAAGTCCTGAGCTTTAAGAGTGTGACAAGGCTTTCCATCCCTGACTAAGACGGGCACGGCCACCCGCCTGGGAGAAGGGAGATGGGTCACTTCCATACCTTTCTCGGCCCGGGCTCTCTTCATCTTATACCGGTGGTTCTGGAACCAGATCTTCACCTGGGTCGGGGTGAGGCGGATCAGGCTGGCCAGGTGCTCCCTCTCCGGGGCGGACAGGTACCTCTGCTGCCTGAAGCGGCGCTCCAGCTCGTAGGTCTGCGCCTTGGAAAACAACACCCTCCTTTTCCGCTTCTTGCCGGAGTCGCTGCCGCCGCTGCTGGAAGTTTCCTTGTCGTTGTCCGGCGATTCGTCGTCCGCGGACGGCTCCGGGGACTTGGCCGAGTCCTGAGAGCTGGCGGAGAGACCGTGCACTGCGGCAAGAAACGGGAGAAACACTGTCAAAATGTTATGTTGTAAAGTTCCCAGGGGACATTCATCACAAAGCACGAGCCGAATAATCGGCAAATCAGAAACTTTGAACGCATTATAGGCAATTGATTGGGCTGCTGCGTAAATATGGACAAATAAGCTGTTCATGATTGTGCACATGTCAAAACACAGAGACGTAAACATGTATAGTAATAATAAAACAACGGGCTGTGTTGGCTTATCTGAAATATTTGATGTAATTTTTTTGAAGTGGAAAAAATGAATTCTTCAGCCCAAATATCCCGAAGCAGCGCGGGTCGGTGGAGCATTAAAAGGTGCATTGTCTGCCTGTAGATCCCCACAGCCTTATATTTCACACCGAGCTCACAGTAATAACTCATAGCCTCCTTGTTTCCTCCGCGATGCTTTATCGATCAAATTCTTACGATGCAAGGCGCGTCGAGCCTTAAAACACTGCATGCATTTGTTGAGCTGTAAACGCCTCAAGACGAGCGCAGCAGCGTGCATAAAGATGAACGCTGCACGCCACCCAAGGGCATCATTAGGGTGCAATAGCAGGCTACATGCCATCAATTACGCCTTAATGCAACCGCATAGCTCGGAAATATCACACGAAGTCATTATCAACACGATCAAGAAGGATTCTTAGACTCTACTTACATGAATATTGAATACTGTCCGTAGTAGCAAGCCATCGCGTGTAAGGATTGTCACTACTGTCATAAAAGGGGTTCTTTAAAGGCAGATTTTGAACGTTTTCTAGAGGACTTTGCACCAAAACTCCAGTGTTTTTTGTCGTGGACGTGGTCTCCGATCCCTCCGTGTCTTCCTCCGCTCCGGTGATAGATCCTTCTTCGTCATTTGTGTCAGGAAGGTCCAAAATGTCCTTTACAGAAAAGCCCGTCTTTGTGTTGGTCAACGACATATTCTGGTGGGGGGAAATATGCAGGGAAAAGTTGCTGCACCAGCTTTTTCGGACAATCCGCTGTTTAGAAAGAAGAAGAAGGAAAAAAAAGCAGAGGCGATGTCTCAGGGAAAAATAGAATGAATAAAGAGTCGCTCTACGCTGAAGTACAGTCACAGCAGCCACTGTGGATAACCATTGCCTAGGCAAGTAGCAGTGGATTCAGTGTCTGTAAGTCCAGGAAGAATGCCAAAGTGGCTGAAGTGCTATGTGTGGCTCATGGATACTGTGCTACTGCTGGGTACTAGAGGGAAATAAGCCATTACCTTGTCCGATCAGTCCATATAAGGTTGGTCTCAACACATGAACCTGCAGTGAAAAAGCATTAAAACACGCGAAAGGTTGGCCACGTGTGGGCGGGTCTTAGGAGTCAAGTGGATGAAGACAGTGTTTGCAGATGTGAAATTGTGGGTTTTGGGGAGATCCGAGCCTCTACCATTGGTGCTTCAGAGCATGATGAGTGGTATAACGTGTCAATTAATTACAAAGACGGGGAGGGCCTTTTTTACACCCTATTTACATACAAAGAACCTCCAAGTAGCTTTATACTCACAATACTTAAAAAGCCCTTTTTAACAAATTGCTCCCACAGAAGCTCTCGTCTTTTACTTTCCTCACATTTCAGACATAAACATACATTTTGGGGGTAATTTTTCTTTAAGTTATCTTAGGCGATGGGAACCACAAAGACATGTTCAAATATTCGGGGATAATTTATGTAAACCTTTTGTGTCAATATTTTTGTCAGGGCTTAAGGACAAGAGGCTGTGTTGAAACTGAAGCAGGACTCTGTTTGAAAACGCTAAGCAAGTATTTAAGACAGTGGGCCTATCAAAATGTAACGCTGATAATGATGACTATACAGCCAACGATAACGGCACCAGCAGGCATTATACCAGGAATAATAATAACAATAATAATAATGAAAATTATTAATATTCGTAATATTAATAATAAATGTGTAATAGCAGAAAACTGCAGGCTTAAAATAAATAAAAAAAAAACAATAGGCCTTAATTATTGTTTTTCTGTTGTTTTTATATGCGTACATCTCTCTGCGTACTTTATCATGCAATTATACTATTGAAAATTACAATGTTCTCTTGCATTTTTCCCTCAATAAATCCTCCTCAGTTCCACCATGGCAGCGCATCCTAATATTTGTTTTCTGCGTGTGTAGAGCCCCCTCTAAAGTGCTCCATCTTGCTTTTTTTTTCCACTGTGGAAATCCGAGTACCATTGTTGGTTACTTTATTTTCCTCCCCTTCAAGACTTTCCCTTTCGTTCTCCTCCCTCTGCCTCCTATCCAGTATGTGATGTGGGTGACAATGTTTCACGTTTTTTCGGGCAAGTCCGCTGCGCATCCTGGGTGGTCGGACCCGGGCAAACACAAATACAAACCGATTGCTAAGCTGCAGACAATGGGGGAAATGTAGACAAATGTCCGGCTCCTGTTGGAAGCTTTTGTCCGGCCGCAGTTTTTGCATTTATTTCAGGGGCGAAATAATAGATGATTGACGCCCCGCGCACAATGCTTTCTAACTGTTTGGAATAAATCTGAGGTTGTTCCTAGTTGTCATGGCATTCAACTGCTTTCAATGGACTATCTCTTCATTCAATTCCTGGATCCCTCCACAATATTAAGGAAAGTCCTTCATCTCAGCACACACGCGCGCGCGCACACGCGCGCACACATGCACAGTTAGTCTGCCTCCTCCTTGAAGGAAAGCCAGGAAATATTATTGTTTAGTTCCACATACAATACATTCTAATTGAATTAACTGATTGTAGCACTTTCACAATAAACGTATAATTAGTTTCATTATTATTAATAATATACTCATATTATAATACAAATAAACCAGTCAATTCTCTTTATATAATTGTCTCTGTGTTTTAACATTCCTGGTCCACATATAGAAGCACACCTGTCATACAGGCCTGAGGTAAATATTTCACCAGACTGCCAGAATTAATCACAACATCCCACAAAGGCTCCATTGAGCTGAACGGGCTGTATGGACAAACTGGAGCAGCGCCTGGGTCTCTATATACGGGAGAGAGAGGTTACTGACCTGATCCACCAAGTAATGCTGCTCAGCTAAATCCGACATGTGGAGGGGGACATCCAGCCCGCAGCAGACACCCAGAGAGCTTTACGCGCCACGGAGGAATGGCCCGGGCTGTAGCCTCTATGCGCATCTCATCAGGAAACTCACTTGGCCCACGCGGGACATTATTTCACCGAGTCGTATTTAGTGCCTCAAAAGTGTGTGGAGCTAAATCAGGGGTTGTGTTATAGCACGCAGGCTTATCGCCCGCGTTGCATTGTGCTTTGCTTTTGCTGCGTGTGGCACGATGACAAGGGGGAAGTCACAGTGTGGTTTTGGTGACGGTGCATGGCAGCGCACTGGGCTGGAGACTGTGGTCAGTTGCTGGGGATGTTCTATTTGATCAATTGAGCCGAGGGTTTCGGCAAGAAGAGGTAAATGTGCACAGGCTAAGTGGATGTACTCCACTTGGAGAGCCTATCGCCCTGTGTTTACCTGTTTACTTTCACAGGTAGTTCAAACAGGCCGCTTGCCTTTTCACTCTGACAGTGGCCAGTATTATGCAGAACGGGACCAGTCAACGGGGCTAACACCGGAACTTTTTTTTCACAGTCCTGCAAATCTGCTCTTTGTGCTGCGATTATGTAGGCTACATTTATGCAATACATTTATTGTGTAAAATGACATGCCCGATTTTGAGACTTTATTTTCTTACAGGATGAAGATTATTATTATTATTATTATTATTATTATTATTATTATTATTATTGATGCAGTATATTTTTTGTCATTATCATTACCACCTTTATTGGCGCTGTTTTTGTAATTATTAAGTCGTAAAAATGAACCATCCAGTTTTGAACGAATCTACAAAGTTGAAACATTGTTGCAAATATGTTTCAACTGATTTTCCCTTTCCGTGGGTAAATCACGTCAGCTGCGAAATGTGTGTGTGTGTGTGTGTGTGTGTGCGTACGTTGGGGGGTGTTGGGGGTGTTAAACCAGAGAGAAGATGGGGTAAAGAAGGGCCTCTGAGCTGCAGATGCATCAGGATTTAAAGGACAATACGGGGCGCGGGGCTGGTGCTTCCCATCACCCGTTTATTTGAGTTCAGCTGACACTAAATCTTCAGATCTGACTCTAAAACGATACATTATAATGGTATTTCTCATCTGAGTCTGTGCTTAAAACACAGCGCATGGCGTGCACAACACTAACCTTTTTATGTTCTCATTGCTGCTATAATTAGGCTATCTTTTGCCAGTGCTCCCATTTTATTATTATAAGCAACAGAGCTGACTGGCTCATTATTAAAGCTCGTTATATTTCTTCCCCTGATCCCAGCTTTGCAATCAAACGTACAGCAGAATGGACTCATCCAAAAACAATTATTTTTTCGGATGAACCCCCAAAAAACGGACCCCGTCTGATTAATTATAATTCCCTCCTAAAAATTCATGCCCACGATTGTTCCCAAATAAGTGAAGAAAGAGCTTTTTATATTCTTGATTAAATAAATCTTTCGATTGAATGCACAAATAAGAATGCCGCAGGAGAATCCATAATAATGTTGATCATTCCCTCCTTTTAATCGCTGAATTTCAGCGTGTTTGGATGCCTCCGGCAGGGAGTTAGTCTTTGATAAAGGTAACCCCTTCTGCCTCAGGGTGGCCGTGATAAATGTACAGAGTGACAACAACGATTTCCTCCCTCTATGATTAAAAGCCTATATATGATATGTGGGTAACGCGGGTCCGGTTTATTTATTATGGGGGCTAAGCCATGGCCCGAGGAGACTTGGCTTCAGGGTAGAAATCATTTTGGAGCCCGTTTGATTTTTTTTTTCTTTTTACAGAAATCCAGCCACCTTTCCCTCCCGGGCAAAAGTCTTTATTCGTCTCTTCCCTCTAATGATTAAACATGTCACGGCGAGATTATAGCAGCGCGCCCATGCCCCGAGGAGATGCCTTCATTTGTTAAACCACCAGTTTATTTGTAACGGTGAATTTCATGCCACGCTGTGCCATTCGCCTTAATCTTTTTCTGTGTAAGACGAATTGCTAAAAAGGGGTTTATTATTTTTTAATCACTTCCCATTTCAGTATCGCGCTGACAATGGCAGGAAATAGGGAGGCATGGCTCGAGTTTTCGACTTCTTCGGATAAATCAAAGGGGGCGGCTTATTATTTGTAAACGTGTAGAACAGTCGCATGAATAAATAAACAAACACATAAATAAATCATCCTCTCCAGGAGAACCCGATCTGCTCCGATCCAGATGACACAAGTACAGACAACTTGTCCCCCTTGTTAGGCAGCCTGTGTGTGAGTGCGGTAATAACATTAACAGCTGTTGACATCTGTAGAGCTCTAGCGGTCTCTACCGGCACGTTTGAGAAACAACAGGGGGTGCTCGTTGTGTTCACCCAATTAGACAACTTGCATTAACAAATGTGAATATATGACGTGGAATCATACACGGTATGACATAAGAAACGTGAAGTACTTTCTTAACACTTTCTGCAGGCAGACCTCTGCATTCACGACCATCCTATATCACGATGCAAACTCATATTCTTCAGAAAACGAAGTATGGCTTGTGTCCTTGTGCGCGCACATTTGTGGGAGCTGTGTATTATCTATGATGTTTTGTTGTTGTTGCAGTTGGTTATTGGAGAAACCGGGCGATTCTTCTGATTAAATACAGCTTACAATTCTTATTTTACATATTCCCAAAAAACAAGGACATTAATTCTCCCGACTGAGCTCGGACATGAGGGTGCAGGCCACGCTCACACGTGCAAATGTCCAAGTTGCCCACGTGATTGGGTAATAATCACCACTGGCTAAAAAAGCACAGGCCCACACTCTGAATAAGCACCGAACACAGTTAAAGAGATCAGGGTCAGTCTACACTCCAGGACTAACATGCGCGCTGATGCGCATCAAACCGGAGCAAAAGAAAAATAAGGCAGCCAAAAGAGAGAAAAAAGTACTGTATGCAAACTGACTGGAGCATCCAGTGCGCTTACCTAGACTGGAGGGGGGCTGAATGTGTTGCCAGCGTAAAGACGGCGCGCAGAGTTAATGAAATATCTCCAAATGGGAGTCAGGAGTGCGTGCAGAGATAAGCCTGATGTGGTTTATATACCCAGAAAGCAAGTGCTCCTCTTCTCATATTGTCCAAGAGCGTTTGCATAGCTGGCCAAGTGGCTCTGCTCTTGCTGACTGGCTAACATTGCATGGTGTTTGTTCTCCCCTTGCTATGACGTGAGACAAAATATTGGCCATATGTTCATCGGCAATAAATTGGTCTTAAGCGCAAACACAGCTCCGTGCAGACGGCGCTTTTAAACCCGCGCGGCGAGTTTTCTCTCTTAGGGATGTTTTTGGGGACACGAAAGTATCGTATAATGCAGGTGAGGGATAATATTACAACAGCATGTTTAAGAGATAATTGTACGCGTATGGAAGAGCTGCTGGTTGATCTTTATACCGCGACCTATTATTCCGCACACAGGGCTCTCTAATAAATCGCTTGGTAACCAAGGAGCAGCGCTGTCCAAAGAGCAGATGTGGCATGTTATCCACGCCACAGTTGCGTTTACATTAGATACCCTGATACAATGATTGATAACCAAGGTCACAGTAATTCATGATGATTCGAGACCCGGGCATCTCCCGCGAGGCGGACTACTAACACATAATGTTTGCCACATAGATCCATATATTTGTCGACGCTGGAAACAGCCGCTGTGTGAGCTGAGGCCACGGGAGGAAACAGTGAGAAAACAACATCTATGAGAGCTTTAACTATAGGAGCAGCAAAACAACAACAACAATAATAATAACAAAAACAATAAATTATATCATAATATAAGATATATTATCATTATTATATTAATATTAATAATCACAATAATATTAATTAATTTATCGATCTCAAAGCCACACAATAGTAATACGTATAGACATATTGAATCAAGGAAAACTTGAATAAAAATATATGCGTCATGTACAACTTAATCATGAAGTAGGCTACTGGTAATTAATAAGTGAATCATCAACAGCTCTAGATGAAATCAGTATAGGGTAATGAGAAAATATAGAAGTAATTATTAGTATTCATTGTATGACAGGGCTCAAAATAAGCGTCTAGATTTTTAAGCAGACAATACTTGCGGTTGGGGACAAATTGAAAAGAAGAAAAATATGAAATTGTAATTTCATCTTTTCCACTCAGGCGACTGTTGAAACACAAAATATCTACATACACATAACGTTTATATTATAGCTGTTTCTATACGAGTGTTTCTCCCCAGCACTATGTAATTACACCTGTTGCACGTGCAATGGCAACATAGAAAAATAAAAACTCACTTGTCTCTATATATCTGCTCGGTGTAAAGATGATGACGGTAATTGTTGAGGGAGAAAGCAATGTGAAGCAAACACCAGTTGTGCTATTATGACACCTTGGGGGGTTGGATAACTTAAATCAAGACAATGATTTTATTGTGGGCGGCCTGGAATCTATGCATGGTAATAATGGTGTTGCCTGGTAGTGCAGGAGCGGACCGTCAATCAATAGTGAATACATTACTGATGGGTTTTGTGCACGGCCACTTTGCTGATGAAAGACAGAGATTATCCCCGCTGCCCATCGCTGCGTTCAAGAGTATCACTAAGACGCTAAGAATACAAATAAATAAATTGGCCTCATACCTCGTTTGAAATTCCACATTAAGTCAAAGTAGTTAGTTAGAGTTGGAATGTATTCATGAGGTGCAGACGAATGAGAAAAAGCGTTCCCACTCAGCCGCTCCGTGAATACCCTTGTGCTGTTTGAGATTTGCCACAAGTGCTGTGGGTGCTAAATACAAGGTCTCCTGAAAAAGGATGGGTAAGATAGGCCCCGCCGGTCAAGCTATTATCAATCCCTGGCCTAAAGCTTGATGACTCAGATACTTCAGATGTAGTTAACGGCTGCGTAAGGACACCGATGCCACGGCATTGTGGAATCAATCAGTTCAAGTTTTAATGTATCGACCACTCGAGGAGAACGCGGAGAGGGAGAGCTTTCTAGACACACAAATGCCACAGAGAGACTCGGTTGATTTCCACGGAAGATGCACTTTAAAAGGAAAAAAAAAAAAAGTTTGATTAAACCGAAGGGCTCACTTGTGCTGGCTGAGACTCCTACATGATGATGGCCAGTGCTATCAATGGAAAAGGCTTAGCAATTTTTTCCCTTCACAAAGACATGCACTTAGAGAGGTTTAGCATTTGCTCACCCAGCCCTTAGTGCTAAGGTGAGTGAATGGGTGTTTTTAGCCCTTCAAGGGATGTGAAGCAAAATAGAGGAGATGGGTTGTTTTCCAACAAAGTGCTCAATTCTGCACATTGGCGAATATTACCATATTCTTAAATGACAACAGTGCATTGTGAATTTTGAGGAGCTCTAGAGTGTATATGGTGATCGGTCTTCACATTTTTGCCCTGCCCTGTTACCTGCTGGAGAGGATGAGAAGGGAGAAGTGTGAACTGTGTCAAAGTGTTAGCCGAGGGAGAGAAAAAAAGTTCCTTTAGAGCACTCAAATGTCTGGTATTCCCATCAAAATATCAGATTTATGGGTTGCAGGGATGGGTTTTGTGGGAATTACTTGACATGAATAACTTTAGGCGCGAATACCTCTTTTCCAGTGCTAAGCACCTGGTGCAAGGCCAGTGCTCGGCCTTGGAGAGCCATATAGCTGTTTGTAAACCTTGCTGGTGAGGGCCAGAAACGCAGTACTTAGCACATTCTGACAGCATTTTAGCCCCCATGGCATGCGGGTACAAACAAATGCCTGAGTCAAGGTCAGAGACTTGAAAAGCTCTGAGCTTCAAGTCATAATGAAGAATTGACCCCATCAACAATTTCACTTAAGGATATCAGTCAGGTACCATTGGAAAAAGGTGCTATGCCATAGATGTGAGAGCAAATGGAGTGGCGACTCCCTCACACACGAGAGCTGCAAATTACTGACAACAAATTATAAAGCTGGAACCAGATATGCTGCAAGGCTTCTTCCTTATAAAAGCTAGATTGTCTAGGTGTATGTCTGAGTAATAAAAGGAAACCAGGATCAGTTCCACCATTGTAGCCATCGTCCAAGGTGAAATCAGAAGAGCTGTATGAGATCTCAGTTAAAACGACATCAACATCAGGCACTTTGTCCACTGGAGATGTCTTTGAAAAAAGTATTGAGAACCAAATCATGTGGTAAATAAAACCCAGAATTGAAGAGTACGCCTAAAAATGGAAGGACTGCAACAGTGTCTCAAGGTAGCCAGCCTGGCAATAATGCGCAGGACTTTATTGATTCCGGAGTGCATTTTAAAAGACAGATCTAAAGAAATGCAGAGTGAAATACTTTGGTAGCTTGAGTCTTTCAAAGCGTCTTCCATTTTTTGAAACAATTAATCATAGCATGAGTCAAGGACACGTCATTGCTTCAAGATTGGCTGGTGTGTCCTTGCCATCACTCCAAGATGTACAGAGCAGCTTTGGAGCAACGACTCAAAAGGATATCGACTGTTAGTGGATCCATAGTGAAGTAGGGAAGGAAGAATATGACTTGTATTTGAATAGTATTGAATGGACAAAACATTGAATCAGAAGAGGGGTGTCTCAAGGCCACTTTTATTGTAAATGTTTCTTGCTAGGGAGTAAAAATACATACTGTATTTAAGATCTCTCTGGCAGACACTATTCAGGATTTTTTTTTACCAGGAGGACTAAATGATAGATGAATTATTGTTAATGTGTTGTATTGGTCCTTTCTTAAAACAGTCTGCCGACAGTCATCTCAACGTATGCGTGTTCTTCAAAGTGAAATAAGAGTCAGGAATGATCGCTGCTGTTATGTTCAGAGAGGTTTGGCTGTTCAGCCACTTTACCTTTAGAACCTGTGTGACAGAGGACTCTGCTTTCTCGGCAGCACAGTTATTGACTTGAATGCAGCAGCATCAGGGTTGCCTCCAAGAACATTAAGATGCATCAGGGTAAATAATTATCTGCTGTTTCACAATATAGGTTTTATTGTAGTGACAATGTTGTCATTTGCAGTGAGAACTGAAAAAAAAAATCATGGAATCATCTTTGAAATTATTCACAAGCATCAAAATCCAGAAACAGTATTTGCATGTACTGAGAACACATGATGGATTATTGTGTAAATTGAAAAGACAAAGCTGGTCATAACAACCAGAATTAGGTGTAGCAGGCAGATCTTTTTTTTATCATAAACTACTTGGAAAAGGAGAAGAATTGCTGCACTTAGTTGAGACTTTGTTTTGGCGCACGACAAGAATTGAAGTACAAGTCCTTTTGGAAGAATTTGGAAGCGTTTATTTTTCATCCAAATTCATATAGAAGTGGCTAATTATTTGCAAAACATCCTCCACGTTCACCCAGTCTCTTGTGGAAAAACTACGTCCAACTCAATTTGAGAGTAGCCGAATGCTTAATCATACTTACTTGTTAATGAAACTGGGTGTCCAAAAAATGTTGTAATCAAAGTGAGATTAAATATCATCAATTTCTGAAGACATTATGGACCAAAGCTGTCATGATAATAAATCATTTCTATGAAAGATAACAAGTGATGGCAATGCTTTTAAATGCGACGCGAACATCATTTAACTGCCATCAGGTGATTCTCAACTATTTTGCCTCATAAAACCACAGAGGTTAAGGATTTCTTCGGAGAGCACACGCTGCGTAGCTCATTGGAGTTTAGGAGTTATAATTTCAACATTACTGCTGGTTTATCTATGCTGAAGCGGGGATACATTTCCCTCACTTCAAACTGCACTAAAATCAGTAATTACATTAGTAATGACCAGTTATTAAACAGTGGAGGCCAAGTTTTGCTGTGTGTGTGTGTGCACGTCTGCATGTGTGGAGGGAAAGTCCCTATTGGAGTACAGTGAACGTCCCACTAGGATATGTAACCTAAACAGCACAATAGAGAGAAACAGAAGGGCTTAGGGGCATGAGACATTCACCTTGAACCAAGCTGCTCCTTGCAGACACAAGGATTACCCATCTGCACATTTTTGAAGCCTTTTGATTAACAATGTGTCCAAAATGAAAGCCGAAAAAGAGAAAAACACAATTTAGTAATTTCAATGGCTGTCTGCAGATGGGTTGCCAACATATTTGGATAATTAACGTGTAGATATTTTCTTTATACTCGGCCCATGATGGCAATTAATATGTTTTGTGGAGAGGTGAAAATGTTTTCGAGGCAGTGAAGATGGATGGAAAATGCATTAGAGGAGGTCATGAAAATGGGCTTCTATTCTTTGCACTAAAAGGATGCTTTTATAAGGTGATAGCAATTGAGGAATAAAACCCCAAGGGCAAATAAATGATAAAGAACACGTCCTTAATTGGCAATCATTTTGAGTCATATAAATACCACTCCAAATTTCCAATCCACGTTTCCATTGACTGCATGGCAAGTCTCTCTTGAACTAGAATTATGAAAGGCAAAAGGAGCCACAATGGTGACCAAAAAGGACATCTCTATCTCTCAGCAAGCCAAAGGTTTACAAATTGCTCACTCTCTGTTCAGCATGATACTATGCAATTCAATGAGAAAAGTAATTGCCTGAAAATAGTTTAAAAGATACATAGACCTACTGTAGTTTTAGAGAAACCTTCACTCTTGGAAGTGATTGAATATTCTGTTGCCTATTTGAATACATTTGTATTAAAACATTAATAAGTGCCTCTTAGATTAAAAAAGGACAAGCAAAGTTGGTGTCTAAACTCCACACCAAGGTGGAAATCCACACTACACTATGGGATTGCCCGAGAATTCTGACTGACACATTCGTGGCGATGCTTGTAAACCATGTCCTTCACTCCTTGAACCTCTCTCTGTCGCCACCTAGAGGCCTGAGTATGTGACCGCGTCCAGATCAGAGGCCAGTTCCACTGAGATGCCCCACATCCATCATCCCTCACTCTCAGCACTTATTCCTCTTCTCCTTTTTATTCAAAAGTAATTGTGTAATGTTGTCATTGATCTCCCTTTCCTTTTATTCAGATTTGTTTGGGGGTATATTTCATCATTAAGAAAAGGGACAGGTTGACACATGCACTGTACCGCACTGAAAAGAGTTAAGTCCACTGACAATAGTCTGTGTGCATACTAACCTCCACACCGAGCGCTCAATCTATAAAGATTTACAGTTACACCTTGAGGTGGATGAGAAGTCCACGCCTTTACGTGAAAAGTTTACCTAACTTTTTGGCATAAACAGTGTCACAAATCATTGTCAATCCATTTTATTTGTCATTTAATAATGTGGGCTCTGGAGCCCAGCTGAGGAAAAGTGTTCACCAACAACACATCCTCCCTCTTTCAGGTAATTATGTTCTTTTATGTAGGAGACACATACAGCTACTTTAACATTGGATATCCAGCCGTCCTAATGGCCCATTATTCAAATAAATGGGGCAAACACTGTGGGGTTGGTGACCCCCTCCGTGCGTCAGGGCCCTCCATGCGGGCACACCTGCTGAGACAAGGTAACGTTTATCACCGAGACCTTCGCAGGACAGAAACAAAATGGCAGGCGGGGTCAGCGGTGAGGAGCACACCGGGCCTGTCATACTGCAAACATATCCATTTGGTACGGCTCTACCCTTGTGGTTGCCAGGCTACTGCCTAATATATGGTGACTGAGTGTGCGTCAGGAAAACAGAAGTAAGATGTTGACTTTGAGATAAGTACCTCTTCAAATTAAACAGCACCATCACATTGCATTCAAAATAACATTTCCAAAGGTCAACTTTAAATGGTCCCCATTTGGCGAAAAAAAAAAAAAAAAATCCCAGTGTTCTTCAACTCTCTAAATCATCAAATTTGCATACCAGTTACGTTAGTTAGTGGTATTTAATTATTTATGTTTTAATTACATGTAATGAAGGGGATAATATCACTGTACGGTAGTTTTGTAGTCGACGGAACACTCGGATGTCTCCTTATTAAAGTACACAAAAAGATAATTATGTCCGGCTCTGTCTAAACATTGCCACAGTGCTGCACTAGAGAATCATCGCTGAATTGGACACAGGAGAGGGTTAGACCTCTTATGATTAATGTGCTTGGTCACACACACACTCAGGATTGGTAAAGGCATGTCAACTCCCTCTCTCTCTCTAGAGTCAAGGGTCGGCAAAAATTGTTTTGATGGCTCTGATTGTCGCTTCAACCAGACTTATCATGCAGCGAGCTCACCTATGGACTCCAGAGTGCTGAACATGCAGCTGAAGAAGATGCACCCTCTTCTACATGCCACATTATGAGTGCATCAATTGGGAATTTACAAAGGCACTAGAAATAGACAGATAGTGTCTGATGTGTGTGTGTGTGTGTGTGTGTGTGTGTGTGTGTGTGATATATATATATATATATATATATATATATATATATACACACACATACAGAAGGAAGGAAGGTCGGCCTATGTGTAGAATTTACAAGGCATGTTCCCACCAGCTCTCCCACGAAACACCCATCACCTGGAAAGGCCTTGTTGAATAGAGTTGCTGATGTCATTGATGAGATGGTATTGATTGACCAAGGGGCAGCAAAGGTCAATGCAATTAAGAGACAAGAAAACATACAGCGTAAAGACTGTATAAATAAAGGGACTCGGCAGTAAGGCCAAACAAAGGCCAGTCCAGGGCCCATTCAGGAGCCCCTTGTTCACCGTTGGCCTGGGGTCTTCTCCAAGGACTGATGGTCTGAGTGGGAGGCCTGGGGGAGGTGGCAAAGAAGAGAGAGGCAGTGTGTGGGTGTCTGGAGGGATAAGGATAGAGGGTGTTGCTAGGCTGTCTCTGAGAGGTTGACGAGAGCTTAGCCCTTCCTGTGTCCGGAACTATCAGGTGATCACAGATGATCTGCATCTCAAGGAGGGGTTGTTGAGAGGAAGACGCTCTATATTTATAGGCCTCTGGCTGGTTTGTTTTGCTGTCCTTATTACTCACTTCCTTCCACGTTCTTTTTCTCCCCTACCTGAGTAGACTGTAGAGTGATTTTAGATTGAATGCATGACTGAGCCAATTACTTTCCTCCATTTACTGTGTTTCTAAACCATTTACAGTGTGAAAACTTTGGGATATACTTTGAATCGGAGGTAGTTTATCTCATTCCTTTTTAAACCTATTACAACTGCGATTGTTTCAGAAACATGGGTCCAAAAAGAAATAGCTGAGCATTGTTCACTGTTGCATATACAGTAGAGTTTGCATCTTAAAAATGTTTCAACTGGCTTCACTAATATATGTTTCTCCAGACGGTATCCCCAAGGATAAGGTCAAGAATAAACAGGACTACAGAGTCTACAGCCATGCTAATAGCTCTGTGAGGCTGGACTCGAGCTCAATGCTAACGCCAACATAGCTAACCTGAACTTGCAATGCTAACATGTTTATGTACATGCAATATGCCAGCTAACAGTTGTGGTACTAATCACACTACAGCTGAGGCTGATGGGAGCGTTATTCTTAGCGGGTATTTCATCATTAACCAGAGTGTTGAACTTTAAAATCCTGACCTGATTTGGACAGATATTTGTGCCGTGAAGCCCATCCAGTCGATGTTGAGCTATTTCACAGGATGTGTCCACCGTGGTCCTGACCGACGCTGACTGCTACCTGACCTGATGATGGAAGCATCATATTGTGGCTCCACCTGCCCCACTATGATGCTGCTCAACATTGACTGCTTTCTGGTCTACGGCAACATGTTGGAGATAGATCGATCTAAACACGGCTCTGCCTGACACCATCGACTACTACTGTTAATATTACTACTACTGCTAATATCACTACCATCAATGAATGCAGATGGAACCCAAGAGCCTGGTCTGCTGAGATTTCTGCCTAAAGTCTGTTAAGGCTGCTTTTTCTCCCCACTGTCACAACGCTTGCTCCTAATGTTGGGACTCAATTGATTCTGAAAATCATGAGCGTTTTCTAGTTTATGTTTAAAATGTCCTCAGATAACACTTGTGATATGACACTAAAAAATAAAACAAATTTAATTAATGAGCGAAAGCCTACAGAAAAACGGGATCATAGTCATTGTTATTCAGCCTCTGGACTACATGGGTGTATCACATTTAAACGTTTTTGGCAAAAACAAAGTGGTGGAGTGACTAACCAACACAGGCCGACATTGCCATCCCGAGAGCAATGTCATTTGCGTGGCTGGAAATCCCATCCTTGTAGTTTGTCGAAGTTGTCAGTATTTGGTATTTCCATTAACTGTTGCGAGGATCTTTTGATATTAAAAGGTGCATAATACACCTCTCAACATGCAGACAGCTGAGCCGGCGGCTCACAGCTAACGTGCCATCAGCGCTAACTGTAAAAACTACAGCAAACATCCTGACAGAGTTAACCGTGTTTACATAAGGGTGGGTTAGGAGGAAGTTATCAAATACGTCATTCTCTGTTCAGGTAGACAATACTCTGCTATATTTATTTATATCCCATATCATTCTAAATGGTATAGTAGGTAGTCCAGTATGAATATTCATTTGTGATTGAGTGGTTGGTTTGTCAGTGTCAAAGGGAGTGCTTACATAGACCCAACAGACAGCTCAACCCCTCTTTTTGATCCATCTCTTCTTCTGGCAGCAAACAGAGCTTGGGGTCATCTATTCTAACGTGCTTCCTCTCACCATCCTCTGCCCCCATTGAGTAAAGAACAATGGCCTCTACTACTTCATCTGTCCCTCAGGTGTCACCGTGAACATGATCCTGGGATAATTTACCTTGCTCCTCATTTTCCTGTTCATCAAATGAAGGCTAGTGTCTCATTTACATTTTTTCATTAGCTCTGTACTTTTATTATTCAAATTTGCATGTTGTCGAGAAAAACAGACGGGCGGACGGACGGGACTATGTTGTTACCCTTGCTCTCCATGTGCATCAATCTGAGCAACAAAGAGGATACGAGTAGTGTTGTGAGGGTCTCTATGTGTATCATAAAGCCACCTGATGGTGGAGGCAACCGTTGTTGGCTGCAGGTAAAAAATTGTGGATTCTTTGTATGACTGCATTGCCTTTAAACCCTGTGAATATATATCACATTTACAGTGCTTCACACTACAAATAAACAGGATGACTATGACCTTTTCAATAGCAATAATACAAAGCAGCTGTTGAACCCTTTTCTTGAAGAGCACCAGTAACATCCGAGTAATGCAGCGATGTATAGATGTATTGCAAACATTGTATGTGGTAAATTAAATGTCCTATTTCTCAGTGAAAAGAGCCTTACATGTATGACACATTATGTGGTCCAGTACCAGCATATAGACATGAGTCCTTGACCATGATTTTGAAGAGTTCACCACTTGACAATGGCTTTTCATCACATTCAGCAACAGGGAATGCATATTAGTCATTTCCTTTGAATGACATGTGTATAATGTATTGTAGCTTCCCTCAAATAACGATTGCAAGAGTTTAGTCGAGGTTCCCCATTCTATATTTATCCTTGAACACAGGCTACTGTGGGCCATAAGCAACGCCAAAACAACAAAGCTAGCACCTCCAATGTGCTCTCCTCCGCTAACATCTCTCTCACACACCCCACTCCCTCACAACTCCCTGTCATAGCAGACTGACTGCCAGGTGTCACAGTCTCCGAACTTGAACAGGTTCGCTGACATTAAGGAAACTTAGCAACTGCATAAACATCAACATTTCACCTTGGATTAACATCACATAACAGTTCCATAAACATCTAGTCCATTACAAAGTCCCTGACCCACGATGGGGCCAAATAAAGTCTTTCGGGTAAGCAGGGGGTCTGACATTCCTCTGAGGCCGTGCCTCAACGGAGAAAAGGCCCGGAGCGGTTGCCCGCCCAGGGGCTGGTAAACAGGGCAGAGCGGTGGAATTAGGTGGAAAATTTCAGTTTGTGGAGGCTGAGGCAAGACACTCAACAGAGGGGGGTTCCTACTAAGTCAGAGCAGTATCCTGTATCCCTCGTGTCCTACCTCCCTGTCTTTTTGGGCAGGCCACACACCTGGTAGGGAGCTAGCCTATCTCCATGTAGGGAACTTTCCTTCCTCTCGATGGCAACTGGACCCTGTACACAACCTGAACCATCCTCTCCAAGATCAGGCAAGGCCCCACTCACTCACTGTCCAGTTTTGTGCATCTGCCCTTTTTCCTCTGGGAGCTGTACACCCAGACCAGCTCTCCCACCTCCAAATGATACGCACATAATAGTTCCTCCTCTGTCTTGCCCTTGCACCAAGCAGCTGGCTTCTGGCAAACTCCTGAGCAGACTCCCCATGGTCCTGGAGCCTTCTAACGTAGTTGGGACCCAGAGGGTCTACAAGTGTGTCGGGGGGTTTATCCCCTATCATGCCTGCTGGGGTCCTGATCTCCCTGCCTAGCAGGAAGTGGAGTCCTGGACAGCAGACCAGTATGCCATCAGCACAAGGGGGACATGAGTATCCCAGTCCTTTTGGTGTTTAGCAGTTACTATGGCAAGCTGTTGTGCCAGTGTGCGGTTAAATCTCTCGACCAGTCCAGGAGGGGTGGGTTGTGGCCTTGTGGGAGCCCAGCTTCTCACACATGGCTGCGAACACACAGGAGTCGAAGTTCCTGCCCTGTTCAGTGTGAATCACTTCAGGTGCCTCAAACCTGCAGAACATTCCCTCCACCAGTGCATAGACTATATTCACTGCCTCCTGGTCTGGCAGGCTGTACGCCTCAGGCCAATGAGTGAAGTAGTCCATGGGTGTTAAGTTGTAGTGGTTACCCCTCTCCATGCGGGCAAACGGCCCAAGGACATCTTTCCCCACTCTCTCCATGGGGCACCCTGCTGGAAATTGTTGGAGGTGGGCCTGAGTTCTGTCGGTGGGGCCCTTTCGGGCAGTGCAACTGTCGCAGCGCCGTGGCGGGGACAGGCAATGCTGCCAGTGCATACTAGCAATGTAACCACAGTGGTTACATTGCCAGGGAGGACCCTGACCTTGACCTTGTTGAGGTCTGAAATCCACACAGACCCACCACTCATCCTTCAGCTTCTTGGGAACCATAAGAACCCAGGAGCTGGTGGTGGGTTCCATGAGCAGTCTCTTACCCAGGTTCAGCCCAAGACCACTAGCTGTTCGAGCTGACCGTCCAAGTCACCTGCTGGTTGTAACGCCCCCGCTTGGCTGGTGCTCTGTAGTACATCCTTGTCTGAAGGTCGGGACACAGTACAGTGGGCCTGTGTCGTCCCAAGTATGCGGCCCCCTTCTCGTTTCCCTGGTTCTCATGGTTGCGGGGGCAATGCCGGACCAGATGGCCAGGCTGACCACATTCCCAGCCCACCCTTTAGCGTTGCCTGGACTGCAATTCCTCCCTCAGAGTGGCAGCTCGCACTAGCTGGGTCAGCTCCCCCACCCAGGCAGGTTCTGCTGCGTTCAACTCAGTCCCACTAGCAGCTCTCACCTTCGGTGGTCTGCTGAATGAGGAGTCGGTGTCCAGTTGCTAACTCCAAATCCTGTAGAGACCTAGGGTGAGAGTAGTGTCTGGAAACGCAGGTCAGCTGGTAGCAGAGCTTGGAGAAAAAAGTATAGGGCTAGTCCACTGTGGATGGCAGGTGGCATATGAGCATGGGTGCGGTGAACTAGCCCCTCAATGTCGTTAGCAAGATCCCTCAGTGGCTCCACTGAGTGTCGCTGACGGCTACACAGTTCAAATAGTAACAGGCTAGCCACTGAGCAGAGCCCAAAGCCCTTTTCAGAGCTCACACAAAGACATCATGGTTACTCCTATATTGTCGGGGCTTAGCATCAGTAGGCTGGACAGAACATCACCAGTAAGGCACATTGCTAGCTGGAGGGCTTTCTCTTTAATAGACCACTTTGCAACTTGGGCTAACAGTTGAAATTGGGCATGAAATGCTTCCCAGTTAGCTTTGTTTTCATTGTGTGCGGAGAGCACCTCCAGGTGACTCACCATGCTTGCTCATGTCGGTAATTTCATCGTCGGAGCGGCCAGGTGAGCCCAAGCCGGCCTGGGCAGCCATCCTCACAGTCATGTCTCTCACCTGGTCTCTGTGCTTGGCCACCCCCCAGCCTACGGTAGCTGTAACGGCCCCGTTCAACATTGATTCTGGAAAAGTCCCAGGGCAACATGTTTCCAACCTGTGGCAAAAGTCACAGCAGCGCTAGTCTCGCTTTGCAAGCTCCTTCTCCAGAGTAGAAGGGTCTGGCTACAGTATATCACATCCCTGGGATCGGGGGGAAAAGGCTCTGGCTCATTGTATTTCTTTCAACCAATCACAATGGTCTTGGGTGGTGCTAAGCTTCAGACAGGTTCGGCAGCAAAATTGTGCTGGGAGGAAACTTGTATCGATGGAACATCAAGCCCTGTCATTAACATGGCTGATTCCCCACAAAAGAAAACTCATAAACGCATAAAACCATAAAACAAACGTCGACTGTGTGAAAATAATAAAAAACATAATTTCATCGTTGGTGGCCCAGCAGTGAAGCCTGTCTATATTTTAGCTCTGGAGGAACTCACTGGACTAATTAAAAACCATAACGATATGCTAGCTCTTTGTAGCTCTTGCAAAAAAAATGTCACTGGCGTATGTACTGCCAGAGATGTACCAAATCTGACTGACCGACTGATGACGGCCATGTCACGAAATACATCAACATCGGGCATAAGGATAAGTTGCTAGCTCTGAGGTTGCTGCTGTTGTTTCCTGATTCGAAGGGAGTTTGAGTGCGGAGACACAGAAAGCGGATGGGGAGGAGTAAAGTCTGACTTCCTTCCTCTGGGTGTTTATCCCGAGCCTTCACTTCCTGTTATCTAGACCAGAACAACGCTAGCCCGTTGTCACCCGGTGCAGGCGAAATCTGATCGTTACTTCTGACACCAAATGTAGCGTCCCTCAAATAACGGAAACAAGAGTTTAGTTGGGTTCCCCTTTCTTTTTCCTTGAACACAGGCTACCGTTGGCTGTAGCCAATGCCAAAATAACAAAGCCTCCAATATGTGCTCTTCCCCACTAGCATCTCTCTCAAGCACACTCCCCCAGATGTCTCTACCAACCTTGATCTCTCTCGACCAATCACACACACACTCTCCCACACAATTCCCTGTTATAGCAGACTGACAGACAGGCGTCACAGTCTCTGAACTTGAACAGCTTCACTGGCATCAAGGAAACTTAGCAACTGTATAAACATCAACATTTCACCTTGGATTTACATCACATAACAGTTCCATAAACATCCAGTCTGTTACAGTATAGATTCAAGGATGCTGCAAGACTAAGGAATCAGCCATATAGGCTACGTTTGCTAAATCAATTACGTCTTGCACAATGAGCCTTTGCTGGTACATAAACTAGCTGGTAATTTAGCTTTGGTGTGGCTGTCAGTGTGCTATGGATTTAAATCGCAGCAGTCTAGTCCAAACAGCAGCATGAACTATGCTGCCAGGCCCTGCAGAGAATACGCCGGTAATATATGCTGTGGAAGAAATCATATACGAGCACTAAATCAAGCTAGTTTACTGACAGTGAAATGCACTGAGAGTCAGCAGTGATGGAGAGGGGAACTGAGGATTTGATAGGTTCAATCTAAAGAGATGGGAAGCGATTAGATTGGGTGAGGGTGGGTGTCTGGAGACATGGGGGGCAATATTCCCAGACGTCTTTCCACAATAAATATATTTTTAATTTGTGCTCTTTTATTAACCAGCAAAATCACTTCAAAATGAATAGCACATTATTAAGTCTTCTAGTGGCTCTTACTGTTCTTTATCATGAGTTTGTATCACTACGCAATTCATCTCCAGCCATTCTTCACACTAAATATGTTTTATATGAGCCTTCATTTATCATGGCCTGTCAGCTCTTAACTGTATCATTATTCAGTCTAGAGTTATAAATTGGAATCATTAAACGGTTTTTCATATAATCTGATGCAATAACTGCTCCCCCTTTATTGGCTTGTGAAAAGAAAATAGTAAATACAATTGTCTGTCAAGATCTTTGGAGATAGCAGTCTCTCTCAGGCTGAAATGAAATTAGGCCAGCCACGGAGACAGGATCAATGTCAGCAGATTTGTTCGACTTTCATCATGGAGGGGATGGGGTTGAGCGGTTGAAGGATGGAGAGAAAAGGAAGCTGACACTGCTGAACCTGATGAGGAATGTTGGCTTTGCTGTCAATATTTTTTTCTTCATACAGTGTCACATCAATCAGAGGTGTCTTTTCAACTTCTCAGTGCAGTGAACTCAGCTAAATGTGTGGTCTATAGCTTTTTTGTCCAGCATCTGAGGCATTTTTCATGAAAGGAGGTGAAGTTATTAACAATGACAATGTGGGGTCAAATTTTTCATCACTTGAATCGTATTCTAATCAGAAGAGGACCTTGGCAGCAGGAACCATCTCTGTGACAGCCACATACCAAACTGTAAAAAGAAGTTAAGCCCAAATGTTGTAGAATGTAAACAAGCCTCATATTTTATTTTCGATTTTTTAACAAACAACACCGCCTAACAGTTTGGCAAAATACAACCCAAATGAAAAAGGTGGTACTGACGCAATGATAGAATCTAAAAAAAAGTGGTTGACTATAAGCTCTTGAGAGAAGATGCCTGCTGTTTGGAGTCATTGTTTTCTCCTCTTTCCTCCTATAAAGAGATGGTGATAAAAGACGTGAAAAGATGAGTAAAGACTGCCACCCTCTGGAAACCTCACACACTGAGCACCACTTATGTTCATGGTTTGGGTTTATACTTAACACACATTACATCCCATCTTTGAGAGAATTACAAAAATGCATCTCATTTACAGGGTGTGAATATTCTTTTTTTTTAATAAAAATAGTTAAATGATAAGAATAAGTCAAAAGAGGTAAAAAAAAAAAAGGTCTTGAAGAAGGCCTCTGCTTCCACAGAACAAATGCACATACTGTTCTGTGAGCCTATGCTGCCATCTCCTGGATGACACACTCAAATGATGGTGTATAATATGAGATGAACCTGAAGAAACTGAGCAGATACTGTTTAAAAAAGAACCAAAAACTTGAGCCTACATGACTTTACACGATCAATCTTTAAGCAATATATCATCACTCCAGATAAAATCAAGTGAGCAACTTCCACTTCCACATAGACAATGGTGTGTTTGTACCAGGTAGGAATGTGAGATAGGGTTGTATGCAAACACTGAAATTAACAGCTAGTTAGCCAATTTGACCTGGATTGGCTTCTACAGCCCTTCATCGCTATTATGGAGATCCGTTCAATCTATTTCAGCAAAGAAGTAAAAAATAATGTGACTGAAGTGCATTGTTAATGTGAAAAGGCCCATTTCTGATTTGATCATCTGGAATCAGGTCTTTCACTCATGAAGATACACATTTTTCTTCTTCTAAAGAGCATTCAAGTCCAAGATTATGTGAAAAATTCCATCGTTAGACTATTTATTTACCCCTACTGGCCCGTATTTCCACCTGCATGTTGAAGGTGTTTATATATAAACTTCCCGAAAAGAGAGACAGTTCACTCCAAGGTCACTGTTCTGTCAAACTGGCATAAAGCTTAATCATGCTCTCTTTCCCCCCTCTTTGTACCCCCCCCCCCCCCCAACTCTCAACTCTATCATTCTTAATATTTCACCATGCGTCTTTTTTTCTGAGAGTGGTGTGTAAACGAGCTGGAAAGTTCTGGAAAATTACTTGGGGTGCTCTGCAAGGGACACACAAAACACATTTGTGGCTGTCTCAAACTGGATCGCATGGCCATGTCAGAAGAGGGAGATGCACACAACCAAGCCAACTGACAAGTTATTTATTCATTTAAAGAACAACTTAAGTGGGTGGGAAAAGATGAACAAACAGTGGTATGTGGAATCATTGCGTTCAGCAGTGTAGGTGAGTGCAGGAGTGGAAAAGTGTGGTATGGTGCCTCAAACAAAAACCAAGTGAATGTTTCAGGAAGGAGAAAAAATGGAAAATCCGCTCCTTGGACTTTCTTTTAAAAGAGGGTTTCTGATGAGTGCTGGTGTTGCCATTTTACCCACGTGCTCGGAAAGCAGCCACACAAACCAAGCAGAGGGCCGTCACAGTGGCTCACTGTTTTCTCCAGAAAAACAAAACTGTAATTCGTTAACAGTAAAGCTTTTTCATTAAAATTTAAAAAGCAAACCCTATGTGTCATATGATCATTTTAAGCCAATTATTTTTCCCTCTGTAAACCTCAAAAGTCCGTCTGTTGGTTTAGTGATGAGAAATGAACAAGGAGGAATATATGAGTTTGGTTATACATGCTTTGGCGAAGGCGTTTCTGACAGGCAGCAGCTGTTGAGTAGTTGAGTTTAACACAAATGGGTGGAGCTGCAGACAGTTTCATGGGGCACAAGGTATCCAAGTGGGACACTTTATAGGCAAAGAAACCTCAAATAACAAATATGTGAAGCATTCATTTAGTTTCAGTAAACTTGACATTCATATTCTTTAGCTCAACTGCACAGGTGGTCTAACTAGTTTGAACTTAAAATGCCACGTAGGGTAACCTGGAGAATATTTTTAGGTGTTCTTTCTTCTTTTTTTTGGTATGGAGCCTTTTCTAGTTACTTAATGGCTTATTCCTTCATAACTCCCTTTACCGTCAGCCTCTGTGTAAAATTATCACAGAAACTGCTACTTTGGCTTCATCTGTTGGGGTTTAATTCAATCAGTGACATTATTAATCCTGTGCAGCTCTACCTCCAACACTTCAGACTGCGTTTGTAATTTTCTTAAGAGACAAATATGAAACTAAGGCTTTGTCTCTACAACGCTCAAAGATGATGACATGACCGGCCGACTACATGCTGTCAGTCACCCACGACCAACGCCTGGTAAGACTGGCTGATTCTGCAAACGTGTCATCAATTTGCACCATCTTGTCGATGCTATCGCAGCTATCTGCTTTCTCCCTGAGAACTTGATATGACCCAGAGTGCTACGAAGGGAATGAAAAAAGTAGTGAATATCTGTAAATGTGTCAAGTTGCAGAGTTTCATGTACTTAATGTATGGAAGTAAGTTCTCCTTATAAAAACTAAAATAATCATGAATCAAATTCCAACATCACATTAGAACATTCTGAAAAAAAGTGTCGTTCTTACTCTGGTGTGTGTAGAGAAAGGAAAACTATTAAAAGTAGCCCATCAAACCTGTCCTCTGGGGCTTGCTTGCACTTGTCTTGGCTCAAGTTCAGGAAAAGAGAAAGAGGGCAGAGAATGGCTCAGGATGAATCATCTGAAGACAAGGAGACAGTGACAAATCCGTTTTTAGCTTTAACTCAAACATTTTAACTCCAGAATGCTAATATCGTCTCGCTTGGTTTAGTCAAATGGCCTCTGGAGAGTGAGTATCACTTTCAGAGGTTTTCCCTCTTTGTTGACAGGCCCTGCTGAAGAAATACCACTGACTCGGACTCCCCCCCCCCCCCCCCCTCCCAGCATTAACCACAGCATGCAGGAGTGTTAAGTTATGATCTCAGCTGAAGGTGGCTTATGTGTGCTACAGAAATCAGGATCAGTTGGGGCTAGCATCTTTGAATATGAATTGTTTTTTTTTAGCCAGGATGGATTAACTTGCAACAACCTCTCATGCATATGTGTCAGTGTAAAAACAACTCCCTGTTGATTAAAATGTTTTGCTTCTAAGTAAGGTCAAAACCTCCTACTACTTTTGTAATAGGATTGGCAGTAGAGTTTATTAATGTCACAGCTTTGTGGTTTGCTGTCACTGGATCATGTTATACATGTAGATGCGAAGGCTCCTTCCACCTAATGCATAAAATATCAGGGGCCTCAAATACTGACCTGGCTACTAATGTACCTTGCCTCTTACTTTAAGTCACATAATTCTAGTCAAATTTTTCTGAAGAAATTCCATGAAAATATGAAAACCAACAATTAATTGAACAACAAGTACATGTCTGCCTGATCCATTTGTGCTTTTGTTGTCCGAAACCAATCAACACATCAATGAGTCACAAGGTAACACCGGGTGACATGTTCTTCCATTAAAATGAACCTGGCTACTGTAGTTATTTTTGGTCAATCCCACAAAACAATCTAGCTACTGAAAGACTAAAACAATGTTGGATTTTTTTTTTATGAGATTTGGTGAGAAAAAGAAAACAAATACATTGTTAGGGGTTAAGGTTAATTGGTGACTCTAAATTTCCTATAGGTGTGAATATGATTGTGGAAAGTTGTCTGTCTCTATGTGTCGGCAATGTGATAGTCTGGCAACCTGTTGGTGTACCCTGCCTTCGCCCAATGTCAGCTGGGATCGGCGCCAGCCTCCCTGTGACCCTTAACAGGATAGGTGGTGATTTATAATGGATGGATGGATGGATGGATGGATGGATGGATGGACGGACGGACGGATATTAAGGCTTATAAGAGTAATGAATGAATTACTTTCTCCCAGTTTCCCAGTTTCCATCTACAGCGATTCTTCCTCCAAACTAAATTCACCCACGAAAAGAATACATGCACTCCACTGGATTGTTTAACATCCAATGACCAGAGAAGACAGAATGCAAGTAACATCATCATCATTATAGAAATCGGTCTCATTACAATGACAAAGAACAGGAATGCCCAGCATTTCAGTCCACAACTATCTCCATCCTCCTATCCTTGGGTAAGTATCCTGCACACATGAGGAAATCCTTGCCATGTCTTTAAGTGAAGGGGGCTCTTAGCCAATATCGCTGCTCACTGCCAAGGAAAGACTCGACCCTCTGATCCTGGGAAGTGTGCCGCACTCTTTCTATTTGATGCTGTAATTGTTTCTCTGTCTCGGGCAGGAGGTCTAGGACGTATGTTTTTCGTAGGCGGGAACACACTCTGCAGAGTTCCATCTCTGTAGATCTTTTGAATGTGGCAACAGGTTGTGGTTTGCAGCATATGGGCTCACTTTAAAACCTCCACAAAAGCTTCTCCTTTGAGATAATTGCACCGTGAATTACACCAGGCACACTTTGATTTATCAACGCAGTTGTTGACAACAAGTTTCCACCCCCTTCAGACTTTCCATTGACAAATTTGTCGGTGATAACCCAAACCTGTTAACAAAAGCCTAAAATGACACTTAATTCATCATCTTGGACAAATTGTCTTTGGTGAGAGGACAGTCGATTCAAGGTGATGGCAGAATAATTTCCTCATGTTGCAAGTTTCAGCGAAATGAACCTCTAATTACACCGGATGGAGGTAAGCTCTCCTTGACATCTGATAACATCAAAAGCTCATTGAGACCTTGAGGCACATGATTAGCTGTAATATGGTTGTACACAATTCAATGGTTACATCATCAGCACTGACATTGGGCAATTGTGGTTTTGCCGTTTAACATTTTCCAAAGGTGTTTTAAAAAGAAAAAAAAAGAAGAAAAAAAAAGAAGCATAATTTACAGGATTACGAGTGCTGTCCCAAAGGTTTTCTTTCTCTGTTGTCTTGGATGATATCATTTTAATTATGATTTGTTATGACATGTTGTTAAAGAAATACAGCAATTTAATGAACTAATATGTCACATTTTAAATCAATCAACATCCAAACATCTGTTCATCTATTTAATAACACTGTAATTTGAACACCTGTGTCTTGGACTGACGGTAGAACAAAACAAACAAATTGGACACATAAACTTGGCTTCTGGGACATTTTATGGACATTATACTTGTTCTGATATTTCATTGAGTTAATCACTAATGGATTAATTGAAAATATAATCATCAAATTGAACTCATCTGACCTCCCATATCAGCTGTCTATGAGCAGTTTGCAGTTCCATCAGATAGTAATTTCAACTTCAAACTGCTCACATGGTTTCAATGTCCAACGAGGCATAGTCAATATTTTATGAAGCAAGACAAACATTAAAATTTAAAGAGACCAATAAAAAAAATTGTGTTCAGATCAGTTTATTTTTTTTATCCTTCATACCCTGTTGATCTTCTCACGACCCCTTAGATGTATATTTTGACCTTCTTAGGGGCCCAACCCCTATACTGTATTAAACTACCTCACTGTAGTTTAACCACTATACATAAACTAGTTCCACCTCAACCAGATACAACAGCAACTGTTGTATTTACATATAGATGTATTAAGAATCTAAAAATGCCATAATGATCTATCAGTCACATGGACGACACAAGCTAATGCTTATGTATTTTTACTTGAAAAGGATTTTTCTGGGCTGCATTAATTATTAACATTATTTACCGTATTTCAAGTCCAGTCTCTCAGTGTTATCACATCCACAGCACTGTACTGTCATGTGCTATTAATTTGACTCCAGTTTACCTTTCCTGCACTTTCACACCCACCCACTTTCAACACTTGTAGACACAATGCATCTTCTACCAGCTGGTTTCTATTTTGTTCACACATTCCAACGTCCTTCAATATTTAGAGTCTTATTACAAAAGACGGCAACAGATAACAGTGAAAGTCGATTCACACACAGCGACAACAGATTACATATTTCTAACACACTTGCTCATTATTGTAAGCCCAGCGACTGAGCATGCAAGGTTAGGCGGTGCATTCATTCAAGAAGGGGGGGGCTTGCTTAAAACGGGGGAGCTATGAGGGGCTTTTTCTTGGCCAGCAAGTCCAGGCTTGGTTGCAGGCTTGTCGGTCCCTACTCAGTGCAAACATGTCAGACATTTCACCACCGGTACGAGTGAGCGAAGGTCCCCCATTCCTTTGCTGCAGGTTTAAATCATCTCCAGCTCACACTGTATGCCTGGATTGTGCTCAACTGGGTTAATTTGTGAATGCTACATAATTAGCTTCTATGCATATTCTTTCTAAATATGGAATGCTGATGAGAGATATGGAGGATTGCATAAATATCTGCCAACTGGAAAACACACATGCATGTTTTGAAAGCTGAAAGGCAAATGTGTGCATATGTGACCGATAAATAATGGTGTGGGTTGAGTTTTCTGACATTGGTCAACGCAGGCTTAACTGCTCACTAAACCAGAGCCTGGACTCAGTGTTCACGTTCGCATTCTCAATGCTGGACCTGCACTGTGCAGCAGCACAATTCAAGGAGGGGAGACGTCCAGTTGATTAATCCACGGGCGTCAAGACATACAAGTCTCCATTATGCAGACACCAGATTGGAGTTATGCTGCTTTCAACAGATCACCACCATGACAGACGACCGCTAGCAGGAATACGTATGGATTTCAGGAAGTCGGCACAAATCTCCTATTAGAAAAGTGAAAGTGCAGCTCTGGCTGGAATAAACCGAGAGCACCCAAAACAAACCCACTTCCCGGCTCAACTGGCATCCACACGAGGGTAGAAATAAGGGAATGTATTTATGAGCATCTGGCTGCGGTTCAGTGAGGTCAGTGCACTGATAGAGCCCAAGGATAGATCCCTGCTCCTCTACATGTTCCAGAAGAAGAGCTAACGTGGCTTGCAGATCGTGTGGTTTTCTGCCTTATTAATAAATCCATGAACTTAGATTTTTCCTTTGTTGAAAGCAGTATTATTTGGTGCATCGTGAATATAAAAAAGCCTTTGTGTAAAAGCAGTATTGCATTGGTTAGCTGGCATGTGTATAGCTACTAGCCCCCTTGCCCTCTGCATGAGCTTGTACACACACACACACACACAAACACAGATTCTGATTCTCCTGTGTTGTGACAGCAATATTCAATCTGTCTTCTGGATTTCTTTGCCAGAGCGCCACGTTTATGCTGGTAACATTGATTGATATCAAGCTTGGCTCTTGGTGGAAGACACACGGTTTTCATAAACCCATTAATCTTAAAAGGAGCGACTGTCAGAAGACATACACACCCCCTATCCCTGACATAAAAAAGGCCAGTCCAAGACCTTGATTTCTGGTTTGGCGGAAAACAATATCACACTCTCACACTGAGAGAAGGCCTTGAATGTCCCTTTCCAGACTTTTCTGTTACGGATCTGGCATTCTTAAGCTGAGAAGCAGAGAATTACACCTCTACCGCAAGTCACGTCACACGACTGGATGAGGGTCATTTGAGGAATCGCTGCTTATTGTTATTACAGGTGTCTCGAAGCTTCATCTAGGTACAGAAATATATTTGTGGCTAAGTAAGAGAGAGAGAGAGAGAGAGAGAGAGAGAGAGAGAGAGAGAGAGAGAGAGACAACTCAACGAGTGAAATGAAAAGCACCAAAGCTTGAAGTCAAAAAGTTTATCATAATCATTAACAGCAGAATTCTGAGCTGAAAAGAAAAGGTTGATGTCAATTTCCACATGTGACCCGGTGTTTTTTTGGCTCCCTGGGCTGATTTCCAAGTAGGTCAGGCATGAGCCAGCAGCAGCCGTGGACGGAGTCTGAAGTGCTCCAAATGTAATTAAGGTTCCTCCTCTTAATTGACAACAGATCCAGCCCAGCGAAGTTCCAAACAACAACCAAGCATGTGAGTATAAAAGAAGGCCCATGTAATAATGAACATACTGGATGCACTAGTACGAGCTATTAATGACGCGGTACCAGTTCAGCACGGTCCGAAAGTAAGCCCTATTAAAAAGACATTTTCTTCGATACTTTATGAAGCTTACGTAATTCAGGCCCTGCTGCAGGTGTTGTTGTCTGCGTTGATCCCTCTTAAAATGTTTTAACCAAATCCTTCTTTCCTTCCTTATTTGCTTTTCCTTAATAATAATAACAGTACATATATCTTTACCTGAAGAAGATGCTTTTAGTTTATGCATGCAAATAAAAAAAAACAAACAATATTTACTTGTTTTCTGGCTCCAAGTAATAGTTTCACTTTTTCAACATGCAGGATTCGTGGTCATTCCACTCATGGCCAGAGAGGGAGCTCCTCATCCTTTCAGCGTGTGATCACCATGCAGCACAGGGGCAAGACCAAGTGTGAGGGCACTGGTTTAAAACACAGCAGTTCAGCACCATTCATCTGAACACAGTTTAAAAAGGTTCAGAAAATCTTACACCCCTACACGATAACTTGGCACAATGTATCATGACTAAGCAAAAAAATGGTTTTGCTAGCCAACAGTGTTGATAACCTTCGAGACAGAGTAATTTCATATCACTTGTAAATTATATCTATTGGAAGTCATTTACTATTGTTTTTTTGTTTTTTCAATTTAAAGGCCAATACGTTTTGTTCACTCGATCTTCATCTAAGATCTTTATGGTGAATTGTCTGATAAAGGGGTCACACCTCGAGTCTGATGGCACTTATGTGTGTACTTATCACAAATATTTGTCAGTTAGTTATCTTTTTTCCATTTTGAGAAACAGATCAGCATCTTCCTGACTTTATGGTTACTGCCTCTTTTTAAAAGTCACACTTTTATCTTAATGGAGTGCAGCCTCTTAGTTCAGTTGTACAGATTGCATTAAACTGCAGTGCTTCCAGAAGAAACAGCTGCTGTAAAGCAACGCTAGCATAAATATTCTGCAGTTGGTAGGGATGCTTATAGTAGTCTAATATTTATACAGCTTTGTTGCCCCCGTTTTGACCACACGTCTCTTTCTGTGTATGTACAAATTATTGAGCAAATTCCTTGTATTTGTTCACACTTAACATTAAAGCTAATTCTGGTTCTAAAACTGGAACAAATAATACAATAATATTAACACAATTTCCAGTTTCAAGTGTGACCTTCTTTTAAGACAAGAAGAGATGGCATGATATTGCCACAGAAGTGCCATTTTAAAAGTATTTTTTGGTGTTTTATCCATGAGTTAAATTTGAACAAGCATCAGATTAAATTCTTAAATGATGCAGAGTGAAATTGTGTTGTACGCATATTCTGACAAACACAAACAAACACAAATTACTACCAGAATACAGTATTCCAGATCAGATTCCAGAGATTAGTTTGTAAACGCTCACATACTACTTTCATATTTTGTGATGACAGTGTTTTGTTTTTTTTTAATCACAGCAATACAGAGAAATAAAAACCTTTGTCTTTTTAAATATGTTTCCATTTGAAATGAAAACCAGATTTTTTCCCCCAACACACAACAAAGTTGTCATGGATTCCCAAGGACATCCAGCAGTATGAAATTAAAACAAACTGAAAACACTCATCTCTGAATAACAGGGGGGAAATGGCTGGTTATGTATTGAGACATTTTGGTAACCTTAAAATTATATCGTATTTTGAATGTCATAACTGCAAGTGGATGTTAAGGTAAAGGGGTCCACAATAAATGTTCTTCCAGTACCTAAACAAAACCCCTGACAAATCCCCCGCCTCCCTAAATATTTAGATGGGGATATGTCTGCTTCTCCCCACAGAGCAGTCAAAGTACATGCAGGATCCTCAGGCATCTCCCTCGCCGTAACAATTAGAAGCACGCTCAGAATATGAAGACACATGAGACGCGTTTAGTGAAGGTCACAAGCAATTACTCAGCCTGGTAAAAGCTGGCATGTCGCACATGGCACCGCTGCACGCCCTCATTAGGCATGTTCTGCAGCTCAGAGTGGGTCTTGTGGCTATAAAAGAACTGAGCTTGCTGCCTTCCAAGTCTCCTTATAGCAGAACCTCACCAGCAGGAGCACAAAGAAACTACACACCACCACCTCTGGATCAGATAGGAGGGGACAAACCTTTCTTTTTGGGGGGGGGGTCAGTGTGTTTCTTTACAGGTTGGGCTCCGTTGGCTTTCAACAGGATAAACATTGATTCCACCTCCTTCCTAATAATGGGCAACAAGGGATTATCACCTTTCAGGCTAAAAGTGAAACTTTACGTTTTAATGCATTGGTTTTAAGATTAACAAAAATATTACAGAGTGGCAGAATATAGCTGCTGCAAATGTTGTGTTTTCACCAGAGCAGAGAGCAGCCTGGGTAGTAATTGTTATCTTTTGCCCACACTTTTGTTTGTAGCCTTATGGGAATATAAAGAACAGGGTTTTTTTTTCTCTGACACACTTTGTTTCAGTATAATAGCCCATGTTGGTCCTGGTGTGCTAACTACACAGTCTGGGACCAGGTCTAATATTTCCCATACTGAGCAGTGAGTTCACTATTCACAAACACTGAATCAAAAACGGACAAAAAAAGGCTCTTCATTAAATCACTATGGTTCATCAAGATGCTAAATTGAAACCATCACAACAAATTAATACAAAGCTTCTGCTTTTGTTGAAATGAGAGGGGCATTTCATACAGTTATAGTGTTTAAATGATGAGAAATGAGAAGGTAAAATACGCAATATTATTCATAATGAATTATGATGCATCCCATCAAATATATCTTGCAGGGTTTTTTTTCTAATGCCAAGAAGCAGGTCACAGGACATACCATTGACTTACATTAATTTCCTGGAACGTGTCTAATTATAAATTAATTGTAAAAAATGCAATGATTTATAATGAGGAAGGATGAACAGTTTCTCCCCAAAAGGAAGGCCCCACTTTCTGTCTGTGTCCCCACAACATAAGACACACACACACACACACACAACACCACACACACACACACACACACACACACACACACACACACACACACAAATACACGTATATCTTTACTGATTTCAGCTTTTAACAAAGTATAGCCTAGTTTATGAAGACGTCACTGGAATAATCTCACATAGGCTACACACACTACTTGTCCCATTCAGACAATGACTTTTAGAACCTTTGAATTCTCCTTAAAGCTTTAAAGACAAAGCACACGGAGCAATTGAATCCTTTGATGACACTAAAACCAACATCAATATTTACCGACGGGGGTCGCCGCACCTTGCGGGCGTCAGGTGTCGATCGGATGAGTTCACTTGTCTGATCTGAAAGCGATTTAGGAGGACATTTCACACGTCGATGGCCTCCTTTTTGTGGGCTTTAAAAAAAAATCTTATTGAACATTAACAATAAAAAAAATACCATTGACCCATTTTTCAATGATAATGACCGATAAATACATTTGAGAACGATCTGGCCTAACACAGGCCTGATGGAGATTTACGTCAGTCTGCATCAACAGCAGCTGACTTACTTCGGAATTATTTAATATAAATTCAAGATTTTAATTCAAGATTTGCATTATAATGGTTTGTCATATATAATTGCACAGGAAACATTATGAGTGAATATTTATATTATTGAACTAGAAAAAAGCAAATCTATTTTAAATACTAGGCTTCGTGAAACGTTTCAATATTATAGATAGGCCTATATTCAAACAGTAATGCTATGAAAAAGTATGACCTTAGTGATATTCATTAGATAAAACAACGACCATCATACACAAGAATCAACTAGTGGCTATTACCGGTAACATTAAAATGTAATTTACACTTCAGCCTCGAAATGTTTTGCCTTTCCGTCCATATCGTGTTTCGTTTGAACACCTCTGAGGAAATGGCGGTGGATACGTGAGCACCTCAGGGATAAAGGGAAGAGTCCTGTGCAGTAAGTCAGTGGTAGATTGGTTAGATAATAATTATACGTCACCCAATTTTATATTCAAATGGACTATTAAGGACTGTGCATTCATGTTTGTGTCGGTGCTGTATTTATGGGCGCATGTTTGAAAACGTTGTTTTGGTTTCATCACAGAATAAAGAGACGGTTGCAAAGTCGTGCACCTGTGCAAAAAAATAAATAAATAAATAACTGCACCAACGGGTGTAGCCTTAACCTGCAATATGTATGAATATTCTACATTAATTCACTCTTTAATAAATGTAGTCACATTCAAACGTCCATTTAAATTCTAGAGAAAATCATTTAGCAGAATACCGTAAATACCAGACCATCGACCTCTCTGCTGTTTAACCTACAAAGCCTGGATTTACATGTAAAAATCTAATCTAATACACATATTTTTTGTGTTTGTTTTTAGCCTTTATATCTTTTAAACCAACTGCACTTCCGAAATAAAAACCTGCAATTTATCAGTCACAAGACAAGGACTTTAGACATCAAAGACTGCGCATTGTATCCTATTACATGTGTAAAGGTGAATAAAGAAGAAAAAAATGCAGTTTCAATGTCACTGGGACGTTAGACTGTATTCAGTTTTGCATTTAATATTCGCTTTCCAAAGACTTTTACAGGCCTAAAAACAGAATATTATTTCGTTCAACCCCATTACAATAATATCAGAACACGATACGATGCATTCATCAACACAGCAAACACATTGTTTGTAATACACGTATTTTTAACAAGTGTATAGGTAGAATATAGGAAAAAATAGTCGCAAATGTACGAGTGAATAAAGCGCACTCGCTAATATAAGACATGCATTTGCACATATTTTCATCTTGAAATACATTTTAAACACAAAGGAGAAAAAATATTTGTTTCCTATTTAAAAACATGCACAAAAGGGTTTACCTACCCCGAAAATAGTGCACATGAAAGAAGTAAGTCAGTGCTGATAAAGAAAAATTGCAATTCCTTCGTTGTCCAGATGAGGGGAGCCCTGACAGCCGAGCAATGGAGGGAAGACAGACGGGACGACAGACTGACTGAGAAAGAGACAGCAGTGACACAGACAGAATCAGACCGAGATCTGAAATACCAATTATTAAAACAATAATTCATCATCGGTGGCAGATGAGGCGTCCTTAGTGTCCCAGCACCCTGCATACAAAAATACAGCATGCAAATATGAGATAGGCTACTAAACTTGATATCCGGACGTATCCACGATTTAAAAAAAGACAGAAACAAGGTGTCCATCACAAGCATCTAGGCGATCTTCTCCAGCACCTAGATCCTCTGACCCAAACTGATGCGTTCCATGTGTCCTGCTACCAGATCTGGACTGTGGAGTGGCCAGGGGGGACACAAGAGGAGAGAGGGCGGAGGATGGTGGTCGCTGGGGGAAAGGACACTGCACCTTGTTACCGTAGGGTCGACTGTTAACTTTTATAAGTAACATTTTGCGAGCTTATAAACGATACCTTCTAAACGTGCACAGGAAACTCCGAAAACATGCTGTGATAATGCGCGTCTCTGGCATCCAGTCGATATCCCATAGTCTGGGAGCGCTGCAATCTACAGAGGTATCGATTACATGAGCCCCTTCCCATGTTTGATGCTCCAACACTGGCTTATAAAAAAGACTGAGTGCAACTTTAAACTTTTTTTTTTTTTTTTTTTTTGTTATGATGGTCAAATGACTGGATCCAGTGATACATACAAATAAGTCAATGCATGAACCAAAAATCAGATAGAAATAGGATATACTTCCAAGATATACTATATTCCCAGGTGTACTGATGTGGTTTTCCTTATTAAATAATACTCCGTGTCACCCAAAAACACGTTGCCAATATCAAACACTGGTAACCAGGAAGGTGTCATCCGGCTGTGTTTATCTCTCATGATGTATGAATCCTTACCAGAAAGACTGCGTGTTGGCTGAAACGTTTCCCTTTCTGCCACTTCCCCTATGCAAAATATTCAAGGAGGCTGCACGGCTCCAACCGGATGGGGTTTGCATTGGCTGACAGCGTTCCCAGCGCGGGGCGACCAATGAAACCAAAGCAGAGGCTCGGCGTATAACAGCGAACATTTCACGTTGAGGACGCGTCAAATTAATTCCAGCAAACGCCGGACTCCCCGGGATAACTCCAATTTGCTTTTATCGGCTGAAGATCACTTCGGTGCCATTGTACCTTGCAGTCACTTGTTTCTCCAAAACGCTGCAGTCGGAGGAGATTTTGAAAGGGTCTATTTTTTCCCTCTACTGGGACTCATTGCTCCCGTTCCCCCTTCCTTCTCTGCTTTCGCTCGGACGCATTCAGCCATTGGAGGGGCACCTATATTTCCCGGCATCTCGAAACATATAGGCAAATGGGTAAGCCCCGCGTTACCATCTGCATGCTTCACTGGCAGGGAGCTTATGGAAGCGTATCCAGACTCACCACGCCTGCGTAAAGACAGAAATAAGCATTTGCTTTTGTTTTTTGTTTTTTTGTTTGTTTTTTTCTTCTTCCTCCCCTCCAACTTCTGATAATGTGCAATTGAAGAGTGTCTTTTGGCGACAGTTTGTCAAGTTCATTTCGCGGTGGATTTTCTTGTTCTTCCCAGCACTGTTCAGCCGGCATTGTTTAAAGCTTTAAAAGTCTTAAATGGAACCACACCACCAATTATCCCATGAAAAAGTATGTCTTTGAAGAGCTCTCGAGTGTCAATTCCTCAAGCTCGCCATTTTAATGTTGACGGCGGGGGAAAACAATAGACCCAAATCGTTTACACGCTTTCGTTAAGCTGCGAAGTAGAGGTTACCGACCAGAGATCAGTGTGTCGGCTGACATATGTTAGACAACCTCACTTTATGGTGTTAATTACACGAGGTGGCCGGCGTCAAACTGAGACAAGGGTGAACGCTGTCAAGTTGCCTCATAATTAAAAAAATATCTTATTATTTTATATAATGATATTTTGTGGCTGCAGACTGGTATTTTCCTACTATCGTGCTTTCTATTTGATAAATGCGTGTGCAGGCCTACTCACGTCACGCTTGTGTCTCCGTTCTCCCGCAGAGCAAAACTATGGAGAGGTGAACCAGCTGGGCGGCGTGTTCGTCAACGGGCGACCCCTGCCCAACGCCATACGGCTGAGGATCGTGGAGCTGGCCCAGCTCGGGATCAGACCCTGCGACATAAGCCGGCAACTCCGAGTCTCGCACGGCTGCGTGAGCAAGATCCTGGCGAGGTACAACGAGACGGGCTCCATCTTACCCGGTGCCATCGGCGGGAGCAAACCGAGGGTCACGACGCCCAACGTGGTGAAAAACATCAGGGAATACAAACAGGGCGACCCCGGGATCTTTGCCTGGGAGATCCGGGACAGGCTTTTGGCGGACGGGGTTTGTGACAAGTACAACGTCCCGTCGGTCAGCTCGATCAGCAGGATTTTACGCAACAAGATTGGAAATCTGTCCCAGCCGAACCAGTACGAGAGCAGTAAGCAAGCCTCCGCGCAGGCCGGCCTCTCCTACAACCACATATACCCTTATTCCTACCCGAACACTATGTCGCCCACGGGGACTAAAATGGGCAGCCCTCCTGGAGTACCGATGACGGCTGGACATATGAGCATATCCAGGGCCTGGCCTTCTGCACACACCGTCAGTAACATCCTCGGTATACGAGCCTTCATGGATCCTTCAGGTGAGGAAAAGAAGCATGTTCTGCTCTGTGAGAGATCTCGGGCCTCCTCGCCTCGATGCCATAATAAACCTGGCAGCTCTCACTGTTAGAGCTTCGCAAACAGCTGGTTATTATTGTGTTATTCTGCGTGGTGTATTGCCACATCGATCCGCACAACCTGTTCTGGCAGCAGCGTGTCCATCAGAAGGTGCACAGGCCTCCGTTTCACCATTCAGCAGTGAGGCCGTTCTCAATGGGCCTTTTCATGGGATGATGCATTTGCAAACACCTTGCTCACCTGCTAGATCCCCTCTAATCCCTCAAGTAGTCATTACTGGCATTTTGTCTTTGCCTTTCTGGCCCTTCAGTCGTCAAGTCTCCTGGCCTATGTGTGTGTGTTTTTTGTGACAGAAAGGCCAACATTATTTGAACAAAATGTGTGTCAAATGATATATTTTAAATTATTCTTATTTCTGATTAAAAAAGTTCAACGCTGTAAGCCACCTTAAACGAGGATGTTGCGTTGCTTCTTTCATGTCAACATGTGATAAATGTAGGGCTTTATTAGGTGTAATACGCCTAAACTATTATTCATATAAATTACGAAATAAGAGAAGATAATTCATAATAATGTGTAATGTTTAATAATATGTGTTTCTTTTAACATTAGTGTTCAGTTTAGTTAAGTTTTATTTGTGTATTTCATTAAAAATAAACCCAGGCCTAATTGTATATTGCACGCTTATTACAAACTATGGCGCACTTTGATAATTATGATGGTTTTTAATATTGAATTATAAAATTGTTTGATTAACCTCAACTCACCTCAACTTGGAAACGATTTTAGATAGGAATGCTGTATGGTAAATTGAATATATATTTAATAGTGCAGACAGGCTCGTGCGTGAATTCATTTTAAATATGTCTACAATTTTCATCATTAATAATAAAGCTGAAGGAGACTGTTTTTTTTTTTTTTTTAAACAACTCTATCTTCGACACTGTTTTTAAATCAGCCATCGCTGGGACGGAGGGATATCCACAGAAAATGGAGGAGTGGAACAGGGCAGCTTTCCCCGCGGCTCACGCGGTCAACGGGATCGACAAATCATCCATCGACGCCGACATCAAATACGCGCAGGTAAAAGATCCGCATCTGAGCGTGTGTCGCCTACAGCATGGGGCGCTTCTACACTAAACGTGCACGCGCTGTGATCGCGCCATTTTCTTTTCTTTCTAGAAAACAGTCCAAAATGTCTCGTGCCAAAATGGGCAGAGGCCTTCAGTCAATGAATGCTCTCGCTGCAAAAGCCTGTGGCTGAGCTGTGAAAAGTTTCCATATCAAGGCCAGACATAAACGAGTCATATAAGGCCACAGCCTTCTGCTTGATAAGGTTTTACCCATAGTATACCGTGTATACATGCTCTGATTTGTCTTATTTACGGTGAATGAAATGACAGTGAATGTAATGTCTTCCCTCTCCCTCCAAACCACTCAGCTGGAGGCCACATGTCACTGTCACGTACAATTATGAGCGCTGTGCGTTTTGGGGTTTTGTTGTGCTTATTTTGTCCGCGTGTCTCGTGTTTGCCTGCAGCCCTCCTCGACACTGTCCAGTTATGTCTCGGCGTGTGCTTACTCCCCCACCAACCAGTACGGGGTGTACAGCGGGCCAGCGGGCGGCTACGTGGCCCCGGGCCACCACCACTGGCAGCCGCAGAGCCCGGCCCTGTCCCACCCAGGCGGCGGGATGACGAGCATGCACGCAGGGGAGATCCACTCGCCGATGACCTTCAAGCATCAGGCAAGAGAAGGTACGCCTATAGAGGGGCCAGAAGGGTAAACTCATGAGACATATGTAAACTCTGTGGGATGCAGTTGCTTTATATTCGAATATAGTTTTACTTTGCAATATGGTTCTTATTATATCTTTTTTTCTAACTATTATCACTTTACATTCTCTCACTCCCTCGTGCCTCGCGGACACACTTTCGCAATAAGCAACGACCGCAACGAGTGTAAACATTGACCAACTCCCAAATTAAGGCTAATTATTAAATATTGACTTTCCACATTTGGCCCTCCAGATGGTCTGACGATATATTTTACCCACATAAAAATGGAAGAGACGCTTCTTTTTGAGATGTTTTTAAATGTTGGCTCAGATCTGACCTGCTTAAAAACCTGCAAAATAACTCATATTAAAGCCTATATCGCAGAGTAAATGATAACTTTATATACTCATATGTTGTTTGTGTTGTGCAGGAGACAGAAAACCGCCCCTGAGCAAGCAGCAGCAGCAACACGAAGACTTGAACAGTGTGCATGGACTCAGTCTCCCTACCTCAACACCATAAACGGGACTTATACCACCTAAATTACCAGACCCATTTAACTGAACTCAATTCAACGACTCCAACAGTAAGTCCGAACACTAACGTCTTGTTTCCCCGGGTGTCAAACACACAGGCCTATTCACATGCATTATGAAAAAGGGTAGGCCTATAGCTTTATCGGCTGTCATGGCCGTATGAATGTAAGCTTGCATGGATGTATCGGTGTTTCCCCTTCTCATTTTGTTTTCTCCATTGAAATATTTCATGTTGCTAAAGTGTGTTCTCTGATGTCGACTGCGGAATTTTTTTTTTTTTTTTTTTTTTTCCAAAAAAGTCAACTTTTGTTCACTCCAGTCTGGCATTGAAGTTTTATTATAAAAAAACAAAAACAAAAAAACAACTAAGGGCTAATCTGTAATCCGCCATATATAATATTATGTTAATTTGTGGCCTTGATCTCGAGTCTACGGGGACTCAACGATGTGAACAAAGAGATAAATTGTTTAAATGTAAAATATTTGCCAAAGCTTTAATTATATATTTTTATAATTTCATTGTAAATATTTTAAAAAAATAAAGGCTTTCTTAAGTGCCATATGTTGTCGTACTGTAGTTTATGTGGTTTCAGCATAGATCCATGTAAGGTCACCGAGTCCGTTCTGTTCATCCGGCGGGTTAAGGCCCTTAGATCATGGAGTTATTTCAATCGAAGTTACAATTAACAATTCAGCCTGTTTCTCAAACTGCAAAGGTGACCTAATTAATGTCTTCAAGCTTTATATCACCCATTAATTTCAACGCAGTTCTAACTGAAAGTGACAGAAAGATGGCTCTTGACGGTGACATTTTCAGCGACGAAAATGTCGTAAAAAATAATTTTTTGATGAATCACATCAGCGAATAGTCATAGTACCATGTTCTCCTTGTGAAATTGGCTCATTACACTTATAGGCTATTGGGCAAAGTAATTCCGTGACTCGGGTGGAACCTCCCTACACTCACACAGACTGGGCGCCTCTGCTGATGCTATCTTACTCGTAAATGATACCTGCCATGATGGAAATCAGAGACCTGATCATGCACGTTGATGAACGGTGCGAGAGAGAGAGAGAGAGAGAGAGAGAGAGAGAGAGAGAGAGAGAGAGAGAGAGAGAGAGAGAGAGAGAGAGAGAGAGAGAGAGAGCTGACAGTCCAAATCCACCCACATTCAGGCTCGGATCTGTGTTTTTCCCTCCGTATACAAATGAGGAGCATTTGACCATGCAGGCCTGTGGGCTCTGCTCGCTCTCTAATCTGTTCTTTCCTGTGGCCTGTTTGCTTGAACGAAAACCTCCTCACAGCTTTCCTTAATGCGCCGAACTCCACTCAACGTGACCGTGTTTTCCGATCTCACCTTTATGTTTGCCACGTTTATATTAACGATGTACAATAATACTAATAACAATATTATACACGATAAACAGTTTTTGGCGATGCTGTGATGCATATTATAATTGTATTTCTTCGTTATTTTTTTAAACGATTGGATCACTTCCATACTCTGAAGTTCCATCCTCTGTTATGTGGCCTTCATTAACAAATTAATCCCATGGCTAAAATTTAGGACATTTTTTAAAATGTGCTTGTAGATATGACCGAACGTTTAATTTGAATTGTGTTCACAACAAATCGATGCATTTACAGATTTTCTTACAAATAGTGTAAAAACCCCAAATATGAAAATGAGTCTAGAGCGTCATTAATTCAAAATACACAGTTCATTTTTAAATATTTATTTTCTACATTTATTGTGAACCGAAATTACGTCGGAGGAATAGGGGGAAAGGAATGATAGAAATCCATTTTTATATTTGAATTTTTTTTACAGTAGTTGGTCTGTTTGACAGTTTTTGTGATTAAACTGGACTGTGCACGTGCTGGTCCACATCACCATGTTTGATGCATGACGGTGAGGACAGGGTGAACATGTTCAACAGGACTTGTTTGGTGAGGAACCAATATAGTTTAGCTGATTGAGCGTTCCTGTGGTTTTTAACAGGACCTTCAGGGTGAATGCAATCAGGAAGTAAAAAAAAATATTATATTTATATGACTTTGAAAGACACAATGAAAAGTTTAACAATAGTGTTCTTCCCTTTCAGTTGTCAGTTAGGTGTTCAACGAATTGAATATGTCATCCCAAAAATACCTGTTTTATAGTTCCGAATGCTTTGGCCTGTTGACCTTTCAAGTAGACCAAGAAAGACTTTGACTGGGTTTCCACTGAACTGAAACATGGCACATTCTGTGAGATTATGGATTGTATCTGTTTGTTTCACACTGATAACCTGATCAGGCAAATCGGCTTCAAGGTTTTTAAAAGAAAAGGTGCCGGTTGACTGAGTGACGTTAAAATAATGAGTTTCACGAGCCACCTAACAAGGCAGGTAGGGAGGGAGGAGCAGACAATATTAAGTTTGTCAATGATGTGGAAATAGAAAACACTTCATTCCAAACTAAATGAGAAGAGCGTTTCAGGCTGCTCGACCTGACATTGTAGATTTACATATTTATATTTGCATTCTGTTTTTCGGAGACAGTTAGAAACTCAAGCTGAACCACCATAGAAAAAAGAAGTATTGCTCACATGAAAAAAGTTATTATTTTAATGTGACTCATTTCCAACAACGATGTGCTTCTTGAACAATAGCATGTAATTGAATTTCATCAGTGAGACATGCAAGAATGACATTAAATACAACAATAATCATGGGGACGTTCTCAAAAAGGAGCCCTGAAATGAGGAAGTAATTCAGTCAAATGGTGCTGTGATCATGCAAACAAAAGGCAAAGCGCTGACGTATCACACTGATCACTTTTAGGATTCACCCCAGAATTCAGGTGCCCTCTGAGCTCTATTTTGTAGTCAAAATCCCAAGTGAGTGCATATATCCAAACATTAAGATGGCCTGTGAGTACACACACTCCCTGACTGGAGTCGTTCTGTTTTTCCGGATGCTACTTGGGGTTTAGAAAACACTCCTTCATGGTGGCGGGGTTACTTCCTGCGGGACCTATATGGTCATCAATCAGAGCAGCAAGCGATACCCCCCACTGCGTCTTCAGCAGACCCTCTGTGTTGGAGGGGGCAGCAGGTGGGCAAGTTTGAGATGGTTGTTTCCTATTGATGCAGAGCACAAAAAACAGAATCATTCTTTGGTTTGTTCAGTGTGTGTCCTTTGAGATGGGTGCAACATGACAATATGCTAGTAATCCCATGAAAATTGTTGCTCATCACTACTTTTCTCTAATGATGTAATTTCACAAGGTGAAACTCCTCTATTTATATATATAGCTATTTCAATAACTACTTGATCGTCATGAAATGATTTGCAAACACTTAATTGTTTATATATTATTGTATATAATAGATGTATATTTGTAGTTAGGGTTGGAATACATCAAGTTTAAGAGATTGTTTCCTATTCGTGTAACCTTGAAATAATCATTATGCAAAATGATTAAATCTGTAACCATGTGTTGCTTGCAAAGTACAATCTCTCCCTTTTAATTAAATATTTCTGAAAAACAACACCTGTTGTGGGTAAATTGCTTTTTTTTACTGCCAAACTCACCAAAGTATACTGACACACACAAGTGTGCAGACTTAAACACTGCACAGCGCTTCCTCTGAGTGTTAACTCTGCAACTTAAACTTGAAAGGATTCTCAAATGCCACAAGCCTAAACAGATACTTGGAGAGATGAACGGGAGACGTGGCCTCCTTGATCCTAATGGATATGATATTTAGCAGTATTAATAATCCAGGCAGAAGCGAAATGGTGACAGAGTCTCTTTAAACCAGCAAGAACAGGCGATCCTATCTTCAACTGTAACAATTAATCATCGTCTGCCATGTGTACGGGAAGGATTGAGTGTTCTTTAGAGACCAAAGTTCAGTTTATGTGACGGACACTTTGATTTAAGATATTTTACATTATCTGTGCTTTTTGTGTTGATGGGGGAAACTACCCCAGACTGGCCAGGAGTCACTCACTCACTCACCTTGCTGCCTTTGTATGACTCAAAGTCAACAAGAGAGCATCTCAGGACATGGCGACATGGCAGGCCAGACAGGACTTGGAAAAGAAGCAAAGGGAGATACACGAGAAACCTTTTAAAAACATAGTGGCAAGTTGGCAAACTGTCAAATCCTGAAAAGAAAGGTCGATGTCAGCAGTTCTCTGAAATGACAAATTAATTGACTTGCCATGGAAACACGGGCCGTGCAAACATGAACAATGCTGAAATGTGTGCCTGCCACGGCCGTTGACGAGCAGGATGTTATTTTGTGAGAAATGAAGTCATGAATCAAGCAATGAAGCTGCCAGATATGCTTAGATTGTATGACGGAATGCGATGCACGTTTGATGAATAGGAGAAAATAAAAACAGGACAAGCGTATGAAACGTATACAGGCTTACCAACGTTTGACTTGAAGAGGATAAGATGATATTCTTATTCAACTAAATTGTAAGTGATGCATTTATGTTTTTACCACCCAAAAACGAATGTACACCAAAGCAGCGGGTCGATGTCATCCTTGTAATGCAATCGCTGTGGACTGTTCTTCTATTTTTTCCACTGAGTGTCCACAGGATTTCCAAGCAGGCAGAGTTACAGCTCTGTAGTCTAGAGGATGATAAATGTCTCCCTCCCATGTTCTTACTTGCTCTGCCAGCTCACCACATCAACCGGTTGCTCTAAAAGCAAAAGGGACAGAGACATGATGATGACATTTGGCTTTCTAAATGAAAACGTATCATTTCACATTTGCTTTCAGGAGATCCCGCCGCTGCTTTTGGTCCTCTGAGGATACAGCGATACAGCAATAAAGGGAATAACCACAGGGTCACATTGAATTGCAGACCCCAGCCTTGATGATACAGATGACTAAAAGAGCATGAAATTAGATTTGCAAACACAATTAAAATGCAATCTTTGAAAACACTAGCATGAATGCCAGCATACTTTTGTAAACTACGAATTGTGTGTATTTTAAGTAATGGGTGTGTAAATATCAAGGACTGTGCAGTTTATTACTGGAAAGTCAAACCTTTATTATGGAAATGTGTCAGCAGTTTTGAAGTGAATGAAGTCTATTTTTGTGAAGGTCTGGGCAGAGACAGAGAGACGGTCCTCAGTGCAGGAGGATTCTCTCTAATTTGTGGAGACTATAGAATTAATGTCCTGTCCTACTGCCCATCTGTGACTTATTTAAAGTGTGCTGAAACATATATTGTGCTTTATGTTGCCAAACACATGCCAAAGGCTACCGGTGAAAAAAAGCTATGGGGAGTTGGATTTAAGGGTTTCCTTCAAGTTAATTTTTGGCTCAGTTTCTTATTAGGTGATAATAAGATGATGACTCTTCTCCCAAAAATGTGAGTGGTAGACCACTGTACTGTCTGTTGGTTTGCAAGGGAAAATACGAAAAGACACTCAGTTGGATCTCTGAAATAGGGGAATAGACATTTCTGTGTTTAGAAATTGGAAAACACTTGATTTAAAAAAGAAAAAAACTAATTTTACGACTTGTGCTATTCTGTATTTTTGTTTTTGTCAACAAATACTATGAAAAGATCAAAAGTAGGAATGCATTATTCCATCTCACAACACATTGGGATTTCTTCTGTCTCTCAGCTCACAGCCCATTTGTTACTGGTCACAAAAATATAAATTTCTTTTTTTTTTTAAGCCCAAGTAATCTCATTTAAATAGTGTACTTGTTTGGGACTCTTTTCAGTGGGTTCATACACATTTAGTGCTATAGTGTATTTACAATATTTAGGGAATGTAGGATTGACTCAAATTAAGTACTGCAGTGCAACAGTGTGGCTCATTGATGTGTTTAAATTGTTTCTGGACCACAATATAATTTATAACTGTAGAACAATATGGAATATCTGCATCTTCTTCCACTTTAGGATCAGGTTAGACTTCATATATTGATTGTTTGAATATTATGCATTCAACTTTGTTTAACAGGGAACACAGACATATACAGTATATTGGCACTTATAATTTTAAGAAAGATGTAATTTCTGGACTTCAGGCTAATTGAGAAGGATTTGCTGCCAGAGATCTAGATTTTAAAATACTGCCATGAAAACCTTTCACATTTAAAAGCTTAATAAAATGTAATATATGCTCTGCCAGAATAAAATGATTCCAAGATTATAGTATGTGTATATATATATATATATATATCAACATCATCATACTGATTCAGTTTATTGTGTTACCAGGGTCTAAAAGAAGACAATAGCCCAGTTCGTGGCTGGTGTGTGGCCATCACCTCAGTATTCTGATGAGATAGCAGGAAGTAGAGCACACTGTCTACTGTCTACACAGGGCTTAAGCATGTAGAACCTGTTGTTGAATCATCCATGTGTGAATGTGGTCACCATGTAGTGAGCTGAAGAGATAATGCAACAAAACGTGAAAAGTCAACAACATTGTTGTTAAGCAACCTGTTGACCGTGCCCTTCTGCTGTCACTCCTAAGACAACAGCGCCAGACAGAGCTGCCAGCCCCTATCAGCTGTCAGATTTTTTAAGGAACTTGTTGGCCGGTAACCACGACAGAATCAACACAAACCTTCCTGGCCTATTCACCTTAGCGACATCCGGGATGAAATAAAACATATACATAACTGTCTGACCTTTCCCAATATTGACAGTGTCATCAGGTTTAAACAGGCAACAGTTCTGTTTGGTCTGCCTGCGTGGAGAGAGGCCCAGGGAGCCCGCTCTGTGTGCTGCAGCTACAAACCAGCTCACAGTGAGAGAGAGAGAGCGAGAGAGCAAAAGAGAGAGAGAGAGAGTGAGAGAGAGTGAGAGAGAGAGAGAGAGGGGAAGGGGGCCCTTTGAAGATCACGGAGTGGAGCCAGTTGCGGAGAACCATGCATGTTGCTGTTATTGGTGCTTTTCACTCAGACACGCCTCTGCCATCTCAACACTCGCACGCAGCATTGACCCAAAGGGTGGCTGTTAATTTGGCATGGCGAAAACATGGGTTTAAACTGAATGAAGGGTCTGATATAGCCACTCCACTGGGAAGAGCGTGGGGCTCCGCAAGCCAGACCAAATGACATTACACCGATATGGAAATAAGCAAAAGACAACATGACATGGTGGGGATTCACTAGGAAGAGGAAATTAAGAAACTGTGGTATAAGCAACACGGGAGCATACTTGATGTGTTTTTTTTATTAAAATCATTACCACAGTACAGTAGTGTAAGGTTGTGTTGTTGAAACTGAGGTTTATATTTTCATATGAGGAATGCATTAAAATGCAAACTATGGCCAGCCATCTGGGCTTTGTGTTTGGGCACCGCCTCATGGAAAAGTTTGCTCAAGAGCTCACACACACATATACCAACCAATAATATTGGCCGGCATATTAAAATATTAAACCAAAAGGCCATACACTGCAGAGCAGTGGTGGAACTTTGCTTAGTTAGAAATATAAATGCCAAAAATGTTAAATATTCTCCAGTATTAGTACAATACCTGCAATATTTACTCTTATTCATGTACAAAGGTACTATCAACAAAATGCCCTTAAAGTATAAAAAATGATTATGCAGAGTGGCCCCTTCATAGTTCGATTAATATTATCATGATGTGTTAATATGTTAGTACGTAAGCAGCATTTATATATTGTGGTTTGTCAAAGTGATAAGTTTCATATTTAACAATTTGCAACAATCACTGGTACAGAGGTGTTGTTTATGAATATATATATACATATATACATATATATATGTGTGTGTGTGTGTGTGTGTAGATCACTGTGTATCATTTATTTGTATACATTTATTTTTATTTAGCTGATATTATTTATACCATAACATTATATCATCATATATGTCAGTATAATATTTTTTTTATACTTTTGAATATAACAGAGCCCCTGTCTCAAGTTTAGTCTGTATGTGTGTGTGTGTGTGTATGTGTGTGTGTGTGTGTGTGTGTGTGTGTGTGTGTGTGTGTGAATAAAGCCAATTCTGTCAAAAATAATCCAATGATACGCTTTGTGACACCAAATACACAGATAATGAGATATTTGCTGGTTAATAATTGGTCAACAATAATTTGCTTCAATGAAGAGAAGACATACGCTAAAGAACACACTGAAAGAAATTCCTGCGAGAAAAGCTATTAGCACTAAACATATTATTTATTTGATTCAAATGTATTGGACTTCTCTGCAGACGAGCTACAAATCTATGTGGGTGGCTACTCCGCACTGGAGATCCTCTCAGTCATCACCCTCCACTGCAGACTGAGTTAACCACCAGTCACACTTCCAAGCCACAATAACAAGGTGGGCCTCTGCAGAAATGCTTTAACTGCATTCAATTGTCTAGTGAGCCCTCTGTCTTTCAGCTCCAATACGCCGCCTGTCATGGTGTGGAACCCTAATGAGAAACATAATCGTTTTTTTGTTCTCTGGCCAAGGAGGTTTTTTGTATGTTAGTAGCTTAGTAAAGAAAGGATGTATGTTTGGGCTCAAAGAAAGAAGTGAAGTTTAAGTATTTCTTTATGTTGATGCTGTGGACTCAATTTTTACCAATCATTTAGCATTGATCCCACCTTGTCACTTTCCCATTTTAATAGATATAAACACAAAAGATATTTACAAAATATGTCCTGAAAGTAATATATCATACAAGTGTATTTTTTTCAGGTGGACAAGTAAAAGGTGTGTTGTGTAACTTGACAGCGTAGTCTTGTTTATCCGGTATCTCACACTAAAGCAAAATGTCTTTCATTATGTGTTTCTTCATGGGAAATGACAAAGAAAAGCCGTTGACCAACTCCGTGGCACAAACAGCAGCTCCTGGTGCCTTGCTAGCTGAGACAGACAAAAGGTGAGTGTCAGAGTGACGGAGGAAGTGCTTGTCTTCTCTTCCTGCTCTTAGTGGCACAAGAATGGAGAGGATGTTTCTGCGTACACCAGAGCTATCCATTACTGAGTTAACAAGTTCTCGGCTACTCTGTAAGTGAAATCCAAGGCTTTTGGTCCGCCATCACATGCAAGAAAAAACAAATAAACACGCACGTGAATTCGATGTTTTTTTTTTTTTTACTCAGGGGCCAATATGCGCCAAAGAATGCTGAGTCTGTGTCCATTAAAAACAAGACACTGTATGGATAGACCATCATGCCATCTTGGGTCCACCTGCAAATGCAAACAGGGAAATTCTTAGAGGAAGGCTTACATTTCCCCCAAAGAAAAGTTTGTTCCTGCCAGACCGACTGGTCGACCCAATGAAAACATGTCGGGAAAAGCAAGGTGAAGCGCCTCTGTGCTGCTCGGTTACACTCGAGTTCACTGTGCAGCAGGTTCAGTCCGCTTACTTTCAGAACTTATTTATAAAAAAAAAAACATATTCAACAATAAAAGGCAAGCTGTTAAATTAAATTACATTCTGAATTTCTTTGCATAATAAATATCATGTCTTTAGAGAGTCATTTTTAAATGGTTGTGGCACTTTAAGACCTAAGTATTTATTCCCCAAATGAAATCAGCATTATCTCTACAAACTACATTAGCACCAATGTGCTTCATTACAATTTTACAAGAGTCAGTTTGATGTTTCAAGGTGTATACAAAGGCAGGGAACTGTCGTAAATATGAGCATTATATTCATATCATTACTGAAAAGTCTGACATTCTGCATTCTACATGAGATTTTTTTTTTTAATTTAAAACGATGCATTGAAAACATACAGTAAATGTTCCCATTTGATGCACCATACCAGGTTTTTCGCTAATCCAAATCTGTAGTTCCTAGTCATGTTGCATAAGTTAATGAACAAACTTTGAGCAGGCAAAAAAGACATGTTATATGTAAATGGGCACTTGGAGAGCAGAAACCTAAATTCATTTAATGAAAGTTAAGAATAACGTGTTTACCCACTGTGATTCAGATCTGCTTCAAATTGAAATGGGTTCTTCCTTAGCTCATGCTACACCCTTCCACCAAGTTTGAGGAAAATCGTGAAAGTAGTAGTTTTAAAGCGCTCTATAAATAAAAAAAAATTATTATTATTAACACACCCAACTGAAAACATAACCTCCTTGATAATGGTTATTAGCAAATGATCCAAATGAGGGTCCCTGCACAATTTATTGTTTTTATATGAGTTATTCTCCCCACATCCATCCGTCCTGTTGACTCAGGCAGAAAAGCAGTTGTCTCAAATTTTTGTCCTAAGTTCAGGAGAATGTAGTTCTCCTATTTGGCATTGATAGGGGGATAAAGGAAGATTGATTCCCTCAGTCTCATCAGCGCAGGTGTTTGCCTTTACAACTAGCGTCCTCAGCAAGCAGTTTCCCATTACACTCTTGTGAAAAAGGACCTTCAAGTCTCGTGCATTCCGACGATGCTCTGAAGAGTGTGTAATTTTGGAGACTAAGTTTAGGGGGGGAGGCAAATCAGTTTTTATTCAAAGCAGACCTGATTCAAACGGAGATGCACCGCACTGTGGTCAGACTTCAGACCAACTCGTTATTTGCCTTTTTCATGTTCAGACTGCTGCAAATCTCCCAATCCCTCTGAACACAGCTGAAAAAAAGAAACAGACTGTTGTTGATTTTGCTTCCATCTTTGTGGGAGGCTGTTCCCTTAATAATATGCACATTGATGGTGGAGCAGCTGACGAGCAATTTGTAAGCAAAGATCTTGTCTTAGTCTGCAGCTAGTTTGGCTTTTATTTGACATCACCTAGTCGGCGGGCTAACTTTAACCAATAATTGCCGTTTGTTGTTTTGAGTAATTTCACTTGCAAGTGATGGATGCACAGCACTCTCAGGAGTGAAGCCTTAAGATCAAACCGAGAAGATAGGTTCGATTTCATCATTGGAGTTAATCCATCAACAATGCCAGAGCACAGAATAAAGCCAAAGTAAATGAGTGTGTTTGCTCTGTCTTAAGAGTAAATATTAGTTTGTCCAGATAATGCTACAGGGCTGCTGAGGGTTTCCACAATGCTTAAGTTACCCCAGCGTCTGCTCTTTTCCACCCAAAGAATTGTTTCCCACTCTTTCTTCTCCTTGAAAGCCAAACATCAGTAGCAGTCTCAAGTGGCTGAAAGTTTTAGTTGATAATCCGGTCTGTCACTCAGACCCACAGCAAGATTAATGGCAGGGGAACTCCTCCCTGGCAAACATCTCACTCAATCAAAACAGATAACTCCTACTTCTCAGCGCAGAAGTAAAAATTGCTGTTTTGCTTTGTATGGGAGCGTTAGAGGGGCGTTATGTTGTTCAAAAGTTGAAAAAAAAACTAAATTAACAATTGCTATATATGTTATTAAACCAGCAGTATACATGGATATTTCTACTGTATATAACATTTTTAGTGGTCACTTTGTTCAAGTTGAACATTTATTAAACAATAAAAGTGAAGGTGAAGGTGTTGTTATTTGAGTGATCTCTCATATGGAAGTGAGAGATATCAAATTAGAGGCTCAGAGGGAAAAGGGAGCCCTCTACTGCTGAGTCCAGCCACCTTGCAGCTCTGAACACACACTCATCTGTCTCACTGCCTGCAGAAATGGACCAGGAAGTGTTTGCTGCTTCATCAGGTCAGTAAAAGTGCACTGCTGATTTTACAATTTTAAATCAATACTCAAAAAGGTCAAAGAAGACACGACATCGAAACGCAGACAATGCATTCAGAGGTTTATTTCCCTGAAAAATTAATTACCCCACTTTCTAACTTAAACATGCAATCACTCAACCATGAAAGTAACCAACGAAGATGAAATCCAGCTCAACCACACTGACGCATGAGCAAATCTTGCCGATTTGCAGATAGGCACTACTCAGTCATGGAAAATATAAGGCCTAGATGTGACATTCACAGAGATAATAGCAGCTTCACGGTATGCGCCTCCAAACGGAGTCGAGCGCGGCTAATTCCTAGCAGCACTGCTTTGATCTTTTGTGGCATCTCCGCGGTATTTTATGTTTATTTGTTATGGGACGTCAGCCGATTTCGTGTCCCTGTGCCTTTTATGAGCGCAAGCTCATTAGTCTCCTTTTTTTCCTCCCAGTGACATCTAAGCTGCTAAAAGGATACCTGTGAGACCGTTTGAAGTGTTCTTAATTGTGAACGAACACGTAGAAAAACGTCGAGCTGAGCCAATCTTAGATGCTACCTGATGATCTTGCCTCGTTGACTGCCCCTGAAAAACCCTGCTCTCGTCTCAGACCCCCCGATAACCATCTTTAATGAATAGCTGTGTGCTTCAAGGAGTGCTGGCTGATAGAGATCATTTCAGGAACGGTGGGGTTCAGGTCTCAATAGCAATCAGGGAATTCCATCTTAACCGTTTGGATGTCCTCCATAATGCCACACACTCGGAGATTGCTCTCGCAATGGACCTACACCAAAATAAAACTTGGCACCAGCGAGGCATTCTTGCCCAACTCAACAACTCCAAGTCTGAACAGCGCGGGCCCCCTCCCAACTCCAGGATCTATCTGTCGATGTAAACGCTGACTCTTTGTTGGCGCTTTCTGATCTCAGGTGGAGATACCGCTTAGCTAACTGCCTTATAAAAGGCAGGATGGTGAGCCTGGTGACTGAAGGCACAAGCACAGCTCCCTGTGAGTGCGTCTAAAAGGCCCAAATTGAGCCATTTCCCTCGATCTCCAGGGAGACTCCTTATCGTCTACAAAATCCAGAGCAGACTGTGTATAATTTGCAAAATACTATGCTGATACTGCAAATGAGGTTTAATAGTTGTTGAGGCCCCAGTTAAGCTTCATAATCTAGGTTTGTGGTCTTTGATAACCAGTAGCAGAGACATTTTCTTGTCTAACAAAAAAAAAAACTCCAGAGAAAAGTCAATGCATCAGTAAGTGGGTGTCTGCTGTCAGACTTAACTGATATTTATGGGATTGCTCATCCTGCCCTGACAAAGCGTTTAGACGAACAACACAAGCAAACTGCTCCGTGCACTCCTCTTCCCCCCGGGTAGATGAGAACTGTAATTAGCCAAGTCTCACTATGACAAGCTGTCAACGTCAATACTGTGTTTTGTAACACCCGGGGCTCTGGTTGCTAATTTCTAATCTAACCTAAACCTGTAAAAGAATGTAGTGAATTGAGACTAAATGATTTGTTACTGTAGTCATGGCTGATGCTGTCATCTAAGCAATCAATCATGACAAGCAAGTCTACCTTAAACAGCTCTAATTTTAAAAGAAAATATCAGCCCAACACCTGATGTTGAAATCAAAAGATTAGATTGAAGAGACTTTTGGGGAGGGGTTAGTCGGCTAGAGAGTACTAAAAAGTTGCAGTGGTTTATGGGATTGGTTGATTTAACGGGTCTTGCACCCGGTCAGCAACGGCCTACGTTCCTTGCCTACATTCATGGCAAAACTACGGAGACCCCGAAGGATCCCGGTGGGAATTTTCTTTCGGAACTACTTTTCCATTCCCTTACAAACTTTTGTGCTACCTTGTAATACTGTTTGCATTGTCTCACAATATTTTGTCTTCTCCCTCATCCATAGGAAAAGTTAATGTGTTGGTTAAGTCCAGTTATAATACACTGACATTTTAGCTTCATGCTCTGCGGTTACAACAGAAAGGAGAGACGATGTTACAACCTCGGGACAGTTACACCCACTGTGAGCCCAGCTGCAGTTGTTCTGCCTGGCTATGCTGGTTGAAGCTGTGGCTGTGGATATGGGTGGTATGATGTTTGGACTAGGGCTGCTTTTTTGGTTGAATCTATGGCTATGTTTACATGACAACGGTCTTGCTAATAACGGGATCGTTTTTCCGATTGCACACGGAGGATTTTGGAGAAGCGTTAATGCGTCAATCAGAAATAATAACACAAACACAGCTCGGTAGTCTGCATTTGTTGATATTGTCTTCTTACCCACGCATGGCTATTTAACTGCAAATGTAATACGCATGTGCGAAGTGGCGCCGTGACGTCACCGTTTCCGCGGGGACCAGTTTTGCTAGTTTACACAACACCGCTGGAGTTGCATTCAAAAGATTTCACTCTGGAACCCGGTTTCAAAAGTGTTTGTTTGCAGCTCCCAAAAAGGCTGTTGTCATGAAGACGAGCAGCCAGAACATAAAAGTACTTTTGAGTATTATGTTGAGAACATTGTCGTGTCAACAGCCCCTTTGATGCTATAGAGATGGCTATATGTTAATTGTACTTTTTGTAGTCTTTACTGTTCCTGTTAACATCAGCCAAGATAGCATGGTTCTTTCAGATACGACACATATTACCAATACATCCATAAACTTTATATATTTACTGGACATAGTCATCAAGTCACCCATTGGTTTGTTTAAAATGGTTTGAAGCCTCGAGTTCGGTATCTTTAAGAACCATTGGTCCCACCTGAAGACATCACACACCAGCTACTACAACAGTTCAGGAATAGGTGTTATCTTAAATAATTGATCGGACCCATATGCAGGCACAGTCAAACTCGATGAGTAGTTCTGGGATTCGGTTCTGAGAGGTACCAGAGGTCTGGGGGTTTCCAGGCAGGTGTAGATGAGGGACTGAGTCAGTGGCTGAAGGGGAGATGGAGAGAGCGTAGGCAGGCTGGAGATTTGTTTGGTGGCAGACACAGGATCTGGATGAATACATCAGAGTAACAAGAGGACTGCATGCCTGGAGCTTGAATACAGGCAGTAACTCCTGAATTTAATAACAAACCTTTATAAACTAATATGTAACAGCCATAATCATGACAGTCAAAGCGCATCCATGATCACAGTGATAGTAACGGCCAAAGCTATGTGAGCTCATTATTATAGTCATAATCACAGCCACAGTCATGCCCAATCAGCCTCGGCAGCAAGGTGTGAGAGAGCTATAGTAGGTTATCTGTCTAGCTGCGATGATACTTGCACCTGAAACAATTTCCTGCATAATTCATTCAATAGTTGTCACAATATTTTGGTCTGGACCAAAGAGGTGGACTGAAAAATATACATTGCTATCCTTAGGGTCATGCCACTAGCATGACTGATAACAATTCATTTTTTGAGGTGAGGAATAAAGACAATGTAATAAAACGTAACAAACAGCTTTTCAGCTGGCCCACAAGTAACATGGATCATTGTACTTGACTCATTTCAGCATTCCAAATAACTATCTCTTGCACTTTGTCAACATCTCTTTTCTCTCATTTGACCTAATGAGAAGGCGATATTAAGTTTCTCATACATCCATTTTAGCCTGGTGTATCTGAGTGAAGCGCAGATAAAGCAGAAGATGAGACGCTGCTGAGAGAAGAGCTTTACTGAGGGTGACAGGCACTGACCTGCCCTGAACAAAATAGTCTTCTCACCTCAATGACTAATGAGGTTTTGGTATGGGAGGCTAAACATCTCTATAATGATTCCATTTGGACACTCAGCTTAAGGCAGGCAACAACAGAAACTCATTAATTAGAACCAATTTCAAATTTGACGGATCCCCCTTTTTAGATAATTGAGGGGAAAAATTGCTGGAAGATGCTATCAGCAATAGATTATCCATTCAGGATAAAATGGGCTTCCATGAGACCGGAGATAGGCCTGAGCAAACACATTCCCATCCGCTAGTGAAAATGGATATGTTGTTGACCTGTCCAGCCACACAAAAGCCATTCCAAATGCTCAGGTAAGTAACCCTCCTCCAGCCTGAATCTCTTAACTAAATATTGTGAGTGTCCCTCTTTATATCCGAGAGTCTGTCTGTTTACCTTCAGATCCAGGGGATTAGAGGATCAACACTGCATGCAGGTGGGGGGACTCCCATGTTCTCAGGTAGACAGAGAAAAATCCAATATTATTATGTATTTCACTCCTGATTTGTTTTCTTTGTGAACTTAAAAATGGAATATATGAAGAATAGACTATATATATATATATATATATATATATATATATATATATATATATATATATTATTACAAAATAGTTGTATCTGTTTGGGTACTTCTATACATCTATAATATGCTCTTGTTAGATATCACATGCAACAATGCAACAACATGCAACAATTTCCTAAAAAATGTACGGATGGAATAAAAAAAATAATCCCTCTCAATCATCACTAACGGCCCAAGAGAAATGTGTGGAAGTACCTGTAGAGATTTCCGCTTGTCTGATTATTTTGCTGTGTTTAGGACTCTTCTGGGTATCAGCAAAGAGCCTTTGGACCCCACATCAGCTAATGAGCAGGGTGTGCAGCTCATTCTCATTCCCAGGTCAAACTATGACGCTTGGTCACAGCCCTTGGTGTGCTAACGGGCCTCACAGGCCTGACAAGGAAGCAGAGAGAGCAGGCAAGCCACAGCAGGATAAAGCTACCTTTGGCTGAATTCATTTAAAATCCAGCACCTTCCTGCAGGCTTGTGAGCATGTGTGGATGTGTTTCTTTGAGCTTTAGAATGTAGTCAAAAAAGTAAAAAAAAATTATGTTATTCTTCTGATTCACAGCTTTTTTCTCAGGAAAGCCAGTCCCTCTCTTTATATTCTTCGACCACCGCCCTTCTCTTGCCCTCGTTCTCTCTCGCTGAGCCAAAGGGGAGGGGCAAATTCTGAATGCTGCATTTACAAAAGGCAACCGACAATGTGACTTACATTTTAAACATTTTAAAATATACTAATCTAATATAAAAAATAGGCATGAAGTTTAAAAAAAAATCTCAAATCCTTGTGCATCATAAGTGAGTCAGCCTTCTGAATCCAGTTAAAGGCTTTACTCCAATATTACCCATTCAGCAATTACTGTTGTGAGTTGGATTTAGTTCTATAATGACCGAACTGAGCTGGCCTGCACTTCTGTGCTGCACACTGAGCCAGATGGGAGCAAAGATCCTCCTCTGTGGCTAGAGCAGTGGAGCGTGAGCCAAAATGAGAATTAGAGCAAACTTCAACATGTCAGCACGTCCTCATATCATTTATTTTCCACTGGTTTGGATGGATGTGGGTAAGATGATTGCTGATGATTTTCAAAAAAGTCCTTTGCATATCCCCACAAACTTGTATAACATGATCTCTTGTGCCCAGCTCTTTTTTTAAAAACAGCTGTGAGAAAGCTGTATTTTCATCTCAGATATTTAAACATTCCTTCCTCATCTATATGATACGAACTGTAAACACCATGTCACTCACTGGTATTCTTATTACAACCTATCACACTTTTCTTTCTAATCTCTTCGAGGGTAAACAGAAATTCTGTGAAGCAGTTCAAAAGGAATTTTATGCATATCAATTAAAAAGAAAAATGCCACCCATGCAACATACATATCCTCACCCCAAGCAGCATCATTCTTTTACTCAGCCAATGCAAAACTGCTCCCAAAAAAAAGTGCTTTCTCCAATCTCAACTAATCTGAATAGGCTGTGGTCCAACTGATTGTGCAGGGTTTGTCCTACATGAGGGCACATTGACTGTGTGCAGTGGAGGGAGGTATCTCAATCTAGGAGACATCCACATGGGTGGTAAAGTAGGGAAAAGGAAATGGTATCCACGCTTGCCTTTCTGCATGCAGAAAAGGCAATCAAACTGATTACCGTTAAATGTAAAATAAAAACAATTAAAAACTGACTTCCACTCAGCATATGACAGATATTTCCTGGTGCAGAAGTTTTCTTTTTGTCATTCATCGAATGTCTAAACCTTCTACTTCGTCTCAACACTGTTATTGGTACATGGCTCTCTCCAGCTACTGACAGCACAGCATTAATACTGACCTTGACATCTGTCTCCATTAGGAAGCACAATAGACTGCCTATGTGTACATCAATACCATAACTTGGTAAGTTTCAACGTGATGGCATCAGTCCAGTGGATACTGTGGTAAAGCTGCATCCAGTATGTTCCTGTGTGTAGAAACTATAATAGAGTTAAAATCTATAAGTGTAATGGCAACTGCTCTTGTTAATTCCCATAGGGAGAATTTTTGTTCTATATTGCTGCATGCAAGACAAGATTGCCAAACTTGGTGCTTGTATCTGTATCTCTTGGAACACACCAAGCGGTCAATGTTGTGCTGTAAATTTTTTCCTTTACTCTTGTGGTGAGCACTTTTTTCCAAGGACATTTAGCCTAATCCACTTCAGCTGCCTTCATTCAGAGTTGGTAAAAGACGCCCCGTCACTGACTCTGTCGGTGAAATTTCGAGACTGTTTTTCATAAACATAAATATCTGTTAAGAGTCTGGGTATGATCCACTTTTATGAAATGATGAGTAACATTTCCTTATTGTCGCTTGCGCCCCATGCTGCACTGTGAGAAGTTGTTGCCACAGATACGACTCATGTTACATCCGCGACCAAAGGAAAGCAACAGTGCAGTGCAGTCCTCATGAGAAAAAAACTCACCATCTCCTCTTTCACAATAGCAAAATTTCCACAAATTATGCAGTGCAATTTAATCTCTACTTCTTGATAAAACAAGCGTTTAAATTGTATGAATGGATACAAAGTTTCGTGAGACCTAGAAAGCAAAAGAAGAACAGATGAAATGCCACATCTTTATGGAACCTTTTTACGAAATTACTATATAAAAATATTTACACAGAAAATGTATTAAAAGGTCTTAACTACTGCATGGATATGACAACTGGATGGGTATATGCTTACAGATGTGTGTTGAATTGACAAATATATTTCTCATATTTATTTGAAAAACATTTGTGGCAAAACAGAGATCCTTACGTTTTACGTGGAAAAGTTCCAGTCTTTACACATTGCCTCTTTCGCCGCCATCTTTCATTCTGAAAACGTTAAATATAAACATCTATTGGAGCAAGTACTTCCTTTTCAAAATAAGCTAAATTATGTGGCATCGTCATCATTTGGGATTTGGACAGCTTTACTCCTTTGTGCTTCCTTTTATCGGCATGCTTTCTCTCCTGGATGGGAATTGCAGAGCACTGGGTACAACACTGCTGGGTATTCTAACAGATGGATGCTCGGTATGAATCAGGGCTAAGTTTCAGCCAGGGCCCGAATGTGTGTGTTGGACTGCACATTGCATATCTGGAGACCACACAGGTTCCATAAGCACATCTAAATCTCTCTGCTGCCCTCTATCTTTGTCTGAACATGTCCCTCTGGGATCAGGGTCGTAAGTTCAATAACAGTGGGGAACCTGTGCTGAGACGAACACATGCCGTTGAGCTGCTAATTATCCTTCAACTCTTCAGCCCCTGCTAATACAGCTATGATTAATTATACTTCTTTATTTTCAAAAACAAATTTGTGTAGAAGAATGTAGAACACCCCATCACCTCTTCTTCATTTGCATGCAGATTAAATACATAATTTGATCAAATCTTCTATATTCCAGGTGATATATTGCACACCTGTGAACAACTTACTCATACAGAGACACAAAAGAAGAAAGTGTTTTTTATCACTGCTGCCTAGCTGGTCAGTTGGTGATCTACGTTGACGGCATGTGGTCCCAACCTGCCACCTCTCTCATATTATCTCAATAGTGTTAAGCAACTGTGGGAGAAGGAGCTCAGCAGTGTGTGAAATTGGCCCCTGGGCGGCGATTGCTCACCGAAAACAGTGATCACCCGGTCCATCGTATTCCTGCGCAAATATACAGACAAACAGATGATTTCATTACCTATGGAGCTTGGTGTCTGTGCAGAGAGGGAGAGGGAGGGAGGCCCACGTGAGCTCATCCAATGTGCTGAAGCCCCACCGTTATAAATGAGTTTGTCATACCACCATGGTTGGTCATAAATGACCTCACCAGACGTGCTGCTGTTATAAACTAAACTAATAAGAATGTGCAGGAAGAAAAACACCACCCGCTGCGAGCGCAGCTACTAAGAAGCGAGCGATGGCTGCTGAAAACATAAATCTTGCTCTGATAAATCTCAACGGACGGCTGTCACTTGACATGTGTAGAAAGTTGTGAGGCAGGAGCGGGTATATGGTAGAAAAAAAGGGGGATACGCAACCTGGACATCCGCAGTCATGAAGAGAAAGCTGCCTCTACTGTGAAAAGAGACTTCCATATGTACTTGTACCTTCTGTGGCCCTTTAACCTAGAACAGATGTCATCAATAAATACGCCTGACCCGTGGAGGCATTCCAGCATGTGATCAAGGCCCTTTCTTCCCCTTTTTGTAGCATGCTAGACTGGCTTGTCTAGCTGGTCAACACCTGACTAAACTGTAAGGTTTAAAATATAGATGTGTAAAGGCTCTTTTTGTGTAATCATGGGCATAGGTGTTCGAGACACAGCAACGCTTTAGAAAACTCATTGGGTAAAGTAACAGCTTAGCTTACACACACTGCCAGCTCCTGTGGGAGCAGTGTGAGAACTGCTACAATCTGCCTCCTGTTACAAGGCTTCCTCCTAAATTATGACCTATCGCCTAGCCATTCTAATCTTTCCACAAACATCTGTAAGGAGAGATTTACATGTCCTCTTGTGCTTTATTGCAACATGTCTTTAGTTTTCCTTAGGCTTTGAAATGAATTATGGTATTGTACTTTCATCTCTTGATTTGGAATAATAATAACTATTTATCTTGTTGTGGTGCAATGTCACAGGCAATTTGGAATGATAATTTTGACATCCGCAACCTGTCAGGAGATGTGTTCGTTACAGTGTAGCTGTCAAAATGTTTGTTTTAAATTTTTGAATGAGTCATTCGATATGGGAGTAGTTAATAGCAGCAAACAACAGCCTGTATGTGACACAGTGAAGACCTGAGTAAAGGCTGGACTGAGATGTGTCTGATAACCATCCCAAATTATGCATTTCAAAGGGACACAAACTTCCACATTAAGTGCCAGTCCTCTCTTTCTAAGGGTGGTCTCTGTCTGTCGGCCACGCTTGGAGGTTAAAGACATGTTCACATGCTATTATACAGCATACAGTTTAGACAAGTATGATAATCTATCCAATATGTAAAATGTTTATTTTGTGGAGGGACCTCAAATAAACCAATATTTACAGAGAATTGCAGCCAAATATTCTGCCTTTTTCCCAGTCATTACTGCCCCCTCATTTATCTTCTATTCTCCTGAGCAAAATGTCAACCAGGAAACTAATGCATCTGAAGCCTTAAGGACACTGATGTTTTCGCTGGAGAATTATTTTTAAGTATTTCACAGACATGTTTAAAGAAAACATGCATCAGACTTTATTAGAATAGAATGTAGATCCTGCAACAATATTATACTTCTACTGTCAAATGGGAAGGGGAAGAAGAGGAAAAAGAGGTAGGAATGTCATCTCCATTATAAACATACAGTACATTAATATACTGGGAGGAGACACAGTAACGTAAACTCGCATGAAACCAAATCAAACCACCCTTAGTAAATATAACCTTTAATGTTATATTTATGTCCGGTGTAGGATGTTCCAATTGATCAACCAATGAACACAATGTTTTTAACTGCTGTAATTCTACTTACTTTAACAATATAAAAATATTTGATATAAGATGCAACATTGATTGAAAGCAACTGAACGATTTAGGTTGATTTTGTTTGCATTTGAGTTTTCTCTGCAAAACGCACCAATAATTAACGCTGTTATATCCACAACCACAAACAAAAGACCCGTTAGATTCTATATAGGGTGATTGAATATGAAAAAAAACCAAAAGGTCCTTGTGATTCCTGTTTAAAATACTCCATTACAGCAATGTCACCACCAATACATGTAACCACTTTCTTGAAGATGCCATAATCTAACTGGAAATCCTGTTTGTCATATTTGGTCACTCGGAAGGTTGCATGCTACAGGAGGAAACCTTGGTGGTCCATCATTGCTCACTATTAAAGCTGCATTATTTTTCTTCCTCTTGACCCTTGGAAATGTCTACAACACCAAGATGCCCTCTCTTAGAAATAGCAGCTGTGTGTAGTTACATAACAGGAAACAGCTGTCAGAGGCAATCCCAGTGTCTGGCTCTTTAGGTCCGGGTCTGGACTCCTGTACAGGTTGTGCTGTTTGTTTTCAGTTCTGGAGGCGTCCTGGAGTCAATGGACTGGAGGAAGTCTAGGGTTCACAGAGAGATGCTGCGTGTCTGGACCTCAGAATGTAACATGGCTTGTTGCATCCATACCATGTATTTCTTCCTTTCATTTCTGTCTTCCCCAAAATGTACTACTGATATCCAACTTACATTCAAAGGTTCATAGTGATGAAAATGTTTATTCCTCCTGCACAGAAGTCCTGATCAATATTTTAATACAAAGGACTATGTGATGAACTCACAGAGAATCATTATCATCCAACTCTAAAGTTCCCCTTCAGCTCTATGGATGTTTATTTTATTTATTAGTTTATTTGTCAGGGACAATGCACATTATTACATACATAGCATTACATACATCACAGTCAATGCCATAACAATGTCTGTAGATGTGTTACATAAAAGGTTTCTAGCCAGTTGGCTAATTTGCAACCCCAGCCAATAGTTTTGGTTCTACGAACCCCAACTTTACAGTTTTCATTCAGTTGCTGCGCTCTCATCACTGTCATTTCCAGAAGCAGCAAGTAGCTGTTTTTAGTAAAAACCTCGGGCCGACTGTACACTACCTGCACAGCACCAGATGGCAAACAGACAGTTGCTAGTTGGTAAACAGAATTTAGCAGCTAAACAGTCAGATATTTTCTCAGAGACCACATCAGAGCTAAAAGGAGAGTCAATAGTGTGCTTAAAATTATCAGGTGGCAAAACACACAGCTCAAAAACGACTCTCCGAATTGTCTGGACGTGTAAGTTAACAACTGTTTGTGAACAAGTTCATCAAATCACCTTTATAAAAAGGTGAAAATCTGTCCGTTGTGTTTACAGCTTGTTTGTGCTGCTCCCAAGTGGCTATAAATCAGCGCATGCAGCTTTAAAGTAACTGCTCCAGAGGACCAATGTGTTTTCAGCTCATTTCAGCTGATGCGGAGTGGGTATGTATGTTTGGGTAGGAATGCTACTTTTGGAATATGACGATAACTACAATGAAAAGAATATAACTCTTTTTTTAAATTACCCTTACCCCGAGATCATAGCTGGCTCAGCTTTGTCTCGCACAAAGCATGCACATCTCACCCCCCAAAAAAGAAGAACAAAGACGAATCACCTTTTTGGGTGAAAAGAGAACCAGACATTTATCTAGGCAGCTAGCTAAAATTGTGTTCTTACTGTTAAAGATGCTATAGATTGGGAGCATTTCTATTGGCTCCTAACGCCTCTCAACATGGCAACGCCCAAGCCAGCGGCTCACAGCTAAGGGTGCTAACTGTGGCAAAAGTGCTGACAAAGCTAACAGTGTTCACCTGAGGGGGAACCAGAGGGTGGGCGCTACGTTTCTGCAACGATGTTATCAGCTGTAATGAGTGCAGTGCAGCACGGCGGCCGTTAGCTAGCCAGTAGGGCAAGCTCTCATCCAACAACATGCACCCGAAGCATGTGTGGCCGTGACAACACACACAGAGGGAGAGCAAAGTCAATCTCTGCTCAGTGTGACATCCACTATATCTTAACAAGGCACAGTTGTTTGTTGATTTTTTTATTGCTCTGAATTCCGTATATTTCACCTTAAATGTAACTCTTAGCAGTGTCCCTATACATTTACCTAAAAGGGAAAAAAAATACTTGGAAATACATGATACCATGGACATTTCCATCATAACTAGATGAGAAAAGAAAATTGCAATCATCTTTTTTAGGCTATATGTAATTAAACTTGAAAATATATGTAATTAAACATGAAAAGTTTTATACTGTGTGAATTCATGATTTTATGACATTTCATATTCCTCTCTTTGTTGTGTGTATATATATATTGATGTAGGAGTATGTGTCAAGAATTGAAAGTCAGTCAACATGGTAATTGCAACCTGATTATTGTGGCAGTAGTATTACGATGGATATTTCCAAGAATTTTAGGCACAAATAACAAATGCAACCAATGTGCTACTAAACCCAATAGGCATCTTTTATGTGTGATGGAGAATTCCTAATAACAGCTGAAAATCAGACCGTTGTGTAATCGGACACTGTACTGTACACAGTAAAGATCCTCCGACTCGTTTTCCCCTGAACAACTTCAGCACCTGATCAAAAGTTTGCTGAAGGTCATAAAAATTCCTCACCTTCAGTTAAATTTATAGCAGTACTCATTAGCTGAAATAAAACAGATTAATGCAAGTGCAATTAAATGTGACCTATAGGTTTAATAATGAAGTGGAGTCTACTTAAGCATGTCTTTTCCATTCTCCCCAGCCATCCTGGAGTCCACATAAAACTCCTTTTTCTGAAGGTGTACACTGGAAACAGTGGTAAAGGGGACTGCTTAGGACATTTTAACTGCTCTGGGTTGCATTTGCAACGTTTTAATACAACCGCTTATATAGTATTTTGTAAAACTGTTCATACTTTTGTACAATTACAATATTTTCTTTAATTTACACTGAAGCACTCTTATGAATGTATTGGAGTCAAATTCTTTCTTTTCAGTGGTAAATGTTCAGCCCTGGGGCCTTAAGTGTCAGTTTGAGATTTTTCTGTTGATCTCGAGTGTTAGTCCACATCATGCGGTCCCAAAGGGATGGGGTATTAGTTCAGAGAAAAGGAAGCCACTACCTCATTATGCTGCTAATTTTAGGCACCAGGAAAAGATGTTTAGAAACTTTTGGCCCAGATTCCAAGTACTGAAGTGGTACTCGCTCTGCTTGCTATTCCCAAGGGGGAAGCAGGGGTGATTTTGGTACTTGAGCAAGCTCAAAGAAACAATTTACAACATATACAGTGGAACTTCAAAAGTGTCTTATCAGAGTCAGGCATCAAACATGAATGATTCCATATGAAATAGCAACTTTCTGTTTACCGTAATTAGGGCGAATATTTTTCCATTAGGGGAGTGAAAATAAATTAACATGGCTCTGGTTGAGAAGCTGATGTGTAACTACACACATTGTTTTTTCTCCTTTGTAACTTTCAGGTTGTGTTCCAGGCTAGCAATACCTTAGAAAACAGAGACATTGTGATACTTTATTTTGTCAATTCAGTTTTTGGTCAGATGCAGTTGCTGATTAACAACTTCCAGCAGACATGGTACAACATTAAAATTCATTTACTTACCATTTTAGCTCTGTTTTGATCTGGAAAATATTTGGCCCTTTTGCTAAATGCTCCACTATCTTCACCACCTAGTCGCTAATTTTGTCTGTCTGTCTATTTTGGAGCTGGGCAAATAGTGTACTGTGGATTGTGGGTCGTAAAACCGAAACAATGAGCTGACAGATGCTAAAATGTTTTGTAGAACTGAGAGGCACTGTAGAATCGGATGATAATAGCATGACACCTTTCAAACATTGTCATTTGATAAATTGTTAACACAACATGTTGAATAGAGCTGCTCTAAAGTTTAAAAATAAGAACATCGTCTCAATACCATACTGAAATGTATTTTTTTTTTACCAGTTAAAAAAAAATCATATGCATCTCAAAAGATCTCAAGCTTCGCTCAGTCATCTATTTATAGAGTGTTGCAGGGGAATAAAAACTTGAAAAGCATGTTGAGTGGCAGAACTCTCTTAAATCCTGGCGTCGGCTCTGTGTTAACCATAAACCTGGCAGGGGCTGTGGGGAGGGATGGGGATGTAAAGCTTACACACTCATAATAAACATGATGGTTGATTAATTGCAGATGAAACAAATGACACTCGGACAGTAGGATCCAATCAAATATTCTCAAGGAGAACAGCTGACTAGAGAGATGTGGCGCCGGGCTTCCTATAAAAGTCTGTGATGATTAAGACTCTGCCAGTAACAATATATTACAGTATCTTCAGAGGACATCGTGCAGGTTGGCATAGGATGAAAATCACCTCTTTGGGTACGACACTCCAACAGTTTTCCTACATGTTCAGGTTAACCATTTGGCAAACAAAGGAATGTGGCTGAAATTCAAACTGTTGGTACAGTACTTCAAGAGGTGTAGTCAAATTCCAGGTATCAAAAAGACTAAATAATGTTACAGAAAATATTATCTGTGAGAAATCATCTGAATAACATTTCTCAGAAAACAAACAATTTAGAACCATTGTATAAATACACAACATGACCTAATCGGGTACTTTCCTGGGATGGTGAAAATGAAAGTGTTTGTTGTTCTGCAGAAACATCCATTTACAGGACTGTACATCAGTGTAAAGTCCCTGCCCAGTCACATCAGACCACCCAGTTGAAACAGTCAAGAAACGGTCATTAAACCGTTTCCCCAGGTCACTCAAATCAGACTTGTTAAAGCTATGAACTGGAGGAAAAGACCCTGCTGGTAGGCGTCCAACAAGCCTCAGCCTCAGCATACTGACCCTGATTCCTAATATTTGTACGCTTCACTTAAAAGGAGCATTCAGTGCATGAATATAGCAGCGAACAACCATTTACTATGTAGAGGTATAGTGGAGTAATGTCTACCTGAGCAGAAAATTAAGTTGTTTCCCTCTGTATGTGTTGTTATCTGAGCTTCTCCTTGCTTTGTTGACATAGCAAGGACGGTCACATGTGCTTACAGTGCATGTTAATGGCTGCTGCTCTGCATAGCTCTCATGCATTAGTTACAGCAGTCACGGAAGCATAGCATCCACCCTCCGGTTCAACCTCAGCTTATCAATGTTAGCTCTGTCTAGACGTTTGCAGTAGTTTGCACCTTTAACGCTGTTTGCATTATTAGCACTGTTTGCATCACCACATAATTTTACTCAAGTAGAAGTAAAAAGTAGTCATCCAAATAGTTAATGGATTAGCGTAAGAAAGTATTTAGTGAAAAAAACTACTCAAGTACTTAGTAACTGCTGAGTCACTTCTGATTTCATGGTTCAATAATCAGAGCATGAACGTAAAATCCACAAAATATAAAATATCAATGTGCCAATTCAGATATTGCGAAACAATATCCCTTTAACTAAAACAATAAGAAATTATTTAAAAAATAATGAAAATTTTAAAATTAAAACTTCAAGTAATGATGCATGGGCCCTCGCTCATATACTGTCGTGGGGTGCCACAGTTGCCTGGCAGTGTTGCAGCCACCTGCGACCACCAGATGTAAGTGATATTTACATCTCCCTGACAGCACTCTCAGGTTCAGGTGAAGTTTGGAGCAGATCAGACAATGTATAAAGTCATCATGCTTAGCAGGTGTGCAAAGTTTCATAACTGTTGATGTGATGTAATCCAGAGTGGAACTGTATTTAACAGTGACAGAGATCACACAGCCATCGCTATGCCTCCTTGAAAGCTCTCTGATGTCCCCAGGTGATACTCGCCCCCCTCCCCCTCTGTTTCTCCTCTTTGCACGGTGAAATGAGTTTCATAAGCAGGTGGTTCAAAAAATGTTTTGACGCATTCCTGTTGATTTTAGAGTAAGGGTCTAGGAGGCTTTTTTGTACATCTCTATATGTTCTATGTACAAGATATATGTCATGCATGTACATCCAACCTAAAGGGGGGGCTTTTACTTAGAAAAAGGTACAAAATCAGTGACATGTCCTGTCGCCAGTAGGTGGCGCTCTGACTGTGAGTCAATATTGCAGTGCAGATGTGTTCAGGGTGGGACTCTTATCAAGCATGCACAGTATTTTTGATAAAACTCGCAGATAGTAAGTCGCACCCATGTCACCTCCAGGGCTCCGTACATGTGCACGCCAATTTTGTCATTAGCCTTATTGTCTAACTATGACCATGGACTGATACCATAACTCTAGATGTGCTATGTTCTGTATGTTATATGTTTCCTTTCAATGTTCTTCTTATCTCTTTGTTTCTCAGTCCTTTGAAAAATAATAAACATATTTAACAAAAAAAAAAAAAAAGATAACCAGCGGGTTGTTTGTGTTTGTAAGTTGTATCTAAGTAGGCATCAATGGGTTGCTGAATAGCTTAGTAGCTAAGCTAGCGCCACATCCGTGTTGTGTATGCAACTGGCTCATATTGGTGTCATAGTTCTGACACTGTGTTGTGTTTACAGTTTTACAAGCCTCAGTAAACTTCATTGGAATCCACGTCCTCGTCTGTGGAGTTTATTGGGAGTGTTTACATGGTTGGATAGCTAGCACAATCAGTTAGCGAGGCCTTCACACTAATGAAACAATAATAAGAAATGACACAATTACTATAGAGTGGCGAAGTCCCGCCTTCTATTTCCAGTACATGGGACCTCAAAATGAATTTCTGATGTATTCCTATGGCGTGATCAAAATTATTTTCTGGTCCCGATTGAATTGTGCCATGAATTTCACATGTTGTTTGTGGTTTTTAAAGATAATTTTTCATGCAAAAAAATTGTGATTTATCGCGAAGAAATTTTATAATGGTAGGTTTTGTGTGAGGCCCCTTTGTGAACTACAGCTCTTCACTGCTCTCGACGCGAATGATATCCATCAGTTTGAGCCAGTGATTCCTAGTCTTCTCATCGGATGGGAACCGAAAGAATGAAGAGCCGTACCTGCTGGAACGGGAACATTCAGGAACAAAACACACCGGCATCTTCGTTTGATCGGCACTGAATCACTAGGGGAATTCAACTTGATGTAGCTGCCTGCAGCGCGCTACCTAACATGATGTATTGTGGGTTGAAGGCGATGCATGAAGGCTAGAATTTGTGTCCGACTTGGCAGCCGACTACAAAGACGTCACAGGGTTGCGACAATATCACGTGACCCAAAACATCGTGGGAACAAGTTTTTAAGAGCCTTCTTGCAGCTTGGCAGCGCAGTCTACGGCGGCTGCAACCAGCTTGCCCACACCTTCACTACAGCGGTATAGTTCTCATTGGTTAAAAGTTCAATGACGTGTGTTCAGGTCCGCACTCGGCGGCCACCTTGTGATTAAATGATTTGCCTTTTTATTTTGGTCGCTTTGATCTCATGGCTTGATCTAAAGTTCTGTGCATTGTGCTAATTATTTAAGCTGCATTGAGACCCATACCGTTTTTTAAGATCTCAGAGGTCCCATGCGAGTCTCGCGGAAGGTGCTGGACTTCGCCACTCTATAAGGGCCTTGGCTGGCCAAACGTTGTCGGCGCTCAGGCCCTAATTAAGGCAAATTCAGTCACAAGAAACACTAATAAATCCGCAAACTTGCTCAATTTAGATGTTTCAAAACATTGTCTTCTGTCAGACTGTCACTCATTTTCATAACAAAGCTTTTGAAACCAAAACCTTTACGCTTCGCTGGTAATGCAAGAGATGTTTGGTGCTCCTGTGTGGACTTTCTTTTTTCGGAGCGGTTGAAGATGAGATGAAAAGTTATATCTATAATTGCTGCAGAGATTTCGTGTGCTGCCATGTGACTGCAGGGCTGCGTTTGATTGGTGAAACGGAGTCAAGCGTAGCTACTGGCTACGTTTGATTGGTTCTGTCTCTGACAGAAATCAACAGATTGCGCATTGAATAAAAAGGGATTCAAAAAAATAAATGTAACAAGCGGAACATGTAACAGAGTAAAAGCTGCGCTCCTTCTTCTTCACAAATACACTGAGAAAAATTATATTATTTGACATTTTCATAATCGTTAGCAGGGATCCACACTCTTTAAAATTTGCTTTGAAATATTCTTGCTTGTTCTTTTCACCATTATTCTTGTAAATCAATTAGGGGTGTAAAGGCTCATTTATGCTCTACGCTAGACACGCATACGGATACGGACGGAGGCTTCTGTCCGTTCTCTGTGTACATTTCGTCCGTACTTCTGTCCGTATCCTGCAAGCTTGCGGATGCGTACCGTTACGGACCAAACGTTGCAGTTCCAACGGAAGTCGTGGGGGCAGTGTCGGGCATTGTACACAGAAAGTGCCGTGAATAGCATACACAAATTAAAAAACGTTTTAAAAATGACTGATCCCTGACGCGAGGAAGCGACTGGTGACCGCTAGTCGCTCAACCGGCGTCACCGGTGAATTGTGCTAGTTCCCATGCTTAATGTAAGCAGCCACCCGGCGAAGCCAGTTGTCGAAAGTCCCGACAGACATCCTGATATATTGAAAATGACGTTTGTCATCAATTTGTCTCATCGGTAAAACCAATGACTGGAAGTCTCCGTCCACACTCGGAATGTAATCAGTGGTCTCACAGACCACCGCCGTCTACAATGCTGCCTGCGATTTTGCCTCCTTCTCAATAGATGCAGGATAATTATCTCCTCCATTGTCCAGTCGCCATGTTTGTTGTTTTAATGTGAACGACGCCCTCTAGAGGATGTTTTGCTCAACGTCCATTCCAATGTAGAGGATGCATGAAAGCATGAGGGCAGTGACGTTTATAATGTTGATAACGCACGTCTCTATTTACGCACGAAATGGAAGCATAAATGAGCCTTTACGATACATGTATTTGTATTGAACCGAAACGGGACGGGGGTCACGGTTCGGTAAGTGGATTTACACGGCAAATACACGGTATAAAAATAAATAAAACTGGCGCACAAATTAATTACGCCGTCCACACGGAAACGTTTTTTGTGGTTCAGCCCGGATCCAGCATTTTCGTGGCCTGAAAACGCACTTTTTTGAAACCAGGTCCCAAAAATGCATGTACGCTGACGTCATCGCCCCGCTACTTGACCCTCAACCTGACTTCTCGACTTCTCGGCTTACGTGCTCGTGAACGTGCTGCAGCAGACATTCTGCTCCTCTGCACTGTAAAACCCAATCGCTTTCAGACATAAAATGTTAATGTCAAGTCCACACAAATGATCTGGGGCCTCATTTATAAAACTGTGCGTAGGCTCCTTACTAAAAGTGTACGTACGCCCAAAAGCCAAAGTTTGCGTGCTCCAAAAAAAAAATCTGATTTATAAAACTGTGCGCACGCAAGCTGTACGCAATGTTCCCCTTATAAATCACAGGATCACCTACAAGTGTGCGTACCTGAATCCTGCCCTGTACACTTATTGAGCCGGCATGCAATCGTTTCCGTGTGATGAATCACGGCGACAGGTCAGAAAAATAGCGAAGAAACGTACGTTTTCAGATACGGAGAAAGAGACACTTGTTGGGGAGGTGGAGGGGAAATAATTTAATTTAGTGGTCACAGCAGCGGGATCACGAATAAAAAGACGCAGTGTGAGTGGCAACACATCGCTGCTGCTGTCAACGGCGTCAGTGGGACGGAGCAGACGGTGATCTGAAGGTAAATGACATCTTTCCGCTCCTAACATGGATTTAATGTATTGCTAGTGTATTTGAGGAAGTTTGATTTTGATGTGACTTTGACGGGGATCGTGTCCGAAAAGGAGGGAGACACAGACGCGACTGAGAGAGGGCTAAGGGTGAACAGATTTTAAACTTTTATTGTATATAAAACAAAACATTAAATAGTTTTTGTCCTTCCAGAGTCTGGAATAAGTGTAACAAGGATAAGTGTAACAATTATACAATGGCTTAATGGCTGTATGTATGTGTGTTGATGATATATGCACATAAATAAGGAGAATATTTAGTTATTCCCGCTGTGTTCTACAGTAATCTAATGGAAGGTATTTATTGTATACTGTATTACATGCATTTGGGCCGTCTCCTCCTCCTGCGGTGACAGCGCTGATTCAATATTTCAAAATGATTTTGATTTAAGATACAAGTCAGATTTTAAAAGAAGGTGTTAACATGAAAAAAACTATCACTCATTAAAAGCGTCAAAAACATTGCTGGAGTTCATCATGATAACGCAGATCTAACGTATGATATGGAGTGTAATTAAATGTGTGCGAGTCATCAAAAATATATAGTTCTTCTCACGTTTACTGCTGATTCCCCTCCGGTCTCCAGAAAGTGCGTACCGGTACACATGCCTCAGAGTTTGCTTACGGGTACGCACACTTTCCCGTCACGTTTGGTTTAGATCACAACATTTGCGTGGAAAGTGGCGTACGTACGTTTCCAGCCCCATTTTGTGCGTACGCAAGCATTATAAATGAGGCCCCAGAACTGTCAAAATGACATAAAAACTTTACGTTCACTTGACACAAACATTCATGCCATGTAAGGTTGACATAATTTTTTTATGTTAGTTCAACAATTTTAGTTTATTGTGTTCATTTTACTCAAAATTTGAAACTCAATATAGCCTAATTATTTCAAAACCAATTAACAACACATACATTGTTCACTTAACGTATATTTTAAAAGTTGAATAAACTTAAACAATGGTTGTAAAAATGTGTACTCAATGTTTTTATGTTCAAATAACAGGTTGTCACTTTATTGTTTAATACAATTAAAATTGTTGTGCTCGTTTTAAATAACAAAAACATATCATTACAACAAGAGTTGCAGAGTTATTCTGAACATAATTTGTTTTTGCTGTCCTAAAATAAAATTGACTCAATTTTCTGTGTCTTCGCCAACAAAATATTTTGTGGTACATATAGTTTAATAAAAGTATTTCAAAGCAACACTAAACGTAAAGGTTCAGTCCAACTTCCATTTCTTTGTTTGTATAACTTAAAATATTTGAGTAGAAACAAAGGCTAAATTTGTGTTATAATGTTTATGTCAACACAACGCAAATATTTAATGTAAAAATAGGCATATATTGTTATGTATACATTAAGTAATTGTTTTAACCTACAAAATGGTGTAAAAAAATATCTATATAGTTTTTTTATGTTAATTTGACAAGTTGTCACTTTCTTGTTCAATAAAATGAGAAACATTGTGTTCACTTTACATAACAAAAACACAGTAGGAGTATGACTAGAATTGCAGAGTTATGCTGAACACAAAATTGTTGTGCTGTCTTAACATAAAACTGTCTAAATGTTGTCTTTAAGAAGTTATTATGTTCTAGTACACATAATTGAGTTAACATTTGTCATAGCAACATTAAATGTAAAGGTTGAGTACAATTTAGATTCTTTTGTTTGGTTAAATTAAAATCTTTGAGTAGAAAAAAATCACTACATTTCTGTTATACTGTTTACAACAACACAACGTAAATATTTAATGTTAAAACGGCATATATTGTTATGCTCAATGGACAACATGGACAACATTTAGTAATTATTTTAATTTACAAATTGATGTAAAAAATATCTACTCAGTTGTTTTATGTTTATTTGACAAATCATCACTTTCTTGTAATATTAAAATTAAAAACGTTGTGTTCACTTTACATAACAAAAACCTATAATTAAAACAAGAGTTGCAGAGATATGATATGAGATATAACAAAAAAATATGTTGCTATATTAACATACAACTGCAAATGTAGTAAAAGTTCGTCTTAGCAACATTACATTTAAAGGTTGAGTAGAACTATTTCTTTAGCACACATATATCAAATATATAGGTTCTGTGAAACCTACTTTAAATTGTGTAAATTTGTGCAAAAGTGTAAATATACTTTACTTTCGTGAGAACAATACGAATGAAAATCAAGTTAGCTCAGTTAACTACCATGTCAATAGAAATGTATGAGGGAAGAAATCCAATTGAAAGAGGCCGAGTTAACGCTATGTGGCTATGACTCACATTTTTAATACTGACCTATTCGTTTTACTCTTAATTTTCATTTTATAACAAGGTAGACCATTTTACTAAGCAAGGTATGTTATCTGTTGTAATTAAGCTAATGCATTAGGCTAACATGTTGACTAACATTAGCATACGTGACTGGAAAACACCTTTGTCCTGAAGGTTGAAAGTAGTTCATGTTGACGCTAGCCCATGCAAACTATTGTCAGCATTATCTCTATTTCCTCTTACCATCATTAGACTTTTGCACAATGAAAACATATTTTGCAGTGTGTGCTGCCGGCCAGGTTGGTGTCAAAGAACTTGCGGATTGCGCTTGCCCACCAATGTGTGCTGGAAGGGCTGAGTTTCAACTACATACACCTCACATTACACAAACTAAAACAACCTTCAGCTATGGCTGCAAGTAAGTACATATGCCACATGGCCTACACAACAAGCGTGAGGTGCAGAAGTTTAGGTATTGGTATAATGCCACCTGGTCGCTTTGGACAAAAGCGTCTGCTAAATGACCTTAATGTAAATGGAAATTGTCCATGCCTTTCATTTGATATTTTGAGCATGACGAGCTGGAGGGGATCGTGAAAGCTAGGACATGCTAGGACAATGTTACTACATATGCACCTGAGTCCAACCAGCAGTCTACTCAACCCTAACTCACAGAAATATGATTAAACAACCTCACCTGGTGTGCACCTCAGATATAATTAGCTGAATTTTGTAAGCTATGGCCAACAGGCCATTTGTGATTCATGAGTCATAGCAAGCAAGCAGATATACCTACACAAGCATAATTTCTAACTTGTGACAATTACAAAATGAGTCAAGCAAATTCAAGTAAAATCTGGGTTAACTAGGCCTACAGCTCAATTTCACAAATCACATATCACCTCAAGGGGCTTAATAGGCTTATGGTCTATAAAGGCCAAAATCCTTGTCTGAATACATGTTGACAGTGGCCTGCATGTTGAGGGTGAGATGATGAGATGAGCATTTTATTATCCTACATCAAATAACAGATAGATACAGTGTGGACCATACTATATATATATATATATATATATATATATATATATATATATATATATATATATATATATATATATATATATATATTACCATCATTAGACATATACATATATACACTATCTAAATTAACCTGAGTGTATCTCACCAAATATATATATATATATAAAAAAACATATACAACTGTTCATGTCATTTATTGTATGCCTAATATGCATGTTGTAGGTTATTTTCTGTAAGGAAAGGCGCGCATTCTTTTAAAATTCAAGTTCAGGCACGGACCAATAGGTAACTAGGAGGCTTTGGCCCATGCGCTGATCATGCGCCTGCCAGCCAATCAGAGCCAGCAGAACGATCGTTAACGGCTGCTGACATTTCGCTGCTGGACTCCGTCTCCGACTGGTGTTGCAGACTGGACTCCGCCAGAGACACTCGCTCATAAACGGTAAGTGTACAATACTTATGTATTGAAGTGATTACTCTGTGTTACTAAACTTACTTTGTTGACCACAAACTCACGTTAATTTGACATTGTGCCAAACGACTTATGTCTAACGTGTTGTCAGAAGTTTCTAGCTAGCAATTACTGTGCTGACTCCTTACACCATTGTATTTAATGTTAACGAGACCGACTTTTGAGTAGCAATGTTAGACCTGTAGCTGTGAGAAATGCTGCACAACGGAGATAGTGGGTTGAGTGATGGAAATATGCTGTTCCGTGTACGGAGTTAGCTTAAGACACGTTAGTCAGATCAGTGTCCATATTAATTAATGCACACAGAAGGATTCACAAATATAGGCCTTTATCGGGATTTATACATTAATGACTCCACGATAATATTTTATATATGTGGTTATGAAGTTATATATGTATGTTGACCTATGGAATGTAGTAGATATTATTAATGGGATGATTTTGATGCTGAGTGAGGCCACTTTGTGTTTTTCAGGTTTATACAGAATGCCAACGCTTCAGCAACCAGCGGCTGAGAGTTGTACTGTATGCTGCATTGGATCAACACACAGATCGTTTGGCTGTAGCCAGATGGAGGGAAAATCTGGTTGAAGGGCCTTCAAGATCTCTTCATCTTAAAGTCATACTCTCAGGTAAATTATAGAAATGTAAGGTTTCAATATCAACTGAAAAAACCCCTTCCAAGTTAAACATTAATTTATGTCATAAGTTAGCTTATCAGCTTTATAATTTTGAACCAGGACCATCAATTTCTGGATCTGGATGCTTGTGTAAAAACTTGTGTCAACTCTGTGTGTCACATTTAGTAGGTTACAGCTGCATTCATTCAGTGTGTCATATATACTGTATATTTAAAATGTATTTGGGACATCCCTTGTAAATAGCGGGAAAAATAAGCACAGTAATGTCTTCAGAAAGGTGTAAATATATATGATTGGTATTTTAGCATTTTGTTCTCTTTTTCTCTTATGTGTACCTACAGCAAACAAAAGACATCAATGTTGACCGGATTGCAGTTCTCTGGTGTCCTCAGTGCTGCGACAAGAAGACGACATACAGCTGTTCTACAACTGCAAGGTGGGTTGGTATATTCTTTATGGGCAAGCTGTAGTAGACTGGGCATTTAATTGAAAATGTACCAAAACCAACATATTAATTTTCACAGCTGACCCAATTTAGGTCATATTGGTATGTCTGATAAATAAATGATCTTGGAAAGGATGTTCCTAGCCCCTTAAATGCGTCAGAAAGCACTGCACCAAATCTCAGATCACCCTAAAGAACTCAGTCAGTGTTGTGTGCTCTGTCTCTCATATCAAACCTGGAATAAAATCATCTCATCTGCCACCAACAGTCCAAATCTTACCTTCATAGAAGTTTAAAAGTCCCTTTGGTAAAACTCCTGTTGTTTTCAAATGTGCTATACATATAAAGTTGACTTATGTATTACAAAGAAACTTTCACCGCTTCATTTACTGCATTAAAACTTCGCAATATCATAGATGCTCTTGGCCGACAAGTGAGTGAGTCGTGAGCGGCGGTTCATGCGACCGGTTGTTACTTCAGTTCGCAGTTCTATGTAGCCAGTAGAGATGCTTTTGAACCAGGAGACTCATGTTAAACACCATAGAACAAAACGGGCTTCCTGCTGCCAAGCCCGTAATCATTTGCGGCCACTGGGACAGATGTCAAAAGGAAAACTATATTTGAATAAGAATATCCTAATTTGCAGTCGACACCCGATTCCACGCCTCAAAGACTTAACTCGATTCAAAGAACCGATTCTTCAGTCACACCGTCATGTCTACATGACAGCTTTCATTATCATTTAAAGGAATATATTTTGGGAATTGCACTCATTTGCTTTCTTGAGAATTAGATTAGTTGATTGATATCAAGAGCATAGAAGGAAACAGCTAGCCTGGTTCTGTCCAAAATTCAAAGCTAAACTACCCACCTCCCGGCTACACCTCTGTCGGAAAGACATGAGATTGGTCAGTAAAAAAGTAGGCTGTTTATTGTACCTATGTTTTGGAACATAGGGTGGAAAATAGGTTGTGATGAGAGCTGTCAAATTGCCTCTATAATCCTATCCGAATTTCATTCCATATTTTTCTCAATATTCCAATAATTTTCAAATGTGTTATTCTCAAATTCAGCCTATTATTATTATTATTATTATTATTATTATTATAACTACACTACACAGGCTTATACGTTGCCAATGCCATTTTACTTCCTGTCCACTAGAGGCCCTTCCAAATACATTACCAATAAATATGGTGAATTCCCAACAGCTGACAGCTTTCTAGATAAGTAATAATTAAGAAAGTAAAACAACCACATTGCCGTTCTCCTGGGGACGCTGTGTCCCCGTTTATCATGGCTACGCCCTCCTCGTCTCCCGTCAGCTCTACTTTCACTTTCTCACGTACATCCAGCTGTCGGTCTTGTTCCAGATGAGTAAGCATATACAGACACGGGTCGATCTTGCTAGCAGTAAGCAACATGAATGCATCTTTGTCATGACGTCATCACTTCTAGAGCTCCGTCCATATCTTTGTTTCATTTCACCGAGAGTTGCTGTGTGGTTATCTCTACTACTCTATCCCTACTGTCGGCTATTTGTGATACTGAGATTGTGATTCAGAAAACGTAATTGCGCATCATTTATGTGACAAAAGCCTTCATTTCTGCAGTTAGTCCAAGGCGAGGAGGGCACGACTTGCTGAAGTTAGACATTTATAAAAACTAAAAAAAAACACACATACGAATATTAATCTCAGCATTCAATTAATATTGATTTTTTTACAATTCAAATTATATTTGATTCCCGAATTTAATTCCAACTGCCCTAGTTATGCTGGCGATATATCCCCCAAAAAAGACGAATTTGAGTCCACATAGTTCACTCAATTTTGACTAATATGCGTCTAATTTTGAATCAGGATAGCTCATCATGGTAAAAATAAATGTACATACAATTAAAATTGATTATTTGACTCAGATGCTTCCAAGTCAAGCCTATCCAATCACGTTGCTTTGTAATATTTATAATAGTGCTACATTTGCATTTATTGCACACAGCCATGACATTGCATATGCTTGGTGGGGCATATCTGCATTGAAAACATAATCTTTGTCTTTCACCATCCAATTTTCCTTTCAACTACATCTCTTGCTAACATATGGGGCCTTACATATGGGGAAAAAACTATTAATGTAATGTAACCTAGTACGTGTAAGTCCATTGTTACAATATGAACACATAGCACAGTCATTGGTGTAGCTAAATACATTAATAAATCAAATAAAAACCATAATGCAGCTTGTTTTTGTGAACCTCTACGCTTGTGAAGAAGAAATGAATGAATTTGTGCATTATCGGAGGAGCTTTAGTATGTTCTTTATTCTGTGATAGATTATATTATTTAAATTCTAAGGGCCCTAGTTTCGTAGACCAGGCGCAGTCAGCTTTCAGCTCACCTGCGCCGCGCCGACGGGGTGTGTCCGTCTGGACTTTGCAAGTTTCGTGCACCGCGCAGGCTCGCGCAGGCACACCTCCCGTCTCGCCCACCGGCGCAAGTGGGAAAGAGGGAGGAGAAGAAGGCGTGAGTGGGAGACGAGGAGGAGACGAGCGTGGACTGGGATTAATACAGCCGATTCAGATCTTCACCAATCAAATGAGCTCCTCTCCTCTCCTTTAATGCGTTAGGGGAGGTTAAGTGCAAGATCCGTCACTTGACAACCCGATGATAGAACCAGCGCCGCTGCTCCCAACACGCGCATCACGCGCTGTGCGCGCATATCATAATAATAACAACACCGATATTATAAAAAACAGGAGAGAGAGAGGAAGATGTTTTGGTCCGTGAGTTATGTGTGCCATCCGCCTTTGATCTGACATCAGATGTCACGGGACAATCTATATAGATATAAATTCACGTGTTGATTCAATTAGTTGCATTAAATAGTGTTTGTTAGTGATTATGTATTGCATTTCAATGTGCCTGGAACTGGGGAAACCTGTCTGTGAGGTCTCGTTGACGTGTGCGCACTGCGCACCATCAGCCAAACTTCCACTCCGCCAGCTGTGATTCGCATTGAATGAATGGACTTTATTTACGCCTTGCGCCTTGCGCTGAGAGTAGACCAGGTTGGAGCTGGCGAGCTTTCAGCGCAGTCTCGGCGAGGCTTTTTGCCACTAAACTTCCGCTACGCCAAGCTGAATCTGTGACGCCTCCCCCTGCTGCGCCGCCACACCCATCTTGGTGCAGGTGATCCACCAAACTGCCAAACTGACGGTGCGCAAGGCTGCGCGGGTCGAAACTTGCATTGCGCCGGCTGCGCCACCCTGCGCCACCCTGCACCGCCCTGCGCTGCGCCACGAAACTAGGGCCCCTGGTGTTTAGGCTGTAGTGGCCTGAACTCAGACCACACAGGTGACAGTTTGAGGGAGGCATTTGATGAAGTAGTTACTGAGGAGTGGAAGTTGCAAAACTAGCAGGCATCACAACAGACAATGCATCCAACAACCAAAATGCCTTTAAAGATGACGACATATGGATCCCTTGCTTTGGCCACAACTTGCACCTGGCCGTTAGCAAGGCCATAAACATTGACAGGGTATCTGCAGCCCTGTCGTGGCTGCGCAAAACCGTATCTGGCTTCACCAGGTCATCAAAGCTGTTGCGACATCTCAAAGCAAAACAAAAATGACTTGCACTCCCAGAACACCATTTGATACACGATGCACCCACCCGTTGGAATTCCTCATATGATATGGTGGAGAGATTCGTGGAGCAGGAGCAAGCTCTGTGTGCAGTCCTGGCAGAGGACAGAAAAAAATGGCACCTGATGCCAAAATACAGTGACATCACAATCCTAGAAAGACTAAAAGAAGTCCTTGAGCCACTGAATCCTTTTACAGATGCACTCAGTGTTTCGAAACACACTACTCTCTCCTCTGTCTTACCGCTGATGTGGAAGATGCTCTCATGTCTCAGTGATGAGGAGGATGACACTCTACTTACTGGAGAGATGAAGCGAGTTTTAAGGTAAGACATCAAATATCGTTATGAGGATCAGGAGGTGAAGCTTCTGCTAAACACTGCCACCTACCTAGCTCCGAGATTTAAGGACAGTTTTGTTGCTCTGGAGGGTGATGTGAAGCAAAGTCTCCTGGAGCAAATGGGGAATGCCGATGATGGAGCTGATGCATTTGAGAACCCCATGGCAACAGGAGCAGAGGCCTCGAGCCAAAGCAGGCTATCAAAAAAGTCAAAGACTGATTTGAAGCATCTGCTTTCAGCCATTCAAGGAGAGAAGAGGGGCAGTGATGCCACATCATCTCAGGCAGGGCTCTCCACACAAGATAAGTTAAATGGTGAGTTCCTGGTATATAGCAACATCCCAAACCCCCCTACCAGGCAGCACCACCGATCTTCACCCCATCTACAAGGGAGGTGTCCCCCCTCTCCAACGCCCCCCTTTGTATCCGGCAGTTTCGACTCACCCCTTTCCCCTCCCCCACTCCATGTGCACCAACGATCCAGCGGCGCCGCACTACGAGCACGAGGACATTCGTTAGGCCCACCGAGGTGCCTCAGGTCGGACTGTCTGTGTGGGTGTGGGCTGTATGATTGGGTTAAAGGGAGGGTACAGCATTGGGGAGGTAGAGTGTGAGTGTGTATTGAAGTGTTTATATGGCAATGTGTTTAATGTGTATCTCTAGGGCAGTTTATTGTCTGTATTAAATTGTTAAACATAGCTTTTGGTCTCCTCTCACTCTTAGTTTAAAAATTACACAGGTTTATTATATTATTTGGTTATAAATTCCTTGAGTCAGATTACATCCCTTTGGTAATTATACAGTCCTTTATATGCTCCGGTACTTTCTTCAGTACATTTAATGGTCCTTCGAGCTGGATGTATGTAATCAGGTGTGGCGTCACGAGGGTCGTGCTTTAGACAGCACTTGATTAAGAATGAATTTCTCTTTACGCCAAACAAGGCCACCCTGGGGGTTTCACCCAGGGACCCTTTTTTTCTCTTAGACTATTATTACTAACCAACGAAAGGCACTCAGGTTCGTTTCACAATGGAGGCAGAGACAGCATTTCGGGGTACAAAAAAAAACATGTTTTATTAAGTACTGTTCGAAAATCTAAAAAAACACCAATATCAATAAGTTACTCACTCAGGGGGCAAAGAAGGGGAAACCAATCAGGGCTGAGGCTTACTGGGCGGATGAGTCCAAAACAAAGGGGATCCCAGGAACACCACACGTGCAGTAAATGAAAGTGAAACAAAACCCAAAATAAAGGTGCAAACACAAGAGGGACACCGCCATCGGGACACCAATCCATCACCCTAGGCTCAGCACCTGAATGGGGGGAATCAGAGGACAACAAGTGAGAAACAAAAGAAATTAAATGCAACTAATCACAAAACACACAAGAAATCAAGGAACTAAATACACAAAATATCTAATAACACAATAGCAAATCAAATAGAAGTAACAGAATCTACCTAATCACAAATTAAATTTACCTGCAACCAAAATAACTGTAAAGCCAACATAAAAGTCAGAATTACAGGTTGCAGTGAAAGCAATGGTTACAACAGAAACAAAGAAATGCCATAAAGAGCAACTAAACATACAGAAAATAAAATAAACTTTCCCACTGTTCTCACGAACTCTCTCACCCACACACACACACGTTAAGATGCGGCAGGTCCGAAAACAGCAACACGACCTGGACAAAGAAGCTAGCGCTTAGCCAGCTGTAGTGAGCAGCCAGGAGCCAGACAGACAGCATTGGAGTAGCTCACCGCAGTGGCGGTTACAAATCACAGTCTGTAGGCGAGCAGTGGAAAGCAAAGCAGCAAAGCCAAGCCAAGCAGCAGCAATGCGAAGCAACAGTCAAACCAGAGTACAGCAAGGCAAAGCCAAGCGAAGCAAAGCAAAGCCAAGCGAAGTAAAGCAAAGCAGCAATGATGTCCTGCAGACGGGTTAGCGGGTGCTGCTACACAGGTATCTTTACCCTACAATAGAAACAGATATTAGCAACTTACTGATGGCTGGAGGAGGAAGCTACGATCACTGTGCTACATACCGGTCAGATGATCCAGATAGGCACGGCGCAGAGCAAAGTGCTCGGCTACCTGAGGGCGACCAGCAGCGGACAGCGAGCAGCACACAGTGAACGGTGAGCAGCTAGTAGCTAGAGATGAACAGCTAGCGGGGAGCAGCGAGTGGTGAGCAGCCAGCAGCATGCAGCCAGCAGCATGCAGCCAGCAGCATGCAGCCAGCAGCATGCAGCCAGCAGCATGCAGCCAGCAGCGAGCAGTGTGCAGCCAGCAGCACACCCAAGCGAGCCTCTGAAATAAAATAACCAGCATGAACAACTGGATGGACAGCATAACAACAGACTGCAGTCGCCGCCGCCAGCCTACCTACCACCAGATGAAACCGGAAGTGGAGGGCGTCAGGAAGTGACGTGACCCAGGATCCGTCAAGCAAGAGGACAGCCAGGTGCCTTCTGCCTGCCTTTGATAAGGTGCTCTCTCACAGCCATTGGCTGGGAAGAGCCACACAACTTCATACTGCTACACAGGCATAATGTCTCAAAAGAGTGAGAGAGACGACGTAAGCCCCACCTTAGATGTAGGCCCCGCCCCGACCCCCCCCCTAGAATCACTTACACAACGTTCTGTTAGAGAACGCAGGCCACCCGCGAAACTACATGACTATCACCTGGGCACGCCAGAGATTGATAGCCCCACTAGTGTGGAAGGCAACCAACCCCAGGCAGTAGAGGGCGCTACTGCCACGCCAGAGTCAGAGTTGGTCACGCAACCTAGTTTACACCCCCCTTCCCCGCTACTAAAAGCCTCAGAAGAGACAGTGAAAGTAGTGAGCCCGTGGCTGATAGCAGCCAAGCCTCCGCTATCAGAAACCTACAGCCAAGGCGAGTCGGAGGATAAGGAAGATGATGAAGAGGAGGAGGAGGATCTATCTGGAGATGCCTGCTCACAGACTGGCAAGGAGATCATTCCGCCTGAAGTTGAGGTCCCACTGAACAGGACCAACCCCCAGGCCTTGCAACCGGGTGAGTTCTTCATCGACCCCCTCTCCGCCCCGTGACCAGAGGTCTCGTCTATCCCGTAGCCAGCGGGGCAGCGTCCACGGCAGCCGGACAGGTAGTCAGCGTAGCGGCTACTCAGAACGATTGAGCGTTGGGAGTGCACTCTCCGAGAAGCTAATCCAGCAGTTGATTGATAGCCAGGAGCACCAGCGCCAGGACGCTCTCGCCAGAGAAGAGCACCTGCGACAAGAAGCCCGTGGTGACAAAGCGTCTGGAGCGTCAAGCCCAGGCTACCGCAGAGGCACTACAACGGGCGGCCACACAGAACCTAGAACTCGCTAAGCTAGCTCTTTCCCGCCAACCAGAGTGCACTATCACCGGCCGGATATCACGAACACCTACCAATGCTAGCTCCCCTAATCCAAGCAGGAGGGATGGAGAGGCGCCTCAAGTTCTGAGCCCGAGACCCCAAAGTACACCTGTGGATGAGGAATTAGAGCTCAATGAACGCCTGGACTCCCTGCTGGACTGTCACCGGCAAAGCCCACACCCCCTCCCTCTCTCCTCACCATCGAAAACAACGCCATTACACGGGACCTTACGACCCACTCCCTAACCACCCACCTGGTTCCATTGTTCCCTTCTTCACCCAAGACAGCAGGGAGAACTATCGGGAGATGCGACTGAGCCTGGACTACCTGTTAGGAGAACCGCAGGCATACCACAGTGAACAACAGAAGTGGCTCACACTCCATCTCCACTGCAAGCTACGGATAGCTAAGAGGTTGTGCTTCTCCCATGCCCAGTCCCCCACCCCCTACACTGACAGCATCGCGGAACTGGATCGCCGCTGGGGATGTCCATGGGACCACATCCTCGACGAGGTTGAAGCCCTCGGGGAGTTGCCAGATATCAGAAGCGATGCAGCTCTCGATGACTACACCCTCCGCATCCGTTCCCTGGTTACGATGCTGAAACTACAGGGACCGACTGGAACCAGAGAGCTGAACACAGGCTCCACGGTAGAGCGCTTCATAAGGAAGCTACCCAGACACAGAGAGGAGAGATTCCGGCGGCGTCACGACCAGCTGTATCCCGACCAGCCGGCGGCCAGCCTAGAGGAGCTGTCCGAGTTCCTAAGAGGGGAGGTGAAGCACATCCGCCTCTCAAAGAAAGCTGAGTTGAAGTGTGGCAGCCATGAACGGTCCGATCGAGCCTCCCGGAGGAGGGAAGGATCCGTTTGGGTGATGATGACCATCTCAGAAGAGAAGGCTGCCCCCCATGGTGAACTGGGCGGCCCTAAGAATGGTGAGAAGAAGAAGGGCGATAAGAGTCCTCCACCGCCTTGCCCATATTGCACAGAGCCCCACTGGCTCGAATGCTGTCCTGGGTTCGAGAAGAAGAACACCGAAGAGAGGAAGCAGTGGATCAAGGACAACAAACGGTGTTGGAGGTGCGCCCGCGAGCACATGGCCAAGCAATGCACCCTAAAGAGGCCCTGTCGTATTAAGGAGTGCGGCAGGACGCACCTCACAGTCCTCCATGATCTCAAAGACAGAAGGGATAAACCAGAGACCAGGGAGACCACCCAGGACCCATCCGCTGAGACAGAGGAGGGTCGCACCTACTACGTAGGCCCAGTGCGTGGTTACAACTCCCGGCTGCTACTCAAGATGGTGCCGGTCGTCCTACACCATGATGGTAAAGAGATGTCGACCTACGCAATCATTGACGACGGCACAGAACGCACCCTCCTGCTGAAGGAAGCAGCCAACGCCCTGGGACTCAAGGGTCGACCCCACCAAATGAACATCCTCACCATCAGGCCAGAGCCCACCAAGGTCGCAGGTGAGATAGTGTCCCTGGAGATCATGGCGCGGGGACTACCAGGAGAGGTGCATCCTCTGTGTGACGTGTTCATGGCAGCCGATTTGAGCCTTTCTAAGTACGGATACCTGATAGAGGCCCTCAAGTCTAAGTACCCCCATCTGTCTGAGTTGGAGCTTGACCAAGAAGAGGAAGTGGTGCCGACCATCCTGCTTGGGTCGGACCACGCCAGGCTTACCCTCCCAAGACGCATCCTGCCGGGCTCGAGAGGCTGTCCCGTTGCCATAGATACTCCACTGGGCTGGACCCTCCAAGGCCCCATCAACCTGAAGAGTACTAAGCCCAGCCAGACCCGAACCCACTACCTCGGAGCCGAGGCTGAGGATGGGATACTTATGGAGAACGTCCGTAAGCTATGGCAACTGGACGTCACCCCATTTCAGACCGGGAAACAGCACATGCGCTCTAAGGAAGATCAAATGGCCATGGCACTTCTAAAGGAGAAGACCCACAGAGTGGAGACGTGTAGTGTCCTACGTTATGCCACACCACTACTGCGAAAGGAACCTATGCCAACCTTCCGCGTGTCACGTGAAGTAGCCATGCCCTGCCTGCGAAGCACGGAGAAGAGACTGGGTAGGGACCCGGAGACTGCAGCTGCTTACGCTGAAGAGATGACAAAGCTAGTCAAGTCAGGGCTTGTCCGGAAATTGGAACCCGCGGAGGAGGAAGCTTGCGCCGAGTCATGGTACCTCCCACACCATAATGTGAAGCACAATGGAAAGAATCGGGTCGTATTCAACTGCAGCTTCCAAGTCCGCGAGCAGAACCTGAACAAGCACCTTCTTCCAGGCCCGACTCTGACCCCCTCCTTACTCGGAGTCATGGTGCGCTTTCGCCGGCGGCAGACTGCAATCAGCGGAGATATACGCCGCATGTTCCACCAGGTCCTGCTGTTGGACGAGGACAAGCCCCTTATGAGATTCGTGTGGCGTGAGAACCCCAGCGACCCCCCCCCCCCCTCTACTTACCAGTGGGAGGTGCTCCCATTTGGCACCACCTGCAGCCCGTGCTGCACAACCTACGCCATGCAGGCCCATGTGATGGAAGGAACCGTACCCGAGGGGGTAGCTGATGTAGTCCTGCACAGTTTCTATGTGGATAACTGCCTCCACAGCACTGAGACGCCGGAGGAGGCACGTCGCTTGGTTCGCGACCTGCGTTCCCACCTGGCTACTGCTGGCTTCGACGTCCGCCAGTGGGCAAGCAATGACCCTGAGGTCTTGAGGGACCTCCCAGCCGAGGCAAAGTCCGACAGCAGCGAAACCTGGGTCACTCAGTCGAGTGACGACACGCATGAAATGACGCTGGGCCTCCTCTGGAGTTTCAAAACGGACAGACTGTGCTACCGGTATAAGGAGATAGAGCCCCGCAAATACGTCACAATGCGGGCGATCTACCGGACACTAGCCAGACAGTACGACCCCCTGGGATATATCAATCCATACACAACCCGTGCCAAGGTGCTCATAAGGGAGTTGAGGACCGAAAAGAGGGGATGGGACGACCCCCTTCCAGAGTCACTCGAGACTAGGTGGTCCGAGTGGGAAGAGGAGCTCCCCACTCTCCAAGAGATTGATCTCCCCAGGAGCTACTTCCCTCCTGGTGTGAGTTGGACACAGAGCCGAGTCTCACTACATGTCTTCTGCGACGCATCCGAGCTGGCCTACGGTGCAGTGGCATACCTGCGTGCCGTAGAGCCCGACGGCACTATCCATGTGTCCTATGCCCTCGCTAGAAGCAGAGTCGCACCGAAGAAGCTACAGTCGATACCCCGTCTTCAGCTCTGCGCCGCAGTCAGTGGAGCCCAGATGGGCCACCTGCTACAGGAGGAGCTACGGCTGGAGCAGCATGATGTGTCGATGTGGTCTGACTCGACCACAGTCCTACAGTGGATCCAATCGACCTCATGCAAGTACAAAGTCTTTGTGGGAACTCAGATCACAGAGATCCAGGACCTTGTTGGGCCTGCCTGCTGGCGGTATGTGGCGACGGATGTCAACCCAGCTGACATCACCAGGGGCGCGACCCTTAAGCAGCTGGCTCTTCCCAATCTCTACCACCAGGGACCCGAGTATCTCACCAAGCCCGAGTCGCAATGGCCCTGTCCTCCTGAACCAGAGCCCACGGAGGTGGGGGCGGAACTCAGAAAGTTCATCTTCTGTCGCCTCACGAGCCTCCAAGACCCAGCCGTTACTGACGGGCCAGTCGTTGAGGACTACAAAACAATTGAGGAGCTCCAAGAGCAGACATTCCGCCAGAGTTCCCACAAGGAAGATAAGACTCCCCTTACTGCGGGTGACTACGCTGCCGCAGAGGTTATGGTGCTGCAAAGGGTGCAGCGAGAGGTCTTTCCCACAGAGATGGCATGTCTGGAGCGGAAGGTGGAGCTACCCAATGACAGCCGGTTGAGACAGCTGGCCCCTGAATTGGACGACAAAGGCATTCTACGGGTCGGAGGTCATCTGAGAAGGGCCCAGGGTCTAACCGAGGATACTAAGCACCTTGCTGCCACAGAAACACGCAGTGACTGACCTGGTCATCCGTCAGCATGACACCAGATTGCATCACCCTGGATCGGAGAGACTCTTCGCTGAACTGAGAAAGCGGTACTGGATACCTGCTCTGGATACTACCAGAGCAGGTGCACAGAGTGCCGCAAGTTAAGAGCCAGGCCAGTCATACCGATGATGTCTGACCTCCCGGCAGACCGTCTCCAGACCAACAAGGCGCCCTTCCATCATACCAGGATGGATTGCTTTGGGCCCTTCTCTGTCCGGGCCGAGGTCGGACGAACAACAGCCAATGGGGCATCAGCAGCCAATGACAACAGCCAATGGGGCCAATGGGGCATCGTCTTTAAATGCCTAACCTCAAACGCCATCCATCTAGAGGTGTTGGCAGACCTGTCAGCAGCCAGCTTCCTCATGTCCTTCCGTCGTTTCACCGGGAGGAGAGGGCGTCCCTGTGTCCTCTCCGACAATGGGACCAACTTCCACGGAGGGGAAGCTGAGCTGAAGAAGAACTACAGAGACATGACAGAGGAGTTGAAGAAAGAACTAGCCCCCCTCCAAGTCGACTTCCAGTACAACCCACCTAGCGCCCCTCATTTCGGAGGAGTGTGGGAGAGGGAAGTCAGGTCAGTGAAAGCGGCTTTCAACTTCGCCCTTGGAGGACAGGTCCCCAAAGCTGAGGTCTTCGCCACAGTGTTGGTTAAAGTGGAGGCCATCCTCAACTCTAAGCCGTTGGGATACACGAGTAGCGACTTGGCAGAATATCTTCCCAATATGCAAGGCCGTCGCAAGTGGCACAGAGAGCGCAGTAACTTGGAAGTTGGCACTCCCGTCATGCTTGTAGATCCGGCGTTACCCAGAGCGCATTGGCTCCTGGGGTGAGTGAAGACTGTCGTCAAAGGGAAAGATGGAAGGGTCCGCTCGGCGATAGTGGTGTTACGACCCCCCTTGTGTCTAGGGGTGAGGGAGCAGTAACAAAAGAGCTCGCAGGGAACCAAGGGGCAATGATAAGTGGATTTATTGGGTAAGCAATAATGTAACAGAGTAACTGGGGGGCGTACCGGGTGGCGTTAAACCAATAACAAAACAAAAGGAGCAACGAAGTACAATAAAGGAGCGCCACCCATAAACTAAAAGGAAAGCACAAACAAACCAGGGGGAAAAACAATCCCCAAACCAAAACAGTAACAACCAAAGCTACGTCCTAACCCCCAACCAAAGACAAAGGAAAACGACGAAACACGGCGAGGGGCCAACAGCCACATGCAGACTGCCACCCCCGATCTGCCCCTCCAGCCGGCTTTTACAGCGTCCTGGCTTCCGGCTTCCGGCACGGACGTGAGATGACGAGGATGACGAAGGGTGACGTGATGACGTCAGCAGCGCACCACGGTGCTCGTCTTTTCGAGCTCCCCCCACACCCTGACCTGAGCCCCCCTGATTAGTTTGTGTAGCAACCTTCATTTTAATGTTACTGATTTCCTTCCCGTAAATCAGTGGGCGGCTGTTCTGAAGGTTTGCATATGTTCATATTGTTGTCCCTTTAATTGCATATAAGGGCAATTATAGTTCATACTTGCAGGGATTAAACGTTTATTTTATTTGTTGTGTAAAATCATACTGTACTAATTGATTTTATGTTAATGGGGTCTTGTATTACTCATTTATTTGTTTGCCCTTTTATTATGTCAGTTTGGTCCATGCAACAAGTTTGGGCATGTTGTGTATTTGTTTGTAATGAGACCTATCTGCGCGCAGTGATTTAGTCTACCGGTGATACGGTCACTCGCGCAGTCAATTAATCAGTCTCGCGTAGTCGGCCACTCGCGAAGTGTTTTGCTAGCAACCTGCAGTTGGGAACCGCACGGTGCGGACATAAAGTCGAGAACTATAGTAAATTAGATTATTCGTGTGTTTTGTGCTGTCGGCAGCACGGTGTATCGGCAGACGGAGGTGCGTTGTTGCACTATGACCATTACATTGCGCTTTATTGTGTTGTTCAATGCTCTTGCACTACGTTTTGTATGTCTTATGACATTTTGATATTTTTAATAAAGAAGTTCATGTTTCAAGTACATGGAATCTTAGAAAAAAAATTTTTCACCGTGGTATCGAAACTGGCATCGTGTAATTTTACTGGTGAATTTTTGGTACTGTAACAACCCTACGTTACACCCCTAAAGTCAATGGACATGCATGGAAAATGGACCAGCATTCATATAGTGACTGTCCAGCCATCCGACAACTCAACCGACACTACATGTCTACATTCACCCATACCCATTCATACAATGATTGCATAGGCTGCAATGCAAGGTGCTGCCTGCCCATCAGGACCTAAACTAATGCACATTCACAAACACTTCACAGCCTTCATGAGCAATTTGGGGTCTGCGACATGCGGACTGGGTATCGAACTGCAGATGTCACAGTCTCCTCCCCCTCTCACCAGTTACCAGTACGTTTCCACTGGTCCATGAGCCCAACTCATTCCACTTGCTCCATCAGCTGCAGCTTATGAATCAACCCTGCATATAAGCTGTCCTCATACACTCTTCAATGTTTCCCCTAGAATTTTTTTCAGGCCCGGAAGGTACCCACCGAAGAACCCCTCAACAGATGAGACGTGTGGGATGGTGTATTGGTGCAGTTGGATTAATTCAGGTGGCACCGCAAGCAGTCTGCAATTCTGCAATAATTTGCATTCAACATTTTTGTTCAACCAGAGTGTATTCAAGATCACAAGGAGAGAGAGACTTTTTAAACTGCACAACCATCTCTAGGGTTTACAGAGAATGGTCCGAAAAAGAGAAAATATCCCGTGAGCGGCAGTTCTGTGGGCCAGAGGTCAAAGGAGAATGGCCAGACTGGTTCGAGCTGATAGAAAGGCAACAGTAACTCCGCGCAGCACAGTGAAGACGTGCGTCTTGCAGAGCAAGTCTTCACTGTGCTGCGTGGAGGTGGTCCTAATGTACACGATTATTGATTTATGAATTAATTGATAGGTGGCTTTTTTTGGCATATTGATTTTTTGGGGGGCTGGCGGCAGGTCTCCTTGGCCTGGCGGCCCGCCAGGCCTGTACGATGGTAGGGGAAACACTGCTCTTTGTCAGATTTTTCATCATATCCATGCCAGACCTTCCAGCAATAACCCTCTGGTGGATCTCCCAGTTCCGACCCTGGCTGTTCACGCGGCTGCCTGGCGTTTTCCTTTGTCTCCCGACCTTGCCTTCTTTATCAGCCTGATGGAGGAAGAGTTTGTCTCTGGGGAACCGTGGAGTGGGAGAAATAAACTACTGCTCCTTCCTGCTGTTTTCTCAGGAGCTTCACAAGGTCATTGGCATGGGGGCTGTTAGCGCTAAAGCTGCTCATGCCTGCTGAGCATGCAGCAGGGCAGTCGGAGTGTGGTGGACTACTCCATTGACTTTCATACTAAAGCCCAGCAGAGTAACTGAAATCCATTGGCCCTCTGCCACACTTTTTTCCATGAATTATCTGATTATATTAAAGATGTAGTGGTGTCTCCCAACTACGCTGGATGAGTTGGTCGGGCTAGACTCAGGTCGACTTGGGGTATCGTGCTCGGTTTGACTTCCAAATACAGGCTCATAATCCTGTCACCCTGGGGTATCCTTGGCTGTGCCGTCAGAACCTCCACATTGATTGGACGACGGGTGCCATCCTGGGGTGGAATACTTCCTGCCAGCAGGTCTGCCTGAAACAAGCTCCCACTCTGCGCCCGCCTTCTCCAGTTCCTGTTCCCAGAGTACCACAACTTCAGGGAGGTTTTCAGCAAGGCCAAACCCACTTCACTACCTCCGACCGTTCATATGACTGTGCCATTGACCTGCACCTTCACCAAGGGACGCCGGTACACCCTGTCTGCCCCTGAGTGAGAGACTATGGAGGCCTATATTAGTGACTCTTTGCTTGGCGGCATCATCCTCCCTTTCTCCACTCCTGCAGGAGGGGGTTTCAGCTGCATTGGGAAGAGATAAGACTCTGAGACCCTGCATCGACTGCTAGCGCTTTAACAACATCACTGTCAAGAATCACTACCCCCTTCCACTCATCTCCTTAGCGTTCAAGCTGCTAGAGGGTGCGACCATCTTTACCAAGCTCGCCCCCTGCAACGCCTACCAAAATTCCTATCCGTAAAGGGTAATGAGTGGAAGACTACCTTCAATACCCCTAAAGGACATTATCAGTAAGTGGTCATGCCTTTTGGACTAACCAATAACCCTGCTGTATTCCAGGCCCTGGTCAATGACATGCTCAAGAACATGTTGAACTACTACGTGTTCGTCTACTGGAACGACATTGTGATTTTATCAAAGTCACAGGAGGAGCACGTTCACCATGTCCAGACAGAATTACACGTCTTCTAGAAAACTCGCTCATGAAAGCTTCTGCTTCTGTTTCCTTCTGTCACCTCCTCGACAGTCCCGGACTCCAGAAAGCAGCTCCAACTCTTCTTGGGATTCGCTTAGTTTTACCACTGCTTTATCCACGGCTACAGCTCAGTTGCCATCCCCCTCGCAGCCCTCACCTCATCCAAGGTCCCCTTCCACTGGACTTCACCATCTATACTTCAAGTTAAAACCTTAAATACATCAATTGGCTTGAAGACCAAACTCCTGCCAAGTCCGATGATCTTCCTCTCCAGGTCGACTCGAAGAGGCTGTCTGGCATTTTCCTGTATTTCCACTGCGAGTTTCTCAATCGTTTCTCCAGTGGGCAGCCCAGCTGTAAAGACTTTCTCCATATGGACTCCTCAGCCATCATTGCCAGTACCCTGCTTGTCTAACGTACTTCTGAACTGTCTTTGCCCATGAGTCTGTCTGTGCACCTGCTGACTTCTGCATTGGAGATTGCGGCAGTCATTCTCTGTGGCATTTTGCCGAGTTGCTTTTGGTTTAAACACTGGTCCATGTCAGCAGATATTGTGATTGGAGGGCAACCCGCTCTCTTTGAGCTGCATCGATGGGGCCACACACTTAAAAACAACACATGAAGCAACACTACTGCTACAGTTTCCTCCATTTCGCAAAATTACATTAACAGAACAGATAAATGGGAACTTGGGTCAAACAAGGCTTAATTGGAAAAAAAACTAAAACAAGTCAATTCTATCACAAGACATTTCATAAAGTTGAGCTCTGCAGCCATATTGCTAAGATCCCTGCTGTCTGTCACTGCTTATCTCCCAGAATGTTACTGGTTACTTTGGGCCCTAATTTGGTAGACCAGGCGCAGTCAGCTTTCAGCTCACCTGCGCCGCGCCGACGGGGTGTGTCCGCCTGGACTTTGCAAGTTTTGTGCAGAGCGCAGGATAGCGCAGGCACACCTCCGGTCTTGCCCACCGGCGCAAGTGGGAAAGAAGGAGGAGAATAAGGCGTGAGTGGGAGACGAGGAGGAGACGAGGCGTGGACTGGGATTAATACAGCCGATTCAGATCTTCACCAATCAAATTAGCTCCTCTCCTCTCCTTTAATGCGTTAGGGGAGGTTCAGTGCAAGTTCCGTCACTTGACAACCCGATGACAGAAGCAGCGCTGCCGCTCCCCGCTCATCACGCGCTGTGCGCGCATATCATAATAATAACAATGCCGATATTATAAAAAACAGGAGAGAGAGAGGGAGATGTTTTGGTCCGAGAGGCTGAGTTTCCGTTACGCGTGCCATCTGCCTTTGATCTGACGTCAGATGTGACGGGACAATCTATATAGATATAAATTCACGTGTTGATACAATTAGTTGCATTAACTAGTGTTTGTTGTGATTATGTATTGCATTTAAATGTGCCTGGAACTGTGGAAACCTGCCTGTGAGGTCTCGGTGACGTGTGCGCACTGCGCGCCGTCAGCCAAACTTCCACTCCGCCAGCTGTGATTCGCATTGAATGAATGGACTTTATTTACGCCTTGCGCCGAAAGTAGACCAGGTTGGAGCTGGCTAGCTTTCAGCGCAGTCTTGGCGAGGCTTTTTGCCACGAAACTTCCGCTACGCCAAGCTGAATCTGTGACGCCTCCCACTGCTGCGCCGCCACACCCATCTGCGCCGTCCACCATGCCTGCGCATGCGCTCGCTGCATGCCGCTCCGCATCCTGCGCCGCCCTGCGCTGCGCCACGAAACTAGGGCCCTTTATCTTATGTCTCAGTTGTGAAGATGTTGGACACCTTCTTTGACTGACCACATGACCTCTGGAAAGTTCCAGGCAGAAGCAACAATGCAGTGAGCCTTACTCTGGCTGCCAGTGCCAAACCCTTCATGCGTTCACTTCATTGTCTGCATGATTTCCAGCACACTAGGAAACATAAAAGTCAATATAATATCAAGGTTGGCTAGATAGCCCCTCTCACATATACATTTATATCCACTACAAATGATAACAGGTCTATTTAAAAGTTAAGCAACACAAGCTTGATTACGGTTAGATAAATAACTATAATAACAATATAACTGCCAATGATGAACTGGCGATCATAGCTTCAGCAATAGCTGCTGTGACTGGATATCACACTGCCATTCAAAGCTAACCCTGACACATAGAGGAATGCTTCTCTTGTTTTGGTTTTGAGCATGTTGAATAGACGTCATCTTGACTATTGGGCTGATTTTCACACAGATAGCGCGACAGTGTTTGCATACTTGAAGAAACCGGTGAGAAGATTAGTTAATTGGCATCAAAACAGGTAGGGCAAGGGCCATCACATTTCTCTTTGCACAAGCAGCAGCCTGCATGGGTGAAGTGGAGTTCATGACGTCAGCTTCTCGTCAAACCAATGAGGAGTTCACACAAGATTAAACTCAGCACTCACATACTGAACATATCTGAAGTTCATAACCTCATCCATGGAAGGAAGTGAAATTAAGAATATGATACTTCGGCTAATGAATATGTTGTATGTTGTGAGAGGAAGTGCTTTATCTGAAGGATAAAAGTTTAAAGTCAAAAGCGCAAGTGGGTAACCAAAGCAAAGTGTTATACCAAATCATAGCCTTGCTTCTGTTTTAAAGCCAATGGCTTTGGAATGATGGATGAGCTACACATTCATAGGCTTTTTTCACTCTAGGAGGAATTTCTCTCTGGCAGAGGCGACATCCATAAATAGGTGCCAGTAGAGACCGGTTTCTTCCAACGTGGTAAAGTGTGGGTGGCTTTTTGGAACTATAGTTTGAGCACACAAAAAAGCAACGAGGACAATCTTGTGTGGCCACATTTTTTGGTTTTCTTTCCTCTTGCTTTCATTCTCTCTCCCTCTTTACAAATTCTGTGTGATAATTTTCAATTTGATGTATAACAAACATGTGTAGGATATCCCTTGTCCTTTTAGTGCTGTTTAACCAAAGTAGGCAGACTGACGAGAACAGAGCTAGCACTTGTGGATGGTTTCTCTGGTTGCCTCTCTGTCTTTGATTTTTGTATTATTATATGTTAACATGCATTCCTACAAGGATTCCATTGGACTGAGTCTCATTACTCTGTGGTGACTAGATTTGAATGTAGTCAACATCTTGCAAATGTTAACTTTTAAAAGTAATCTATCGAGAAATTTAAGAAAGTGTGACAGAACCACAGTTTTTTTTTTGTTTGTTGTTGTTTTGTTTTTTGAAGTCATGGAGCTTCAACATTATTTCTTTATTCATGCTGATTTCTACGGATAGTCTCCATATTTTAAGATACATTAAGGTAATATTAGAGATCATTCAGAAGGTTTGTAAATGATGGGTTCACTGGGAACAAATTCATTTAAATTTGCGTTACTGTGCTGCTCCTGCATATTCTCAGCTACTTATCTTTGCAGACCACTGGCGTCATAGTATAATTGTATTACCTGAGAATTCTGTTATTGTTGAAGGAAGGGGTGGAGACGCTTGTTTTCAGATGCTGTTATGATAGCACTGCACTGTGAAAACATTTGCATTGCACCAACTGAAAAGATGGCATGTTTTCATCACAGTGTTCATATAAGGATTTAGACTTCTGTTTAATCCACCATTGCACATTCTTGCATTAAAGCCCAGTCATTATTTTAGTTGTGATAGTCAATTTTACTGAACTAAAGTTTGTAATCTATTACATGGGCTTCTTTGCCCATGCAGGTCAATGTGATTAAACAAGATCAGGGTTGCAAATCATTAGAATTTCCACAATTAATTTGCCCGCCCATCAAAGCTGCGTGGACAGAGTTTATTTTAACGTAAAAGGGATGATTTATGAAGACTTCTGGGTGAATTCCTTGGCTTTTGCGTCACTATGCAGGTGATTGTTCTGCCAAGACACTCATGTCCCAGGCTTCTGTGCAAGAGTCAGCCTGCAATATGGGCCAAAGATAACGCGATGTTCCCCCTCCTACTTCAGCAGAAGGTGAGAAAACGAGCTACCAGCATAGTGCTTGTGTTTGTAAGCACAGTTCTTTAGGAGAGATATGAGCTCTGTAGAAGCTGGGGGTTGTTATAAATTACCTGGTGATGGGAGTGATAATCCTTGTCAAAACAGCTCCTATTCTGGCATGGGCAGAATCCAGATCGCTGCCCATCTTTCCCTGCAAAGCTTTGTCACATTTGATTAGATCGTGATCTGGATGTGGTTGACTTAGGGGCAAAAGACTGCAGTCGCAGAGGATGAATATTAGTAAGCCGATGCACAACTGTTGCTACAGAGTTGCGTCTTTACAACCAGATGAAAGTAGGAAACTACTCGATTACAAACTTAAAAAAGCTCATCCTGAATCACTCAGTCAGAAATGTAAGGATTTGAACTTTCCAACCATGTTTTAAAAAAAAAGATAATACTAATCTGCCTATTTAGCAGTTTTGCAGAGCCCACTAACAATTACCTGGGTCAAAGCACAGTCTGTTTACACTGCTATAATCGAGACCTGCTTGTCACACAAAATGATTAGAGTAGAAGGTATCACTTAAGGATTAATTACATTGTTTATCATACTTGCAAACCTGAAAGAATTTGTAAACCCAAACACATTAAAGGCTAGGTTGTACTGTTTCCCAAATTTAAACTTTTTCCCCTTCCAAATAGCCAGACATTTAACCACGTAATGACTGTGATAAAGTCCCCTTTATCGGGTCTTAGAAAATGCTTTGAGGATAAGGTTCTGTTGATAATAATTAAGATGATACAGTCAGTCGAGCTTGCAGTGGGCAACTTCATGTTTAATTGCAAAAATCAACATGATAAGATGCTCTTTAAATGTCTGCGTGGCTCTGACAAAGCATGTAGGCATTGTGAACAGCCATTCACTGTTTACTTATTCAAGACCTCCATTACAGAGATCAAATCAGCTGCAAGCATCAAGATGGAGAACAATGTGAGCGCACGTAGGGTTTGTTTGATATCTGTAAAAAAAACTGAAATACATGTGTATTGAAAGAGATTATCTCCAGCATAGTTTACTGCACAGGAGGCAAGAATACAAAATAAATGAATAAATAAATAGATGGAATTGCAGCTAAAGCAGTCATATCATTCCACTCTTACTCATCAGACTAGACTGCTCAGCACAAACACAATCTATAATCATTACCATTACAGATGAAAGGCAAGGCCCAATTAGAGTGGCTCCAATTGGTGCAATTAAATAAGTGTGGTTGAATGATAATATCTTTTCCCCCCAGAAATAAAAAGAGAAAGACGGCAGCATTGAATAATCATACAATCAAAAACAATCAAGTCGGTCTTTGAAGTTGTTGCACTACCAAATCTTAGGAATACATCTGGTGTAGAAATGGTGTTTTGGGCTCAGCCGACAGGCGCCGTTGGACCACTGCGTCGCAGGCCACGGGGTCGGGCCTACTTATTCCAATACTGTAGGGCTGCTTTTTGGGTTGCCGAGGACACTAGTGTGTTCCCACCCACAGAGCATTGCAGCAGACCGCCAGAGTGCACAGCCCTTTCACAGCCGTCCAAGACTTGTCCCATGATCCCATCCCTGCATCAAAACCAGCTGAGTGTGAGTGCGGCGCGGTGAGCACTCGTGCTCACACATAATTTGTAGCTGACTGGTACTCTTGCAACCAATTGATCACTGTGTAAATAAACACGATATGAATGGAACAAAACTTCACTGCACTCAGAAAGATGTAGTCCCTGCTTTACATTCATAAGGCTTTGAATACTTTCGATTTGCTTTTACGTCTTTAGACGTCGGCATGTCTAAAGACGTGCTATATCAAATGCGTACTGTCCATTTCACAGATAATGAGCTGCTCACAGGACAGTTTTCCAGCTGGGCTGAGATCCAGTGTAGTTCCCCTTCACCCAGTGGACTTCAGGAGCACTCAACCATGCGAAACAGAATACACCCTGATTGCTCCGGACTGGGACAGCAGATATTTCTTCAGTTGTTAGACATTACTGAGGCAAACAAACGCAGCAACCAATTTAACCAATCTTAAATCAGCACAAAATGCTGAGATGGACTCATTTCTATAAGACTAATTATCATTATGATGGCATGCAGCTGGAGGAAATGACAGAGTGGGCATTTCATGTGCAGGTCTGTTGGGGATATTCTCGCTCTGCCTCAGAAAATAAATGAGTTTCATCAAAAACAGACTGTCATTAATGATGCTCTTATTTGTTCCTTTTGAAGTGTTTATAGCTACTGCCATGTTCATCTCAATTCCTGGACAACCTGTGATGCCAGCTTTGTAATTTAAACCTAAATGCAGACACAATGATTTAAGTATGAATTTGAAAACATCTCTTCAATCACCCACTTTGTAGAAGTCGCTTCATCCATCCGCTGTCTTAAACCATGAATAGCTGGCTTCAGCTCACGAAACACAGTGGCTCAACACGAACATTTAAGAGGCATTAAAGGACAGTTAGGAGCTTTTGAACCAACTCTAATCTAGGAAAAAGAAGAGATTAAATGTCTGATTAAGGACGACCAGAAGTTGAAGTTTATTATTCCAAAGGCTGAGTGGGTCTAATCATAGGCTCCAGTACTTAGGGATTTGCTGCTGCTACTGGGCTATGCGGCCATTTTCACTGTGTTTACATAAACTACCCAGTTACTTGCATATTTACTTTAGTACCAACATGTGGCTCACAGAGGTTTAATATCGCAGTCAGAATAATTGCTCAAGTTATTTAAAAGATTTGTTTATTTTCGCGAATGCCATACCAAATGCTGACAGAACTGTGATGGTTTAAGTCACAGAACATCAGGTTTGAATGGAAGTATATAAAAGAAAGCGTGAAACATCTAAAGCAGGGAGACCAGATAGTCTTATGAATCAGTATTCAGAACTAAAATCCTGTAATGGGATTTTAAAAAAAAAGAAAATTATAAGACATTATATACACTTATTTATTTATTTTTTGGCACATATTCCAGCTGTATGCTGCTGAATCAGATCTTTCCGAGTTCGACATTTAAACCTTTAATAGTGCTAACAGACTAAAATCATGGACAGGACTAGGTCTTCAGTTAAGAGTGACACACTGATTATGACTGCAATACTCACAATGCACCAACACACACTTTACAGTAAATTTAGTGAGGTTGTGCTTTCCCTTCCAGTGCTTCTTTGGGGGTATAGTCTGTCACATATTATGAGCTTCGACAGAAGTGTGAAGGAAATACATGAAGTTGCCTCAGGGGTGCCCATGGCCAACTTAACCACGAACAGACCGTGCCAGATTTTTCACAACAGGTATTTTTGTAGCACAAGTGAGAGGTGAAAGTTTAGCTTAAGTTACTTCAAATGAGAAAATGCTGTCACAGGCCTTTCAAGTCCTTGACTCGACCGCTTTGTGTCGCCCAGCGTGGTGATAGCCATGAAATACTGTTTTGATGATGATGTCACTATCCTAATCTGATTGGTCCTTATTTGGACTTGCTTTAGGGCACTTTTCCAACATCCTGCCAGGAACGCAATTCAATATACAGACATGTTTCTACAAAGCAGTGCACACACAGGTGAAGTTCCCGTTTTGTAGGTGAAGCAACTTCTCCAGAAAATATTAAGCAGTCTAATCAATATTTGCAGAGGCTATAATCCAAGTCACTCAAAGATTTTAACATCTCACACACCATTTGTAATAACATTGACTAAGCTTGCTGTTACAAAGTAGTTTAGCGGGTTTCCATTGAAATAAATCAGTGGTTTTAAAGAGTCCCAATATTAATATTGTGGCAAAAAATGTACTGAATAAGGCCAAAATCCGATATAATCTTCAAGCATTAAACATATTATCACAAACATGACAAACATGCTAGCAAACAGATGTGTATTCAAATTGTTTAACTACTATTAGCCAATTACATATTGCACAAATCAGCAGGCTGTAAAATATAACAGACTTTTATTTTTGCATCACTCAAATACGTTTAATATCCGTTCTCCAAACACAGCAAATATATTATGCATGTTGCTTTGTTATGGAAGTCAACTTGTATGTATTATGTAATGTGTCTGTCTTTATGTATATCTACAGTGTTTCCCACAGGATTTTTGTAGACTATGGTGGGGGGGATCGCAATCTTCTAGTGGGGTCCGGGGGCATGCCCCCCGGGGAGACATTTTTGAATAGATTTTATTTTAATGCATCAATTTGGTGAATTTTGAGAATCTAAATATGACATATCAATAACAGACCAATTTCTTACAAACTGCTGGTACTGATACAAATGTTGACATACTAAATGGGGTTGAGGAGTTCAAGCATTCAAAAAAAGATGAAAACATAAATGACTAAAACACAGTGCTGAGCCATTATACTTAATTAGTTTATTATTACTATAACTATTATTATTATTATTATTATTATTATTATTATTATTATTATTATTATTAATGTAAGTGGGTGACTATTCCTCAGCCTTCCTTGGTGTTTTGGTTTTGACATATGCGCACGCACTGTCAAACTCGCCGGCTGAGGGGGGGTAGGTGCGGGGGACGCCTTGCCATGGCGACGGGGGAAAACAGAACATTGATGAGCCAAACCAACCGCAAGGATTTCCCATTATAATAAGCACTGCTGCCCTCCTGTTTAGGCCTATCATTAGAGCTGCTAGTTAACTCCATTTGCCTTAGTAAAATTATTTTGGGCAAACATTGAGACTATGGCGGGCGAAATTAGACTATGGCGGTGTGCCATAGTCTCGTCAATGTGTGGGAAACACTGTATCTATGTTATATGTTTAATATTTGATATGATGTTGGAACCTGTACCGAGCTGTACTGATAACAAATTCCACCAGCCTGACTGTGTAGTCATTAAAAGAATCAATCAATCAATGTAGGCCTAGTTAGTTATGTAGATAGAAATTGGTTCCAAATGCTACCCTGATTTTGTTGTTTCCCTGTATGCCCTTCCTGCTCACCATTCAAGTTTTCAACCTCAGAGCTTAAAGATGAGTTTCCAAAAATTAACACCATGGTAGGGGGACAATGCAGATGCTATTTGCTGATATAACAAGCACTAAGCCTATTTAAGCCGGACCCAGATACGTGATATGTGTTGATGAATCATGATTAATGTACAAAAATAGGCTGTCTGTTGTATGTCTAACACAGCTGTACTGTTCACATGCACTTTATGACTTCACACTTTTGATCACTTTGACTATGCCAATAATAGGAAGGAAAACTGCCCAGGGTGTATAATGATTGCTTGACAGGTTATGTGAGAAAGTAGGTCTAGTGTATTTCTCAATGAAACACTGCGGGAATATTGTCAATAATGCTCTTTTCATGATAAACTGGACCTTCTTGTTTTATTATGTTGTTTTATTTGCATCATTTTATCTTTGGCATGGTGTCTTGAATGACCTTCTTAGTAAAAGCATTAAAGCACCAACACGCAGAAGCCTTGCTTGCCCATCTCAAACCACCTCCATAAAACTACTTGAAAAATGCAGGGCCAAGCCTACATTAAAAGTAGGTTTAAAATAGGGGCTACATTGTACATCCTGTTTTAAATATAAAGCACCACTATTGTTTGTAATTATTATATCGTTTATTATGACAGGGGTCATGTTTTACAGTAGTAAGGGATTTGATTTGAAAACAACTGGAAGTGTATTCATTTCTCACCCCAATCTTTAAAGCAGGTCTTAAAAAATCTTAATAGACATATATATTTTTATATTTAATTGTATATATAGTGTCATCATAACACAAGTATTAATAAATAATGCATTTGTGCAGAACTATTTCAGCTGTGGATTATTACACATTTGGTGTGTGAGTATTTACAGCAAAGCAACATGAAAAGGTTTTGGCTACAAAGACAATACTTGGATAGGATAATCCATTGTCAGTTTTTGGTGTTAATAAAAATAAATAAAATATCACAAGACTCATCCTTTAAAGTTGTTTGTGTCAATGCATCAAAGGGAAGGTTAGCTAGCTAACCAAAACTTGACGATGTGTCCTGATTGGCATGGTGATATTCAAACACACTGTGATATTCTAATTATATTAATTATCTTCAATTTAGATTAAAAAAAATATCTAGTACAATAAAAAAATGTTTATTAATCTTAACATTTGCCAGTATATGCAGTACCTCCGTGCAGCCCACCAGTGGGCCCCGACCCACTGGTGGAGAATAGCTGTTTCAACAAATCAGTTACCAGAAATGTTGAATCTTTGTGTCATATAGGTGTACATTATGTACATAGATCTTACATTTTTATTTTATGCAATTTTTTTCTAATCTTATTTTTATTTTGTATCTTACTAGCTCTTTTTGACTTTGAACACTTAGCATCTTAGCTAGCATGTACAGCAGAAAACAATCTACCAGAGACACAGATGAATTTAGCATCTACGCTGTGCATGCTGCACAGTATTACTCATTTAACAGTGAACTGTGTTCAACCTGGCAACACGAGTAAAAGCTGTCAGCACCGCTGCCATCGCCACAGACATGACTGAGCCTCAGCTCACTCAGCTTCACACTGACTCTAAGTATTTTCAGAGTGAGATTTAAAGTGGCATAACAACATATGTGTGGTTTTCTTAATTGTCTGTTATCTTTTATGTGAATTTCAAAAGACATAACCCTCAGTGAGACACAAATGTCTAACCGTTTCCTGCTACACTTATACAGAATAGTTTTCCTTTGATTGTTTTGATATTTTTCATGATTCCTAACTCAGTTTTCGGTGGCAAGGTACTTCCTTCCTGACCCCGAGCAAAGTATTTCTTTGTGTACCTTTTTGCATGTCTTCGGGCTTATTTCTGAATATGGACCTCTTCAGTGCAGAAAATTGCATTACAGTCACGGCAGGAAAACATCTGAAAGCCGACCGTTTTCTCGACTCAGTTTACCGTTTTGGTTGCAGAAAGGTAACCTAATCTTTCATCCTTAATGAGGACATATTTCATGGCAAATGCATGATCACTTAAACAGTTCACCTCACCTTATTCAAATCACATTTTTCCTGATTGGGACAAGCGATACCCACACATTTCAAATGCACAGAAATGTTTGAAGGCCAAAGGCTTAACATGATATATGGCATAAGTGGAAATAATAAGAGTGTGGTGTAGCTGAACTGGCCTGGCCTGAGCTGTACAGTAAGAAATCTCTCTCCTTGGCTCTGTTCCATTTTCACATATCCTTCTTCTCCCTTGCTAACAAGGTGCAGTGTTTGCTAAACGCAGCCCATCACTTGTGTGTCTTTTGGTGGTGCGTGGAGAGGAAGAAAAACATATACACCCTGAGTGCATCGTGATCTGGTGTTCATTTGATAGTTTTGAACACAGGCAGCCCACCTGGTTCTGATTTTGCAGCTCGAACGCTGGTCAGAGTTGCCTTGTTTTATTGGGAATCTTGTTCATATTTCCCCTGCCCGGTCCTCGCTGACCTCTGACAGCTCCCATGGGGCTCGTGGGTACATCCAGTCGGCGCTACAGTGCCGTGCTCTGTGGACACGGATTTTTGCCTGCTAAGATGACACTTGTAGTTGTTCAACAGTGCGGGTTGTGTTTGTGTAGGCCTGCTATTTAGTCTCTTGTGGTTCCATGTAAGAGGGAGGGGGTGTTGTCTTGTCATTGAACTGTGAAGAGCTGTTCAACTGCAATTCTTAAGCCAGAAGCATATAGACATGCTGGTGTGTCAGCTTGACTTGTTTTCTGCTGTCTGAGGTACAGAATTCTTACGAGGAGATCTTGTGATCTCTGCTAGGTGGATAAGTGTGAACATATACAGTAGCTACTGTGTTTTTTTTTTTTTTTTTCCATGTCTTAAAAAGCTGGAGGTTGTCATAATAGTCAGACTCAAGGTTTCAATAAATTATTCTCAAGTTGCTTCATGGTAATCTATGTTGATCACAATCTAAACCTTGTTTTTAATTCACTACAAACCATTTCTAATGGTAATTACATGAAAAGCAATAAAGTAAAATTATTCTCCATAAAAATGGTATTTCCAGGCAAGTACCGGAAGATAAACTTTTCCGACGTTTTTTGCAGTTTAGTCGTATAAGCTTCTACAAAGAAAAAAGCCAAATGAAAGTGAGCACAGCTTTTAAATAGATCTTTAAAGAAAGCAGAAACCTAGATCTCCTGTTGGTCCCCCACTGAGCTGCTGTAGCTATAACAGCAGAGCACAAGTAGTAAACGGTCTGCAGATATATTGAAAATGACACAGCACTTTAGATAAGGCACACAAATCCCATGTGATTACAATGGAAGCTTAGATATTTTGAAGTCATAGCGTGCATCTTATTCCAGACATTCTAACTTTGATGAGAAAAACATAGATTGTGACTTTTCATAATACTTTTTGAGTTTGTTTTCTGACATTATTTCTTAGTTTACTGGGTTCCATACAAAAAAGTTATCTAGGCTGAAATTTGATATTGCTGTTAAACTTGGTAAAGATTTATTTTAAATGCTGCACTGCTTATGTCGATATATTGTGCCCAACATTTGCATCTGTTTTACACATTACAATGTAGCATGGTATTTGGTAATATACAGAATATATCTTATTTTTTATATATCTTGTATTTTGAAAAAAATAAACGGCCACAAAGCCAACTGCGTGATTTATTCACCATTGCAGCATTTCCTTTAGCAGGGCTCGGCCAGTTCTGTTTTTGCTGAGGATAAAACATAATAAATCATTTGAGTCCCCACAAAGCTCTATCGTACAATGGTCTTTCAGGAACAGCCCAAATCCATGTGAGATGTGAAATAGTAAATAATAGCCTTGGACTCAGCTGGGATAAACCCTGACACTGGGTCGTTGCTTTGCTTCAAACGTAACGTTTCTTTTCCTTGACATGGATCACTATCCTGATGTAAAGCTGGCATTCTGTTCTGATTTAGACTAATAATTTATTGCATCTGGCATCAGGGTCTGCACAACAAGACCAAAGGCACAGCACAAGCTTTCAAAAAGAACCTGATATTTCTGCACCCTAATCAGTTTAAGATGACCCTGTTCTTTGTGAAAAAGCTCTATTTGTGAGATCTAGCAGACAAAACATCTTTCTAGACTTAGCGAGCCATTAATATAGATATAATCATAGGTCTCTTCGAGAGGATTTTGCCCTCAAGAGGGAATTCCTCTTTAGTGAGTGCCCGACTCCCTTCAAAGCCAAAGTGTGACTTACAAATGACTTGCTGTGAATGAGTGACGGAGGACATGAGAGATGGCCGACATCCCCTTTGTGGAATATTAATTTTGCTCAAAGGGTTTCATGAGAATAAGAGCACATGCATTAAATATACCAAACCACTATTGTGTATTAAAACCAAAACATAATTTCACCATCAAGACACCATCAAATGTCAAAATAAATGGTAACTTCTAAGGTTGAGAAAGTGGATCTTTTAAGTCATATAATTGCTGAATTAATTCCAAAAGTTTAATCACACGTCACATCTTCGCTTGACAATTTAAAATCAATTTTACTTTTCAGTGAAAGGCTAGAGTTTAAAGACATAATACAACTTAAAGTAGAAAAAAACACATCCTGCCCCGGTTCACCTTACAATACCATGGAGGTTGTAAGACTCAGCAGATCAGAATGAAGAGAGGCTCATCAGGATGACAAAGTGAAACGTGGGCCAGCTTCCCGGCCATCAAAGCAAGTTCGGAGCTGCCTTTTTGAAAAACAATGGCGCAACAGCTAATGTGGCTCATTGAAACGCTCTGCTGGCCATGAATGGCCACATTTCCCCACGTTAAAAGACATCTTCAGAGTTAGGCTTAGTGGAGGTGAGACCGTCACTTCTACTGGCGCCTGGTCTCACCTGGCTGCATAACTTCACCAGTGCCAAGCCAACAATCTCCATAGCACAGACTACTGTATAAATGAGTGCTGCCAAACACACACAAACACACACACACACTATAATACTTTCCATTTGTCTAGCTGTCTGATGGTTTGATGCAACGTTTCTCAAAGCCTTAATGTTTTGGAGGGTGTTCAAATGTAAAATTCTGTTAACAATTATTATTATTACCGATTATTATATTATTATGTATTATGATTATTGTGCAATTTTGCCCTCTATTTAAAAGAAAATACATGGTGAAAAGGCCAATGCTTTTATATTTTAAATTATTAGTGTTATAGTGTGGAGGGATCTGGTGTGTGTATTTAAATGCATGATATGCATGTATTGTACTTGTGCATACAGTATGGTACCACAGGGAGCATGCCTGTCCTTGGTAACCCACAAAGAGAGGGAGCGGTGGGCCATAGGCCACAGACTTCGGGCAGCGTTTGGCTGAATTATACAGCTTGGTGAGATCCAGTGAGGGTGACCCCACTTGTTGACAGCAAACAAAATAATATGATTAAGTTCCTGCATGCCAAGAGATTGAAAACACTCCCATGAACACTTGAAGAGTGTGGTTTAATTTACCTGTTCCTCCCATTTATATGTTTTTTATTTTTTATTCTACTATCACGATTAAGTCTACTTGTCCTATTCCAGGCACCCTCACTTCACTAGAACTGGATCATAGATGCAGCATGCACGGAAATACTTTAATCTGTGTTTTTATATTTACCTAGCTGCAAATGGAGCATTGAAATTAAATAATGTCTTCCAGTTGTACCCCAGAACCACCCATAATTTTGGCAATTAGCTATTAGCTTGAAAGAAGTGAACATGTTGGGACTTGAAAAAGGGGAAGAAAAATGGAACACACTTTTCAAAAAAGGTCATAATCTTTACATTGACCTGATGGTTCTGTACAACCACATGATTTTGGGGGTTTTCGTGCGAAAGGCTTTTTGCACAATTTGTTCTTATCTCAACACTATCAAGGGATGACAGTAAAGCAAATTCTTATGGTTTGAATTGTAAAAAAAATACGAAATAAAAAGCAGGAATTATTTAATATCAACCACTATCCTCCACCAGTTAAGCTAATGTTACAGTACAATCTTCACTGCAGAGTTTCCAAGTGCAAGTCCAGTGTTGTGACTATTAAAGCAGCATCAATACTCCCATCTACTGGCTGGTGCCTGTTGTGCAGCCCGGCAGTTCTTCTGCCCCTTTCCCAACCTCCCACCGCCCACCTCGAAGCTTCTCTTCCTGCAGGAGGAATGGTAAAGTGATCTGTTGGTCCCTAAGTGCTTTTTGCTGTCAGTGGTGTTGACGTGGGATGCAATAGAACCCCAGCTGAGGCCACCTTGATAGAGCAGACCTGTTGGGCTGCGCAGACAGTGTCAATGGACACAGTGTGCACATCCACACGTTGAACCTATGATGTTTCCTCTTGCTCCATTTCTGCTAATATTTATAATATATCGCTTTATTGATTCAACATCAGTACCATCACTAATACTTGTACCAAGAATAAATGAAAATGATAATATTCTGGTACACATTGTAAATGTATGTTTGTGTTTCCATCAAGCTCCATCCGGGAAAACAGACATATTTCAAGGCCCTTTCGGAATGATGGACTGTATGGGAAAATCCCCCCCCCCCCCCCCCAACTGTTGGAGGAAACCATGGACACAAACAGAGGAGAGTTGGGGACTACCTGCTGTTTAAACAGATAGCAGGGCCTGTGTGGCCACGGCTGCAAAGGCCCCTGAACTTCGCTCCACTTCAAATGTTTAAGAGTCCCAGTGAGGGCACTGGAGTTCTCCTGAGAAATAAAGCAACTACTTGGCCAGAACAGCCTTTGGATCCCAGAGTGGACCGCCGCCGGCGATGCAAAACCTGTTTGCTGATTGGTTAGCGGACATGCAGAACATCCCCCAGGGAGCTGATGCTTGGGTGGTTCAGGAGATTGCCAGGCAGCAGCGCAATTAACTCAAATAAGCTTGTGGAGAATGACTTAATGTGCATCAGGCACTCGCTGAGTACACACATTATGGAGAATATCCACTGTTGCTGGAGTTCACAAGGGGATGCACATTAGTACTACAAAAACCAAAAGAGACCAAAATAATTCATGTTAGAGATGACGTGACAATTACGGGAGTCAGGGCAATTGAAAGCATGTATGCCAGTGCATAAATTGCTATGGAGAGAGCAGATTGGTTTTAGAAAGAGGCTGTACAAAACACCTGTGGCCCTGTGAGTAGAAGCTCTCAACTTTGTACTTTCTGCAGGGGGGTGCAGGGTGGGAGATGGTGGGGGCATGACTCCTTCAACACAGACCAGCCAATAACTGGCCAAGGACCCAAAAGACCAGTTGTATAAATAGATGCAAAAGCAATACCTGCCTAGCCTGAAACCTCCCATGTTGACAGAGAAACAGGTGATCTAATATATTTAAAACATGAGTGCAGAAGAACTACAGTAGTCTTTAGTTTAGGTAGATAAATAAGGAATCTGCAAAGCTTGATTTTCTACATAGAAAGCCTTCACTGGCCTGGAAGACAAGCCTTTCTTTATAACGTTCACGTCACTGAGGTGGAAAGAAAAAACATCGTATTGATATGTGGCCACTTCATAGCTGCCTGACCACCTAGGCGCATTTTATTGCACCCATTTTGTGGTTCACAGGAAATATTCATTTATTTAGACAGACATGAAAGTGTCAATAAGCAATAGCATTAATTGGGGGCAAACCCACCTCACCTCAACAGTACGCTGTTGTTAATGCAAGCGCCGTACCCCTGCATTTCCTCTGGTACTGAGCTAACCATAATATATTAACTGACCATACAGGAAGCCGTGTCCCACTGTGCAGTTTTAGTTACCAACCCGGCCTTTAGCTTTTTAAAGGCCATTTAAGGTAAAGGCGGTTGAGATGAGCATTTGTTTAACTAGTCTGCTTGTTTGTGGATGCCATACCCCAAAGCCACTGTTCAACACAGCCGTTTTCACCCTAAAACTCCACCTTTAAAAGAAACAATTTTATGGAGACGCGGTGACATCATTTACATGAATATGTTGTTTAAAATCCAAGAAAGTCCCGTTGTATATTTGATTTGGCCTCGGGAACCTCAGCTGACCAATACATCACATTTCCCGGGCTACGACTATTTAATGTAGAATCTCCAAAACTCACAAATGCAGTATGACCAAATGTTCCAGAGACGTACCAGTATACTAAACAGGCCATATATCTCGCTCTCCTCTCCAAACAGAAATAGATTTCGTTGAATTGTTTGATAAATTTGGTCTAGGTTTTCCAGCCGTCCTTATTGGAGCTCCTACTGTTTTTCTGGCTGTTGGTGGCCTCAGCCCTAATCACCCTCTGTTCCCTCAGAGGCCATAAATTACTCAGATGAGATGGTGCTTTGTGTTCCTACTGCTGGGGAGCGGGGCGAATTCACAGTGCCGTATTTTGACAACCCGTACTTTAAATCATTGTTTTATGACAGATGGGAAAACTTCTGCACTTTCACCGGCCTGATTTATGTTCATTTGGGTCTGGAGGACACTATAATTTGCAAGTAATGTAAAAACAGATGGATAGAGAGATACCAAAGAGTAGGACTGACCTATACATTCTCAGCGCAGCTTACAAATGGCATCCATATGCTGCGAGAACTCTTCCAGTTACATCTCCATTACCGTGAGTGCGTGTCTGCGCACATGTTTCAATGGAAATGAAGGAAGAAGCCTGTGAAATTTTAGTGTTGAAGCAGGTTTTTTTTTTCTTTTTTTTGAATGAAGTTGGACATTCTAGCAAGAGCATTTATCAACAGCGAAATTAGCAGTGTAATATGTTACATGGCACAGGCCTGTTTTACTTTTAATCCTAATATAAATGCCAATGACAGTTACTAATTTGGATATGTTTAACATGCATGAGCAGATTATTTGACCTTGATTTACAGTGCAGCTTCCCATCTCCGGTGAGGCATGACAAATGGAAGTGAAATAATTTAAGCCATACTGGAACAGATTTCCTCTCTGGTCAGATGTCAATTCAGAGAAATTACAAAGTTGGTCTGCTTCATTTCCACCGCCTCAGGTCTTGTCGCCAGGTTGTACACACATCTCTCAACAAAGCCGATTTTCTGTTCTTATCCACACAAAAATCCCAAATCACATCAGACACACTCGGTGGGGAAGGTTTACGTATCATCACCAACTTCCAGGTTCACATGGCAGCTAACCGGAAAAATGATAAAAGGGGACCTAAAAGATTATTTCCGCTAGAAAATGTTCTTCTGGGCTTTTTAAAACATCAGGACTGGGATGTTAATCATAAATGATACCGAGTAGTTATTAATGAAATAACGACGAGGTCTATTTGTCAGATTTACTTTTATAGAAAATATTTCTGTCAGACATAATAATCAATTTTATTCCGAGTTCTGGCAGAGGACCAGCACATGTAAGGTAATCTGTGAGGAAACAGAAAACTCAAAATATATCATGCTCAGCCTGGGAGCCCTGGAAGTCGTGTTTTATGGCTTTTCCCAATGAGGCAGGACAATGTGTGAGTGAGCAGTGTCTGGTGCATTCATTGTATTCCAGTGAGGGAGGACCACCCACATGAATTCAGTGATGGAGTAAATACTGTTGCATGGCCACGTCCCCTTCCATCGCTCGCAGAGTAAACTGTGGTCGAACAACAGGGCTCTGCTATCTTAGCTTGCCGCCAGATCACGGGGGCAGAAGCTTAAGGCAGAGGGGATGATCACACCAGCCCCCCTCTGTCCCCCCCCACCCTCTGCCCTCCCCGTCCTGGTAAAGGAAGCCGGCTAATAGCAGTCGATGTCTCTGGGTTGAACTTGGCAGAGCCCCATGTCTTTCAAGCCGAAGACAAACCGCTCACGCCCCTCTGGAGCCGAAGGCAATGTGAGGCCCAGAGGGAATGAGGTGCCTTCTGACGCCCCTGTCACAGGATGACGCCCTTGGTTTCCTTCCCTTTAATACAGCACATCAGACAGAGTGCATCATGGGAGGGCACCACATGCTCACATGATACTTTGAAACACTCTTCTAGTAGCAACGTTGCCATCGTAGAGCTAAAACTATGAGAAATACGGAATTAAAACAAGGGAACTCGAGTTCAAGGGAACAAACCAAATCTCTCGTGTCATACATACCAGAGCCCCTTATCCTCTCTTTTTGTTTATTTGGGCTGCTTGGACATCAAACTTTTTCAAGGGGGAATAATGTCCCAGGAGCACAGAAAAGAGCAAGCCAATTGGCCTCTTACAGGAGGTCTTTGAAGACCACATTTGTGTTCCAACAACAGGAACTCACAATTTTACATTTTGACTAAATGTAAGGCTGATTACTACTACCATCACGATGGGAGCTCCCAATTTGTTAGGAACTAATTCATCATCTCCTTGCCTGCTTCTTGTGGGAATGGACTGTATGTCTCCTTCAGTCAAATCAATGGGAAATCTCAGGGAAAAGAAGAGATCACGTCTCTTTTTACATGAAAACTGTTCCAGCATTGTTGCACCTTTGTCTTGTTGCTGAAACACTTTGACCCACATGAAGAAATGTCTACTGACATGACAGTTAGTGACAGTTATATGTGAGAAGGCTGTTCCTACAAATGGGCACTTTATTGGTCTTAGATGATAGCATCAACCACAATGTCTTTTGCTTTCATAATGATTTACTGCTGCTTGGTGGGATGAGCTCAGTGAATATGTGTGGTTGGCTGCCAATTGCACTTTTTCCTCTGTTTCTTTTTGGTCTTTGTGGGCCCTGGAGGTTTCTTAACTGTTATAGAGCCATTTTGAGTGCAGGCCAGGCAGTATAAAGCTGTATTTGGCAAAAGACCTCACTGCGCCTCCAAAAATAAGAGAGAGCAGGATGAACATATTTGTCTACGTCTGCATGTGTGTGTGTACATGTGTGAGACAGACAGGCAGAGTGAAATACTGATCCCAGTAACGCTGGTACCTAAAAATACAAATGGCATTTAATAGTAAAACCAACTTGCAACTCACCAGAACATACAAATTTGAGTCCAGTTGTCAAGTCCTCTCATTAAGCTTTTATATTGACCATACAAGCTGTAATTTGTGTTTTTAGCCAAGCCTTTTTGAATGTGAAGAGAGGAGAAATTACGATTTTACAAATGTTTTAGAACATTCACGTGGTGGTGTTAATGTTTCTGCACCAGCTGTGGTTAGTCCTCTACCTGCAGCTGTTCCTGCTGGTGGAAATGTTGAGGAAAAAAATAAAAAAAGAGCTCTGACCCAGCAGACGCTGTTGTTTTAAAGAAAGAAAGGCGAAGACCTTCTTCCTGGGGGACCAGTGGTCTGACCTGGGATCAGTGATGTGAACCACAAAGAGCAGACAGAGGGCCGTGTCTTTATAGGGGGCTTCAAACTGGAGGAGGGGGGGGGGGGGGCAACACGTGGTTGCAGGTGAAAGAGATTCTTCCCAGAAGAGGAAAAATAACACATCACATTGTGTATTCTTATTTCAGAACTTAATTGTTCTTAGAAAAAAAATTATAATCTACATTTCTTAATGGTTTTTCATTGTGGAGACTGAAGTGAGGAATGTCACATAAGACACCTATAAAGGAGTTCAGTGTGCAGGCTTGTCTGTAGCTGGCTGATCATGTGATCAGAGATGTGGCTGTTGCGACCTCTAGTGGTCTTTCTATTTACTCCACATGACTGTGCCATATGGAACTGGTTTACATCAGCGGTTAAATATGCTGCACCACACGATATTGGGCATGTTGGGAAGAAGTTGTGGCAACCTCTTCCTACAAATCATATGATCTAAAAAAATATGTTGCACAAAGCCAACTCCACTGTTAGCTTATTTTGGAAATCGTGTCAATCTTGTAGCAAGGGTCATATTCAAGGGAACTGAACTGGAGCCAGGTCTAAACATTATATTTATTGCAGTCATATTCAAGCTGCTCTCTATTTTCCTGGCATGAGACAGCTAACACAAACCGTCCAAATGCATAAATTTGCTTGGTAATTGTTCTTTTTTCGCTCTAAATGGCTAACTGGCATAATGCATAGTGGATGGGCCTCATAGCCGCTCTGCAGCCGTGCTGCCGCTTTTGCTTGACAGCCGTGTACTCTCCCTTACACCACAGTGACTGAACCCTTTACTCAGTCAGCATGAAGAAAGCCGCAAAAGCCACTTCTGTCTTTCACCTCGCACAAAATTTTTATGACTGAGTTTTCTGAATACAGAAAGGCTACCCAGACTGAGGCCGGCTGCCTGGGCAGCAGACAACCAAAGCCCTGTTCATCTCTGTTTTCTCTGGCCACCCTCAGACACAGCACTGTTACATCATCCATGGTTTCTCTTTCAACAGTAAAGTGCCATTTATGTTGCGTTCGCCCTCCCTTGCAGCGCATCAGATAGTGATCACATCATGTAAAGCCATTTGTTTGGAGACTGTGTGTTGGTGACCACCCATGTTCTCGCAGGGGCCCTGGCCTGAGGCCTGCTGATGACTTTTCCAATCCTCCCTCATAGGCTGGCAGGCGGAGTGGAGCAGAGCAGGCGGCCCCGGTCCCATAGCCCTTTTAGCCTCAGAACCAAACCTCAGACAGGGCCCAGCCTTCATGTTTGTTCTCCTGCACCTTGACTCCTGTAGTCTACCATGTGATGTACAGGTCAACATGGAAGGAAATGGCAATCCCAGCTGAGGGCAAGGATATAACCTATTAACTTTCTCATCTGAGGGAGGGGAAAATGGATCACTCAGTAAGTCCTCTCTTCTAACTGGTGGCTGATTTCCTTTCCCAAAGGACATGAACAAGTACTGCAGAACTGTTAGGTCAGAAGCTTGCCTGTCGGTGTGTGTGGTTCGACAGAGTGGATAATGTTAACCAAGGCAATACCCTGTAATCATGGTAATCTTTTACTGCAGTTCAGTAAACATTTACATGTTTTGGTGTTCACAAAATTCAGTGTTTGTTTGTCTTTTTTTGTTGGAAAGGAGATGAGTTAGTGAACTTTTTTTTACGATTTCCCTGTAGGTTCCCTTCTGCAGCTTTGGAAGCTCTTGCCTTCCAAATAAAAGCAGGAATTCAGTGGTGATTTATGACTATTTAGACAAGTGGTTAACAGGGAGATGTAGGATTATGGAAATACTGCTTTCATATGAAATACACAGAACACGTCATATGGGCTTCAGTGACCACTTAAATCTGTTGGCAGGTTGAACCCCCCCCCAGCTAGTCAGATGCACAGGGCTCCTTTTCACTCCTCACACTGAATATTTGACTTCCATATGAACTTGACAGCCAGCCTTGCTGGAGTGACACAATGCACTATATCTCCACCAAGGAGAGGCTGCAGTACAACAATCTTGATCATCATTTAATGTCTTACTGTGGAGGAATCATTCAAATAACATACAGTATATATGATTTGATGTCTGTAAGCAGACTATGAAACACCATTTTAATGTTGTAATATACATGTAAATAACAAAATAAACTAAATATTGCAGCACGTTGTGGAACAATTGCTGGCTCCTTGAAATGATGCATGGGTAAACTGACAATTAAAAATCTAATGGTTGGTAAAGGTCAAGCTCCTAATGGTTCAAGCTCACATGCACTTTTAGAGAGGTACATGTTTCGTTGTCAGCGGCGGTCCTTGCTTCTGATGTGGTGAAAATGGTGCAATGGAAAATAGGATGTCACAGGCTGCAGAGAGACGACCATCTGGCCCACCTTCTCTCTAACCCCCATCACTCAACAACACTGAGGGGCTTTTCTCATCCAGGACGTGGGAGAGCCAGGAGATGACCAAAGGTCAGACTGACACACAGACATGAATTCTTCACCGCTACATTTTCTTTGGGTAAATAATCCACGTGAGTGCTGCCCACAGGCAGATGGTAGTTTATTAATCTTGGATCAGATAAAATAAATTCCAGAAAAACAAAGTCTATTTTATAGAAATGTCTGAGTTTCTCTATCTATCTATCTATCTATCTATCTATCTATCTATCTATCTATCTATCTATCTATCTATCTATCTATCTATCTATCTATCTATATGTGTGTGTGTGTGTGTGTGTGTGTGTGTGTGTGAGTGTGTGTGTGTGTACACATACATACATACACACCTAAATGTGTCTATCTATATATATATATATATCTTTTTAACTATACATACATATCTATATACAATTATACATCTATATGTGAGAAATGCCGCGTGCCATGACATCACCATCTCAGGTAAAACTGTGAAAGGGAGCATACAGAGGATAACAGTAACCTGGTGCATACCCAGAATTCAGTAGTTTAGGCTCCACCTAACACCACCCCAGAAAAGTTGAGTGATCCTCAAGCCAAACTGTGGGATCCAGCTGTCAGTGTGGACCACTTGAATGAACAACAAGTAGTGGTTAAAGAAATGCTCAGGGAGGAAACGCAAATCCACCTCCCCATACGCAGCTGCAGTAGTTTGAAAAAGTAGTAGAGAAAAAGAGACTTTGCATTGACTGCAGGGGCTTTAATAAAAAGACAATTACAGACAGGCACCAATACCACACAAGCCAAGCTTATCATCAATGTAACATTTGTGAGAATTCCAAGAAATCCCTCAGCTTTTCAGTGTATATGAACAGAAGGTCTCAGGGACAACATGCATTCCATACGATGTCTTAGTCTACAGCAAAACATTCTCACAGCATGTTGAGGATGTGAGGTCTGTCTATCTTGGAAAAGGGACCTCAGCTGAAGGCTAAAGGATGGACAATAAAGTAGCTGCAGTACAGGCACAAAAAAACAAAAACCCCTACAAATATGAAAGAGCTGCGTAAACTACTTGGTTTCCTGGGTTTTTATAGAATCTACGTGCAAGATTTTTCTCACCATGCAAGAACCCTCTCTCAGCAGATGTAACCTCAAGTCCTGAGTCAAAGTCCAACTTTCGTTCTGCTAGGGTGGGATAACTCACCCCACATCACACAAGCCTTGAACTCTGATTTCCGGACTAACCCTCCTGTAATGGCTTATCACAGGTTTGAGGATCCATTCATTCTGCATATTGAAGCTTCAGAAGAGCGACTGGGAGCAGTCCTCTAATAAGAGACAGGAAGGAAAACTCAAAGTTATCACGTACGGCTCCAGCAGAAAAAAAATAGATAAAAACTGTCACTTATGTTCTGAGCACAAACTGCATCCGGACATCGCTGGTTGTCCGAGCTGGCTGATTTCAACATAACGCTGAAGTACCACCCCAGGAAAGACAAACACAGATCGCAGACTTCCTGTACCATCAGACCTGAGAGTATGGAATTTTTTTATGAGCCAATGCACAGAGCAGTGCTGCCCCAAAGTGTTAGGTGCAATATTCAGTGTATTTCAAACACAAAATATGTCTGTTTCTCAGCCGTTACCTGCAACCCACATGGTCAGGAGATAGCTACAGATAACCCGTCAGACCTAAAAGTAAAACAGCAAGAGTTACTGCAGGCACACTTGTGAGGCACTGCCATATCCTATGCACTACAGCTGAAAAGATCTGGAGAAAAAACAGGCAGGAAGAACACGAAAACAGCCTAAATCAAGCAAGAAACATACAAAGAACTGGTATACAACCTTCACTGTGAAATGTGAAATGGGTCACTTGGGGGTAGAACAGGGTTTAAACCTTGACAGACAGACAGATGTTTTATTGGACTGGTTATTTATAACTCAATGTCTGTAAATGTAGTTTGTAAATGTAACATCCAGAAAAGGCCAGCAGTCCAAAACAGAGTGTACAGCACCATTTGAGATGGTTTCTAAGATATATTTTAGTGATTATTGACAACTTTGCCCATGCCTAACAAGTGGCTTTTCTCCTCAAGGACACGGGAGAGCGAAACTGCAGCAGAGAACATTTTTCAACTATTTTTGCTTTTAAATTTGTCTTCCATGCTGAAATACACCATGTTCAAAATGTGAATCACACTGCAAAATTTTACGCTGTGAATTCACAATAAATTATTGGATAAATTTTGCATGACTTTCACAGTAAGGATTACAGCAATATACTGTGAATTAAGTCACAGCAATTTACTGTGATTTCAGTATTGTGATATTACAATGCATTGTTGTAAAAGCACAACTGTATACTGTAACTTTACAGCTTCTATGGCAATGCAAGTACTGTGATATTACAGTACATTACTGGGGAATTACAACCTTTTGCTGTACATCATTACAACAAGGCCCTGTACTTTTACTGTGAATTCACAATAAATTATTGGATAAATTTTGCATGACTTTCACGGTAAGGATTACAGCAATTTACTGTGATTTCAGTATTGTGATATTACAATGCATTGTTGTAAAAGAACAAACAACTCTGAGGTAAAGTCAATGTTAGCCCAATGGCATATTTATTTACAAATAAATATTTTTCAACATTAAGCAAATGTCAAGAAATTCAAGAATACAAGAAATTCAACTTCCTAGTCAAACTTTCCAAAGCCATCTTAAAATGCAGAGAAATTGTGCAGAAACTTGCGAGTGAACTACCTGTCTCACTATGATGGCCACTCAAAGTCAATAGGTTTCCTCAAAAGGGCGCTCACATGAGGGTTCATTGTTGTCCGCTCCTTGGTCTTTGAGCCTCTTCGAGGATTGATGCCCAGGAAGCACCTGTTAATAAGCAAAGATAGTTTCAGTTTTTAATAGATTTATGGATGAGTTTGCGAGATCAGGATGGTCTCACCAGGCTAGCCTCAGGTACCTCCATTGTCTCAAGACTCAAGACAATCATTGAGTTGGAAGCCTGTACTATAATGTGAATTACAAGGTTAAATGAGATCTTTATACAATACCTTTGAATGAACTCCAGCGTCGCCGATCCAGCAGCAGGATACTCGAGGTTGAAGACTGCTGAAGAAAGCAGCTACTCCGTGTAAAAACAAAGGGTGTGGTCCCATCACGACATGTCCCTCGATGGAAATCAGCCATCCAGAGGGCTTCATCATGTCACCTGAAAATGAATAGATACAACATCATGAGCACTTTGAGATCTGCTTCAGATACAAAGGGCTATACAAATGTAATTTGTTATCATTATTATTATTTATTGTGGTGATGTAGATTTCTAGAATCAAAACAAAATACTGAGTTAGAAATGTCGACACTAGATCCAAGTAACATTACCTTGAATGATCAAGCAGGAGGTGCTGGGGCGTTCTGGAGTACTAATGTCCACAGCAGTGGCACATGGCTGTAACATAGTAACACACAATAGCATGGATTTAACATTAAAGGATAAATATTGTTCATTGTCAGAGGTAGTAAATCATAAAAGGTAATCAATGGCTTCTAATGTAATCACTCATTTTACATTTTAAATATATAAAGGATGCGTCAGGTGGTAGAGCTGATGGGTCAGGTGGTAGAGCTGATGGGTCCAGTGGTAGAGCTGATGGGTCCAGTGGTAGAGCTGATGGGTCAGGTGGTATAGGCCCAGCAGCCTGCAGGTAGGACCCCTGCTGCCTAAACATGAATTTGCAGTCCTGTGTGTTTTCTGTAGCAGTCAGTCACCCCACACTGGAAGTAATAATAGGGGGCATTAGTATACTGTTTTGTGTGCTGAACAAAGTTATACACATTCTCATACACATGCTCACATCCAACCAATTTACAGTGGAACATTGTGGTGCATTTTAACTCGTCACCTACCTGATCTATTTCTCCTCACTCTAAGCCGGACACTGAACAAGATAGTTAGCCTGATCTAGAAAAAAAGAAAAAGGAGAAATTACACAAAGGCAACCAACAATATGCATTTCAGTTTGAATGCAGATTATGATCATGAGTATGTTGTAAAAAACATGATCTGTACATAAAACGTAATGGAGATTTTTGGAGTTGCATCACCTGTGTACGGCAATATTATCCCTAGCTGAAACTCGATCGAGAGCAAAAGCGTTTTTGCAGAATAGTAGCGTATCCATGCATGGAGAGGAGCTGGTCTATGTGGAATATCTCTAACGATGCAGGGAGCCGCTACATGCCCGATAGACTAGCTAGTCATTAGCCCGCTTAGATCGGCTACCGTTCGGCAAAACCACTTTTGCTCTGGAGTAAAAAACGAACGGGAAAGTAAGTGAAAAAGTTGGTGCTTAATGTTGCTACGTGTACTTTTCATTGCGTTATGTTCGGCCACATAGCCCCGGTTTGATATGAAGCTGAACTGGAGGATGCGGGTGTATTGTTAGCTTCGGCTAACACGGGTAACCCACTGTCTCGGTGCGGAAAGACCACTCATGAGAGGAGAAAAGACGGCGACGTTACGCTAATATGCAGCAAAACACCGCCGCCGCATGCGCTCACCCAGAGCAGACGAGCCCCGCGAGCGAACATGACGACAACAGTACCAGTAACAGTCCGTAACGAAATGACATCCGAGTGGAAACAACGGCCCGCTACTGACCAGTTCAGCTTCAAATCAAACCTGGGCTACATGGTCTAACCATATGACACATTGAAATGTACACGTAGTGACATTAAACACGAACTTTTTTACTTCCTTTCCCGTTCGTTTTCCTTCTTATTTCTCTCTCGTCTTATTGTTCTTATCTCACGTAGCAAATCGTTGCTAATCGTGCTAGCAGCCGTTTGCTAGCTAGTATTATTACTACTGCTATTAGCAAATGCTGTGAGATAACGTTCAATAATTTCGGGCAGTAAATATTATTATCATACTACAACAACATGGGTGTAAGTGAGTTATGCATGCTGCTCACCTTCTCCATTCAGCCGGGATGAGAAGAGGGAAACCGCTGCGCCTTCAGTTCAAACCAAGTTTGGTTATGTCATGTGACTTCCCAGGGTAGTTCAATACAGTATTTCACTGTAATAATACTGTTGAATGCTGTGAAATCCTTGCATTTTTTACTGTGTTGCTGTGATATTACAGACCTTGTTGTGATATAACAGGGGTTTTTTGATTGCAGGATTTTACAGTAAAATTAGAGTTAGATGCTGTAAAAATCCAAAGATACTGTAGTTTTTACAGGTATTCATTGGGATATTACAGGGGAACTAAATTACAACAAGTTACTGTAAAATAATACTGTTATTTATTGTGAAATGCTGGTAATTTCTAACAGTGCAGTTATTCAAACAGCTGCAGCAATTGAAAGAAGCATACAACATTGCATTCAAAACAATCAAAAAGTCAAAGAGGAAAAACATACTATGATCAAAAGAGGCGACTGGATCCTTGTGAGGAATATGCAGTGTGGAGGACTGGGAAAGTTGCGATCACATTGGGAAGATCAAATACACATTGTGGTCTTTTTAAAAAGACAGCTCAGTTTATGAGGTCTAGCCTGAACGTGGTATTGGGAGAGGCAGCATCCTCCATTATAACATGTTGATGCCATGTTATGTTGTGTCACTGGAGGAAACAGCCCAAAGAACTGTGGGATGACAAATTACACTATAATAAATACACTGACACCAGGATATAGACAGGACAGTAGGACACGACTGAAAGTCTGTCTTTTAGAAGATCCTATATGGACTGTAGGAGCTCATTCTGTGAAATATAGACACTGTTTGTTAAATGAGTTACTGTCATTATGTGGGATGACAAGGACTGAGCTTAGCAAAGTTGAAAACAAGAAGAAAAAAAACACTTATCTGAATGTTGAATTGGTTAAATTGTCTAAATTCTAAATTGTTATTTAAGAGTGGAGTGTGATGAGGTCACATGGTATACAATAGGAATGTACTAGTACCAGTGAAGGGCACTTTAACATTTATTTTAACATTTCCATTTAGTGAGGCAAATGTACCTCCAAAGAGGTAAAATGCTATTATATTATTATTATATATATTATATGTTTTTTTTTTTTGTTTTTTTTGGTTACCGATACACTGTAACATTTAGTTACACTGTTATATCGGTCACACATCATCGCACTTGCCAGTAGGTGGCAGAATACGCTGTCTGTGGCACATTACTGCAAAATGTCTGTAATGTCTTTTACCATGTAGTTGCAGTCTGAATGGTGTCGTAAACTTCTTTTTTTGTCTGTTTTGTTCTGTTTTTTTTTTTTTTTTGTCTTGAAAGATAATGCAAAATCGATACAATACTATTAATACAATATATTAATATCATATATTGAAGTCATGGTTCTGTTCCCTGACAAATGTTCAATATTCACTCTCCTGTTAGCTCTCTTGGTTCTCCTCAAGCTCCTATAAGGGACATTTCAGGCGTTATAGCTCCATTATATTCACCAACTAGTCACTTGGTGTTTGGCTGGTTGAGTATAGTGTTATTAGAACCGTTTTACTAAAAACAGTTGTCCATAGTATTTGAAATGGGCAACGTTTCGGGCCGTTAAACCAAAGAAATTGTGTTAAAGACATCTATTGAGTTCAGGGGAACTGCAGAGTCAGTCTTAGAGGGTTCGTCAATACAAGCGCCACCTTTCACCTTTCTGTACATGTAGTATATGACCTATTAATCAGATAGAAATTTGACTTGGTGTAGCAGTAATTATTGAATGAAGACACAATCCAAGCAGTTGGATAAGGATCTACTGGGTTCGTATATGCCAGTCAGTCTCTATGGAGCCAATGTCAAAAACCTAGCAAAAGTTATTGCTCTTAAAGGTCCTGCATAAAATCCTACATATCGACCAAACTACCAGTATCCTCTACTCATCTCTTACTCTAGTTTCTGCTGCCAGGTTCAAACCCTATTGTCTATTCAGATATGTGGTCACTTAAGGCGACATTTTGGTTTTTCAACCCGTCCAAATCCTTTCACCTTTGGTTAAAACATCCCCTGTTCCCTCCCTTAATGGATGATGTGTTTGAAGCTTAAAACAATGCAGGATTTAAAGATGGTGTATTTGGATCTTTATTGCAACTTTCTCAGAAATACCATCATCTGCATTTGCATCTTTTTAGATATTTTCAAGTTGTTCCAATTTGTTAGAAATTCCTATCGGCAGTTCCCACACCTTCCCCTAAATCTGATTTTGGAAACATCCTAGAGGTCAAAGTTAGCAACAGGCGCTGCATCCGAAATTGTATACCATACACTAAATACTCAATAGTTCAACACACCTGTGTGAGTAAACACTAATATGTATCTTTTTGGACGCACTATAATTACCATGTCACTCCCTAAGAGACTCCTTGCCAGTTGGAGACAGGTAACTATCGTCCCCATGCCAACATCATGTGACCATAAGATAATTTGTGAGCTGAACTAGTTAAAAATATATATATTACCTAAATTTGCATTGAACCATTACTGATGTTGCGAGTCCAGCAATTAAATTTAATAGGCTTTTAGGCAGAAATTTCGGAAATCTCAGCATTGAAAAGTCATCACTACTGCGTTGCATTGTGCGATATTTATGCCGTCCTAATGTCCAGTAGTTATACACTGTAATATTTCACCACAAATGTCTATTTTTATCATATAGGATTTCAGATGCAACCAGGAGTTTTATATCTGCAGCTCACCTGTTGGGTTTGATTCACCCTCACACTCGCTTCCATTTTGTCCTCTAAACGACATTGGGAAGGTGACCTTTCTTCATACTTCTATCTGTGCTCATCATTGTCCTATTCAGTAATAGCTTATTTATAGATTATTGGACTAAAATAAGACTCTCTAAAATAAATACTTCAGGAGGTTGGATCACGTTAATGTTGGTGTTCATTTGCCTGTGTCATGGAAAAATCAATAAAGAGAACAGCCGTTGATCCTGTTAAGGCTGTCTACAAACGTGAAATATTGATACTTATTTTTAACTGTTGATGATCTAAAGGGAATATGTAAACAAAAGTCATTGTGATTGGTTATTTACAATGAATAGGCCTTATTAGTATTTCCACTGACAAATTTAGATCAATAATCTGTTTAACAGCAAAGTGGTGCCAAAGTGGTAACAGTGTCTATACATTTTTTCTGTATTGCATATCAATCGTATCCATTTTTCAACAGAGATAATTTTGAAGCCCATGAAATGGTGAAAGCACCGTCCTAGCATTCTTGGTTCTCATAAGGTCTTTTACACGGTATCGCTATACCTTTGATGGTGTATCTGTACCATGTCAGGAAGCTGTGGCGCTGTGCCAGCATCTCAGTGGGTGTGTTGCAGAGGCATACCACTTGTAATGAGTTCCACTAGCAGGACAGAAGGACATCCCCGCACTCCGAGAGACTTTCATTTCTGCTGAGTCGTCCACAAAAAACACTCGTTGACTGAACCTCTTATTTATTTTTTTACGTTTATGGCTCCTTTTAAAACATATGTTTGAAGCTAATAACCTCCTGAATTCATGATGAAATCATATTTGGATCTTTTGGCAAAACATCACACACATTCCTACTGTGATATACTCTGCTGCCATATTTATTAGTCTCCCACCGAACAGTAAATGTCATACTTTGGACGTGTCCTGCAGGGTTCGGCTGCTCAGTGTGTATAAGCACATGAGAAGAATTATCAGGCAACATAAAAAAAAAGGTTCAGCTAATAAAAAGGTGTGATGTCAATTTCCAGTGAGATGGTTAACCTCTTGCCTATATTTTCTTTTTCAAGAGCAGGGCTGAGGTCTTATTCCAAATGTCACTTTTCCCTCAAAAGTCCTCCATTCCTTTCATTTCATGAACAAACACTCGAGCTTGGAGGAGTCATGTGTTTTTGATGACCATTTTCCATTTTAGAAACTCTGAAACATCCCTTGTTTGCTTGAAAAGGATAATCACCCAACCCATGAAATGTTGATGAGCAAAATGAGCAGAGCCGTATTTACCGTGTGGAGAGGCTCATTAGAGAGCCAATCCCGGTGACGAGTTGTATGAGGTGGCGAGCACCTGCCTTCTGTCGGAGGCAGGCCTCTCTTATTGCACTCGCTTTTATTTACTCACTCTCAAATTATTTTCGGCCCTTAGTTGACAAAGATAAATGGAGGGATTAATATATATTGGACTAATCTGGAAGCTTGCAGTGGGGGTAGCAGTGAGCCTGGATAGTATTTCCCACAGGTAACCAAACGCAGGCCCACTGGATTAAGAGCCATTTGAGGTAAGGCTTAACCATGATCCAAAGCTATTAGCAGAACATGACTGTAGGAAAAAAAACAAAAGGGGAGGGGAGCCAGGGAGCGTTTTAATTGCCTCCTACCGATTATAATTCAAAGATGCTACCTAACACGTGATTGAACTCACACTTGGAATGGCATTTAGTCAGAATTCTGCAAGGGATCTTTAAAATAATTAGAAAACTTCAAATCCTTGTATTGAACAACCCATCCGCTTGGAAAAAGTGTTCCTTGATCGTAAATACTGACCCAAGGTGCCTTTCATTCATTTGGCTGTTGAAAACAATGCTGCATTTATTGCAGTGCACATGTTAATGATGAAGACGCAACAACAAAAAAATCACCTACAGGACGTTCATGAATAATGTTTTTATTGTCTTTAGTTGATTATTTGGTGTCCAAGATTTAAGCCAAAAGCTATTTTCATGTTTTGGTCAGTTTCTATCTAAATCACCCAAAACATCTTGACACTCACATATTTGTGTTGCTGTTTTGAAGGTGTGGATCCACCAGCTCGCCTTTAGAAGCAAAATCAGCTCATTGTGTCTTCAATTGTGTCAATAAAAGGCATGTGGTTGAAGCAGATACGTAGATGGATGGATAGATGGGAGTTCCCCACTGTGATAAACAGGGTTGATTTGCTTGAATGGCACCTTGAATGGTGCTTTATTTAGGGAGGGAAAATCCCTTTTTTTTTGTGATTTTTTTCAGTGATTTCAAGGAAGTATCAGTTGCCAAGCCCCAATCACTCCTATCCACTGGTACATAATGGGGATATCTTTTACAAAGATAGGTAAAATCATCTATTCATGCGTCAAATTAGTGCGGGTAACATTTTTAAAAAACCTATCTGGGTTCAGTTCAGCTATTAATATTCAGTCAGCAGCAAAACACCCTAAAAAAACATGCTTCAGTTTATATTGCTGCTCATGCTTGAACATCAGTTTCAGGAGTGAGACAGGTGCAGGTCATGGATAAAGACTATGGAGATCAGTGATTGGATCGCATTAAGATGCTAGAGGAGTGGTAACATTAGTGTTAGAGGTCCAACTGAAAAAAAACCTGCGTGGTTATTAAGAGACTCTTTAAAGAAGGTTGTGTTCATTGCCTCACTGTTGTTTTAGAGTTCTTTGATCGAAGTAATCAAAGTGCAAAAAAAAATAATGAGGACATACAATGAAATGACCTACAATACTTAAATCAATTGTTCGTCGGCTGACACATCAGACAACATGTACACATTTATCCAACTCTTTTAGAGACTAACACCTAAGATAAATACTAGGTATGTCTCTGGTGGACTGCAAGTTCTTTCTCAATCAATTTTGCTGAACAAAACACAGATTTACATGCAGTCGTCATCCTTTTTATCATTAATCTATAATGTTACTAACTTTACACACAATCGGGAAACCAAATGTGTGCTGCCTGATTACTTTGCATATTGAGAATTTAGATGGAAGCTACTGAAGTCCCGCTGCTAATATTTTAGTGGCATAAAATGTATTGTCTCTGTGATTAAATAAAAAAAATAAAAAAAAGTTTTCTGGACATATAATACTAATAAAAAATAATATTTTTATTATTTAGGATTTGTTGTTTACATTTTATTGGTTGTTGATTTGTCACATCTTCAAAGTTAATCTATCAAGTAATCACTCGTTCAGGCGTACAACAGGCTTATTTATGACATGGGAAAGCACAGCTAACTGATAACAGTAATTGGGACTCTATAGAGTGCTGCAGGATGACCTATTTTTGTTGGTCAACAAGGAAGTTGGCATCACACTGCTTCTAAGATAAAGGGATTTTTCCAGTTGATTTGACATTATTGAAAAAATAATTTTCACAAATAGACACCACATTTAATAAACGGTAGAAGTACAAAGTTAATGTTGGCTATAGTCACAGTTGCATGACTTCACCTTACCACCACCACACTAGGAGGACGAGTTGGTGTGATAATGTTTATAATCTCATTCATCTCATAGTCTTTAGTCACTTGGTGGCAACATGTAAAAGCTTCAAATTTCACGAGAGGAGTTTTTAGTGGTGTATTTTATATCGTAGAATAAAACATCAAAATCTGTTAAGCTTGTGTTAACCACAGATCTTATATCAGGCATTAACCAAAAACACATTTAAAAAAAAGCCTGTCGACTTCCAGGTGAGGGAATCAGAAATATTAAAGCGAAGGTTCGGAGTAAAATGCACCCTAGGTAATTTCCACCATGACATCCAGCCAAATACCCCCTCAGAAGCATTTTTAACGATGGTCAACATTGGTCAAGATAGGGCTATCAGCCGAATGGCTTAGTACTGGCGCGATGGTACATCTTGTATATCTCGTAAATTACCCCACTAATAATGTATGGAATGTTACCGAGCTTCTGCAGTTGTACACAGGGTCTGTACTCACAAAACGAGGCATTTGAAGGTTTGTAAGTACACCAGGAGTTTATTTAAAGGAACACTTGCCTGATAGCTTCTATCCTCTGCTGCTAACGCTACCGCTGCGTAGACATCACTTCTGTAACCATTATTTCTTGAGTCTTGGTGTCACAAATGTTCTAAAATGAAAAGTGTTTCAAAACCATTGTCAGATATACGTTTGTGAGGGAGAAACCAATTAAAAGGTGTCATTCTGTTGAGTATTGATGTCCTTTTGTTGCTATTTTATGTTTTACATACAATAGAAGATGTACTCTCCGATTTACATGTGATGCATATCACAATATAATATGCAATGACATATTTGAAAATCACTTTGAAAAACTTTTTTTTTTTTAAGTAAAATGTAGATCAAAAGTTAAGCTTGTGGATTTTATCTGCACAGTTGATTGACACTGTCACTGAGACACACACTTCTCTGAGCCTTACAGATGGAGTTATCTTAACTGTAAACCAACTTAATGAGACAGATAATACTGTTCATACTCCAAATAAATGTATTAACCTGTGGCCAAATTCCTCAAAAAGTTGACACCAGTGTAGAAACATGTTCAGACCATCCTGGCACTCCGTCTTTGTTAATCCCACATAATGAAGACATTTCAGGTTTTACAGGTTTATTTAAAGAAGAACTGTTGCAATACACCACTTCAAGCACAAGGTGGTGCCACAGAATAAGATGTGATGAGACCTGTTTGACTCCCTCACTGGAGGAAGTACTCATAACTAGGGACAAAATTAGCTCACTATTGTAGTTGCACAGAGTAAAGCTTGTTTGACATAACGGGAGTGTTTTCAGCAGATACGAGCTCCACATCGATGACACATCCGCACGATGACAGCTTCTCCATTTCCCTCCTGACCTTTTCAGCCAGTCGCAGTCACTGTAAAAGAAGTGCTATAAAACACTGGCCAGCTGGTGATAAAGAGCCCTCACATCTAGCAGGTGGTGTTCTGTATGTAACGTCCCCTCCATACAACCAGGCGGTTATGGCTTTATTGCCCTACACGTCCCCTTCATATCTGCCTGCTTCCCAGCCACGGCCAGGTAAGACCACCTGTCGGAACAAAGATAAGACAATAAGAGGGATTGTGTGTAGTGATAGCCTGACAAGCACTGGACATGGCTGCAGTAATAATAAAGTGTGTGTGTGTGTGTGTGTGTGTGTGTGTGTATAGATAGTTATATTTGTGGGTTAAGTTGTGTGCTATGGTCCAAGATGTCCACTGGAGGGCAATGATGATTTGTTTTAGTGATAAGTTGTACCTTAAGTTATATTACATTTTAAAATAAACTCACACATTCCAAATGAATCGCAGAGAGACGATGAACACATGAACACAAACGGGTTGACGCAAATAAAGGCTCGCCGCTGTCCATTTTGCGAGCTTATCTGCACACCCTCACTGCCGGAGTTGTACACAACAGTCGCTTAGTTGCAGCCACTCGCTTGGCTTAGCAGTTATGCAAACAGGGCCTGGCTGATTTTTTTGCTTTGATTTGCCAACACGCCAGCGAGATCAGCAGATCAACAGCTAGCTTTTGGAGTGCTCTTGCTTTTCAGCATGATGCGCAGTAAGTCGGAGGATCTCTGTGCAAACAGCCTCTTTATGACAGAGAGCGAGGTGAGTGGCTTCAGACACTACAAGCCAGACAACTCATCAAACAAACACACTAAAGGCACTGAGTACACTTACTCTGTACCATCTGATTTGTTTTATTAGAGTATTTATTGACACAATATTACAGCTTGCTATCAATCACTACAGTGCTGATGTAGATCTTTGCTGTATTGTGGTGTGCATGACGTCCTTAATAGAACAATGTGCTATTTGCTATAATAATTCAGTAGTGGAGCTGATATTTGGTGTGAACATGCATTCTGTATTTTCCCCAGCTTCTCCCATCGGGATTCTTTCTTTGACACTTAGTCAGTATTAAGAACATTTTGTGTTTATACAGCACGAAGGGAGGTGCCATCTTTTCCACACGGGCTTAAACATCTTTCAGCACCTCGCTAGCTGACTTGACTTGCTATCTGAATCTCACCTGATAGAGCTGCAGAACTCCCAGCTACAAGAAAGAGAGCCTTCCTTTCACCAACGAACCTGGCAACAGCTCTCGCGCTAATCTCCCTCAACTGATTTCTCCTTGAGTCATTTCACTTCATTGTTTCTTGAATGTGAGAGTTGATGACTGATTATTTTAGTGTCCTGCCACCTTCCAAATCGCTCAGCGTGCCTTATCTCAAGATAAAAAAAACAAAAAAAAACGTGTGTGTTAATGGTTGAAGCGGATGCAGGTTGAACATAGTGTTCATTGCAAAGCGTGTTTGCTAAATCCTTACAACCACAGAGATATAAACCTGAAGCGCACTGTATACACTTTAAAGTGTGCTGCACATGCTGCTTAACACAAGTAAACAAGCTTAACATGAAGACTGCCTGCTAATTTGAAATAAATTAGTGCGAGCAGTCGATATGTAGCCTAACTCTGTCAGACTCAACTATCTCAACCCAGAGTTCAAAGCAGCGGTGGCAGCGGCAGGGTCCCGGTAGCATCAGCACACCGAGTATGATGATGCTGCCGCATTATCACGAACGTGAACGTTCTCCCAGCGTGCAATGTTTTATACAAAGTGTTTCAGAGTTAGTGCTTAGATATCAGAAGGCCAAAATGTAAAGCCTCACATCGCACACACTCAGACGATGCTAAGTCCCCGCACAACATCGTCTTCCTCAAGTCCATAAACGGATGTTTCGAAGCAACGTTTAAAGTTGCTTAACCAAATTAGCAGTCAAATGAGCAACAACATCTGCTCTGCGTTAGTGTCACATTATTTCCCAGAGGCCATACAAAAAACGATCTGACCGCAGATGTAAATCCCTCCTTTTCTTTTTCAATTCACTGGATTTAAAAACGGTGCCATCGGTCTGATTACTATTGTGAGGAATAGGAAAATGTCATTCATGGAATCAATATCTATTTCCATAATGGCGTGAGAATAAGAATAGGCCCACAAGCTCGGATGCTCCGGCGAGAAGCGACGGTTAGGAGGTGTCTCACTGGGCCGTGTGCATGAAGACTCACCGGACTATGGTGAATCTTGTGGTCTGCCGTTTTTTTTCTCCAACAGCGAGGAATGAAGCAACTGCCACAACTGTCAGTCTGGTTGCCTTTAACTCAGCCGTGAGCAGCTTTCTAACCGCCATCATCCATCTCATTCACATTCAGGGGCCTGCACGGAATCATTAATGCAGCTCATTCTCTTCTTATTACAAAATGTTCAGGCAAATTGTTTATGGCCCCTGAATGATCCGAACCCCTTGATGGACATCTCAGTGAAAACACTGAGATGGCCTTTTTGTGTGTGTTTGTGTGTGTGTTTGTGTGTGTGTGTGTGTGTGTGTGTGTGTGTGTGTGTGCTGTTTTGCTTGGGGTCTTTCCATGGTGCCAAAGTGGGCCTGGTTTGCAGCCATGTGTGACTGGGGCACTTACTGACTCACACTAATGACCCTAATTGGGAAAGTGGGCTCCGTTTCAGGGTCACTGACAGACTGACTGGCATGTGAGGAATGTGACCGGGTGGCACCCGCCTATTGTCTGGGCCACCCTATCAATTAGCTGCTCACTGCAATGGACACTGTCCGACTTGCCTGTCTCCGCTTTTCTGTCAAAGCTGGGTGGAAAAAAACTGACCGTTGTTTTTAAAAACTTGTCCTTCAAGCGGCAGCTTTCTTGGCAGGTGAGCAACAATGTGGCTTGTGTGCTTTATCCAAGTTTTTTTTCCCGCCCCCTCTTTGTGACATGGAGGTTTTTAAAGAAATACTTAGCAGTCTAAATAATCTCACACCAAACTTTCCTCACAAGGGGCAGACATGAACTGCCCCTTGCATAGATGTGCTTTGTTGCGTGGTGAGAGTGGTGGGCTATTTGTAAGCATTGCACTCCGAACTGGAATCAGGTTTGGTGCCACACTGCGTGGGATGAAAGTTCAAGTGAATTTCACACCGACAAGCCGCGTTGTTGCAAATCTTGGCATCACATCATCAATTAATCACGTGTTTGATGCGGTTGGCCTCTCTTTGTGCTCCACACCCTCGACACCTTCATGAATGAACCCGTTGTATCGACTTCAGAACGCAACTTCAGTCAGGAATTTTCATCCATTTCTTGCAAGACAGATATATTTGCACTGCTATAATCAAGATGGCAAAAAAACACAATTTGACTTATGTTTGACACCGTTTCAAGGATTCAAATGCTGCTTCACATTATTTGGTCACTGAGATCTTTCTACCATCAGGCATCATGTGTACAATAAACAGGCTTCTGTCTGCATCCCTGATGTTTTTTTTGTCTGCGTTATCCATCAGCTTTCTTACTGATACTGTCACTGCCACCTGCTTCCCCGCGGTGCCGCTCAGATGAGGCTTTATCTAATGCGCTATGGTCCTCTCAATTCAGACTCAGACATGGTAGGTGTGCATGGAATAAAAGCCCTCTTTGAAACTCGCATTCTCTCACGATTTGAGGACAATATAAATATTTCAGTCTCGCCACAATGCAGCGAGGGCAGGTGGTCGCATTGTAGCTGAATGTGGCTGAAGAGTGCAGCAGTACGAAAACAAAACTGTTAAAAATATTCTGTCATTTTTCTAAATCTTGTGTCAGTAATATTCATGCTCACAAAGGATCTTTCCAAGAAATAGTCAACGCCGAACCTTGATAGTGAAGAGTTAACGTGCTATGATGATTTCTTTTTCACCTGCAGCACCTTACCACAAGTCACTGAAAGGTATGGGTGTGAGCCACGCGCAATAAAGTATGTGTGTCAACAGTGCTGGCCTGGAGGTGAACCCTTGGATACACCTTGTGTGGAGGGAGAAGAAAAGGGAAAGGCAGAGAGAGAGAGAGAGAGAGAGAGATGGAGAGAGGCGGGTGTGGCCGCTAAGTGAGTCAGCCGGAGCCCGAGTCTGCTGAGTGACAAATCAAATGCCAATTGACAGAGCACACTCTGGCTCCAAATTCATTGGCTCCCTCCACTGCACAGGTGGTCTTTGTCTCACACACACACACACACACACACACGGAACAAGTCACCCACCCACCCTCGCAAACACAACATCGGCAGCCCCACACCACAATGCAACCTCAATGGGTGATTGCTCTCTGTATTAAACAGGTTAATCTCTGCAGGAAAAACAATACTATTTGAGTTTGACAAACATTCCTGATCACATAGTGAACACATAGTGAATCAATATTCAACAGGAAAACAGCAACACAGATTGCACCTTTTTTTTTTTTTTGCATTATTAAGATATTGCAGATTTAATCCAGTGCCCCGTGTGTGACCTCCAGCCGTTGCAACACTGCATGCCACAATCTGACCTCATCCACACACAACGGTGACACTTGATTAATGGGCTCGGAGGTGAACCCATGTGCGTCTGTCCCAGGTCAGTCTTTTTGTGCTGATCCTTGAAGGGAGTGGTCAAGTTGTCCCCGCTAAATTGATGGTGCGACCAGGAAGGAGGGAGGTAAAACAAATGCCACATAGAGAGACTGGCCGAACCTCTTTATGTACGGCTTTTCTTAGCGGACTCTCTCTGCCCCCCTCGCACACATTGGAACAAAGAGAAACCACTTTCAGTTGTCAGGCACAGCTCTAGTTTACCTTGATAACTTTGGCATACTGTCAAACTTTAATCCATAATGGGGCGTGTTAGCAAAGCAAAGAATCCCTAAGAATGATCTATTTGCTCGTTCCTTAGGTCTTGTTTAAATAAATGCATTACATAAACTCTTTCTCTATTTGTTTGTAAACATTAGAAGATGACGTGCTGAGCAAATTTACTCTCATGTGTGGTCACGGGGGTGCTGAAGTAGCTCCAATTCATAATGCCACCTAACAGCTAATACAGGATTTTAATGCATATTGCCATTTGTAGATTTGACTACTTTTTGTAAATTTTAGATGAGTTTGTAAACATCACATCTCTCTTGGGTTTTGTCAAAATACAAAAAAAAGAGTTAAGAAGAATACAACTTTTCTGGAATGACTGATGTTTGAAATTATGTATGAAGATTTTAAATATCAAATAAATTCCCACCAATCATCAAAAACCGATTAATGTAGTTGCAGTGAAAATTGGAAGCACTGTTAAACTAGTTTCAACTGTGAAGTCAGCTGTGAAATCCAGTATATGTCCCTTTTTACGTCTTTGAACTTGTGCATTTCCACATTATTGAATGAATCCGGTTTTCTGCAAGCAGATATAACCCACTGAGAGACCCACTGGTGAAATTTTGTAAATGTGAAATGCTCTGTCATGCTCGGCGTGTTAAACATCTTATGAACAGACTTGCAACCCTCCCCGCCTGTCTGCTTCCCTGTCTGTACTCCACCTCGGGAGACAGGGATTAGAGGCCTTGGAGGACTGACTGTATGGATGGTGTATGAATAACTTGGAGAAGAGGTGACAGACGGGACAGATCGCGTCTCATCACCAGTAAAGCCTTGGGGCTCCCATAGGGGACCAGTGCATCACACAGAGAGCTACATAAAGGGCCGCCGCAGACGAAGGCCTGGTCAAGGCCTAAGCTATAGAAGCCCTGACATCTGGCTTTCTTCTATGCTTCACCGCCAACCTGCTACCCCAGTCTGGCAGCTATATGCACTTCATTATTGTGCCTTAATGCGCTCTTGAATCACAGTCAAAATTTTGTCCCGATATGTGTTTTTATTGCCAATATAAATTTATTTGATATGAAGTATCTGTCGTAAGATATACAGTAAGTTATACCATCATACAGTATATCATGCTCTCAGTACCATTATATCACCCATTTAAGTACAAAATGTGCAATGTGTGTTGCGTTTTGGCCAGCAAACTGTAAAGATAAAATTATGATGAAACAATAAAGGCAGGCTCAATCATTTTGAGGGGAAGATACACAGCAGGTGGTACGGAAAGCTCTGACAGAACCCCTGATTTGTGCAGAATTGTGTTGCTTAAAGGATATGGCCACCAGATGCCCATTTGGATGAAAATCTAGGTTTCAGTCTAATCTGTCAATTTTGGAAGCCAAAAACGTGTCAGCTTCGTGAGCAATGCAGGAAACTTTGGTGTGAACACTGTTCCAAAACACTTTTCTACTTTACTAGATTGAGAGTTGTCAGGCATGTGTTTGCAATTTAATGATAACAATTATATTTTATTAATCTTATTTACAAATATCAAGCCATACAATTTTTTTTCTGTGAGTAGTTGGTTGCCTTTGTGCTGGGTGCACAGGACCTCAGCAGTCCTAGGAACATAGCCATAGATGGCAGTGTTTTGCCTTATTTTTAACAGCCCACTCTGCTCTGTGGCTGTGAAGAAATTAAAAAAAAGGTTTGTGTAGTTTTGATGGTATATTTGTTTTTTTTATTTTTTTTATTGCTAAACAGGTTGAGGTCAATTTTCCTGAATGACTCAATCACATAATATAATATGAAATAGTGATTTTCACATGTTGCATCAATCAGAGTGGTTTACTCACTGTCGTTGTCTTCTCACTGTTTAATTCTGTCTGACACAATTATTTGCTTTTTCCTTGGAGCTATTTTTGTACTATAACCATATTCCATGAATTACTTTGTGGCACAGTGATGACACTCGGTTAGCTGCTCTAGTCAATATAAACATTTATAAAATATTAAAATTGTATATTATATCAACTTTTGTTGTGCAATTTTGCTATTTATGTTGTGAAATATGTGATTGAGGTTTTAAACATGGCACTGTCAAATTTTCCTTAAAGACACCATTTTATTCACTTGTATCAGATCAATGATCACCTTTTCTTCATTATTTAGGATGGCAACTTATTATATAGAGACACAATTAGGAGGTGATCTTAAAGAAAACAACATCCTGCTTTTCTTCTTTTATTTGCTATGTTCTAGAAGATTTGTTGACAAGTTTCTCTTGAATAAATTGTGTTTGAACAACAGTGCATTTCCTTGGTCTCTTGCTCCGACTGGGCCAAGGTCGGTTTTATATTCGACTGGAATCATAAAATGACACTTGAGATAAACAGAATGTTTACCCTCCCCATGTGAGCTGAGGCTGATATGTAAATGCAGCCTTATTCTTTCATCAAATTTGCATTTACCCTCTTAACCAAACACTACAGGGCTCCAATTCAAACAGCACTAATGATGGCTGGCCCTTTATGACCGATTGCCGTATCGGCGAAAAGGGGAAGAGCAATTTAGCCTGGAATGAAAGGAGTAAAGCATAGTAGCTATCTGTGAGTGGCTGACAATAATTGGATCAACTTTGCAGAGAAATGGATGTGTTTTGATGCTCTAGTGCCTGACTGGCAATCGGCTGGCTTTTTGCCTATTTATCATTCCCCTTTTATCTGCTGCTGCCAGACCTTTCCACAGCCTCCATTCCAGGGCCGGCTAATCAAACAACTTTTTAATAAGACTAAACGGCATCTCCACAGCCACAGAACGGAGCAGGGCTTCACAGCGCAGGGAGGAGAATCTCAGGATGAATGTCAATTAACACAATGACATGCCGCTTTTTCCTTCGATGAGAAGTTTGACACAGTTTCAAGATGATTCAGCTGACTTTGTTTGCTGCTTCAGATGTGTCAGCCGAGCGGCGACTCTCGAGGCCCCTGGCAATGTCGGCGCCCCAGGCGAGATTTTTCATTCGACCAATGAGGTGATATTACTTGTGGTCCTTGAGCACCTTTCCCAAACTCTATGGTCACTAATGTGCGCCGGACTCATGTGGACTTATGGCTGCTTGGCAACATGGACAGACAGAATTACAGTGAGGAGGTTTAAGGTGCTTTCAAAAGCAACCCTGGCCTGTTTTCCCCTCCTTGTTGTCAGAAAAAAAATTGATGCCTCACAGCCCACTGCAAGCTCACCAGCTGCTGCTTGTCCATGCGGCTATAGAGAAGTTAACAAGCTCTAAACAAAACAAGTGACAAAATGCAACAAAGGGCAGCAGGGAGTGAACGGGACCATAACGGGGCTGTCTTTAAGCAGGATCTCCCTACCACCAAAGGAGGGCAGGGCAGAAACGGGGACCTTGATTTGAGTCCTTGCTAGGTAACTGAGGGTCTTATGTTTGGAATGTGTCTCCCTACGCCTGTGATATCCCACCCTGCGAGTCCTCTGGCCATAGGTCACACAATTTGTCTTTGTTCCCCGCGGCTCAATTATGTATTTCCTTTTTGATAAAAAAAAAAAAAAAAGATGTGGTGCCCTTGGATGGGAACAACAAACTCACATTTTGAGTGTGCCTGTCAAATTGCTATCTAATTGTTGCAGGGCTGCAGGGGGAGCTGATATCTGCTTTTCTCTCGCCGCCGGCTGCCGGCCCTGCCGTTCACAAAGCCTGGGGATGCCACACACATTCTGTTTGTTCTACATGAGCAAACAGATTGTAAACTGGCTGATAATTTTTGTACTGACAATGTCATTTACGGCTGTCAGCCTTTTGTCTGCTCTGTTTGCTTTATTCAAATATGAACCAAGTGGACCTCCCCTCCACCGCTCACTTCTGCATTAAAATCACATCAATTCACTTCCATTTTGTCTTATCTGAAATTCATTGGAGGCAATCACTTGGTTGAATGCCCTGCCGTTGCCATGGAGACCAAAGGTCCCGTGTGGACTTCAGAAGGATTAGGAACTTGTAAGATTTAAGTCTTGAAGTACACAGTTGCTTTGTTGCATCTCCCTTTGATTTGATGGGGAGGAATTTGCCTTTTCTAACTTTGGACTGAGGTGAAATAAATCTGTATATATATATTAGCATCCTCTGGCAGGATTGATAAATATTCATCTACTCCCCCCTCGCACTGATTTATCTTTACATTTACCAATCTCTTGAAAAGGCAATCCTATAGTTATTTGCCTGACCCTGATCTGCATTCATATGGCATGGCGATGACAACAATGCGCTCCTCCTAAAATGACATTTTATTCCTGCTCCGCTCCGCGTCGTTTGTCAAGCAGCTATCTGTGTGCCGATACTATGACAGTCCAAGTGGCATGCAGCGCCGGGTGCCCTGGTGGCACCTCTTCGCCCTGCTGGGAGACAATAACTCCAACTCAGCGAAACGAGCAGGGGTGCTCTCTGGGCGCTCGCCTCCCGGGGCGTCTCACTCCGCTCCTGAGGCATCTCCCCCCCTCCCCCCCTTTTGTTCGCCAAGGTCAGGGCACAAAGTGCTGAGTTATTCACATCAAACTGTCTGGCTGGAAGCGGCTGCAGATGTTACTGTTTTTGTGTTTGGTTTTGTCTCCTCGCTCCGTCTTTTCTCTCGCCACTGCATCTTGTCAGCGCTGGCTGCCAGGGTGCTTGGCGTGTGAGTTTTTAAAAAGCTGAAAAAACGTGGCCTGTGAAAGAGGAATTGAGGCCTTGGCTCCTGCACCTCGTGAATTGGTTTTTTTTTTTTTTTCTTCTTCTTTGCCTTCACAGCCAAAAGTACAAAGTAAACAGTCTGAAGTAAATGGATTCATTTTTAGTTGCGCCAGGCAGTTTGTGCACAACAGAGAGCCGCTTCTTTTTGTCCTCTTTACCATCAACACTAACATCTATTAGGCTAGCCTTTATTGTCAGCCATGACAGGCGGTTTTCAGAAATTAATGCATTCCAAATATTTTCTCCACTTTCCCACAAAAGGTTAAGAACAAAAGAAATCTTTTGAATAGTTTGTACATTTTAACCAACAAAAGGATAGTCTACATCCAAACACTGAATAACGTTCCTAAAATATGCTGAAGATGTTTGGAGTCATTTGCATCTCATTTCCTCATTGAATTGCACCATACAAACTGGCCATTTGGTTGTTGGCGAGACAGCCAAAGGAATAGCAGGGATGCCTGAATAATATATTTCTTTATATATACATTTAAATGCAGTGTCACTTCCTATAACAATGTAAGCATCACTGACATTATGTTTGGAAAAGTGCATTTTTTGTGCTGTATATTCTTCTATTTAAAATGTAATTTTAAAGGCAAGTGTTGCAGTGAGCCTTCATATGGACATTTAGAAAACAGCTTTTAACGCTTAGTCTTTATTCTGCAATCCTTCTTTTTGCCGAGACACTTTGGCAATATGTCAATAATTTTTTAGTGCCCACTTCAACACTGTGAAATTTGAGAGGTAAACAAAAGTTCTCTCTACTGGCAGGGTGTCACCTGGAGCATCTAAACAATCAATGCACATTTGCAACTTGGTATTTACCTGGTGTTGACATCAATGGCAGCCCTTTAAATTAAGGTCATTTTGTCAGATATTGCATGACATTACACGTGGCATTTTGGAAGGATAACTAGACGCTGAATATAAAGTAAGGGCGTGTATTTCCCTTTCATGTTGGGTCAAACCAAATTCTGTTTCTAAACAATAGAAAATGAGTGATGAGGAATAATTACGTGTAATAAGGCAAATAATCATTTCCACGTGAGAGTTAAGCATTAATCAACAGCAAACATCTAACTGCCTGGGATTTCATTGCACATTTCCTGTATCTAAAGCTGGCTGGCTATTTTACATCACTTGTTTTGTCATTAACAAAACATTTTTCAGCCTTGAACGTTGCAGATCTCTCAAAGATTTGCCCTTGGAAAAGGTTTTGACAGAGTCTTGCCGCTGCCTGTCGAGACACTATTACATCTATGGAAGGAGGATTATTCTCAAATACCAGCCCCTGTTTGAACAAAAGAAGCTGATGATGGCAAATTAGGCTTGGGCTTTTTCTGTTTGGGAAAGAGAAAAGAAACGTCTAAAGACTAACTTGGTGGTCTCCATTTATTCATAATGATATATTCAACTACAGTTTATATGATTACAGAAGAGAACGATCAAAGTGGCGGTAATGGACAGTTAAATCTGCATTTTATTCAATGGATCATAGCACCATGAGCAAAGCTTTTACAGAGTTAAAAGCTTCATAGTAGACATGACAGAACAGCATGGGTTACACTTTGGTCAAGGACACATCTCAGTGGTCCGTTGACAGTCTTTATTGTGCCAAGAGGGAATGGGAAATCAATGGAACTGACCTGTCCAATCCAGTGTACCTATAGGCTGACTGAGGTCACTGTCAGGAAAGATCTGGCTCAGCAGAGTACACAGAAAACTTTGAAAGGTCCCTGGGGACATTTTCAACTAAATGAAGATATGGCTCACCAATATTGCACCTTGACTGCTGTATTCCATTTCCTGCTAAAAATTCTCTCTCAAAAAACCCCCAAAGCAGACCAAGTAGATCAAAGATACAGATCTGACAATGTGTCGAGTCTGATCAGCTTTATCTTCTCTGTCTCGCAGCTCTGTGCCACTGCCGCCGCCGCTAGCTGCTGCGCAGTTGGCCATGCTATTGATCTCAGTGTGGCTAAAGACACTTCATGTACCCTGAAAGACTGCTACACAAAGCGGTGACATTGATAGGGCCACACTGAGGTGGGTCTTTTTGTTCCTGCCTGTGTGTGGGAGTTGGGACTGAGGATGGGGGTAGGGCAGCGCTTTGAGCTGACCCACACAGGACAGCATTGCATCTTCAAGCAACTTTAGAGGCTGCTGAGGGGTTAAACCGAAATGATTGGGCCGTCCTTTAATTCGCTCTCACACTTTTTTTTTCTTTTTGACTCATTTAAGTCATCATATTTACACGGTGACTAATCCAGTTAATCTACTTTGTTGTCTAGACTTGCCATCTCCGAAGCCTTGAATTTTTAATTTTGAAAAAAATATAATGGATATCCTATATAATCACACACATAAACATCCAACTGAAGTTCTGCCAAGTTCAACTCTCCCAGTGTCATTGATGTTTGTACATTTTGTTAGGACTAAAGGGTTAAACCTTTCTTTGTATACTGTCTGAAAGGGAAAGTCAGTTTGCAAAGCAATGGCTGTCGACAACGTTGCCTTTCGTCGTCATATACAAGTAGCCTACATGTAGCCACATGAGACTCTTGCCTGCACATCTGGCCTTTATTTTCGTAGCTAAGGAGTATCTAAACAGTGCTGGATCCAAAAACGGCTTAGTTGTTTTAGGCCCAGGTGAAAGGGATGTCGGTCGCCGTACAAGGAATTTTCATCGCACGCTGATTTCTGCCTCCCCTGCATTCCATGCCTTACATATCACTGTCATTAGTGGGCACTTGCTTGTATTGTTTATCTAAAAGGAGTCCATTTTGATAGGATTAGCCATTGCTAGGAGCCTTGTTATAGTGGACTTAGTTTATCCAAATGTAGGAGCTGTATTGTGCTGTTGTGAATGAGCCGTGGCCACCCAGATTTCTGGAGTTGCAGGGGATGACTCTGCAGGCAAGGCGTGACTGATGCGCCTCCCAGAGGAGAACAACAACTTCCGAAAGGCAAGTGGGTAATTCATTTGTTGCTTTGTTATTAGCTTGTGGCTAATTGGGCATACCATGAGTGGCAAAACCAACAAAAGTACAAAATTCGTCCACACAAGTCCAAACTATAACGAGGCCTCAATGAATATTTACCAACTGATAAAGAGAGCTGCTCTTCTTCCGACTGTGGAGCATGTGACATGTTGTGAGACTGTGCACAAACCATGGGTGATCTCTGACCTTTTCATCTTCCTTTATGTCAGGAATGGCCTCTTGCTGCCATGGACCTGCAAAAAACCATGTACAACCTCTGAAAGTCATTTTGAGTCATCAATGTAAAGGAACAGAACATCAGTTCTTGCAGAAGACCTTGAAATGAATCCAACTCATTTGCCTGGTTATTCCTGGTTATACTGGCAGTACACCTTGAAGTTAGGATTATACCAAAGCATTACATTCAGCCTTTCTGTTCTCTTCTCGCATTTCAATGCCATCCTTTACTGTTTACAATGCTCTGGCATTTCACCTCAGTGGCACATAGGGTGTCCCTCATTAGATCATAATGCTGATCTGTTGTTCTGATTAGCACTGAATAGACTTTGATCAGTGTGTATTATCAGATTACTGTGATAGCCCACCTTTTGGATTAAGACAAGGTCCACGCTCATTGTGCTCTCTTGCTGGGAAGAAAGAAAGGGGTGTGGGCTGGCTGAGGATTAAGTCCGATGCCGCCTTTGTATGCGGGAAATACCACTTTATCAGGGAGGGCTGTGTCGAGCCGCAGGGTCCAGCAATGAGAAGGGGGGAGTGGGCTGCTCTTTCAGGGGATGCAGTCTTCTGTACCCTGGCCTCTCCTCCAGGCCCCAGCCTTCTTTGTGGAGGCCCAGTAACCAGTGAGGCACACAAGGGATGACACACCCCAATCTGACCTGTTTACCCAGGGAAATAATCACTAATTTTGGAATAATCATGCCTCCCGCTGACCAAGACTAATTGAATGGTGGCATGCCATGGAGGCCCTGGACCAGCTTTGCTTTGCTTCCACCTTGTCAATGGTGTTTGGCCAGGCTGCTCAGAGTGATTGATCCCCAGGGCCAGAGCACACTGTGAGCACAGAAAGGCGGAGCAGAAAGATACAGAAACATAATTAGTCATGAATATGCCTCCATACCCCTGCTGTGATGATCCTGAGATTTTAGGATTGAGGAATGTTGGATTACCCATCACTGCTATTTGGACAAGTTGGCTGCATTGTGGTGCCTGGGGATAGTCCTAAAAAAATATGTGACCCTGCCTAACCCTCTCTAGAAATCCAAATTTCATATATAGAGATTGCCTATTCATAACAGCTGAGGGCACTTGCATTTCATCATTTTAACGTGAGGCTTCAATGTTATTGCCAGCTTTAGAAAAGAAAAACCATCCCTTGCCAATAAGTGGGTCATTCCTGTTGACATTTCTCCCAGTATGCGCAATCCATTATACCCATAATATCTATGAGTCCCGACTGAAGAAAGAGGATCTATGAACCTCATTCCGTCATTCTGCTGATAGACAAGGTATCATTTTATCCCTCAGTTATTTTACCATTCAACTAATTCCCTGAAAGTGACAGGGAAGCTTTGCATGAAGTAATGGAAAATTTCAATCCATCTTTTCTTACTGACAAACCTTCCCTCTTTTAGACACAGCTTAATGCAACAAAAGAGACTGATGCATGTGTTTCATGCTTTGTTTGGTATTTATGAGAGGGAGAAAAATGGCTCTAGGTTTGGATAATTGTGAGGGAGAGCAAAAGTTCAATGGGGAACATAGTCAAAGAGCATCATAGTAAATGTACATTTCTTGTAAATAAGAGAGCACAAAGGGCCAATTGCAACATCCTTCTTGCAACTTTTGTGATCTAATATAAGTTTGGGCTGGGAAAATACTCTCTGTGTAGTTGTAGCCATCATAATTGGGCAAAACAGGTAAAAATATGAATCAAATATTATCCCTTATTTAGTGTTCATTGTAAACAATTATTATTCAAAATCAGATACTACAGTCCGCCCATATGCATTCATCTGAAGAGATGCTATCATATGCAAAAAAAAAAAAAAAAAAAAGTGGAAGTGAAATATTCCAGATTAACGCCAGGCAAAAACAAACATGCAATATGTGCATTTTAAATGTTTTCCCAAACACATTTAACACAATTGTTCCAACACATGCACACACATAGGAACACACAGGCATAGAAAAAAGTGAATGGCTGATATCAAGGTTCCCATCTGCTGTCAGATCAATATTTTGTGCAAGCCTTGTAGGCCTGTCTGTTTACCCTAGGCATCTGTGCCTAGCATACCAACCCAGCACAATGTTTGAGCATGTGACTGTGTAATAAGGACAGATAGGGGAACTAATAGCCACTGCAATATCTGTAGCTTGACCCGGTGTGCCTCCTCCTAATTGATCTATAGATTAACATCAGACACATCAGTCAGGGGTTAACCTTTTCTGTTAGCTGCACTGTCTTTGCTGTGGATTATCAAGCAATTGGAAGGCTGACAGCTACTGGCGAGAAGGAAGCTATCCACAGCCTTCATTTGAATGTCTTTCAAAGGAGAGGTGAGAGGAAAATGGCACTGTATTAACCAAAAACCAAAGAAAAAAAAATGTTCTGTAAGTATCATATATGGTGACCTATATATTATTTTTTCTGTTATTCCACAAAGAACAGACATAAATATTATCCTCAGACATTCTCCCTTCTTGGCCCGGGTCTTTGAGTAATCTTCCTCCTCTGTGGCTTCTCTCACAAAGTGTCTGTATTTCATTGGCCAGACTCACCGAGGTCAGGCTAGTCCAACCCCGCGCGGCCCCACAGTTCCCTTGCCCTATATGTACACTTGGTCCCGCTATGTAAACTTTGACATGTGGGTGTCAATCTCTCCCATATTTACCATGGGCTTTATCAGACCATGATTAGTTTTCCGAGCAAATTTGGAGGTAAAAAGAAAAACACAGCGAGCAGTGTGTGAGCCAACACTGCGTGTGCCACTGTTGGGCACTGCATATTTACAAGGGTCCTGCTTGTTTTGCTAAGGCTTTCTCTGTAGGTACATGTCAACTGAGGGCTTGTGGAAGAAGCATGGGGTTTATCAACAAGCTAGGAATGGTGCGTTCCCGCATGCCGTCCACCCCGGCAGGTTCATGTTTGTTCGCCGTGCCGTTCCCCCACTTGTACTGTAAATACTTAAACACGGGTGGATGTCAACAGTAGGATTTCAGTGAAACCGTCGCAATATCATGAAGGAGTTTGTCCAGACCCACTTGAACAAATAAAAGACGGATGGACTTGAGGAAGTTCATAATGCACTAAAAAAAAGGAGATGACTCTATATTAAAACAAGACAGATGGGATTATTTTCATATATTGCATTAGGAAAACAATGGCACAGGACATCCTAAGATTGAACTTGATAGGATTATATTTGTGGACACTGGTCAATGACATACGAGGGCCCTAAGTGTTTGCCTCAAACAAATGGTCCCCACTAAACGTGTACTCAAGCCAGAGTAAATTTGATTGTGGTGAATGGAGAGAGGAGGGGTGGCTCGGCCATTCCTGTAAACACTGGAGAAAGAGAAACATTTGCTATGACACGGATAAAGCAAAGATGATAATAGCATGCAAATGTTGTCAGATGCATCAAAACGGTTTGCTTTTACGGACCTTGAAGAGTCCTCGTAGAATAATGACACTGACCTTAGTATGTACACTCCAGCACAGCTGTTGGTTTGCAGTGATGTCAGGAAACGAACGCTTTCTTTTAATACACATTTAGCAGGAATTTAAGTCTGTTTGAAATAACAATATTGTAAAACTACTCATTTTAAAGCCCTTCAAAACCCTATGACTACTCCTCCCTGTGCTGCACCTAATCCCGAGTCAACTCTCCTCATACACATACGGCCGTATAACCATTGACACACATCTTATTAAAAGTTATTAATATCGAAGTTCAACTTCCTCACTCCCATGTTGCCATCCAGCCTGGACCAATCCTGCTCCGTGCTGTGTGGTGCCATGGTAACCTAGGGAACACTTGGTCTCTGTTTAATAAACGTGGTCGGACCAGAGCGAGGGTCCCATATTGACCACTCAGGAAGAGATTAAATGCTGGTTGACATTTCCGAGGTTGAATTTGCAATTTCCACAAATATGAGGGCGTCCTCGAGCCCGGCATGACAGCACATAAAATCAATACAAATAACCTGAATCCCTAATACCTTGATCCCTGTTAGTGGAGGGATGCATTACAACTAAGACACTGGGAAGTGGGAGACAGAGCCCCCCTACCACCGCCACCCGGCTCACTGCTGAGTCCTATCGACTGTCTCCAGGCCAAACACAGACGCAATAACAATTAGGTGGGACACTGGCACAATTCTCTCCCTCTCACACAAACACACACATATGTTGGAAACACACACATTTACACAACACTACATACAACATATAATGTGAGAAATGACATGTTTTTTGTGATTTTGCAGTTTTCTATGGTTCAAACATATATAGATATATAAGAAGAGGTGTTCAGCAACCATTACAAACTATTAAAGGCCACACAACATGATTCAGAAAGCCAACATAAACATTCCTATTGATATTCAGACTGTGGAAAAGATATCTTTGGGAACACATTGGCCACACCCGTTGTGAGTCATCACAAGCAGGATTAGTGGGCTTACCCCAGACTTAGCCGAGGAGAGACACTGAAAGGAAAACAGCTCTCCTTCTTTATATCCTCTTTTCTGTCTGTTGCAAGAGCCAAAATTGGGGGGGGATTTCGAAGGTGTGCTACACTGTACGGTAGCTACTGGGCCGGGTCTAGCTGACACTGGAACTTTGGGAGTTTTTATTCACTAAGCCCTCACAGAAGGGCAGGTGAGGCAAGGCAGGTGGCTCTTTTACAGCTTGGAGAGCAGTTGGCTCCTCTTCAAAGCAGACGCCCGTAAATGTCACACCACTTTGAGTCTTCATGGAGCGCTCATAAACAAAAGGGATACAACTGCGAGGCACAGAAGTTGGGAAAATTTTCCCTTATCAAGAACGTCAAGTCCTCGGCCACAGCTTCAAAGAGTCAAACGGAAGAATCAGCTGCTGCCAAGTCGGATCATACAGTCACATAAAGATGTTTTAAATGTTGTTGGATGTTGTAAAGTGGGCAATCAGGCTCAGCTGCGCTGCTTCATTTCCTGCTGATTGTGATGTGGCTTCATTACCTTTCTATGGAGGCGATAACAGTGCACCTGCTGTCTCCGCTTCCTGCCTCTGACCACAGCTAGCCGAGCTCCTCCCAGTCAGGTGGTGGTGGGGCTATACTGACACTGCAGCGCTTGCCAGATGCACACAATTATGGCAAATAGCTCTTATAATGACTGTGTTTTTACTTAGGATTAGCTGCGTATATTTCTCTTCCTACCCAACAGTGAGGCTGCTATTCCAAATACTGCCTTAAAGCTCCACTCCACCAATTTTACATGTTCAGCCCAGTTTAGTTTTCATGAGGAGTATAATTCAAAATAGTTAAAACAGTTGAATAATGTATTCTATGGCTCTGGGGGAATTTCCAATGTCTGAAAAATAACCTTAATGACATCACATTGAAGATCCTTATTAGCCTATAGGGAGTTAGGAACTAGGAGAGTTAGTTTACACTAAAAAACATGCAAGGTATTTAGGACCAGAAACAATGTTCTCTGTGCACAAAACAGAAAAAGTTTTGAATATAAATTACTTTTTTGAGCATATTTTTTCACTTAAATTGTTACAACTTTTTTTTTCATATCAAATCAAACGCAGGCACAAAGTGGTCTTTTATCCTTGCCTCGTGCACTTTTTCCTCATGTGCGCAATGAAGTCCACATATTTATGTGAGTTGTTTCTTTTTCCGACCCCCCCGAGATGAGGGATCACTGATGGATGTGAGAATCTAAGACCTGCCTCTAAAGCTCGCCTGTCAGGAGGCATTACTGCTCTGTGTTGTGCAGCGGGACAGTTGGAATCCTTCAGCACTGATATCTTAATCTGCATCTTTCAGGAGTGCGACTCCTGATGAAGTGGTCACTAGAAAAGGAGGCGAGGGGAGGATGGGGTGGTGGCAGCGAATCCAGGTGACCTGTGACGTTCACCGGGCAGGTAAATCTGAAGTAAAAGACATGCCTGGACACAGCGGCTCCTTACTCCTTTTTTGTTGTTTTAAAGTCAGAAACCTTAGCTTTTACCCCCCCTCATTGGAGGAGAGTGTTTGCAGGAGAGGGGTTTTAAAAGCTGTGCCCCAGTTAAAGCTGCCATCATCATTACACTAAAGGGTTGAACTGTGGTGGCGTAATGTGTGTGCCGAGTTACTCTGTCTGTTTGAAGGGCCCTCAGCAGAAGTGTGTCTGCTGTTGACACTCCCCGTTTAATATTGTTTGAATTTTTCATCAAGATCCCAAGCCCTGTTACAAGAGCCCTTTGTTTTCCGACTTGTTTGTACATTCTTTGTGTGTTTGTGTGTGTGTGTGTGTGTGTGAGTGTGTGTGTGTGTGTGTGTGTGTGTGTGTGTGTACGGGTATATTTGCAGAGACATTAAAGACATTCATTTAGTTTGAAATGTAACAAATTTAGTGTGGCTTTACATGTCTCTGTACATGTGCTTATGTCAATTATTCTGACGGTTTCACTACATTATTTTTATTTTCTAAGTTCGGTTCGTCCTGCAGGTCTGTGGTGGACTTAGCGGGGGATTCCAGACTGACTGGACATCCAGCTGCAGACATCCCTCTACCCCTCTCTTCCAACATCTTTTGTGCAGGGGACCCTGACACAGCCTTGAATGCAGGTCACCGCAGGTTACTGACAAAGCTCAGTGAAGGAGGGGGGTTAGTGTAGTGTGTGTGTGTGTGTGTGTGTGTGTGTGTGCGTGCATGCATGCGTGCGTGCTCCTTAAAGAAGTGCACGCGATTAAAAATAGCCTGCCCTCCTGTCAATGCATCGCCATTAAAAACAGCTGGTCCGGGCTCCTGCCTGCATTCAGCCACGTGAAAGTTGATTCTCTCTTTGTGCCGCTATCTTGTCACAACTCCCCCTTTACTGCCGCCCTTTGTTGGCTGCTTTGTGCGGGCGCCATCACGGAGGCAAAGTCAGCCTCATAAAAAGAGTTCATTTTGGATTCACTGGCCTCCAATGAACACTGGGAACTTTTCCTTTTTGTGCCTTCATCCATAAATTGGCGCTCACTCACCAGGCCCTGTCAGTCTGCCTCAAAAGATTCTTTACGAAGCATTTCCTACTTCTGTCCTTGGACACGTTTTTTGTCAATTCACCCATGTAGGTAATCGGCCTAATCACCCTTGGCTGATTTTGAGGCTGCCAGGATACCAACAAATTCAGCCACAATGCAGCATGGATGCACCGCTAATTTCATTTAGGGGAACAAAGGGGAGGGGGGGGAATACACTTCTTTTTATTTGTGCTGACAGCAATAGATTTAAATTAACTAACTTCAATCTCATCATGTTGTCAGATTATCTTGCAGGTCCATGACAGTGTTTTCATTATGCTGTCAGGTATGACACATTGGCTCTTTCATTGGCTTTAGGACGAGTCCTCTGGGTTTACAGGTAAAAGCAAACACACAGGATCCCACCCATGGAGCAGCTGTCAATGCCTTCAATGAATCAGACTCTACCTGGGCAGCCAGGTGCTCCAGGGGTTAATGGAAGTGGAGGAGGACGGTCTCGCCTGTGCACCACAGCCTGCTCTGTTAGATGTGGTGCTCTCGGGAAGCCCTGCTCTTTACCAGGCTTGTCATTTTCCACCACTCCTTATTGTTCTACTGCCTCTCTCTCTCTCTCTCTCTCTCTCTCTCTCTCTCTCTCTCTCTCTCTCTCTCTCTCCCCTGGGCCCTCTCTTCACTCCGTCCAAGGCCCTTTTCTGATGCCAAGAGAACACACACAAGCAAGCAGCAACATGCAACCTCACACCGGCACACGCTGTTAAAGACAGACAGGAGCAGACTGAGACGCAGAGGAGACACACACACAGAACACACACACATACACAATCAGAAAGTCTCTAAACGGCTTTCTTATCTTATCAGTATTGTCATCGCTCCATCATCCACAGCCAATCCTCTTGTCTGATTGCCCAGTGACTCCCAAAAGGAAGGTACGATTCATACTTTCAAGTACAATTTCGCGGAGATTTGGAATAAGCCAAAGCTTAGAAATGACATTCAAATCAAAGATTACTACGCAGAAACATATACCTTTAATTCACAGACATGGTTTTCATGTGCTCGTGTGTTTCCTGTAATTTGTGTTGAGGATGTATTACATTTTGTGTTTCATTGCCCCCTGCACAGAGACCTGAGGTCCCCACCATTTAAAAAAATACTTTTTTGTATACTAGAATATTGTCTCCATCAAAATATGACAATTGTGTTATGGAAGCTTGACCTTTTTGTCATGTTCTATGAATTTGTGGGACATTTAAATCCTATTCAAATAAACGAATCAAATCTTTTGATTAATAAATCAATTCATTTTATTTTAATATTAAAACCTAACACTTTCTATTGGCCCTATATGTATATATGGCAGACCGTGTATAGCGTTTATATACATAATGATAAAGCCATTGTAGGAGTTGCTATACTCATTCATAACTATAATATCAGTTTCTCCAGTCTTATGACATTATATGTATATCCATTATAGTTGGAATTATCGATTAAGCATCGCTCTATGGCCTCATCCTTATACATTATAATACTGTAATATATCATATAATAAGCAAAACAGGGTGTTACAGTGGATCTAAATGATGATATATATATATAATGTACTGAGGATATTGGTTTCACAGAAAGTGTTACCAACTCCTCCTCTCATCCTGCTCATTTTCTCCCTCACGTTTCTCCGCCGCTCTTTTGTTCCATCTCTCTGTCTGCTTTGGCCTCTGCTGCTGCTGCTGTGCTGCTGATGGAAGGGATTGTCTGGTTTTATTAATATGACAGGTGAGCCAGCCCAGCTGCTACCTGTGTGTGTGTGTGTGTGTGTGTGTGTGTGTGTGTGTGTGCCAAAAAGCAGCAGCTGTCTCATACACGCAATGCACACATGGTCTCATATGAACCCATTCACACAGGCATTATTGTGGCATATAGACTTTTATTTTATCGCATAATTTAAATCCGTTTACAAGATGATCTGTATATCTTCTTGTCAAACTGGTGAGGAGCTGCCACACTGCACAGATGCTCTCCGCACTGGGACCATATTTGTGCGTTATTACCCTCATATACTGCCACTTTGTTTACTTCCTGGGCTGCAAATCACCAGCGTAATTTTCACTGGCCCTTTCGAGATGGCCATAATATCCCTGTTCTCGGATATACACTTTATGATTTAATTCATATGTTAGGGTTCAATACATCCATATTGACTCAGGTAATTGAACACAAGGGACACAGGCTGTATTCATTAAAGAGGCAGAGAGACAATTCAGTGAAAAGAGGGTTATTGGAACAGCAGCGAGAAGCTTCTAGCCGATTGTTCTCCAAGAGAGGCGTCAGGCTGTATGTCTGTCATTGACTGCAGTTCGGGCGTGAAGATGGCAGCACAGAGGTCTTCTACCTGAGCAGATTGTGTTCCAAGTCACTCTATTACCTGAATGGACCGCCTTTGTCTTTTAGCTCCATGTGGAACATGAACACACACCAGGTCAGCAGGCGTCAGAGGGTGTGAGTGTGTGTGTATACATATATATATATATATATATATATATATATATATATATATATATATATATATATATATATATATATATATATATATATTTACACATTTTAAAAGTTGTAATCACCTGCTCTTTGTTTTTTTTGGGGGGGGGGGTTTTTTCATCTGATTATACAATAGGGAAAAAATCCTTTCATGAGCATTTAGCTGCTGCCTGGCAAACCACTGCAAGCCACCTTTAAAAATCTCTCAACTTGGAGATTGTTTTTTAAAAGCCCTTTGGAGTGTTATTCAATTAACCTACAGAAGATAAAAGATACCTCTGTATAATAAACCAGCGTTTCAACATAGGAGACAGGTATGTTTTATTAGCATTCTGCAGGGAGTTGACAGACCGGCTGGCTGATGGGGGAGAGATAGTGCCGGCCCACTTAGTTAACAGAGTCGAGGGACAGAGTCGTCCCTGCATTGACCCATGACTGAAATAGCTGGCTGCTAGGTAATCTGCCATCTCCACCACACTGCCATTAAGTTTTTATCACTCTTCATAAAACAAGAAGGACAAATTTGAAGTACCATTCTCTTGAATCTGTGACCTTGTTGATCAGACGAATCTTATAAAGATTTAACTCATTTCGACTTCACTTTGTAAGCCGTCACTTTAATCCAATAAGTGATATCCTCGTAGAAATACAAAATATAACAACATTAGAGAAGAATTAGAGAAGTTGCTGTGGTAAATCTTTCTTAAAAACAATTTCCAAAGGAAGCAGGTAGAATATCCATAAAGACCGCCTCTGCTGAAGGAGGCCATTACTGGCGAATTGCATTTTCCTTTGAGCAAAATATTACTTTTTTCTAGGTGTGGGCCTGTCAAAAGACAAGGTTAATGCAGTGCATTGCGGCTTAAAGCACACTTTGCTCTTTTCAAATTTTACCATTGTGCCTGCCAAGATCAAAAGGACCCATTCAACGTGTCGCTGCGTTCAATGAGCTTTCATGTCTTACCTCATTACTGGAAAACTTTTCTTTGATTGAGCCGAGGTCTGAGCAGAGTTTGGTCAGACAATGGGGCTGGACGACTTTCAAAGTAGCACAATGACGAGGCAACAAAGATGTTGTCTCAAATCCCTCTCGAGATGTTGCCCCCCCCCCCTTTACTGCGGCCGGTGAATTACAGTAAGATCCCTAAAAGTGAGGAGTTGTAACTCCTCTGATCACACTCAGCTCACGACCAGCAGAGGCTAAATCCCTGCAGAGAACCAGCAGCAGAACAGGGGATGAGATGAGCTGCTCAGAATACATCTCTGCCTATTTAAACCCTGTCTGGTAGAATGTTTTAAGTGAAGTTAATTCAACTTTAGAATATGCCAATTTTAACAAAATTGACATTTCAAATAACTTTTTTTTCAAGAAAATAAAACTTAAAAAAAACTCATGACACCTTTGCTTATTAAACGGATGTTTTATTCATGCAATTTCAACACAGTTGCAAGTTTTTATTTTTTTTATTTTTTGGGGGGTTCCAAGAAAGTTCTCACATATTGCACTAGGGCACCAGTATTCTTTCCAATTATTTTTTGGCAATAGAGCAAATAGAGCCCTGAGTGAATCCTTGAGTATACACACCCCTCTCTGACTCTGAAAATTGGGCTGCAAAAGTCTGAAAACTGATCAGTAGCTGGTCTCCGAAGAAACAACTTTTGACCTTATTCTCTCTCCCCGTTTTCCATCTCTCCTTCTCTCCCTCTCTCTCTCTCACACACACACACACCATTATTCTTCTTCTATTTGTCTGGACATGTCCACAGTATGTATTTTTAATCACTCCACGTCTGCCACTGTTTTTCTGCATTGTCTCTCTCACGTTTACAACTTAATTTCCTTTCCTGTTGTTTGTTTTAAAGCATTTTTATCATCTTTCCAGTGATAATAACAGCTTTATAGGTGCAGGTAATTGCAGACAGTGAAACCAACATGCCAACAAGTGACAATATAAATGTTTGAGTGATTAGGGAAAAGCTGTACCTGTGACCTGGGCCTGAGTAGAAAATTGAAAATGAAATAAACTGCGGCTATTGTGAGTTTCCCATAATGATAATTCTTTTTTTTTTTTCCTTTCTTTGGAGGATCCAGCCAATAAGAGCCAAGCTTTTGTTCCTGTTATCACACACTGTTCATTTGTCCCTCAGCCGGAAAACCATGTTAAGATAACGTCATCCTATCTTTTGATTGTCTTATCAAAGTTGAGCGACGCAGCAGCCCCAGTCACTCCAAACAGTCGGTCAGCCTGGAGGGAAAGGTTAAGAGCTCCACACATCCCTTGTTACATTTTGCATCCAAATTAAACAGAGGGCAGAAAATATAAACCATGAGTGTTTAATGCACATACAATTTATTCAAGATTGATTCGTCACATGTCACTTTGAGGCATTTCAACACACTGGGGTCCATGTAGGCCAATACCCGGGCCCTGTTTCATTTCTTACAGCCTCCTCTCAGCGTTTCAAGTGCAAGAGTGTGCAACCCTTATACAGCGTTTGACACCAGGGTCAGTGGAATTGCCCCACTTGAACTAAAAGACATTTAGTTTGGTTTGGAAAGTGAAAACCTCGAACACCATTAATTTGTTTGCTCTCCCACTAGTCAAGACCACAGCAAATGCCATCACCTCAAAGAGGTGGTCGGCTGTCCTCACTTTTATTTGTTTGTTTCTTTGGAGGGTGTGAGAAGTCGTGGTGCAGCGGCTGTAGCGGACATTAGACTTGTGGGTGGGGGGGACGGGGGACGTGGGGACTCTCCAGAAGGAAGGCTTTGCGGGGAGAAAGCTATAGGGAGCTAGCAAACATGTTAGCTAGCGACAGAAAGCGGGGAGGGGGGTAGTGGAGGTGGTGATGGTGCCGGGAGGGGTGGGGATTCATTTAACCAGGCATAGCTGCTCTTGTTTGTGGTTGTCCCTGACAGCGTCGGCAACGCTGCTCCAAAGCACCTGTGTTTGCTCACTAGCTTTCCCCCAATCTGCTCGAAAAATGCTGTGAGCATGTCACATGGTGGCCAGATAGCCCGGGCACCATGGGAATACAAAAGCCGGGGCTTTTAGAACAGTTAATCATTAATGGAGGCCTCTCTTTTGTTCCCATTCAGCTCCACGCTGACTGAGGCTTTGATATTACATATGGCAGACAGGTCAGACGCAGATATAGCCAAGTACATCGACAGGGAAGTGCTTTCAGGTCGCTTGATGCAGGGTGATGAAAGCAGACGGAAAGCAGCGATGGAAAAATGTCCTTCAAAGATGGCCATGTGCATCTGTAGAGAGAGAACACACAGGTCACTTTTACATAACAGGTTATGTCATTGTATGTAATTGGACAATTGTTATAATGCTATTAACTGGTAGAAGTGAGTTAATAAGTAGTATCCATCCATGCGGATTGGAACATAAAATCTCATTAAGTCATAATATATACTGAAAGTACTACCAAGCAAAGGAAAGTTAAAGTAAGGACAACATATTCATGATTGCACAGAAAACGATCAAATAAATCAAGTCTTGTCGCTGATTGGCAGGATGGCAATAAACGGAATAAGCCTTTAATGGGATGGGAGGCCACATTAGCAACCCCACAATTAATTAACATGCCCTAATCTCAGTTTGCTCTCCATCTTGAACTGTCAATGAAAAGTGCAGGACTCATTTCACGGCTGTCAAAGTGGGCTTTAGAGCAAGAGAAAAAAAAGCAATGCATGAACTTGCTTTCACAAAGCAGGACCAAATTTATCTTGAGGGGAGATTAAGTTTACACAGCCACATTCTTATAAAGCACTAAAAGGGTCGGAGACAAACTCTTATCTCCCATTTACCTCAGCATGCCAATGGTTCTTTATTGAAAGTTAGTCGTGACCCCACCCTAACCCCCCTAGTGCTAATAATACTGTATGGGAGTTGGAGAGGAGAGTGGGATCACAAACATTTACGGCTGAAAATGCAGCACAAGAGGAGGCAAAGTGGCCACTCAGCGCAGGATGCTTGGTGCACCGGGAGTCAATCATTAACGTAGCACTTTTAGTGATATCTGCTCTCTCACTCCTAGTAGAAGTCAAAAGATAAATGAAGGTTGTGTTTCAGGGAATGAAGTAAGGATCCAACTGAGGTGCTTTAGCAAACACACCAGCCTACTTGTGAGATTTTTTTTTTTTTTTTGTGGCCTGGTTCTCATGTCTCACTCAGACAATGTGGTCTCAAGCTGGTCAACAATAGTGAAATGACTTGGGTGTGGGTGTGTGTGTGTGTGTGTGTGAGAGAGAGAGAGAGAGAGAGAGAGAGAGAGAGAGAGAGAGAGAGAGAGAGATTGTGTGTGTGTGTGTGTGTGTGTGTGTGTGTGTGTGTGTGTGCGTGTGTGTGTGTTTTAACATCACTCACACAACACAAGTTTCATATCTGTCTTATACTTCCTTGTTCTTTTATGATACACCTGTTTACAACTAATTCAATGGATTTCCAATTTTAAGAAATGTCTATATACGCACCCACAACATAACTTCAACCCAAACTTAATTGCATTTTCAACATTTCAAGCATCATACTGTATATGGAAATATACATTTTCTTATCACTCTGCTGTAGCAAGACACACACGGAACAGAAAATAAAACCATTTTATATCCTCTCCGTAATGTGCGAGCGTCACGCAGCCATAAATCTTTTCCTTCCTTACATTCTGGTTGACTTCACTACAGTGTGTTTATTTGCTAACCCTGGTCACAGACGATAAGGGCCATTGGTGCCCCCAAACCATAGCTCGCAATCTCTCTCAGTGACAACACGCCCAGGTTTCCACCGACACGTTTGCACTGTGCAGCCTATACAATAAGAGGAAAATAAAGAACAAAACATAGGTGCTAATAAATCCTCCACTGGCTATAAGGAAATAAATTAGGTTGAGCCGAGTCAAAGGATGGGCTTAACAAGTGCATGCTTCAAACAAAAGTTCCTGTTTCGGGAGGGAAGGTGCATGGGTGATGGATGGCTTGGCAAACATATTTGACATACCTGGCCAATGCCATGGGCCGGTCACAACCCAGGACTGAGAGGGACATTGTGTGTGTGTGTGTGTGTGTGTGTGTGTGTGTGTGCATTAGCTCTTCAGCAGCTATCCCTCTTCCCTTTGAGGCTACCTCTCCCTCCTCTCTTCCACTCAGGCCGTGGGGATCACTTCAGTCAGCAGAGCCCATTTGACAGAGATGGAGCCTCCATATAAACGGCATCCTCCTATTTATTTGATGTGCAGTTCTACTAGGACGCCTTCAATCCGTCCTCAGGGAGCCCGCATCTCAAAACACTCAAACAGTCTGGGTGTGGCGATAAGCAGGAGGCTGGATTATACTCCCAAATTCACAATTCTTTATAGAGCATTGTTCCAGCAATGCGTTTAAAATATAAATAGGAATAAAATAGATATATAAAGGGGGGAGGGGGGGGGGGGTCACCCCAGGTAGCTTCATAAGTGCAGTTTGGAACGTGGGAGACGGGTCAGTGCAGTCTGGTGGATGAGTGGTAGACCTTTATGGGGAACACCCAGGAATGTTTAGTTAACTCGCCCGCCGCATTCAAGCATGTGTGTCAAAGGTGTTTACAGGGTGTTGACATTCACACATTGGCAGGGTGGTAATGTGAATGGTGTAGCCATGTCTGGCTGTGCTGGGCCCCGAAAGCATTCAACAAAACTAATATGAAACATGTGTTCCAGCACGAACGGTGGCATTTAAATGAAGAAGTTGAAAAGACTTCTGCAATCGACTTCTGTAATTCATTTTTCACATCGTAAAATATTCATGCAAGGGAAAACTGTTATTGCAGCAGCATTTTCAGCCAAAAACTAAATAAATATGTCCTTTGTGCCAGTGAAGTGAATGTAATTGTAAATCACAAAATATTTATATTTGTTAAAGATGTCATTTTAATGTTTTGATATTTAATATTTTGCTCTTTTTGCTTTTATATTTGGTCAATGTATTTTGAAATCATTATCATCATTTCAAATATGTATGATAGTGAAATGTATCTACATGCTGAGATACATTTATTTTATTCAAATATAATAATTCATAATTTCTTTTTGTTAAAAATCTATTTGTTTATTTGATTTAATTATATAGTTAATTATGTTTGTCTTGCATATTCAAACGTTTCATGCTTTCAGATTAAATGCATAGCCTAAGATCTTTTGTATTGCTGTATCTTTCACTTTGTAGAATTACATGAGAATTGATAATTAGTTGGAGAATATCATCTAAAAAAACAACAACAAATTGCATTTAATCTACTAACACAAATTAATACCTATTTAAAGATAATTAAATAGGAAACAATAAAAGATATTTGTCTACATTTTTGTCCTGTGAGTTATTTTCTTTTATAGCAGTTTAACTCCTTTTTTTTTTTTTTTACAGAGGTAAAGAAATTTAGCTAATTTTATTTTAGTAGTTAAAATGCAAACAAAGTATAATGAATGATTGTAAATTTTATCATGTGTTTCATGTGGAACCGCTGCTAAAACTAACCTCATAATGTGTGCTTTAATTTCCCTTTATGTGATGGCATAGCAATAAAACACAATTATCAAGTCATATATCCACTCATTGTAACAAAAGGCAAACACCAGATATGTAAATTTAAAAAAAATGGAAAACACAGTGATTTTAAGAAGAATGTTTTGATGTTTGTGCTGAGTAAATAGGCAATGTGATCATGAATACTCATGAAGTATTCTGTTTGATTTGTTTAACATTAAATGAAGATTTTAATGATTTTATTTAAAACTGAGAAATAGGCCATTGTCAATGATATTTTAAGATAAATATTATATTCCACAGACAGAAAAAGAAAAGTACTAATAATGTATTATATTTTATTATTATTACAAAAAATGTGTCTGCAGTATACCAACCTTAAAAAAATAAGTAATTGCTAAAAACCAACATTTTGATTACATCTTTCATTCGAATTTTCACAAACAAAAGCCAAAAGCCTAATCACAGTCACAGTCATTCTCGGAGGCTATCTTTTCTTCCGTAGAAGGTTGCCAAAGAGGCAACCAGTGCCAGCAAGCACAAGTCAGTCTGTCTGTCTGTCTGCCTGTCTGTCTATCTGTCTGTCTATCTGTCTGTCTGTCTGTCTGTCTGTCTGTCTGTCTGTCCGTCTGTCTGTCCGTCTGTCTGCCTGCCTGTCTGTCTGTCTGTCTGTCTGTCTGTCCATATGATGTGACCACCCACCGAGCACTATGGGGCAGGAAGTGAACAGCTCTACCTCCCGCCAGCTTCATACTGACCTGTAGGTGACAAAACACGTAACCTGTTAAAGTGCCTGTACGTCCAATCACTTCAGGTCACAACACATCACATTTAGCGACTGAATGCTACAGGTATCACTCAGACCGCCATTGTTTAATGTAATTGGAGTGGTGTTGTAAGTTTCCTACAGTATGACTCATGGCTCTTTCCTCCACCCATGAATGCTGGAAGATTGTAGGTCATAGTGAACTTTAAAACCAAGTCCTCTCAACTCATAAATTACACGGCCACCGACAACCTTAAGCGGTGTTGAAATGCTTCGCACAGAGCTTTGTTTCAGCGTTGGTGGAGCGTGACGCTGAGAGCACCACCCCACAAGGAGCTCGGCTCTCACCGGCACAAATAAGACAGCTATTTGTCTTGCCGTACCTGAGGTCTGACACGCTGGTTAAACGCTGGTGGTGCACCAGAGGTGGATGTGAAAACAAGCGCTTACCGTTTCTTAATGATGTTGCTCTTTGAGGTATCGCTTCCTTAACTGGTCATACTTTGTGTGTGTGTGTGTGTGTGTGTGTGTGTGTGATTCGGGCCCTTGTGAATAAAGTCTGGTCTTAAATGTAAGATTTTTCTGCCCCCAAAACAAAGGGGTTCTCCTTCCTGGGACCTGTATTGGCACAGCTACTGGCACTTTGAAATGTGATCTGATAGATTAAGAGCTTTCCATTAGAATAAACCATTGTAGAGTCATCACGGGTTGTGTATTCACTCGATGTAGCTGCGTGTCAGTTAGAAAGAACGATGTCGAGTGCAATTACAACTTTAAAAAAATATATATACGTATTTCTAAGTGGTTATATAAATGAGACACAGCCAGTGGATGTCTTTTCTCAAAGGTTTTCCTCCACAACATCATCTTCTGTAGAAATCATCCTCAGTCTGACCACCCAGGGGGTCTCTGACACCACAACCTTTACAAAGGGGGATGGGTGTGTGTGTGTGTGTGTGTGTGTGTGTGTGTGTGTCTATGTGTGCGTGTGTGCGTGTTTAGGCAAGTGTCTGCTCACATGCTAAATATGCTCCTTCATCTTATGTGTATTGATTCTTTTTTGTGTGTGTTGGTTTGTTTGTTTGTTTCAGTTACTATTGTTGTTTTATTCCCAGCAGACTTTAACAGGGAAGCACGCTTGCATCCCTTTCCTGCCACGCAGACAACATTACATGTATTTAGTGTGAATACACATTCGGAGGAGAACTGGTCAATGTAAATGCAAAACACAAACCAACAAACCAAAACAAAAGAGCACAATATGGATCCTTCTCTCAGCCAGAGCCACTACACTTGCTCTGTTTGCCCTCTCTTCTGGCTGGAGTTGCTATTAGGTCATATAATGACCACATCTCATTCCTCCCTCAAGAGCCCTCGGAAGCTTCCTGCCTTTGGCTGGAAAAGTGCGTCTTTGTCGGGTCCCCTCACTTTGATTTCTTTTTGCATCCTAATTTTAACTCTTTAGCATTTTTCCCATTGTCGATAACAAAAAATGATTCAAGCTGCCCTAAAATGATGCTTCAGGCTTGTGCAAAAGCCACTTGGGCATCGTTATCACACTCTGTGCTTGACTTGTGCTGCCTCCTCTAAGAAGAGAAGAGGGGTCAGTTGTTATATCCCCCCCCCCCCCCCCCCCCCCCCCCCCCAACCTCCCACCACGCCTTTTATGGCAAAGTGTGAGCGATTCAACCCCTAAACGGGTGCACATGCTAAGGTGAACAGAGATACACGGCACGATAACCCATTCAATTAAACAACATCGTAATGGCAGGCAGAATGTGGACAGATAAATGACCATACAGTATGGTGTACAATGGGAATTAAAAGTATAGGGCAGCTGGGCTCTTATCTGGCCGGGGAAGAAGAAACCCGGCAACAAAGGGAGGCCTAAGACTAAGAGGCTTGATGCATGGGAAAGCCATGGGCCGGCCATTGTGGCTGCCCTTCTGCTGAGCAAATAGTCCAAACTGTTCATTCCCCATCTCCCATTCTCTCGCCGGTACATTGTTTGTGTCCTTGCATTTCATTCTGACTGGGGAAGATTGCTCTCAGGGCCAGTGAGCAAACAGTCCAGAAAAGAGCCAGCTATCTCCTGCCGTTCCCAGGAGAACTAGCATTTTTATTTCAGCTCCAAGCTGTCAAAGGATTGGAGAGTTTATGTCAGGATCCTGAATTAATTGCTTTAAGCCTTGGGGCCGACGCCGGCGTTTTTATCACCAAATGTTCGGTAAAATGTTTCCTAGCAAATTATGCAGGGCCACCCCCCACCCCACCTCAGTCGCCAAACATTTGGTATTGGATACATACAGGATGAGTTTCTGCAACACAAATGATGTGTTTAGTTGTTGTGACAGCACAATGGTGTGAATAGTGATGGGCTATAGCACGGCTGTCAAGGATTTGGTGGAATGAAGGCAAACAGCAAACTTTTGTGTGTGTTTTCTCTCTCTCTCTCTCTCTCTCTCTCTCTCTCTCTCTCTCTCTCTCTCTCCATGACGGTGTGTACACGAGCCAAGCTTGGCAATAAAATGAGTAAGCTTACAGATGCCTCAATAAACCATAGCTGTTCAGACATTTGGTGGACCGAGCTTTAAAGGCTCCAAACTGTCCTCGGAACTGCCAAACTGATTTCAGAACCGTCTGTCATCCACATATCCATCCCATGCTACTCCTTACTTATAACTATACACAGTATATCATACATTTTTATATGTAAAAAAAACTAATTTATATATGCCTGCAAGCCATATATACAACCTGACTAATATATAGGAAACACTTGCTCATCAACCAGCTTTAAGACAAACGTTGCACCAAACATCCTTGAAGTGAATGCATTAATATCTGTACAGTTAACAGTGAACATCACGATGATGATACATTTGAAACTTTTTGGCTCTTAACACACTTTCCGATCCAGCGCATCAATCCCAAATATCCCATTTTTCCTATGCAGATTTCTTTTATTTTGTTAGAAAATTGCTGCAGTTTTTTTTTTTATAAATATCACTATGTTGCCATATCTGGATGTTGTGTTTTCATTCTCTGCTGGCTCCAACATGAACAGGCCAAAACCAATACAGGAGCGGCCGCTCCAACAGAAACCAATAACTAAACTGGAGCCACCATCTGGACTTTGCTTTTCTTCACACAAATGGGTCTGACGGCCATAGTGCACCATTATATTTGCATCTCAAAGCCATTAGCAATATTTCATCATGCCGCATGATGCTGTACTTGTTGTATAAATAAGCCTTTTACAAACTACCTGTCACACACCCATCGCTGACTCAATTGTCTAAATAATGACGCAAAAGAAAAAAAATACTTTTCACATGTTTGCATATGAAGGGAGGCTCTTGAGATTTGCATTAATACATAAACAAAATTGTCGGGGACACTATGACCTCAGTCAGTCTGCACCAACAGCTAATTTAACGGTAACCAAGGCCCTTGCAAATGAATCATGATATATTGGAGATACCCCTATCACCCAAATAATCTTCCTGTTGGGCACTTCAAGACAAGGGCATTCCGGTTCAGACCAATGAATCTGTCAGCTGACTCTTTAATCTGAACGGATATTAAGTGAAAAATGCTGCGATGTTGCTGTCAGTGTCGAGCAGACGAGGGTTAAATAGTGTGTATCAGGGGACTACTCTGCAGTGGGGAAAACATACAGGCCTCATCCTTCACCGTAATCTGCTCAACAGCCCTATAGACACCTCCCAGCTTTCCTCAATCCTTCAACTGAGCATCCGCCTTTCCATTATAAATAACGTCGCTATTTATATGGGATTAAATTGGGGATTCATTTGATTCAAGTCAGGGTATGGGAATTCATTAGCGGGCTGACAGTGGCGCTATACATGAGGGGGAATTTAATTTGAATCCCCCAAGGGAAGCACTATGGGGCACTGGGGCCGTGTTGAAAAGAAGGTCTTAAAGACAAGGGGGTATATTGTTTCGCACTTTAGATTTGGACACTTGTAAGGTGGCGCTTTATTGCTGTTTATGGGTTGTTATCGAATCGAGAGCAGCAAAGCCATTAGGTGAGAGCGTCCTGAAATAGACAAGACCATGCTGGAAGGCAAGAGTTTATGTGAAGGGAAAGAGGGCTCGGATCTGGCCTTGACTGCATGGATCAAGAATTAGTTCTTGACACCCCGCACAACCGGGAGGAAGTAAATACAGGTTTTTCACACAGATTTGGCTCCCACTCAGACGGTATTATAATGAGCACATTATTTGAATGTCAGTGATTCTCATGAATGTTGAAATGGCATATCTATCGCCGCCATCCCCGACAAGCTGTGCGGTGTGAAGCAAAGGCATTAAATTCAACTCCGACGCAGATTACAGAATTCACCCCTGCAGAACACCATCCTGGCATTCTCTAATTTGGACAAGTCGCATTGTAAGATAGCCTATCACAGTGCACATGTCTGCATAGGAGAACATATGCAGGACAAAATATTCCGTAGTTTGTTATTCCGAGGACGGCACTGGGGGCACACGGGCTTGTTTGCCTTTGCTGGGAGAGGAGATTGGATTGGGGGTTTAAATGAATCGCTGGCGCACCACGTTTATAGGTTTCATTAACTTTTAATGAGTTGGGTGTCCTTCGCTATGATTGGCTGGCAGAGCTGTGCCTTCACTTCCTGGAACTGGAGCTGAGGGGGAAGTGAGGAGATATTGCCGAGTGTTGGCTTCCATGTCATGGCCATGTGCTGCTGAATGTGCCACATTGGGTAGAAATGGGTCAGAAGAGAGGATAAAATGTGGTACTATTCCAAAGCAGAAGCCCCAGATATCAATCAGCACATAGCATGGATGAATCTAAAACCTGGAGGTATTGGGTCTCGAGGGGAATAAAGAAAACCTTGGCAGATCAATCACAGCCAAGCAGGCATCCCTTTACCACAGCTGACTGACATATCGCTTTATGGTCCCTTTGCCAGCAAGGTTTGATCTCAAAGACAGGCATGAGACCCGCTGGGAAATACCTGTGGAATTACCAAAGAGGAGCTCGAAGCCTGCGTGTGTGCACACACACAACTGTTTCCAGCAGTCAACTGAGCAATACTTCATATTTTGAGCATCTTTAATCTCCATCCAATATAGTATCTTTCTGCCTGGTTGATCACACGTCTATTATCTTGCATGGAGGGCTGTTGCTGTATGCTTTACGTTTCTCCTTGAGAAGCTAATCCCTTCCTCCAGTGTGCGGCTGAGCCTCACTTCAGCACTCCCCAAGAAACAAAGGCCCTGCCTGTCATCTCCATTTTATCTCGCTCACATTGATGCATGGAAAGTTCTTCTTTCGGATATATGTACATTATCTCCTTCACCCTTGATTGTGGGTTGTTCCCTGTAGAAGCCTTGCTTGGTTTGGTCTGACTTCTCCTCCATTTGTATGGTGACAGACCTGTGTTGCAATACTTTACAAGGATAAACACTGACCATCCATCCACTTCCACGCATATAAAAGCAGCAGGGTAGGGAGAGGCACCCTGTCCTGGCCTGAATGGATCGCCTTTAGGTCACTGCACGTCCCACCAGCTGCTGCCTCACAGTACTCAATGGGCATTGTTGGTGGACCTCTCTCTCTCTCTCTCTCTCTCTCTCTCTCTCTCTCTCTCTCTCTCTCACTCTCTCTCTCAGGACATGAAGAGGTCCTACACTGGAATGTCACATAGTCGTGTCAGAAGAGTGCGGACACATCACAGCCGGCGGCCGCATTCTCACCCTGTCCATCTCGCTCTCTCTCTCTTAAACACACACACGGGCACACACCTCTTCTTTCCATCATAACAGAACCACACACTAGGCTTCAGACGTCCAGTTTTACAAAATAATAGCCAATCAGTTAGTGTAAAACTTTCCAAAATTATGAAGTTAAAGTGGCATTTTAATAATGAGAAAAAAGGCCCGAGCAGATTGGATGAAAAAAACAATAATTGAAGAGTATGTCTGGCTTTGGTATAAATCATTTGTTACACATCATTATACTCTTTAAGAAGAGTATAATATTAAATATTGAATATAAATGGTAAAATATGTGGTTGTATAAATATATACAACATACAATACTGTATATATATTTGCAAATGCTAGAATTTAAATTTAGAGCTAAACATTTCATTTAATATTTTTAAATTGGATATAAAGGCTATTGCAGTTCAGCTTAATTTTCGGTGATAAGGTTACTATTTTGACATGTTCAACAATTTAATTTTTCTTATTTAAATGAATATTGATAATCTAAACAGAACAAAACATAACCCAGGCTGTGTATTTGAGGCCTGTTTGAAGCCCAAATATTCAATAAAACTATGTGAAGATGATGATGAAGATGAAAATTATGCAGACCATTGAATTCCATTACTATAATTCTCAATGCACATGTTTAGATTATGTTGTATTTTTCATTAATATATTCTCTATAAATCTAAATATTACTTAATAATTTAATGGATAAATATGTAAACATGTATTTATCGTTTCACCCTCATAAATTAGCCTACATAAAATTAAAATAGATGAGCAAAGCCACAATCTAAATGCTGTTGCTTTTTTCATTGCAGGCATGCTTTCAAAAAACGTTATTTTCACGTTTGGATCCTAAATTCCTGACACTACACAATACAACGAGAGTCAGCAAAACGCAGCGGGGTCATAAACACAGCAATACTGTTGTAAAAGAGGCCAAAATGTTTGTAAAAATGTCGGTCATAATTTCATCCATGGCGTGTATCGTCCGTATGCATTTGACAATACTTCGTCCGTCGTATTTATTCACACTTTTCGAAATAAATGAATAAATAAAAAATGATGAATAACTAATAATGAACACATTTATTCATCGGCATTGCACAAGTGCTGAGGAGATTGGAGACGCGTCGGTCGGTGGACGGACGGGAGGACGCGTCGCACCGGGACGGGCCGCCTGCTGAGAAACCATGGGTGGCTTTGAGTTTTGACTTTGTGCTCCTTTAATATACTGAGGGACGGCAGTTTGCCTTGCTAAGATATGGGATTAGGAGTATTTCTGGTGAAAGAGGAGTTAAATCGGCCTAGTGTGGACGGTCCCTCCCCTGCAAAAGGCTGAGACAGAATTACAGCTTGTTGGACCGGTGTCCCGCCGTCGCCATGGCGACAGATCTACTTGGGTGTTCCAGTCCGCGAGCTGCAGCGTATAGAGCCTATAGGTGCGACATGCGCCCTGCTGTAGGCTGTTAGCCGGGCCGACTCCATGAAATAGCTCCACACCCGAATAATAATGATGATGATGACTGAGGAGTTTTTATCCGATTGGAGGATTGATCACAAAAAAAATATCCCGCACAGATCTGACTGTTCCAGCCGCTGGTCCCCCGAAGGGAAATTCCTATCGTATTTCTTACATTTATAATGTGCCCTCTTTGGTGCCGAGATCTGCTGTTATGGTGTCCGTATAACCTGCTATATTCAGTCGACGCCCATGGGCGGATGTGCGTATGGCTTAAAGGGACTGAGTCATTCAGGTGAAAATAGGCCCAAACTCGCCTAAATATTAAAATGCACCGCTGTATGGGAAATGTCTCTCTTTGGAGGTCTAGTAGAATGACATGCAGACATTACTGAAAAATAGAGTGAATATTCTCAATTGTACAAACCCGTCAATTGTTTTAAAGACGCTGAGCAGATCTGTTTGTAGGCTACTACCTGTTATTTGTTCTTTTTTTTACGAATAACATATTTTAGCAGAACTAGGCTATATTCCAGATATTAATATCTGCAGATTCCCTGTTAACCGCACGCACGGCTGCCTTCAAAAGATGGACGCTTTTTTGAGAAAGGAGGTCTCAATTTTTAGGCCTTAATCAAGAAATATGGAAAGTCGACAAGAAATGAAGAGAAATCAGGTTACCGGAGTAAAAAAGGCATCAACAGGCTGGACCATTCTTTATTCAGTTGCTATAACAACAGATGTGCTCGTCTGTAATGGCCCGGCTGTAGGAGCTGCAGAGATGCACCTGATGAAAGCCTGCACAGAGTTAGGAGATGGGGAAGGTGCGGTGATCTGGCCTCGGCGCACTCTTGTCCGCCCGTACAGATTGAGGTTGGTTACCTTTGAACCGGCAAAGCTCCAGAAGGCCATTCCCATCTCGGTGTGTGCCAGAGAGGGCTTGACTGCTGTTATCCCGCCTTCAAAGGATCGGAGGAGAGCCACGTCCGGATACAATTGTTTAATGTTGACTAATGGACATTTTGGATGGCTTTCCATCTACTTGAGATTTAGAAGAACAAGATATCAAAGTACGGCGTCTTGGACATTGTTGTGTAGCAGAAATAGGCTATTATTATTATTATTATTATTATTATTATTATTATTATTATATCATTATATATTATTACTACTATTGTTATTAATAATAATATTAACAATATATTAATATAATTAATAATAACATTATTATTACTGTAATAATAATGATGAATAGTATTACTGTTATTATAATTATTATGCATTTTGATAAATAATTGAGTGATTAAAGAATAAGAACAATAACAATTATGAATGAGCTTCGCTATTAGAGTTACTTTTAACATGAGACATAACGAGTTCCGATTTCTGAAGAAAAAACACAAAGCTTGTTTGTTTAAGAATAGCTGATTTTTAAAAATAAAAAAAAAATAAGTAGGCTATATCTGACAAAATCGATTTGTGGTTCTGGTTTAATATAAAAGCGGTAGCGATGTCAGTGTGACGCAGTACTGGCTTTCATTACACCGGTGCTGTAACAATGATAACAGCCAGCCGCACACGGCAAAAAATATCTAACACAAAAAGTCATTAAATCCATTAGGTGTCATATTACTCTGATGAACCTTTCACCTGCTTCCGGTGCCCTATCAACATGGATTTGCTCAAATGAAGCGATATTTTTATCTTGTCAGATGATTTTTGTTTTAAGGAATCACCAGCACGGAAAAAACAGAATTCTCTCGTCCTCTTCTTTTCGCATTTAACGTGACATTTAAATCGATAAGGAGACTAAAATCACCTGTTAGTGACAGGTTTGGTTCTGCAGTGCAGCAGGATCTCTCTCCATCACGCATCTCAAAGACACGTAAACTTGAATCAGCCTCCATCACACGACCTGCGGATCCCCTCAGCTTTGCGCCACCCTGTCGTGAAATCCAATACGTCTCCTTTCTCATGAATTTAGGATATCAGCCACCACCAGCACCACCACCCCCCCAACAGCCCCCCCTCCCTCCTCATGCATGCTGGATCGGCCACCAAAACCACCTCTCCCTCCCTGTTAGAAGAGAAATAAGTTGCTTTTCCATAAAAAGACAACGTTATAGAAAGTAAAAGCGCTTCATACCTGTGCAAAATAGCCGGTGCTTGTTGTTGGCAAGCCACACAGAAGCCCATTGTAGAAGCTCGCCTTCTGCCTTCTGCAAAGGGCTCCAGACATCACGGCATTTATTTGAGCTCAAACTCTGTCACTGTTGACTTTAGCACAAAGCAAAGATTTCACTGCCCCGCTAGTTAAAAAAAAAAAATGATTATTTTACAGAGATATCGATCAGTGTGCTATAAAAAAAATCAGCTTAGCATTATATGTCTAAAATGAATAGAACGAAATTTAATGTCTGTGTAAATTTACAGAGCCGCGGCGCCCTAGTCAAAGTTTACACTTGTGCAATTTGGTTTGTGTGTGTGTGCTCTTCCTATATGTGGGCATAGCCTCCACTCCATTGTTTACTGGCTTTGTTTATTCGCAGATCACACTGTTTAAAGTACGATCTGTAAAGAGGGCCTGGAGAATAAACGCACACTTTTAGGCCCTACGTGTACAGAAGGCAAAGGTGTGTCGTTTGGTCATAAGGGGAGCAGAAATCCCCCCCTGACGCGCTGGCCTTGGATTTGAGCTCAGCTGGGGGGGGGGGGGGGGGGTCGTTTCATTTGGGCGACTAGCCTATCTTATCTAACAAGAGGGGAGGGTCCGGCTACTTTAAAAATAGGGAGTAGACAATGGAGCCCCAGATTGTGGAGAGAGAAGTTAGAGCATCACATTCAGGCGGCACTGTTCCCAAATCAGCCCCTTTTTCCAGCAACTATTCTCCTGCTCCGCGGGGAGGCTGTTTTATGTGACAATGACACTTAATCTTATTCACTGATCTTAAACTCTGTGTGTGTGTGTGTGTGTGTGTGTGTGTGTGTGTGTGTGTGTGTGTGTGTGTGTGTGTGTGTGTGTGTGTGTGTGTGGAAGATGGGGATCAACTCGGGTGACTGGCAGGCAGGCGTGGTGTTTTGAGTGACAGAGCTGTAGGTTTGTCTTACTGTATGTGTGGGAATTTCAATTTCATACATATATATATATATATATATATATATATATATATATATATATATATATATATATATATATATATATATATATATTTACTTGAGTAACCCTTCCTACACACTTCCACCTGCCCCAGCTGCTGGGTTTTTGAGATACAATTGCGTCATTTGTTGGCGGTTCCTATACTGCATGAATGTCTGCAGAAAAGTCACTTTTTCATTTGCGGAATATTTGGAGTAGACATTGTGTTTTATTTCCTGCCTCCTTGTTTGGGAAGTGCTTCTCTTTAAGGGTGTCTTCAGTGCCAGAATATTACAAAGTCGCTGATGTGTGGGCTAAACTTCTTTCCCCGTAATTATCTCACTTTGCGTGTTGGATTAATAACCTTATGTCTGTTTTGTTTACATTTTCTTAATGACAGATTGAGATCATTGTTCTCGATGTTGTCTAGCAAAGCTATTAATCCCTGCGGAAGAGATGCGCATGGGAGAAAAAGCACATGGATAACAATATTTTTTTAATTCATTTTATATGTATAGGCTTTATATTCAACCTTATTTACCTTACGCACTGATGTGGAATCCGTTCGTGTTATTACGCAGGCCATAAAAAGCTAAAACTGGATCCAAGTGAAACATTCTGTAGCTTCCTCTAAAATATTTGTTTAACAATGTACTTGTATGTGATATTTTTCTTTAATGATGAATATCTGCGCCTACAGCTTTTATTACATTCTATTACATTCATTTAATTTAATTATTTCAAGTGAACCCTCAATAGGAAAACAATTGTTTGCATTTGATGGTGGAGACGCTTGTTGCTTCCACTATACTACTGCTGTTGTTGAAAAATAATAATAACAATAATTATAATAATAATAATAATAATAATAATAATAATAATAGTAACAAGAAGAAGAAGAACGGTCAAACACCATAATTCAGAAAACAAAACCAATAACACTTTAATATAGATTCTGTTCTTGTCACTACAAGAATACACATATACAAGCCATAAATAGGAATTACACAAATGATTGAAGAAATCCTGCGAGGCATTTAAATTCATTTAGGAATCCATTTATGCAGATGGGGGCTATTTTACAGCAAGTTGTTGTTTTGTCTTTGGGGTTCATTCCTGAAGCCGACTTCTGAACAGATCTCGTCACATTATCATTACTTTTCATTATTATTATCAACATCCTCTCTCGAAATAATTAAGCTACTAACAAACTCGACAACTAAAACGGTGGGAAACGTCAAAAATATCTGAAATACATATTGTACACAAACTCTATACTTCTTTTTTTTTCCTTTTTTTTTTACAAATGTACAAACTGAAGTCCACATCGCTCCGAGAGGGTAAATAGTTTATGAGGAGTTCATGATCGGCCTGGAATAGACGCCTTGGTAGTAAGTTGTGTCGGGTATGGATGAAGGATCCAGACCGGGTTTCCCCGCCATGGAGCCCATGGAAAGAGCCCCGGCCATGGGGGAGCCATAGCCGGAATAATGCATCACCTGCTCGTAAGTCTTTAGGTCCATTTTGTGATGCTGCTGCTCCGAGGACATGAGGTTATTTATGGAGAAGGGGTGGTTGAAGGAGTAGTGGTGCTCCGGCTTCAGGTGCGCTTCGTGCGCAAGTACCGAGTGATGCTGAGACATGAGGTGCTGCCCCTGCGACACCGGGGAGGCGGCGGCGTGCTCCGGGCTCAGGGCCTGGCTCGTCTTCATGTCCGACAAGGACCGCTTGTGCTCGCCGGCGGACGAGTTGGAGTGCGGGGACTCGTTGCCGTTGCAGCTCTCCGAGCTGCTGTTGGAGGAGCCGCCGTCTCCCCCTTTGCGGCCGCCGTCTTTCACGTTCGTCTTCTTGTCGCACTTGAAGCGCTTCTGCCTCCTCAGGTAGCAGCCGTTCTCAAACATGTTCCCGGAGTCCGGATGGAGGGTCCAAAAGGAGCCTTTCCCGGGTTTATCCGGCGACCTGGGCACTTTGAGGAAACAGTCATTGAACGACAAAGAGTGGCGGATGGAGTTCTGCCAGCGCTGCTGGTTCTGTCGGTAAAAAGGGAAGAGGTCCATTATCCACTGGTAGATCTCGGCCAGCGTCAGCATCTTGCTGGGAGACTGCTGGATGGCCATGGTGATGAGGGAGATGTAGGAATACGGCGGTTTGGCGTGCGTGTAGCTCCTGCGGTAGGTCTTGGGGTCTCTGGACCTGTTGATGTTAGACTGTCCGTAAATGGGGCTCATAGCGTTCATGTTGGTGTAGGAGGTCAGGGCGTTCATGGACGCGGGCTGCGCGGTCATGGGACTCATGCTGGGGCTCAGGGCTGCGCTCATGGCCGTCATGCCCGCGCCCATGCTGTTCATGGCTCCGGTGCCCGGCGACATGCCGGTCATGGAGGGACTCATGCCCGTGTTGACGTACGACATGTTCATGGAGTTGGCCGTCATGTTGGCGGTGGTGCCCATTCCGGACATGCTCATGTAGGTATTCATGGTGTTCATTCCCAGGCCCGTGTTCATGTTGCCAACGGAGGTGTAACACTGTCGGTGAGGGGAAAGAGGCAATCGTCAGTTTCAACTGGCACAGGCGTCACAGTGAGGAATTTAAAAGTAATAACTAGACACACAGGTTCCCTTTTCTTTAGGCTTTATAGGCTACAGGGATAGTATTCACTATAAATGAGACAACGGTTGTTTGGAATGAAATGCGCACTGGCTCGTAAACGGTTGAAATGAACACAAGTGCGTTTGCTTCCGCGTAAATTAGTATTAAAATAAAAAAGAATGCAGCTGCTTAAAAAATGAATAATCCACTAAAAATACACCCCAATGATGAGAATGTTGTGTGACACATGAGTAGATATCACACAACATAATAGGAGTGCGCTCGCACACAAATAGCGACTGCAGCGCAAATATTGAAATCAAACTCCCCCCACAAAAAAACCCCAAACAGCTTCAGGTGTTTGTTGAGTAGAAACATGACCCCAAAAAAAGAAAATCAGATTTTGTAAAGATACGTATAGATACGTATAATCCAAGTGAAAAGTTTCGCCCCCCTACATGTCAAGCAACTTTGTTAGGGTAGCGCGCTGCGTGGAGATGGGGGAGGATTTGGAGGCGCCTCAAGTCAATATTTGATCACAAAGTTAATATTATCTCAGGGCTAATATTGAGTTGTATAAAATGGGATTGGCTTTAGGCGGGGAAAAAAATATATATTTAAGGTACCCACCTCGGGCTCTCCGTAGTAGGTGCTCCAGTCGGTGTGTTCGTGTCCTTCCATTTTAACTGCTCCAAGCATCATGGAGGACTTTTACAAAGCGGCTCCCAGCAGGGGAAAAGCCAAAAAAAGTCTCTCTAGTAGCAGGTGACTGGGGACCACTGAGTGTATTTGGGTCGTCGGCGTGTCCCTTCGTCAAGGACTGGCGTGTCTTATGGAGCCAGCCGTGAAATGCGTCTGTCAGTGACTGGAGTTCAAATGACGCTCTGTGCTGCCTGTTAACGCTGTGATATAGCTCTGAGCGCCAGGCAAGCCTCCAATCCCTACTTCTACGCCTTGGGCCCTATTTGAATAATCTCCTCGCACCTAGGCGTGAGACTCCTCAAGCTCCCCCTCCACCTCAATAGTACACCTGCGCCGACTGAAAAGAACAGTTTCTTATGAAAAGCTTCATTATGAACTAATCTTATTGTATTGTATTTTTTTTTTTTTTTTTTTTGGCTGAGGCGGGAGGAAAAAAAGGAGCAGCAATAAAAGGAATGTTTGGCGCTCTTCTTTTTGGTGCGCTTTTCGGGACGCGCATCCTCCGACCTGCTTATTCTACTTGAATTAAGATGAAATCATGACGCGTTTCTGTTGCGTTGCGTTCAAGGAATTTATGATAAAACATACATGAATGTAGTTATTCGTTATTACACTAAAAACGTTTATGAATTAGACCCAGGTTGGTCTGTGAGTGCGCTTTCAGGCGAATGAAGTGGTTAGTTCATCATATTACAGCAGCGTCCGGGTTATGCTGTAAACTTCAGGCACATGAAGGTGTTTGTGGTTCACTCAACATCAGTATGTCATTTTGCCAGTCTTAACCCGCAGAGTTATGATTTTATGGCTGATGTGGGCTGCATGAAATGCAAGAGTACATAAAATATGAAGGTTCAGGTGACGTGAAGTCCTTTTGTGACAATAAAAGCCATTTCGTCACATTGGCCGAGCTGTTTAAGATCATGTCCCGATGCAAACCAGTTGTTTCTACGTTCAACGTGTTTTTTCTAAAATATTTCACTAATATTTGTGAACGGGAGAGATTTTATCCTACATTAGGCTTCTAACCTGCATGACTGAATTACTGTTTCCAAATGTTTAATTAGTGCTGAATATGCCAGGCACAGCTTCAGAGCGCCCTCTCTCGGATATTGGCGCCAACTGGCTTTTTTGTTGTTTGTTTGTGGCACATGTAAAAAAAAAAAAAAAAAAAAAAGCCTCATTCTTTAAAATCAGTGAAACGTTTTAGAATCGATGGAATGTGCGTCGATTTTCATCGAGGTTTTGGGCACTAAATTGATGCGAAATAATTCAAGCTGAAATAAACAGAGGTGAAGTGGAAGCAATGAAACCCCCAACTCATGCTCCCACCTTTTATTTTGCTAGACTGAATTTACAGTTTCAACATTTCTGGATTATGCCAGTCCAGAGTAAACATTTCCTACATGTAGTTTTTGTGGTATCATTTTCATAATAAGTCGTTTAATAATAAGGTGAATGAACATCGAGTCCCGTGCTGCCGAGGCCTTTCCTGCACAGTATTTGTGGACACAAACATCGAGGTGATGCTGCAGTCCGGTGCCAGCCACGTGTCAGTAGTGGTACATCTATTTGACTGCATATTTACGCAAGAGCATAACTATCAGTATAGAGAGCCATTAGTAAAGGCGAGTAAACCTGTCGTGTTGACGAGGGACTAACAGAGTCTGCTTAACTTGGAAATGAGATGAACACGCTCTGTGTGTTTGAGGATTGGGGATTTCAGAGCTGGAGATGGTCAAATCTGCGCTCTGTCGGCATGACTCAGTCATGACCGGACTATTACTTTATTTTCTTAGAAATTAAAAACGACAACATTGTAATAAAACCGTTAAAACTAATAACTATTGTCCTTTTCTGTGCAGATATTTCGAGGTGCTGAGAATATTTCTGCAGTAACTGGATTGAGCATGTAGGTCATTATATAAATATAAATATGTCTATATATAGTGGTGCATTTAAGAATAATGCAAGTTCATATTTAAAAAAAAAAAAAGCTGAAATAAAAATAATTTCACTCGTATTTTTGTTGCACAAAAATGACCCTAATCCAAAGACAAAGTGTGCTAGTAGTGTGTTGGTGTGTTACACAAGCATGGTGTTTTTCCAATGTCAAAAAAATGAGGTTAACTTTAATCAAGTGTGTAAAACCCCCAAACTCCCCCGATAGATATTTACTTAAACCACCCACCTTTGTCCCTTTACCCAGTCAATATGACTTGACAACACTTTATACTTATTTCAAAATTGTTCCAAATGACCCCAAATCCTCAACATTTTAAAATGGTCCTTGACCTGCATGACATTATGTTCCCGAATGAGACATGTTGCTAATTCCACAGTTAATCATCAACCTGCCAGAGTCCTCTCACATGGGTGAAGGTCACATTCTGGATTTGGTCAAAAACAAAAAATTATGCTTGTGCTGCTGTTCTATCACCCTATTTTGGATGTATTCTTTATTTGTCCACTTGTGTAATGTCTGTGCTAATACACTGACAGTGTCCCGATACCACACATGCAAAGGGGGCGTCACTCCAGGACCATGATTGTACTTTCTTAAATGGAGTACAAGAAAGTTGGGCAACCTGTAATATCTCTGCTGGGGGAAAAAGAAGGACGTGATTCTGAGCTAGTTTGACATTAGCTAAAAGTAGCTCGTACAGAAATTAAAAATAAAGATATCAGAAGTGTAGACCATTAGAAGTTAATATAACAAATGATGCCTTTTTCTTTGTCTGCGATTACAACATGCCAATGAGTTGTGCAATTGAGGCATCCTCAAAGCAAACAGGCAACAGTGGTTTGGGACTGAAGTCAGAGTCATTTTAATTCATTGAGTCTTTATGGTTGCTTTTCAAATAATTACTGAAGTATCAGAAATTCAAACTCATTGCATCATACCTAGATTTGACAATCACAAACATACTGTATTGGTCTGTTGTTTAATGACCAAATGGGTTCAGCTCTGGCACAAACGGACTGTAATGAAATGCAAATGGAGGTCAAATGAACAGCAACACTATTTTAGGAGATAAGGACTTAAAATGTAGTAGAAAAACATGAATTATAAAATAGGCTAATGATGAGGTGCAGATCATGCATACTTGGTCAAATTCAGACATTCATTTGTATCTGTACATCTGCTTATGGGATTCATATTTTACTAACGTCAAATTTGAGTTGGCCACCGGCAACATTTTTTTCCCCAGTAGATTATCTGGAGCATTGTAACTTTAAATGCTGCTGCTGTTGCATTTATTGTTGATCATTCTGTTGTGAGCTCACACTTTCACAACCCTGAGCATACCCTGGAAATGAGAATTGTATTTACTTTCTCTTACGAGGATGAGTGAACAAAAAAAGACCTGAAGAAGAACGCTGCATCTTTTTCAAAGTTGACAAGCTCCGAAGAGAACACGTATCACCCAGACCGGGCCGTGCCCTACATGTCTCTTCAAGGCCGGTTTGCCTCTTTGTTGATCAATTAGCCTCCATGATGATCAGTGTTACATTTCACACATTCAGGCGTCATTCCTTTACTGGTTATGACAAGGACAAACACTGAATGGTGAAAGTTTAATGAGTCAGTTAAAGAAGTGAAAGCATAAACCCCCGCATGAGCAGGGCCCTAAAATGACACCACAGAGCCTACAGTTGTCTGGCACAGATGCTGTTGGGTGGGGGGGTTCTTGGGTGCAGGGGGATGGAAACAGGGTGCTCCCCGGCCTCTGAGAGGAAGGCGGAACTCTGGAAACATTCCTTCAAACACCCGGGAGTTGTTGGCAGGAATGTGTTAACTTTAAGTTTCAGCTTTCAAAGTGAGGTTTTTTTCTTACAACTGAAATTGAAAGATTCACTTTTTGTGCCTTTTGTATCCATCTGAGGTCACCAGGTCACACAAAACAGCGCAGGGGCAAAGGGTCAAGCATGTAATTCGTCAAAATGAAATTAATAACGGGAGAGTCTTCCTCTTAGAAAGTGCTGGAAAAAAAATGTTTGCTGCCAACTTGCCTGTGGTGACAGTAAACATTCCAGAGCCGGGCTGGAGTTTGGACTTGCCATTATCTGCCACAGCTGTGACAACGCCTGTTGGCCGCAGGTTTGTGGCTGGCCACACTGTGTTTACCTGGAAATGAATCTGAAAAGCGGCTGGACTGGGAAGGCACACAAACCGGCTAAATAAAAACCGAGAGTGGTCATTGCAACGAGATGCAGTGTGGGAGGGAGTCCAAAGTTATTGCACTGGCCCCCAGTGGGTCAGGGCACAAACACAGGCGTAAACGCACTAAGTATATCCTCAAATACGCACCTTTTGATATTGAGAGGAATGCGGCGAGGAATGCCATTCGATATGTTTTATGTTGACTGTATCCAGGGCGTCTCGGATTCAATACTTCTCTCTTGTCATGGTAAAGGATGCTGTGTTGACCGCTGCCCTTCATTTATCAAACAAGGTGACAGTTTATCTATTAGACCACAGGAGCCGAGTGAGAACGGTGGGATCCCGAGAGATGCACGGATCAGATGCCACTAAAGAAAGGATGTGCAATTAGGAGCTCAGATTGTAGCAATGTAGTGGAGCTTCCACTTCCTAATAAGATTGTTAAGAATAACACATTTCATGAAGGGGTTATGTTACAGTTAATCACTTTAGGAATGAAAAAAAAAAATGTTTGTGAGGGCTTCATAGATCCGTAATTCAAATGAGACTGACTTTCGGGTTGCAAGGATGTAAAACTTCTGGCTGGTTAGAGAATGTCATTCTAGAAAAGGGCTGCGGATTTTGTAGATCAAAATCTATTTATTCATATTTATAACTACAAATGATGAAATTATGTCTTATTTGAAAGTGAGAAACCCATGACCACATTTTAATGGAATCAAAACAAATAACTATATTTTTACCTAATAGAAGGGATAAACACTTGCGAGATTCCTTTTTCATAAGCTGGCAACCTAAAATGTGTTCTTTTAATGCGTTAGGGTGATCTGTAATGCTTTATTATGCAAACTTAACCTATAAGCCTTTTATAAAGGTCACCTTATTAAAAAGTTCAGTTAAAGAGTTCAAATTGAGCATGATAAAGAACATTTCAAGGTAAAATTGTGTTATTAATAGTATGTCTACCAGATAAAAAAATATATTATATATTGAATGAACACAAAATGGATTGTGTGATACATTTAAAATGCTAAATTCTCCCCACTCTGACATGTGCTCCTTTTTGAACTTTCCAAACAACGTGGATGGGATGTGTATTAGAGCCAAAAGATTTAATATCACCAAATCAGCACATTGTTATTCATTAGTGGACCAACTGCAGAGTCAATACACATTTAATCACAGACTGTAGGCAATTAAAACCGGAGGGGGGGCAGTAGTGCTATGTTAATTAAAGTGCCAGGCTCCCATGGGAAGCTCTGTGTCTAGTATCACTACAATCAAGCCCGCGCCATAATCCATGATGAGCCATTGCCGTTCACACTCGGCCGTCATGCTGTCACATCCCCGCCAGCGTGAACAAGAGGGCAAACCTGGCCTGATGATTAAAAAGTTGTGTATCAGTAATGGTCTTTCTAATCCTAACTGACTCAAGGCACGACCAATTAGCATCCTTGCATGATAGTTCAATTAATTGATCTCCTATTTAACTGACATTATGAAACAAGGGGTACGATCCAGATGATACAGATCTCCCTTTGATCACCACAATGCTCAACTGCTGCAACCGTCTCTGACAGACCTCTTGAGAAAACACACACATTCCCATCTCAGCTCTACATCTGAGAGAGGCTTTTGGTCCATTTCCTTTTTCCATCAGCCAGTCAGTGAGCGAGGGTCATATCTGCTGCCGTCTTATCTGTATTCCAAGCTGATGGGGAAATTCAAGTTTGGGATTACCTCTGACTGCTGACCCGAACCCATTTCAGACGGCTGGCCAGCCCCGCGCTTTCATTATCCTCATGCTTCAAAGCACCGTACAACAAAAACCTCACCCTCTCCCGAGCAGGGAACTGGCATATCTAAAAGAAATCCCTCTTCCCGAATGGGCTGTGTGTTTCGTATGCATGAGGGTAAATTAAAAGCCGATAGTGGGGAATGTATATCTGGTCGGCATTAGCCTGTATCTTCTCCCTTCTTCCAGCCAGTTGTCTCCTTCCTGTATGGACTGAGGGCCCATCCATATGCAGATGGCTAATTTGTAGTGTTTACAGAGGAGCAACGAGGGGGCCGACAGCTCATGAAGAGGGCTGAAAAGAGGCTGCCTACGTGTCACCCCAGGAGCCTGGTGGTAAAACCTGCCTTACCAGAGCAACAACATGAGTGTTCAATCTGTGTTTGCTTACCCGTGGACACCGATGGCTGAGTCCTGGCCCGGGGCCCGTAAATTGTGCCTTTTTTACAGGCTCTGACAGCTAACAGGCTATTGGGAATAGGGGCCCAATGACACAGCCACTCAACAGATTAGCACCTCATCAGCCTCCTGCAGCTTCGAACAAATACGGCCCCTGCCTCCTTTAAGACACAATAGGGCCGCCACTGCTAAACAGCCCCCCGCTAAGAGAGCCCCCACCCTCCTTCAGCCACAAAACTTCCTGGTCTGGTCTTTCTCCGGGCCACAGCTGCATCAAGGGGTCCTTCCCCAGTCGCCGAGCCCCACCCCGACCCCAATTGGCAAGATGTGTGTATTTCAGGTGAGCAAATATTGCCACTTGCCTGAGAGTTCAATGGCCTGCCTTTCCGTGGGGGGGTCAGGGGGCGGAGGGGGGTTACATATGGCCTCACACAGCAACCGGGTCCATAGGATAGGTCAGGGGAATTCTCCAGGCACAGCTGGAGTCAGCAAATCAAACATACCTATATAGCTCATCTGCATTTTCCCAGACTAGGAAACCATTTCCAGCATTCGTTTCCTCTCTCCACAGCTTTTACAACAAAAGGACATCTTGATGTCGCTATGCCAGCTACCACACACATAGCTTTGACCTTTTTGTTGTTGTTGCAATACACGGTCTAAAACTCTGATTGCGGGACATCTCATATCAGGAATAATTACCTTCATTGTGTTTTCATCGGCATACCCTGAAATTCCCTGCAACTGGACACACAGACGTCGCATGATTCAGCCGTTAGTTAATAGGAAAACATGCAGTGGGACCGGAAGCTGATCTTGACACCTTTTGTCTCCAATACGCATAAGCTTAGGTGTGAATGCCCTCTGTGGTTGCATTCATTTGTGTCCCAGGACTTAATGTGGAAAGAAAAAGATAGGGAAAATACATGGCCTGCTGTGAGATTGTATTAGAGATTGGAGGAGATACAGTGTTTCTTGTGACTTGTGCCCTTCATCAAGGACACAGGGAGTAAAAGAACTGTGGGATATAGTCAGTTACAGACAGAGGGCATTGGACTGATAATGTGAGAGCAAAGTTTACAAAATACAAGCTATAAATTATATTCTTACTTTAGTTCTGGACACTCACTGTACCTTAAGAAACAGCTGAGCAGTTATACAATCTCTTTCTTTATTCCAGTCACTATCACTGTCAATGTAATGTCATCGCGTGCTGTATACACACTGTGGGAAGACACTTTTAAGTCATCAAATGACGCACTATGTTTACTGGTCATGACTGGGCAACAGCATTGTGAGGATTTAAGGCCACCAGCTGAATGTCACACAACAAGCTCCTCACAGCTAAAGAGTACAGGGCCAGCTTAGGTAAAGGCCACAGGCCCAGGGCTGCAGCCAGCTGTGTATTGGGTCAAAAGATGATGTATCAGTGCAGAGGACCACCTTGATCCCCCCAGGAAGTCAAACAGAAGTGTGGGTAGCCGTGTCCTGGGAGGCCCTCTCTGCCATCACAGTGAAATGGAGCTGGCCCAGAAAGCAAACAAGATCTTTCTCCATCTCCCTCTCTCCCACCCCCCTCCAAGCACAGACCAACCTTGTCTGGGTGATGGGTTTTTCTGTTGTTCTGTTTGTTTGCGTGTTTGGTCTGGAGCCCATGGATACTCAGCATGAAGTAGAGAGGAGAAACAGAGGAATGGAGGAACATAGGGAGGAGGTGGGGGGGACGAGGATGCGTAACACACCACAGACCTCCCCTTGAGGTGACAAGAGACCTGCCGAGAAGCTACCAGGCAAAGCTGCTCGACAAATACACACAGACCCCAGGATCAGGACAGCAAGGACATATTGCTGTCTCTGATCCTTCAACACGGGTTATTTCATCTGACAGCGCTGTCCTGAGTCATGCAAATTCTAGTAGGGCCAACCATGGTTTGCTCTAAAGGAGATTTCTTTGTCTGATCCACTAGAAATGTGTGAAACACTCTTGTGAAAAGCGATTTGCACAGGTCATTTAAAATGTTGTAGACAACAGTGCACTCTTTATGCAAAAAATCATCTTTATCTATGGTAGGAAAATAAAATGATTCACCACACACAGATAGACAGATGCGCACACACAACCACACACACACACACACACACACACACACACAGTTTCAGAAATTATCCACAAAGACTGCAACTATTCTATTACAATTGCACTGGATTTATCTCCAGAGAGTGACACCTTCTGGCAGCAAAGAGAACTGCATTTTCAGTGGATAAAGAGCTGGACAGTAATATTGTACAACAAACATAGAACCCTATATCACTCATTTGCTTCCTTTCTGATTATGTACACTCATAACATCATTATAACTATACATTTCACCTATTGCAGTGTCTGAACATTTTCTTTGTCATTACATGCCTGTATATATTACATTAATATATATGGCCTTGCCACAAACAATCGTACCTTATTAAAATTCATAACACGATTTTACTCTACTTCTAAAATCATTTTACTACTTCTCCTTGTTGAAACATTCCAAATTGATTAATAGGCACATATTTCTCATTTTAAAACTTTTACTTTAACTTTAACTATTCGACCCAATATGCCTCATACTCAAAAATTTCCACATTCTGAGTTTGTTTACTGGAGGCTTTGAGTTCCCACATCACAGCTACACACTAGACCACGATTAGTTTTCAAATGGGTTGTGACGTCACAAAATCATGCAAGTCTTAAATGAGAGCTTGAAAGTAAGTGCAGAGAAACTTTTCCTCCCTCACTGAGCAGGTGAATGTGAAAACAGCCTTCTAGTGTCTGCTCTGCACATGCATCTTTCTGCAAAACGAAGGTCAAAAATACAAATGAAGGAACTTTAAAAACAGCCACCCCACAAAAGTGAGTCAGTGTTAGTTAGAGGTGGCGCTGTACTGGACTACATACTTTTCTTCCAGTCCTATACAGGTACCTAATAAATTGGACACAATGAGTGTATATGTACATAGCATAACGTTTTTAAATCAATGTTTAAAGCAAGGCATGGATTACTGAACACTTTTACACTCCAGTTCAGCCAGAGGAGGGAGACATTGCTCTTTATTTCCTCCTGCAGTTTTGCTCTAAACTCCTTTCTTCTAAATCACTGTAACTTCACCTCTTTCCACCACGAATCCTTAAATTTAAAACACAAGCTACTGTAGAATATGTGTTAAGTTAGAGAGGGGTAGCGTGGGCTTTCTTTGTTGACTGTTTAATGGTTGAGGAGCAACTCAGTGAACTCAAACAGTGCTGTTGTATTCGTGCATGCTCTGTCTATAAATGTCTCCCCACAGAGGTTAATGGGGTCATCTGGCCTGCAAGGAGGATCCACATCTTGAACACATTCAGAATAAAAGATGCAGGAGAGCATTATCGAGTATCATTTAGATACAAGTATCTTCAACCTCTCATCAGTGGCTATTAGATGATAGCATTGGAACAATGCTAGCCATGATTGCTATCAGTGGTCAGCCAGTATCTGCAGTAAATGCAGTGAGGACTGGTGGAGGAATTAAGGGGAGAAACCTTCAAAGATTTTGGTAAATTATTGACAGCTGTCTAGTCGCTGTGGTTTACAGAGAACGGTGTCTTCAAACAATAGTCCCATTCTGAAGTACAGTCCTGGAATAACACGTTTTATTCATGTGTCCAGAGCTGAGCACACGTTTGATACTGGAAGGGATTCCATGATAGCCATTTCAAAGTCTTCCACAAACCCCCACTTCACCGCCACCCTCTTTAACTATGTCATTACTCCCGTGTGGTGAGCAACTGGCCCGGCAAAGCTGCTCGGTGTGGTGCAACAATCACATCCAGCTGCTGAGAATGGGATCTGACATATGAAACCACCACACACACACACAAGTGCACACGCACGCTCGCTCACACATCGTGATGCAACATACACAAACTATAAGCCTTTGCTTTTGCAAATGCTAAGCTTTTGCATTGGGTGTGGATGTAAGACATTCAGAGCTTGAAGAAAACTTTTTCGATCTCAGTTGAGAATTTGGGTTTTTATTCCATTAGTATGTACTGAAATATACAAAACACTGACACCTGCCAATCCAGCGGCAACAAAGAGGACAGGAAGAGGACAACAGGGAACATGAACATACTCCCAAAACACACCAACAGAGGACATTACAAAACTGTAGTACAACAAACTCCCATGTGAACCAAATTGTAAAATATCTACCGTGTCCACCGTCTAGACACATAAGCTGATGAAATGGTCCAGACAACACCATAAACAAGGAAACTGACACCGATATTTTGTTCTATGTAAAACCTCGATTTGCCGCCTCTGGCGATGTAAGACTTCAGATACCGTTTAAAAACAGATTCCAGGTTTGGAGTGCTTAAAAAGTCACATTCAAGAATACTGCAAAAGTACAGAAAAAGACACACAGAAACACGATGCTTTGACATGGAGTCCGTGTCGTTTTAAGCTCATGTTGAACGGGGGGAAATGGCTCCATTATTGCATTTTCTGACAATTCAGTGACTTAAGAAATTCATGTAAATTTCAAAAAGGTTTGGAATCATTGAAACAAATGATTGATTATCTCTGGTTAAAACTTTGCACCTTGACTGGACACTCGAAAACCATTTGCTCTCTGTAGCAGCGAATAGAGTTTCTATCCAATTGCTGTGTTCAATGGTAATATAGTGCAAAAATCGACCACATTTATGAAATACATAAAAAAACATACAGACATGTGATAGTTCCAGTTTCATGCCGAAGGACAGTCTCACAAACAGTTGGGAAATGAGAACAAAACTCATCCGTTTTAAATCCTCAGACTGTAAATCCCTTGTGAAAAGTGCCCTTTACTCCTGGGGTTAGCTCTCTCTCACCAATCTCTTCTCTCACATAAAGAACAGAGTCATATTATTACTCAACGTTATCCAGAATTGTGTGTACAATAACTAAACTATGAAGTTCATTTTGTTTTGGTCTGTGATTGTTCTTAAAAATGAACCATAATCGAGTAAATCCATGGATTGTTTTGATATTCGTGCAAAAAGAAGAGGAACGCTCTTCTCTGCTGGCAGTTTCTCAATGCGTTTCTACGGCACGCACCTCCACCTGCAAACTGCTTGTAGCAGTGCATGAGGCTACAAATTCTGTTGGGGGTTTCCCACTTTAAAGCCCCTGGAGAGTGATTCTCCACCTGATCGGCTTCTCTGTGTTTCCACAACAAACAGTTCTGGAGGGGAAATCCGCCGCTCCCAAAGACTCTGCAACCTCTTGTCCTTTAATACATGTGGTGTAGTAAGTCCCCGTGTGCCACTAGGGGTCCTCTTCCATGTCATCCAGATTAGGAGCCATGATGAAGTGTTTGGGGTAAATGAGGCTGTGCTCGTCTGCATACTCCTCCCAGCGCGCGTCGTCACTCTCGTGGGTGATGTAGCGTTCTCCTCGCCGCGTCTCAAACTCCCTGAGGTCCAGCCATGTTTGATAGTCCTAAGGGAAAGAGACAGTCGCTTTGAAATAATCCAGTACGTTGTGTTCCTTTGTGAGGAGGGGTTCCTGATATAAAGTGATTCTATTCCTTTGAACCTTTTGGGGTTTTTTTTAAGCTCGGTTTTCACTCCATTTATTTGCAGGCTTTTAACAGAGTCACTATGTCTTGTACTACTTGTCTGTTTGCTATTTTCAAATCAGGCAACTCGAACATGTCATTAGTTGAGTCAATGAGTTGTACAATTTATGTTCTAGGGCAATTCATCTGAAATCATTTTTCAAATAGAAAGCGTTTGTTTAGTGTCTCTTATTTCTGATCTTTTCAATAATTGCAGAATTGTAATTTTCACGACACCCTCCCTGCTGAAGCCTCATGTTCTACAGTCGTGTGCCAGCAAGTGAGTGCAGACCAGATTTGACTGTGCATGTGTTGTATACCAATGATATGACGCTGTGCCATCTCCTCTTTTAACCCTTCTTGGTTGGAAAGGAGGAAGTATAATGTGATTTTTTGTAAGTTTGCCTTGTTATGCCTGTAAATTTGACGAATTAGCAGTTCCTGTTTGCGCTGTAGTGATGTAATATCACTGGACTGTTCCTGCTGAAGAACGTGAAGATTATGAGGCAATACCTTCGGAAAGTGTGAGTCATGCTTAATCTAACATGTCTGTGTGTTCATATTTGACTGAGTTAGGTCTCTGAGGAGAAGGACAGTGATCTGGGTCAAGGGTCAAATAAAATAAGCCAATATTCACCTGTAACCAGGGATGACTGAGACACTTGTCCACGCTGTACCTCTTCCTCATCTTGACTTGGAGAAGATTGTTGATCAGATCTGTGGCTGTGAAGGAAATTGAAAATGTGCAGACTGCATCAATACAGTGAAAAGATATATCATCTCATAACGACAGCCTACTTAAGGATGTGACATTCAAAGAAAAGTCAACACCGTAGTTGGCTTCCTCAACATTAGCATCAACACTTTCATCAGTTGGTTCATCTAGTCATGAATTTCACAATGTATGTGGGGGAGCTGCAGTTTGGGCATCTGGGGAGCTTTGAGAGTGACTCATCTCAAACCGCAGACAAAGAAAAGTCAGACGACCTAGACGTGTAGGTGGGGAGATCAGCTCTGAGGCTACATGTCTTGAGTATCACTCTGACACACAACTGTGTTCAAAGTGAAGGACATACTAGCAAACTGCCAGTCTAGGTCAAGTATTGGTGAATTCAGGCTGGACAGGGAAGGAAACAAACAAAGTTTTACTACATCTTACCCTCTGCAGAGATGTCCTTCCAGGGCGTCGGTGGGTACATGAATGCAGCATTCTGGATCTGGTCGTTAATGTCCTCGTCCTCATTAAAAGGGAACGTCCCGCTCAAGCTGACGTACACGATGACTCCCACTGACCACATGTCTAAGGAACGGTTGTAGCCTTTACTGCGCAGCACCTCTGGAGCCAGGTAGGCCGGAGTGCCAACCACCGACCGCCGGAATGACTTCTCCCCGATGATGCGAGCAAAGCCAAAGTCACACAGCTTTACCTGGGAGAACACAGGAAAGTATGATCAATGCATCCACACACTATTAAACGTGAAACATTTTCTAATTTCATACCCATACAATCTGACTTGACACACATATACTGTACATGTCTTCTTGTCTTTTACCTGTGGAAAAGGCTCTGCGGAGGCCAGAAGTACATTCTCAGGCTTCAAGTCACAGTGAACAATGTTTTTGAAGTGCAGATGTCTCAAGGCCACCAGGATCTGTTGCAAGCAAAAGTTGAAAACACACAGATTTAGCTTAAAAAGAAAATCCAGATGATAACAACATAAACTCCAGCATCTAAATGTTTTAATGCATGGAGTGCCTGGTATAAACAGGGTCATGTTTGTATAGTCTAGGCAGTACAATATATGACGCTCATTTGGAAAAAAATTACAGGAACATATGCATAGAAATGCCCTTAAATACTTTCATCCTGGCCAGTACCTTCACATTAAGACATATGATCTCATCTCATCATCCCATCTATATTCACAAGGCCTGGCGTAAGCGAGCGCGGCACGCATGTCTGACTATGGCCCTGTACCAAAACCACAGTGCGCCTGGCTCCTCTATCCCAACCCTGACTTTGACAGAAGTCCTCCCGGCCACATCAGAGCCAGGCCCGCCGCAGCTAATGGGGCTGTCGTTAATGGCCCCGCTCCTGTTTGGGACCCGGGATCCACAGAGGCCCAGGGGCCTGCTGCTCTTCTAATCAGGCCACAAAGCCACGAGCACACTGCAGGCTATAATCCACGGCCATGTAGGAGGCTGTGATGCCATGCAGACCAGTCCCGTAAACAATACCCCCCCCAATCAGCTCACCACAAGAATAAACAAGCCCGTGAGCTACAGTAGACGTACCCCAAAAAACAGAAACAGGGACAGGGAGAGAGGGAACGAAAGCTTTGATAGAGAATAAAACACAATAAGAAATGCTAGCAAGAACTAAAGTATGAAGAGTGGAAAGTATGGTGCAATGAATCGGTGTAAGGCTAATTGATTATCAGTTCACTAACATCAGGCGACAGAGCATTCCAGTTAAAGTCAGCGTGTGAGTACTGGAATCTTAATCTGGATGCCTTCAGAGAAAAAAAGAAAGAAAGAGGAGGAGGAGCAAAGCAATGAGAAGTGTGTTTCTGCGACACGGACCTGTGTGACTAGGAACTTGGTGATTCGTTCAGGCAGTTTGCTCTTCTCACTGGACAGAATCATCTCCAGCATGTCGCCGTGCAGCTTCTCCATGACGACGAACACCCGCTCCAGCGTCTCAAACATACACTCCAAGTTGACGATACCTGGGTGATGCAGATTCTGAAGAAAAGCACAAATGACATCGAGTCTACGAGGGTACAGCATAGGAAAGACATTCTGAAACATGTAGTGTATATGGAAAAGCTTCAGACAAGGCCTCTCATACTTTGATTTCATTATGCGATATCATTGAAGGATTCTTGTCATTACCTGTAATATGGCCACCTCATTCCTTAGCTGGCTCTCCTGCTTGGTAGGAAATCTCATCTTGTCAATAACCTTGATGGCCACATCTCTGCCACTCTTTCTGTGCTTGCCTAAGACATTACGGGACATAGTCAAATTAATAACTTTATATAGTATAAAACAATTCACAGCATATATTATATAAAATGGAAGCTGTACCATAACAAAAGCGAAAACATACCTCCATACACGATGCCAAACTGGCCAGATCCCAGCACCTCATCAGAGAATATTTGATACACAGAGGCAATGTCCTATACAGAGATAATTTGCATTGTTACTGTTCTTACATTTGCAATCAGAAAAGGTTACATCATCAAAAGCCGGGGGTGTGTGTGTGTGTGGGTGGGTGGGTGGGGGGGTGTTTCTTGGTATTGCCAAATATTTAACTTTCACCAAATGCAGAAATGGAACTGAGACGGAAATCCCTTGCCCAAAAATAAGGGCCAGCTTCCCCATTTGTGCAGCATAGAAGCCTCCACTTGATGGATCGATGAAGAAACAGTAGGATACAATTTCTGATTTTTACCACAACAGAGACTTTAATAGCACATGAATGCATGCATGTCAGGCTATGCAGGGAAATTGTGCAACAGTTTCTCTAAGAGAAAAGGAGCTCCACTCACCACATTCTCCTGGATCTGGCAGTTGGACACAGATATGCTGATGGACAGCTCTTCTGGAGAAGAAAACACATGATGTTTCCACATTCAACAACTAAAAAATGCCACTCTACCAAAACATAAGCATGAATCTTTAATTGTACTCAGAGACGCATTGCTCAAACACTCGTAACTTTCAAGCTTATCGCAGCTGCAAGCAATAAGTCACAGCCCCACATAATGAAGCATTTTATTACACAATAAATTGACTATAAAATTGATCTGGTAAGCTATGTGTGACTGAATGGTGCAAGCATGCAATGCATTTCATAACTGGGTATTTAAATGGCCACAGGGGCTAATTCTGCATACTAACCAATACAAAAGCAGATATAAGAGATAAGCAAGTAGAAAGCATGATGTTGTGATCATTTGGGTAATGCTACCGGCAAAAAAACATAATGACATCAAATATTTGTACATCAGATATCAACATCCTGTCTCGTTGTTAAGAACCAATTAAGCTCCTTTGACCTAATATATAATAAACCTTGACTAATGTGAGGGGGTCTGGAGGGGGGGTTGTTTTGTGCTCAGTCATGTCAGTTCATTTATCACTGTAGCTCTGCCTTGCTTCACAGTCGCACTTCCTTTTCAGCCTATAGACACAAACAGGGGTTTTCCTGCCTATCTAAAGGGTTTTTTCTATCTGAGGGTTTTTTATCCACTTTAGCCAAGGTGGTCCAAAGAGGGCCCTTCTTTCTTTTTGAGAAACCTAAATAATTTCAACACACATAACCAACCATAACTTTTCATTACTAGTCTTGTGTTGAGTCAGGAAAAAACCCTGCAATATTATTATTAAGTCATCACTGGTAGAGGAATCTCTTGTTTTCTAAAAGTAACTGATAAATGTTGCTTGGTTTCATAAAAGTTCTGATCATTATTTACAGTGATACAGAAATGCATTTTACCGGCTTAGGATCATTCTTGAGCATTATTTGAAGGATGTTTGACAGGAAGTGTTTTATTTTGCAGTGCATTAAGTAGTATACCCGTTTTGTCGGTAGAAGTTGTTAGGTTATGACTAAGATGTCGGGTGCAGAAGTTAATGAAGTCCGCTGTTAGGTGTTTTCTGCGTACTGCGACTGTTTTATCGCAGTAAAGTATTCAGTTTGAGCGACATCTGTTTCGTCATTTTAGAAGCCTCCACCACACATAACACACAACATATAGCAGGCGCACACAGTCACACACTGACAACATTCCTCACTGCCGTTTATTACAAACTACACTATACTGTATATCTGTCGTAATGGGATAATTTAGATGAGTTTTGCAAGCCAACAAATTAGGTGTGGCTCTTACCCATCCAATTAAGGACTATATTAATTGTCAATGTTATGTTCAATGAAACATCATTTAAAACAATCATGTTTTTTCACTTGCATTCCATGCACCGTCAATCACTGTTTGGCAGAGCCTAATCTTAAACATGATTGGATGTTTGAATTCCTAAAAATGTCACCTTTTAAAAAGAAAAGTCTATATGCTTTTACTTCAAGCTGTGTTTACTAATTTCTTCCCCAAAAAAAGAAACTTCGACTTACTATGATCTTTGCCTTGGCCAGCAGCACTGGCCACACTGGGCTGAGGGGTGACGGGCATCAGGGCCTGTCTGATGGCCTTCTCCCAGCCCTGAGCCACATCCATGCCGACCCCTGACGCAGCCAGAGCAGGGCTGTGGTAGTGACTGCAGTTGTTCTCCCCTACATAGTAGACCATGGTGGCTGTGATGATCTCAAAGCAGTGTGGGTTGCTGCCCTGGGCCAGATTACTGTAGTCTCTAGACTGTTCCACCTGGAGGATCTCGGACAGAGGGATTTCCTGTGGGAGGGGAGGAGGACAGGGATTACAACTAGTAACAAAAACAAGCAAAACACATTTTATACTCTTTATTTTTCAAATAAATAAGAGCCAGAACATTTTCATCAAGGGAGAGCTACATTCCGTTTTTCTGTCAACCTATAGACCTGAGGCATTAACAATGTATTGGCGTAAGAAACAACAACACTTCACAACAAAACAAGATAGTCCAACGCCTGATGCCCAGCCATATTACATAACTATCAGACGACTGCATGGTTATATATAACTATATTTGTTATATTACCTTTGAAGTGAGGTAAGAAACAGGAGAAAACATGCAAGAAAAATAAACAGAAATACCTCATTGGATAATTAAATACAAATACAAATAATGTATCATCATAAAAACAACTTGATCTACATCTACTAGATGATTGTGTCCTTCAAAACAAAAATAAAAACATCAAATAATCTTATGACAGTAGAAAAAATCAAAATGATGTAATGCAACACCTAAACAATAACATGACGGAAACAATAATACAGGTAGTAACACTCACACACTCCAAAAGTCTCCACGCTGGTTGGGTGTAATCACACACTGTTGATTATATAGTCCCAGCTCTAACTTTCTCCTTTACTCTTCCCTCTCTTCTGAGCACATACAGAAAGGATAGTTGAGCATGCTTTAAAACTCCCCCCCTTCCCCTTCAAACTCACTGTCAAATCAAAAAGAGGAGGGAGGGTCAAATATTTAAAAACACAGTTCTTCCAGCCAATGGGGGCTCACAGAGGCACACGCTGTCCCCTTCGCGTGGCTCACCACAGAGTATCAGATGAAGTGCTGGTGGTTAGCGGGGCCGGGTCATGTGAGCGGGCCCTGTGGTGGCTGAAGTGCTCTGGTTCCCTGATTACAAGGCAGGGCCAGCCAGAGGCCCATCTGAGCACGAGCTGCTGGCGCTAACGCTCGCCACTGAGACGAAAGACACGGCAACTACCGCTCCTCCACACGGTAGTGTGCAGGGAGGGGGGAAATGTACTGTAAGTAACAAATACTTGTTAACTGTAATTTTAAGGTAGCTGTACTTATTTTTCTGACAACGTGTTACTTTTACTTTTCAAAACAGACTTGTTACTTTAGTTTTAATGCATTTGAGTTGAATTATAAATTTTGTCTTTTTAATATGACGCAAGATTTGCAAAAAAATAGAAATGTCCTTCATATGGATGCTTTATATGGATACACATTTTCAAAGTGATACTTTTCACTTTGAGTACATATTAAAGCCTGTACTTTTTCACTTTTACTTGAGTAAAAAAGTTGACTCATTACTTGAGTATAGGATGTCTGTACTTTTGATACCTCTGGTAGTGTGTGTGTGTGTGTGTGTGTGTGTGTGTGTGTGTGTGTGTGTGTGTGTGTGTGTGTGCGTGTGTCTCTGTGTCTCTGTGTGTGTCTGTGTATGTGTGAGTTGGTGGGTGAGTGGGTGGTTGTGTAAGTGAGTGGGTGGGTGGGTGCAACGTTTGACTGCGACAGCACTCAATCTGGCAGAGACAGAGAGAAGCCCCCTCAACCCATAAAAGGCGCTTCAGAGAAAGCCACAAGTACAGGGGTCTCATCTTCAAACGGAGAGTCGTTATGGCTTCCAAATGGAGAAAATGGCTGCCATGCCTGGCAAGCAAGCCACCACGCGACCACCACAATAATCAGATTGGTGGTATAAAGAAAGAGGAAAGAGGAGAGAGGAGGACAGAGGCCACACACTGATGAGCAGCAGGCTAGAAACTTCAGAGAAATTACAGGAAAATGCCTGGGACAGACAGCTTCCCGGATTCACGCTGCGCATATGGAGAATCTGTGGTTTCAGAGAAGAAACCCCTGAAAGAACCTTCTTCCACTGTATGTGCAGGAAATCATCTCACATTATCTATCATTGGATAAAAAGCCGCTACTCTGAAGCAGCAGGCATGGAACAAAGAGCAAACTTTGAAGCATGAAAAGAAGGCATTTACAGCTAGCCTTCAATTAGCCTCCTGAAGGTCTTAAACGTGCCAAGTTGATAATAAAGAACCACATAAAGCTGCCAGTGAACACACCCCAAGGAGTTGGTATCTGCTGAGGTTTCCTCTCCAAGGCTTTAGTGGCAGGGGATGCGAGGTGTGACAGAATAATTGGGAAAGGAGCGTGGGGGAATTAAGTTGTTTTTTGTCAGGATTGTGTACAAAACCAGCATAAGAGAGAGATAATAAGGATTGTAGACAGAGCTGCGTATAAAACCACCTGTTTGATACACACACGTTCAAAACGTGCCAACCTCTAACACCGCTGGACACCGCTACATCCTACACTCGATCCAACTGCTACACGAGTCTGACCACAGCTCAAGGAGGTGTCAACGTCTCAAAACACACAAAGCGACATGAACAATAAAATTATTACATCCCCCACCCACGCACATACACACACACGCACATACAACCACCAACACACATGTGGAAGTCTTTACCTTGCAGGCTGTTTCTCCCTCCCTGAGCCCTCAGTGTGTAATTACTGTGCTATTAAGCCCCTGCGGCAGTGTAATGACTGACTCCAGTGCTGGCACTGAGCGGGGAAGTGTCACACATTCTTCACAACTGATTTTACATTCAACTGATTGAAATTACAGTGGTTTAATCACAGCCACCAGTTACTTTGGAATTCATTTTCTTTTTTTTTTAAAGAGTCAAAATTCTATTTAAAACTCTTTCTTAGCTTTTTAAGAATTTGAGCATGTATCAAAATTCTCCAGTAGATCCACTTTTTTTTTTAACTTGGGGATCCCTAAGAGTCTTTTGATTCACTATAAATAAAACTAGGGACTGTTAGTGACATGATCCTTTCGCTTCATGCGGGGAAAAAACAGGCCGCAGGGTGAAAAACCACAGGGGGAATTTCAGCAGGACAAACTGACCGTTTACAGTTGCAACACGGCAGCCCTCAACTGAGACACACAGCAACCACTGGTTAAGTTGTATTTACATAAAAACCTCACATATGTGTGACAGACAATATTCAAACATGGGTATGAAAATGGATCACTCCTAACGACTTAAAAATCACCACGTTTGAAGCACAAGAAAGCAGTGCAATGGTGAATATTCAATACTATGGAGCTATAATGGGGACTTTATTCACCGTGGTCTCAACGTTGAATCAATTTGCATTAAGCGGCCCCATTTTCTGTCAGTTTAATAAATGCTTCTGTGTGTTTGATGTAGAGGATTACGTGATTTTCCAGGAACAAGGCTTATATGACAGTTTTATGCTTACTTTGTAGAACTTGGCTCCGGTGTCGTTCTGGAAGAGACTCAGACTCTTGCTGTCCAGCCTCCAGTAATGTCTCTTCCGCTGTTCAAGGGGGAAAAGGAACACCACGTCAGTCCAAACGACAAAACACACATCACCTACCAATATTACAGTACTTTAGAATTTAGTTTCATGAGGAAAATACCTTCTGTGCTGAACTCAACACATGTGAACAGCTTTGGAGAAGGAGTTTTCCCCAGCATAAGCACAGCCCATTTCAGACTGGGCTCCTTTGTTGGGCTTTTGGGGTTATCAGTCTTACCAGGTTGTCCCTGCTTGTATAATGAACCATCCAGCCCTCCTTCACCACAGTGGAGCTCCGCCTCTTGGTGTGTTTGATGGACTGGACCACCCGCATCAGAGGGATGTTGCTGCTAGTGGAAGGGCTAGACACACACGCACACACAAAAAAGTTAGACTTCATGAATCAACGTGACAATCACTTACTGTTTTAGAGATAAATATACTTAAACAATAACAGCTTTTACTTTAATTTCATATTTGCTTTCCTAACCACCCAGTGTCCTGTAGGTGTGTAGTTGTGGCAAAACTACTGGCAACATAAAACGCACATAGCTGGTGTAGAATAAACATAGGAATTGGGCAGTTAGATGTCACTTTTTACTGCACCGGCCATAATGTCTGAATGAAGTACCAGAAAGTAGAATGCAGACATGTTAAACTGGATAACCACTACTTAAACCAACATCTTCATACCTAATAGTCTTGATGGGCTCTTCATCCTTCTCTCTATCCAATAAGGGAGAATCACTGTCGAACATCCTCTCTTCTGGGGTGGAGGGTTCCTCCGGGTCGTCCAGTCCTCTGCCTCCATCCATATCTCCACTGTCCACCTCCATAGTATCCATGGTAGTGTCGGAGTCTGGGCCAGGGCTGGCTGGCTCTACACATTAAATATGCAGATATTTGAAAGAGCAAATATTGTAGATAAACCACTGCGACTTTGAACTTGGATGTAGACCTTACCTCCATTAAAGTCCACCTCCCCCAAACAGTCCCTTGGTACCTTTGAAGCACATCGCTTATGGCAGTTGAATCTGCAATCTGACAGATTACATTTTTAAAGACTCAAACAGATGATAATTATGGTTAAGAATCACTAACATTTTCTCCAAGGAACACGGAAATGACTATATATAGTCTCACCTTTACACTGCATGCCCTGGCGAAAGAGACCCTTGAGCAGACGCTTGCAGTACTGGCAGATAGTGGGACGAGTGTAGGTGTGAATGGCGAAGGTGTGCGGCACCTTAACCCTTCCCAGCACCATCTTCTCCATCCAGATAGGCCTGCCGCTCCAGGACAGGATCCGCTTCCCTGCCTCCTGATGAGACCTCTGCTGCAGGGGTTGGAAGGATGTAGAAGAAAAGAGATGATGGAGGGACATCAGGAAGAATTAAAAACCATATGCAGGAAGGAAGTGAAGGGAAAAATAAAGGAACAACAGCCTCAAAGGGAGTATATAAATGATAGGGGAAGACAGAGTGAATTATGGCATGGAAAAGAAAGAATGAGAGAAAGAAATCAGTGGAAAAGGGAAAACGATTCCTGTCATGCTGACTTAGCATGATGTTGCATAGTTAACACGATCCCAGTGGTCGAAAAAATGGTTATTAGATTTGTCGTGTTTTACCACATATGAGCATTTAGGTCTGATTTCATATAAACAAATCAAGTTGGAAGCTCCTGACAGAAATGGAAAGGAAGCTTTCTACATTTTCATAAATGAGTAGATTCATAAACTTGGACTCTTAATGTCGTTAGCATAATTACATTTCATGACGACCTTTCGTCGGGACACAGACAAGAGGGGGATATTCCAGTGCAGGCTTAGGCAAAAACTGTTTCATAAGAAGGACCTCTCCATTGAGTTCTCGGCTGCTCTATTCAATTTTCTGCCTCAGTGGTATTCTACAATCAGGCCCAGGAGATTTACCTACGGGAAAGAGCCAAATTTGATAAGCTCAACACTTGAGACAAAGTTTGAGAGCATACGATTGACTGCTACACATTCTTGGCCAATACAACTGGCTCCCAAACTGATTTAGGGTAATGTCTAAACTCCAGCCAGCTCATTTTATGTGTGAGAATAATAAAAAATCCTAACCTATTATTCCCCCTTCGCTCTGAAAGAAAGCAAACACTCATGTCTTTCTAACTTTTCCCAGCTCACTTTGAAGGGTTTCTTCATTTCTATCAAAGCAACTGCAAATCAGGGCTCACCTCGTCCAGGATAACCACGGCATTTTCGGCAGGTGCTGGTCGGGGGACGGAGAGGGACGGTCCAGGCAGTGAGACATTGGACAATCGCCTCTTCCTGACACCAGTACAGTTGTTTGGGATCTTAAAGGCGCAGCGCTTGTGATAGTTTAGCCCACATCCTTCAAACATGAAAACACAAATCAGTCACAAACACTGAAGTAGTGTAAATGCTACAGATTACAGTGCATGTGTGTGTGTGTGTGTGTGTGTGTGTGTGTGTGTGTGTGTGTGTGTGTGTGTGTCTAACCTTCACATTTGAGCCCCTGTCGAACGAGACCCCATAGCATCTCCCCGCAATAATCGCAGAAGGTGGGGGCCTTGTAGGAGTGGACATAAAGAGCATGGGGTCGGATCTGGAAGTCTTCAACTGTGGCTTGAGCTAGAAACAATACACAAGTGGTATAACTAAAAGTTGGCAAAAGCTAAATAAATCTGGAAAATAGCTTCTTTTTTTTTTAAAGAAAAGAAAAAAAAAGAGAATCAGGAATCATAAGAAACCAACAATGAGAAAAGATGACAATGGAAACAAAATGAAAAGAAGAGAGCAGCAATTCATCACATGTATTTCAAACTGTTTTTAATATAAAACTGTTGTGCATATAAATGAGAAAAGTAATCGAATAAACTGCGGTTCTCCCTGCAATTGCTCCGATCCAAACAAATAAATGTGACTTTGTGAAAGTGCTATACCTGCACTGCTGCAATAGAGGGCGCCATAGCTGCAAAGAGATATTTTCAATTTCATCACTCCATGTATGAAAGTGATAGGGCACACCCATGAACCAGAGAAATGCAGATTTATCCTGATATATCACTCCATCTTTTTGATGGTCTCTCTGTCGCACGATTTTTTTCTTTCATGTCTCCACACAAAACCCGTGGGTGCAACTGATGCTTCAGTTCCTGTGCAATCATTAATGTGGCCGCAGTGACAAAGGAGGGTTAATCTTTATACTTGGGTTGAGCGGTAAAACCTGTGTGGTGGCAAGATGTCGGTGTGTGTGTGCATGTGTGTGTGTTCATTTCCTTTCAGGTGATTTCATCAAACGTATTTGCTCTTGGACAAATGAGGACAATCTCAGCTGTGATGAGATACAGACGTGAACAACAAACATGACATGGGGCCAGTAAAAAAAAAATAGACACTTACTTTGCTAAGAATCTGTTTCATATAAATAAAAGAGAGAACATCCTTTAACCAAATATCAATTTAAGATGTGGAGCAGAAAAAAAAGAAAATCTTCAGATGTCACAGAAATCTTCATGGGCAACAAAAGGCCAGACACACTGACTCAATCTGATTTGTTAATTTTACAGATGAACACAACATTTCCACAGGTAAGACAGGTCAAGGGTCAATTTTAGCGTCACCCCAAATAGCAAAATTTATCTTAATTTTTTTAACCCATGCCCTGGGACCACTGGAAGTTATTAGATGAATGCACACCATCAACACAGGCCACATTTTTGTCCATTTGAGAGAAATACGATGGCTGTTGGTGTGATTTTCACAGTTTGGGTTTGACTTGAGAGGGAAGAAAGAACTCAGGGAGGTCACATGTCATGGGGCGAACATAGCTGCCTGGCAGACACACATGAAAGGCGGCATTCATGAGCTTTTTCACACACGTCTGCAAAACAACTGGTTGCTTCTTAGCAGTCGCAGCGTTACGTAATGCTCGTCGTGCTTATTAGCATCAAACAACACCAAACATAATCTCAACACGTTGTTTTTCGCAGCACTTCTCACGAACGGAGAAGCTTACATGAATGCACTATCTGTTTGCTTTGTGGCAGAGAGTTTCCATTCGGAGGCCACAAGTTTCCATCTGACAAAAACAATTTATGACAAACAGAAGGTGTTGTAAAATAGCAATTTCACAATGAGTAGCAATGGTAAAGAAGGCGCTTGTGAAAGTGGGTGAGAATCTCAGGGAGTGAAAAGCAGAACAAAGGGACAATCGGTCAGGCCAAACCTCAAACCCCATGGGCCGAGATGGCCTGCGCAGTGTCCGCTGTGTCCAGGGCCGGCCCGCACATCAGAGCATGTTTACACTCTGCGTGTCTACTACAATCACTTACTGCAGCAAAAACAAACCCTCTTCTTTGAGCCGGCAGCCAAGAAAAAGCCACTTCTCACAGCGAGAGACATAGTCAAACCGTCTCTCTCCCACAGCCGTGGAATCCAACAACAGGTTGGTTAAGGGAAATGAATGGAAGATGGCGGGAGACAAATTGTGGGGCCGGAAAAAAAGGACAACATTTTCTTTCCCCATTTTTCTTGGGAATGTGGATCTCTCAGCTTGAGCTTCTCACAGAAAGATGTCCGACATGTGAAGCCCCTCTTCACATGCCGACATTAAAAAAACCTGCATTTGTAGCAAATCCAAGATCCGACTTTTCATCACGTATATCTCAGGCTATAAATTGTCAAGCTCCACTGCTGGAGCTAACACCTGCAGATGGATTTGTTGGGGTGGGAGGGATTAGAATGAGAGAAAGCAGGAAAGAGAGCAACAAAGACTGACACAAAAGAGAGCACAAGACAAACACAGACAGCCAGAAACAAAAAGAAGGAAGTTCTCCAGTCTTTAGTCTACATTCTTCAGCCCTGATGCCTGAAGTATCCTCAGATCCTGAACCTATACAATCATCATCTGTGTAAATCCCCACAAACAATACTCTCAGCCCAGGAGAGAGTGAGAGATATTCAGCACAGGTGGCGTCAGGTGGTTCCCAGTGAACACAGATGGAGCGGGAGAAGAGATTAGAGCCGAACATATACTCTAAGTCGTGTGTTGGTCTCAGCACTGCACAGGAAGCTGATTCATTCATCGCAGGAAAGGACAGAGAAAAGCCAAACACCTGCGTCGCAGCTAGAAAGGTGGACAATCTAATGGAAACTTTGATGAGGAAGAAAGGAAAAGAAACGTATCACCAAAAAAAAGCTGGTGGGTGAGGGGGTGGAGTGTCGGGTGATTCACTTGGAGTCATTAAGTCAGTAAGAAGAAGAGGACTGACCCACACGAGTGCCAATGAACAAGACAGCGCAGGCTGTTTTTTACTTGAAGGTGTGTCAACTGTGATGAGGCACAAAAGCTGGAACACATGAAGCTTCTTCCAGTTAATTATTTTAAAGCTGCAACAGCTAGTTATCGGCTATGAAAGGAATTTGAAGAGTTATTCTGTGAAAAATACATTCTCTGATTTTTGTGAGATTTGACATTTGATAAATCTGTCCCAATTTCTCCTCCTGACCCTAAGCTTCCATGATGGTCTGTAAAAATGTATTTGGATATCTCATCATTTAAATAAACATCTAAGGTTCTCAGGTTTAGCACTATAAGCTCTGGATGATTAAAAGCTTCTGTTCATTCAGTACCTTTGGATTTGCCAAGAGAAACAAATTCACAAAGGTCTGTTGAGTCAATGTTATTTTTTTCCTTCACACATACGCTACGTAACAATTCATTGTAAAACTACTTTGTTCACATTCTAACTAACCTGAGAAGAAAAACAGTGGGGAAAAGGTCATTCCACAGATTCAAGGCGAGACACTATACATCCATGTATAGTTTCACTGCAGCCTACATACCAGAGAGCACCACCTCAATGAGGTCTCCTTCGTGGATGTCCTCTGCCGAGGTCAGCCTCTGCAGGATGTTCTCGTCGTTCAAGTTGTGGCGGAACAGCAGGATCTTGTCGTACATGCCGAAGAAGCCGCACTCTGGGAACTGGAGAGAGGTGGATATACAAGTTTAGATATCAGCGAAGCTATAAGCCTGATAAATAATGACAGAAATAATGTAAGCATTATCTTGAAAATAATGGTAAATGCACTGTGGTGGGTCCACATCTGAAACAGCAACTAAGAACAACTGTGGCATGTATTTACAACCTTTTCTGTAGCCAACTTCCTGTAAATATGCACACACACTCATATTACATCATATGCAGTGGCTTACATCACCACCAGTATGGGGACCTGAGTATAATGAATCCAGCGGTTCAGGAAGAGAGCTCCTCCTCAGACCTCCTTTCCTCCCTTCAGAGGATGCTAAACTAAAAAGCAGGAGGAAATAGCACTATAACGACCCTTCAGTAAAGAGGAAGTAAGTTTTGTAAGTAATGCAATCAGTTATATTATTTAATAGGTGCACACAACACATAATTAACTGGTTTCCAACATGGCCAAGATCCCCCACCTCAGCCATCACCGTCACTGAGGATATCTGGGCCAAACTTCACCTAGACAAGCCAGGTCTGACCTGGAGCTGAGTGCACTGACATAAAGGCACATGACAAGGGGGCAGAGAGGAGGGTGGGAGAGGGAGATCGGGAAGGAGGAGGAGTAGATGGAGGAGGTAAACATCCTGAAAAGAGAAGAGGAGAAACAGCTCACAGGAATTGCAGTGCCAGTCAATGCTGACTGAGTCACTTCCTGTACTGTGGCCAGCCCATAGCCTCTTAAAGAGTGATGTCAATGACACAGGTCGATGAGGTCATGAGGGCTACAATGAAATAATAACACATACACAAAAAGTATACATGCAAATATCTGCTGCACACATGCACTTAATATTGAAGCTTGTACAAAGAAGCATACCAGCTCTCCCGTCTAGCATCATTCTGACAGGCGAAAAAAGCCAATCAGCAGTAGATGGATGTTGAGAGATGGTCCAGCATGGTTTGTATCAAAGCGGGAACTGTCATTTTACACTGTGATTTGGGCTCAGTCTCAGTGCCAAGCAGGCTGGTACTGGAGGATCCACCAGCTGTTTCCCCCTGAACTGGGGTCACGCACAATGGGCCACATAGAACAATGCCATTACGGCCCAGGAGCACTGGGGGTTGGCAAAGCGTCTGGGCACGGGACACATAACACACCTGGACGAACCGACTGCCAAGAAACACAGATACAGAGACGGCAAGACAGATTGATGGCTCAGGAAAACATGGGTGTATCGGATCACTCATGTCAACAAGAAGAATGAGCCGTCAGAAGGCAAAAATGTAATTCTGCACAGAAACTGATGACAACTGCTCTGGTCTTTCAGGCAGCAGGGTGGACTCCTTTGGACGGAGAGACACTCCGACAAAGGACCTGATTTTCCCTTGAAAGACCCTTCTCAGAATAGCATTCATGAACAGTCTATATGTTTGCTTTAGGAAAAGAGAACAGGTATCTGAAGCAACCATATTCCTCATTATACATATTATGCAACAGTTGCACTAAGGCATATTGGACCGATCAGTCAGTAACCAGGATATTGTTTCTGGAAAGATAAACTGCTGTTGAGAATTCCAGATGTGATATATATTCAATTCACCTCTGATGTGTTGGGCTGGAGGTAGATAGCTCACTGGAAGGCATCTCAAAACCAAAACTATCGGCACTACCAGACAGGGATAATTATATTATTCATATTGTGTATTCTATAGATATAAATATCATTGTATATGTAAATATGTATGTAAATTGACTTAACTGTTGTTTTGGATAAATGACTGCTGTAACAACATCATTTCCCAGTTTGGGATGAAGTATACCTATCTTTCTACATATCTATAATTGGGGAGGGGGTGTAATTTGGATGAAGTGACTCTAAATATGGCAATTAAATTTAAGGTGAATGAGAGTTGAATTAGTGCATTATTTTCATCTCAAAATTGCCCCAATAATTGCTAGAGCAGTACCTTCCAAATGGGGGTAGTGAGGTTGTGTGAGGTTAAAGCTTGCATATATAGTGTAAAATTATGTACCGCTTATTTTGTTTTTTTAATTACACCAGTAAAAAAAAAAAAAAACAAGAACATAAATGAGTCCCAGGTTAAAATCATTGGAGGCCTTTTGGGGAAAAAAAACGAAATTTTCTGGCACACGCGCACAATTACACACTATGATACTAATGAGCTGATAATATTGTGGTGCAGACGAGAAGCAAGCCTTCACTAACCCTGTGGGTCTGTGGTGTTTCATCGAGGTCTACTACCAACCAAATATGAAGATGATTTCTACTGCAAACACAAAGATTAAAAAAAAAAAAGTTCAATGGAGAACATTTTGCTTGGCTCTGAATGTAACACAAGGCACATGCCTGTGTGATGGAACATTTCCAACTCGCCCCGTCCTTCCAACATACCTACATCCTAAACCCTGTCACCCTCTGCGGTGATTAATGTTATGTGGCTCAAACCACCACCACACAGGCAGTGGGGGCATCCTTCCTGAGCCGCCTGCAGTGTCACGGTGGGGTTTTCCTTCGCTCGCCTGCTCTCAAACCTGCACGCACATGGGTCCATGCCCAAATCTAGCCAGCTGGAGTCACCTCCTCTTGGCACTCCCGTACAACACTTTCCACTGTACAGAACAGGTCCCATTCCAGAGCAGAAGCATCTGCAGGCTAACACGTAACGGCTGCGAGGGCAGAGGACACTACTTTTTTTTCCATGCCCCATTAAAGCAAGAGGAAGCCAGAGGTACTAGAACAATAGTTTGGCCGGTTTGGAACAGATTTTTAACAGTATGTTGTTCAGATACTACAGATAAAGTGATAACTGATGCTAACCTGTAGGTGCAAAGCAGCAATCTCTATTCACACGTGTTTTTCAGCTCCCTGCACACATGCATGTAAAAACAAACCTCCGCCATGCTCTTGGACATATATGCACCCTCACACACCATCTCCCACACATGCTACTGCATACATCTCCGACGCCCATAGTGACTAAGCATGTCTTTTGTCATCTCCAGACGCAAATCCATTCAGCGTTGCAGCCGCGACCACACACGCACACCAAAGACCCCAGCGCGACGGAGCTGTGTGTGAGGTCCACAAGTCAGGCTGGAAAGACGAGTGGAAAGGGGCTTTGCAGTAGTAAGCTTTTGTTAAACGAACTAATCCGCCATTGATATGCTAAATCCTGTTATAAGGAAAGAGAGTGAGAGGCAGGAGAGACGAGGGAAAGAAGGGAGATGAAGGGAGGGGGTTGGTTTCAGGGAGCGGGACAGATATGAAATATGGTCCTAATACACTGGGAGCCAAAAACAAATTACCTCAAGACAGCCATGAAGACATGATCTGGTTTGAATAACCAAGTGTGCCATTTGGCATTGAGGAATATTGATGCTTTCTCTTGCATAGCTAGCACTATCAGTTGCAAAATGATAAATTAGGGAAACGACTCATAAGTCATAACTCATCAATGTACAATGTGACATTAAAACTGGGGGGGGCTGCGGCTTGTGTTGAATGTTCTGCTGAATTTCTTCGCTATCACAGTGAAATAACACAAAAACAATGTGTGAAGACAGCCACTAAGTCATAGAGGACAATAAAAGCTTTTGTGGGAATAAAATAGTGTTCACATGATTAATGCGGTTAGATATTTGTGATTCTGTGCATGTGGGATGTGTGGCTGAGGTGGGTGGCAAAAGGGAAGCACAGGCTCTGACAGATGGCCATGTGATTACAGTAAGGAAAAGTATGCTGCTTGACCTCAGGCTGCCTCACACCTTTATTAGTCTGGCAGCAGGCCAGACAGATGTGGAGGGACGGTTACAATAAAATGTCCTGCTCCAGATCCATCTGCATGTACATATTGTACATGTGAAGCTCAGTAAAGATGCATAAAAACAGCAAGCTGTAGGTCATGTGCACACTAATGTTAGGTTAATCATCTGGTATATTAAATGGCGGAAAATAGTAAAAACTAAATGAACCTTAAAAATATGTAATCAAATTTTGCATCATGCATTGTTTTAGTTTAATATCACATAAGATCAAAATGCATTAGTTGCCGATTGTTTTGAAGTGGATCAAATGATGAACCAACTCTGATGCATTTTAAAATGCGTCTTTTTATTCTTTTTCAAAGTATGACTTTCATCCACACTAACTGTGTTTTAGACCACTGGTGATGGATATTTTCACCAGCACTCCTGAAAGTGGATGTATTTGTTTTGTAATTCCATATGATTGGCACATGACGTGATCTTCCTAATTTTTACTCTGTATCTAATCTGACAAAAACACAGTAAGCGGTCATTATACACACACATATATATATAAATTACTAACCAAGGGTGCAAAGCAAACATTGACCCAGGACTTCCAACCTTCCACAATTTAAAGATGTTCTCCTGAACTCTGTGATCTAGATATGACATGGTTCTTGCTATGTGAGATTACTCAACAACACACAACACGTCTTTAGCCAGTATCTCAGTTTGATTTTGAATTTAGCTAGCATTTTGGCAAAGCTAAAAATGAGTGGATGGGAAACAAAGACATATTTTCTTCCTGATGCTTATCTGAACTGGGAAACTGTGTTGAAGATGTTTTCTGAGCTGCCCTCGAGCAGGCACTTAGCTCCAGGCTGAAGGAGGATGTTGTTTTACTGGTCAGCTCCCAGCTGTAAATGTGCAAAACTGAATGAATGTATGTATACAATATTATGGATAAGCTGTAGCATTATAGCAGTAGAGGACAAAGGAATATCGATCTCCCTGCAGAGGACAAACCTAAAGAAGTTCACCAAGGTACGGAGTTCCTGGGAAACACTAAAGCAAAGTCAGGAGTAATGTGGCCGTTCATTTAGCTTGAGGTGGCAAGATAAACATGAGATCACAAGATCATCACAAGTGTAATACAAGGTGCTTCTTCTAAATAAGTCCTTTGACTGATAATTTATCTGCAATCATCAAATAGTGAGACTGCCCCAGAAAACCTCAACCAGAAGGCACAAGATGTTGAATTGTTTCTGTTTTATATTTGTAGAAAGTCCAAGAGAGTCGGCATATGATGACATATACATTCAAACTGTAAATAAAAGTGATGAGCTTCACAGTACGTCATGAAACCATAAGTTCCATGGCACCATAAAAAGGGTTTCACAAAAAGGAAAACACTTTTTTTTCATCAAAACAATGGAAAAAACATTGTGTAACTTTGAGGTGTATGTCAAAACACACAAAAGAGAAAAACATACTTCAAAAAGTTGTCAAATGAATGCACTGGAAAATCCAATTATGTTCTCACACGAACCTTATGGGGGAAAGTGTGTAATTACTTTGTTCAAGTCACATCAAACACGGCGTGGAAAGCTGTGTTAATTTATTAAAGTCAACAGTGGAATAGCATTTGTTTTCATTACATATTATCAATGTAATACCATGCAAACGCTTTCCACACAGCATGGTACGAGAAACAGATGCACAATGAACTATATAATTGCTAGAAATGGGCATTAAACATAATTATTTTGTCACATAAAGTGAGGTTTCCAAAAATGGCACACTGGAAACAATCTGGTTTTCCACTGTCTTGTTCAACATTGTGTGTATTTGGTCCTCTGGTTTACATATAATTTGGCTGTATGATTTCTAAATAAATTACTTTGATGACACAGATGTCCTCCCTGTAACTATCTAGGAGAGGGAATAATCCAAATTTAATGAACTGACTGGAATCAGCAGTGAGCAGAAAATATCACACAGTGTGTTGATGTGTTACTGCAACCATAAAAGCAAAACAACCGAACACATTGCTCCTTAACCTGTTGTGAACTTTAGAGATGAAAAAGATTGCTAATAACAAACATGCAAGAAAAAAGTATTGGAATGCGACGCACATCATGACTGCAAGGAAGGGGGCAAAACACTATCATACAGTCGTATGGTCTCAGATAAACAACTGAAATAAGCAGATTTCCCAAATCTCTGGACTATTATCTGTCCCAGACTTTGTACATTTTAGTTTGTACCAAACAGATACTAATATTATATGACATTTAAAAAAAATCAGATGACAATAGGTCATGAAAAAACATTTTTAATAACGATCCCTTAAATTTAGTTATTATAGGGCTGTGGTCATGTTATGTATGAAATGGAACATTTTCCATTTGGAATAAATGTACAAATACTTTGTAACAGATACATTATTTCTAAATTACCTCAAACAAAGCGATACGTTTACAAAATCGGAGAGCAATGTGATGCAAGATGACAGCATCTACCACACCACCCACCATTCTATTCACTGAGCAAACTATTTTAAGTGATTTTGCAGAGTAACAATATACTGTAGATCTACTGTCCTCCACCCATGATGAGTCAAGCAACTGCATAGAATGTTCTTCCCTTCTCCGCAGTGAACACATTCTTCTTTTCAATGGTACATTACATAAAACTATTTGATCCTCCATTTGCAGGCACAGGCCAACACAAACACACTACAGCTGGGGGGAGAAAGAGTGGGGTGGAGTGGGGTTGGGTTGGGGAGGTGGGGGGCACTGCCCTCATATGGTTTATATTCAAGCAGGCATCACTTGCGGGATAAAGCAAACTCATCCCATCACTCTCCACGACATACATACACTCATAACACGTGCTCCTCCTGAACTCAAGTCTTTTCCACTGCAAAAGGAAGACTCCACTAAGTGTGACCATCCGCAGCAGTCACATGCAGCGGAAAGGAAACTCGTTTGGTGGCAGTTGCAGCAAGAAAAGCTGTGACTTTCTCACTCTGCCTGCTGCTGACTACTTGTTTCCTTCCATGTGGCAGAGTATGGCTCATGATTCATTCATGTGTTTTTTTTTTTTTACTGTATGAGGCTGTGTCATCGTAAAACACAGCGGTATGTTCTTCAAAACAACAGATCCAGTCCAGTCAGCCGAGCGTGGAATAAAGCTTTATCTGAACTACATCTTGCGCTGCAGTCAATTTCAATGTGCATCACACCGTAGCAATGCACTGTCAAAACTGTAACACACATCACACGAGTGGAACATCTTCACCACCAGTCAGCAGTAACTCCACCTCTCTTTATGCAGTTGCCTTGTACAGACAAGATGCAGTAATGATGTTGTTTGAGCAACATCCCAGAGCCCGAAACCACTCGTTACCACATGTCTTTCTTCAGCTTGTTTCAAAAGTTCCACTTCTAGTGCAGACGAGGTGGAATCAAGACTCTTAACCACTGAGCTTTGGTCCAGGGCCTTGTCCACACCATGGCGTAGTGGGAGACTACACCTGTTATCCTAGACCTCTCTCAATCATCAGGAGACAGTAACAAAGCTATACCGCTTACCTAATTTACATCAATCACAGTGGCTGATGGTTTCCAGACAATTCTCTTCCTGGTTTTTAAGAACATTGCTCTGCAAAGAAAACCCCGCAATTATTTCACCAGGCTTTTGATTATTTGAATCTGGAGAGACAATACTTTTCTGTGGCCATTTGGCCTGCAGTACAAAAGCACTGAAGTGGAGAGGCGATATTGGTGATGAGGTCAGTGTTTGGTTGCTAGCCACTGCATCCCAAATGAGAACCAGGTGGAGTATGGCCTAATAGCATAGTTTTTTTTTTACATTCATGACAGAAACTGTCTCATCCCTGTTCGATGACTGCGCTTGTGTGGGTGTTTGCTTGCATGCATATGTGCGTGAATGAGTGTGCATGAGTATTTCATGCATTAACAGCAACCAGAGGCCAAGCAGCGAAAAGGAAGGCTGAGTCACAGGATCTAAGGCCTCTCAGGAAGAGAGCAGTGTGATCTAAGACATGCTTGGCCAGGCCCCTGCACACTGTTGATGAGTTATAGCCCCGCTGCGATCCTCCACCAGTGACTCCGCCTCACAAATATACTGCAGTACACACTCCATCTTCCATTTCTGGCCTGAAGTAGCAGGGGAAAGCTGCCAGATTCACCTCCACACAGGGCAAATAAACAGGTGAACCTGGGGGGAATTTATGTGAGATTGATGGCGAATGCACTTTCTCTTGTTCTGGCTGAGCAGGAGGTCACAAGGTTAGCACTAATAGCAGGATGTAGGAACATGCTGCTGTTGCTCAACAGAAACATTAAGAATTGCTGTGGGTTTGGTGTTACAGTAAGTGGGCCGGCGTTGAGGTTCTCTCTTTCTTTATGATTAATAATAAGGATTTCCTTTAACTTTTTACTTACCTTTTGTTGAATCAGCAGTTTCACAGAAACACAACTATACCTATGTAAATAAACCACACTTAAACCAAACACTCAGCGGAGCCAAATTCCAACACTCGAGCTGTCACCTCCTTCAAAACATGGGACACCCAAAAGGCAATTTCTCTAAACATTTGAACATAATTGCCATAATGGCAAGTGCAGTGTAGAAAGCTATTTGAGCGCGGGCACGCGGACTGAACAGGCTGTGCTGCTCTGCCGACCACAGCAGATTGGAGAGCTGGAGCAGAGAGAATATGGAAACTGGGAGCGGCTCTAAGGGGAACTAACCAGAAAGTGCAGCTGGAGAAAGAGACAGTGACAAAAGAAGTCATGCTGACTGGCTGCCTGTTTCCCCTGGGATATAAAAATGTTCAATCAAGCCAATCAAACAAAAGTGGAATTATGATACAACCACTTTTCTTTTCATTTGGCTTTTCACTAGGGCGTTTCCCTTCATAACACAGTAGGTTTCTTCTTGTATTCTTGTTGTATCAACGTGTAATTGCACTTCCCCTGCCACCTCCCTATCAGATTGACAGATCACTCACTATGTTGAAAGACAGGAAAGGCAAACAGTGCTGAGAAAACAACACAAAACAAGACATTCTGCAACCTGCTCCTACAGCACAGGTCAATAACGCCACACTAATATGACTGCGTAGCTACAACAGACACCATGTGGTCTTCATTGCAAGATGCTGGAGACACTTTTGGCATGTTAACACATCTGCTAAGATCAAGATTATAGCATGTGTTTTTAATAGCCTTTTGAGAAGTGCTTCAGTTTCAAAGTGACATTAGCGATTAACCAGGTCAAATAAGCGGGGGTAAATATCTTAAAGAGGGCAGTGTTCATGTCAGTCGACCCCTCCTCTTCAGCATTTGTCATGGTTGAAGTCCTCCAAGGTTGCTGAGGTTGTCAGCGAGTGCAGTGAAGGAGGAGCGCACGTCTATAGAGGAGAAACTCCAGCCGTTAATGAGTAAATTAATAAAGGAAATGAGACATCCTCTTTTGGCAAACTGTGTTATGCTTCGGTTACAAATTTATGAATGGAAAATAGTGGAGTCTCTCAGGAAGTGCTCCTAAATCACCACACGTGGTTGGCTTCACAAGGACAAAGTCACCAGGATTCCTGCGCATTAAATGGTTCAACAATACTGCGCTGCTGGCTCCCACTTCAATATAATCACAATCAAAGCCCATTCAGCCAGCATTAACAGAGATTGGAGTGATGCAAGATTATCTCCTGCCAAAAGTCAAGTATGGTGAAGGGCATTTGTGCAAAAAAAAAAAAAAATCCAAAGCAAAGCCACACTTGATGGCAGGAGCGGCCTTCTATTGATGGTTCTGACACAGACTGAGCAGCAGGACATCAGCCGTATGGTGGCCACAACCCCCTCTGTGCCCCACGCAAGGCCCGCCAACGGGGCTGTCCCCCTGTCCCTGGAGAGGACCACTCTTCTCCACTCTGTCATTCTCTCTAGCTCTTGTGGCCAGGCCCTGTGTTCTGCCTTGCCACTTTACATTTAGAGGAGAGCAAGGCGGCAGAAATGTGCACTACAGATGGTAGAAATTACTTAGCTCACTTAACTTCAGGGATTTTTTTTTTCGTTTTCTTCTCTCTCTCTCTCTCTCTCTCTCTCTCTCTCTCTCTCTCTCTCTCTCTCTCTCTCTCCGCTTTTCCACAAATTACTCCAAGACTGGGGAAATTGATAGACTCCTTGTGCAAGTCCGCTCTCGAGTTGTACATGGAAGATTTTTTTTTTCCAGCAATCCCAATTGTGATATCAATTTAGTCCTCCTTTGGAATACATCAGTATGCCTTAAAATGAACACTGAAAACCATCTAATTTGGAAAAAGACTAAGGCCCTAACCAAGAACCAACAGTGAATATTTTGACTCAACAGTGACCTGTTTTTTCTTGACAAGCTGAATGTGCTTTCCAGGAAACGTCTGGCCTCCCCGTATATCACACATAAAGCTCTGTGCTGTTGGGATGTCCTCTGGGGTGAAATATGGCTGCCAGCTCTATAGGAACATGCAGATGTGGGCTTATACAGTCGAAGAGAGGGAGGGAGGGAGGGAGGGAGATGGTGGTGATTTATTTCCCGTGTGTTTCAGTTAGTTTTGGTCACCGTGAACTGCAGTCTCTCCATTTTCCATCTGCACCCTTCTTTCTTGCTATTTTCTCTTCTCATTTTCTTCCCCTTGCGTCTGTTTTTGTCTTCTCTTGCTCCTTCCTATAGATCCTGTTTCCCAGACTTGTTCTTCATAACAGACCTCGACAGTGCAACAGGTGAAAGGGCTGGTAAGATTACATTCATATATCAATCCTATAATCTGATCACAATTGCACACAATTACCTTGTCAAATCAATACACAAAGGCATATTAAGCACCGTTGTGACAGCATATGCAAACCAAAGAAAGACGCCTCTACTGTTGCAACTCAATCTAATTCATTTTAAAAAGGAATGTTGCACCGTGTGTATTATCTTGTTACATTGCATCACAGAAGTGATATACTCCATGGTTTAGAACCATCCAAATCCTGTTTTTTTTTATAATACTCTGCTATTTTACTGTAAATTGTCCAACGTAGCCTGTTTCTGACTCTGAAACTGGCCTTTGTCTCACTAATTACAGAGGCAGCTGTACAGCCCTCAACCAAAAACTGCAAGTTACAGCACTAACAAAACCAGTAGGGAAACCTGTGGCTGAGGCAGCTGCCTTTCACAGCATTTACAGCTGGACTGAAAATGCAGCAATATCCTAAGGACAAGCGCTAAAAGTATTCATAAAAGTAACATTTGAGGTGAAGGTTTAATGTTCTTTTCCATTACCTTTGCCAAAAGTACTTCAAATTTCCTTGATCCTTCTAAGCTTTGTCATCCCCTTTCATGGCGAGAAAAAAAAACGTTTTACTGTTGCCAAGCTACACTTGAAAGTTATATCAAACATGCTGCTGTCAACATTCACCAGAAAACATCTCCACTGAAAAATACATTGTCTGTAGAATATTAAATACAGTCCCATAAAGACTGAAAACTAAACTGTGTTGATTGTGCATTCACCATTACACCATCCATCAAACTTTAGTCACATGTAGGGCACTACCAAAAGTGTTTAGCTTCAAATATCTCAGTTCCTAGCAGTCTAATCCCACCCATCCAGAGTAACATCACATCATCCTCCAAAAATGCCTGGGTGAAGAGGAATGTTCTGTAGCTGGCTGGCTGTCCAGGCTGACCAGCTGGCTAACTGGGAATCATTCTCAGGGAGTCATGAACTTTTGTCCCGCCACTGCTCCCTTGCTGACTGCACGAGAGGACTTGGGCGACACCAAACAGGAAGCTCTCAACAAGTGGAAGCTATGGATGTTTATCTCGCGCCATTCATCAAGCCAAATAACCAGACAGAGAAGTCGGGACCCAACTAGTGGAACAAGGCTGTCCCGACTTGGAATTGCATGCAGTCACTGGCAGGCCTTCAATGCGCTGTTGTGGGTTAGATGGGTACCCAACTGGGAGGGTCTCCACCACCCACTGACTGGCTCCCTTCATCCTTTCTCACAGTCCTCAAGGAGCCTGGCTTGGAGTTGATACCCTTGTGCCAAGTGGTGACACTAGAACGGTCATATTTTAAAATGTTCCGTAGATTGCAGGGGCAGTGACTGCAAGCTGCTCTCAGAGACTGAGACTGAACCAATCAAGATCAGGTTGCCTCAGACTGCTTGACCTTAACCACTAAAGTTGGTGAAAGTGGTCCAAACCACTACTATCAAAATCAACTCCAGATCAGCGTAGAGAAAACGAGAGAGAGCAAATGTATTCTGTGGTAGCCAAGTCATGTGGTTGAGTCTTTAGCAGGAAAAGGCATGAACTGTATGAAATCTATACAATACAGAGCTATTATCACAGACTGTATGACTCTCTGTCAAACAATGAGACTGATTCAAAACTAACAAGTTCGGGAAAGATATGAAATGTCAACTTTGAAGCAATGACACGTTATCTATTGTAAAAGAGTGTGCGTCTGCTATTGCACATGGGCTTGTTTGTGAAGTCATTTCATTGCATGATTATGAGCATCTTTAATACAAAGGCTGATTGAAAATTGGACACGAGCTGATTTGTCATGATGTTGCCGTTACGTACATCAAAAGTCTGTGTGATGTTATAGTTTGGCATGCCAGTGAAGGAACGGGCTCCAAAGAGGAACACTAAAAAGAACACTGGCTGGCAACAGTGCAACAAAGTAAAGCACTCACTTCAACTTTCTGTCCTTAAGCTATGGTCACAAGCTTTCAGAACATAGTGGCTGTTTGTGTTTCTGGTGCCAGTGGAGACACTGAGTATTATAAAAGCAGCGATTACATGGCAGCAGTCTCGTAATCAGTAATGAGACAAGGCAAAATAACGTTACAAGGTACCTTGATGAAACTCCACTCTAAGTATAAGCAAGAATGTAGCCATGTGCCTCTGTATCATGAAGCAAATGAAAGAATGTAAAAAGTCACTGTGGTGAATGCAGGCTAGCACAATAGTCATGGACAACTCATGCATCTAGCATGTGTCTGCGGTGGTGAAATCAACAGACACCTATAAGTCAAACTTTACTGCTCCAATAGATCAGTTGATGTAGGTGAGGTAGATTGGCTACGTATTGGGGGGGGGGAAATGGAGCAGAAATGAATCAGTGTCAGAGCTACTTCTTCCAGCCTGAATGCACACTGGGATGCCTTGAAAAGATCTAATGTGAAAAGTGCATCTGGGTTGCTGTTCTTGACCTGTTGGCACGGTGACCCAGACTAAGATAAACAGCAGGAAGATGGAGAATGTGCTTAGTCACAAGGTTGACCGCTGCCAAGACATCAACATGATTAATATTGTGATTAACATACAAAATAAATACCACTATGAAAGCTGTTTACAACAGCTGACGCAGCAGAAAACCTGACACTTAATGGATGGATTTAAGTCAGAATAAGCATGTTTGTTGCGTGGCTGAGTGGTGAGTCACTTTGTGAAGCAGGCCAGCTCTCAACAGAGGAAACAGCAGCACTAAGGGGGATACACTTCCATCCAGACTCTATCTCCATACAGACACCTGAGATTCTGCTGACTGGGGACATCCTGGGACGATTGTCAGCGGCTAAGCCAGGGACAGAGATCCTCAGCTGGAAAAGTTGGACAGGGTGAGTGGACTTTGTAAAAAGGCTCACTGTTGTCATGCATATTTTTGAACAAGAAATGAGGCAGGGATGGACCGGAGATCGCAGAAGGCCGACAGTCATATTTTCCATTGATATCAAAGCCATGTGGCTAGATTTCATGAAATAGCTGAGGCAGTACACTGCATTTGGCAGTGTTTAATAGAAGACATTTGGATAAATGCATTGGATATGTTTTGTGGTGATGATGTACTATATATTATCATGAAAAGTATTTACAGGATGATAAGATATGTATTGTATATATCGCTTTTTCAAAGTTCCATATATTAAATTGTTTCCTGACTTATTTTATGGGAGTATGTGGCATTTTTAACTGAATGCATGTGATATGACGTGATACAGATTGATAAAATTGAACATGGGCAATAGGTGAGCTTGATCTTGTCTTGGCAGAATATCAGCACTGACTCACCATGAATGCACTGTACTGATTTTCTTTTTACAGCTCGTCTTCAAAGCATCATATTTCCACCGTTTTCCTGTTCTTGCAACTATGCCAATATGTTACAGGAATCAGGATCCATGTAAATATGCGCTCAGCAGACCAGAACTGTTCATAACTAGCTAGTGAGAATCAGCAGACCTCGTAAAGAACAACAACATTACCCTTCTCCTCTGGAATGTCAACTTGGACAACATGGAACCAAAGGACACAGGCTCAGAACAGAAAGCTCCTCCTCTACATTCTACTTGGTGTTCAACACAAGTCTTTTTTTCCTTTCCATTATCATCATCTCAGACTCAAATAAAGCTCTGACCAACCGAAATGTTCAGATCCCGGTGACTGATGAAAGTGCTTCCCTTAATCACTCGCTTTTTATTCAGTAGATGATAATTACGGACACAAAGGGAGTAATCATCATTATACACAAGAGAGGTTAGAAAAACAGCAACGTGTGGATGCACACAGGAGCCATTTCATTATACCAACAGGCTTTGCACACCATTAATCCCACACGACTATGAAATAAACATGCATGGGTTTAAGGAAGACAATAACTGAGTATGTAAAGGTAGAGCACCTACTCTACATATGTATAGAAATACAGTCTATTTAGTAGATGAACAAGAATAGTTGTTATCGACTTATAATTTAATTTCCAGTACTTATTATACTGACTGCTCAAATGCACTGCTGGTTTAATGGTTTGTTGTGAAACACTTTTTTAAATCTTATTTGGTGTTTGTGGAAGAGCAACAAACTTTTTCTGATGGACGAAACAACTTCTTATGAAAGCAACATCTGTGGTCTTGTAGCTTAACAAAGCATATAGGGCCACTTCAAAATACAAAAAAAAAATTAAAAAACTTAAAATTCTTAAAACTATGTTTTAAGAACTTCACAACATGAATATGAGGAAGACGCATTGGGAGAAGTTGAAAATTATTAAAGTGCAACTGTTGAGCTGTTTCAGTACGAGCCTGAAATTCACAAGCCTGAAGTGTAACTTTCAGCCATTCGCTGACCTACTTTATACTTTGGTTCCGCCCTCTGAGGTGTCAATCACAACAGAACCAAGAGAGCTGTTGTCAAATGTTATGATGCCTTGAAAAATTGTTCCTTACAATAACTGAATTGCAAACTCAAATTTGAGCTAGACGGAGGATTTTAACGAGGTGGGTTTTAACTACCTTGACAAACATTTTCAGGGACATTCTGGAACGTTTCTTGAATATGGACAAAACGTAAACAAACGAACAATCTCAAAAATAAAGCAATTTTGTTAAACTATGTAGAGGTTTATGTAAACTAGGTGGCCGATGATTGATGTTGTCAATGGACAACGACATGTAGTAACACTTGTACGGTCCTTTAAGCTAATATCAGCAGTTGTTTAGATTGAAGGCAGTCAGCAGGCTAACTTGCATGCATAATCACATTGTATAACACTGATTAATCAATATCATAAAATAATCAGCATTATACCTACAATGTCATGACATTATATCTATCAAATAGATAAAATACCTAGCAAAGCTTAACATCAAGAAACACATGGCGCTTCATTTCAGAAACAACCACAGAGAGTGGAGCAGCAGGTAACTCATCATCTCCTGATATTACTGCGGATGTGAGACAAGGTGAAATATTTATTTTGCACATATTTTCTCAATGTAGGGATTGGAAAGATAAGATGGTATTTTTGGGTTTGGCTTATACCGAAATACTTAAATAAGGAAGGAGGGTTGAATTGGTGTTGTATTTTCAAACTGTGTAGACTTAAACTCACACACATCACAGATTATTATTACTTGTTTAAATGTGGTATGAACAGTTAATTAGTGACTACCCTAATAACCACAACAGATCCATGTGTACAATTGTTTGCCCCAAAAAATGTTTTAAAGATGCATGAGATACATGGATCAAGCGTGGAAGGGGGCCCATAGAGATCGCTTTGTATAGAGCCCAGACTTTTGTGCTGCACCCCTGCCAACATCACACAGGCAAAGCAAAAACCATCAAGTAGTTCTGTGTACGTTAGTGTAGACAAACTTGTCAGCCTGCACTTGCACCATGTAAGTTCAGCAATACATCACAACATAAATAACTGGCTCTACTACACTGTGTCCTGTAACCGGAGCAGTATTGGTGTTGTTGTGTGCATGCTTCTGTGGTGTTTGACTCATTTTGGGGCACAAGGCCCAGATGTCTGCTTTGAAAAACAAAACCTAAACAGATGGATATGGTAGGAAGCTGGAAAAACATACGTCAGTGCATCATGCAACTTCCCACTTAAGATGACGTTAGAGAAAAAAACATTTGACGAGAGATGTCCTTAATAACAGAGTGTTGATCAGTTGAAAGAGTGTTTCAATAAGAGCCTTACCTTTTGGTCCACTATGGAGCACACCAGGTCCTTGACAGCGGACAGCGACAGGTCAGAGGCCTCCAGGTTCACCATCTCTCTGGTCAGTCCTATCTGCAGCAGGAAGGACACCCCATGGAAAGAGCTGCGGGAGTTGGTGGGGCTGGGGGCGCTGTGACTCCCGTTGGACAGCCGTGCGTAGCACAGTCCAGGTGACAGGGCGGAGGACGGGTGGTGCGGATGGAGAGAGTGGAGGAAGGCTCGAGGTAAGGACGGGGGAGAGGAGGCAGACATTGGGTTTCTTCCAATGGCAACGTGGAATGCTGAATGGTGGAGGTTTTAGTGAGGGCTGGCAGAATAAAACACAGTTGACTGTTGGCAGGGGGAATCTTTGCTCCTCATCTGTGGTACAGAGTCAGCACTGTGTGTGTGTATTTTTATCAAAGTGACATTGTTTTTCATAAATTAAGAGGGTAATAGGCGATCCGCCCACCTGAGCTTACACAACACACACTCATTCACTTTTTGGGCAGGTGATGGAGAAAAAGTCTGTGAACAATCCGCAGACTTCTGCAGTAAAATCACTGCAACAAGCTTCATATCCTGGAGTGGCGCTCCTTCTCCTTACTGAAGTCAGTAATCCACTCTGACCACAGGAAGCCTGTCACCACAAACATACACACACAGAGACACATTTAGTGATAGTCTTATAAAGAAAAAAAAGGTATTCACCTATCTGAATACAGTAGAGACAGTAAAGGACTGATGCACGTTAGAGGCTCTCATTATGTTGTGTTGCTGTAGAAATGAAACAAATATTTTCTTCCCTTTGAGAACACTTTTGAGTCGAACTCATGTCGAAAAAAACATGTTTCGGGCAATCTGCCTTTTCCATTTACACACAGAACAGTGAGTTCGCCACTAACTATCATCAAAGAGTCTGCCAGACTCGTCTTGAGTTGTTTTGGTCGCAAGTGCTTCCCAGGGTTAGCTTTAAGCTAACTCATACTGCCTTTATGTGAACGGAGCAGTGCTAAAGGAGCCACAGCTGTAACGTGCGTGTGTATTATCATTCGTTTTAACTTTACTATCGACCTTTTTTGACAAAAGTAAAACTATTAACACAACAAATGCCACTGAGCTCGTGTGCAAAACCAGAATAGAATAGCCTAGAAGACACGTCAAAGTTGATAACGCGTACAATTCCTGTGTTTGTGAGAATTCAAACTCCACAAACATCTGGAACCAAGGCTTCTTAACATCTGCACCCTCCCACTTTCGACAGGCTTGCTGGCAGAACACAACCCGAGTCGAGAATGCCAGCAAAACAAGTTATACAAGAGCCTAATTCACACATTTAGACGACTTTGTTGGAGTTGAACTATCTCATCATGTCTACGACGTCGCTTGAAAATAATTCCAGAAGTTATACTTTACCTTCACAGTCGGCGAAGGGCGCTTTTCTTTCCATAGTGAGTTTACTGAAGAAACTTTGTGACTCCATCAACTGAGGAAAGCGGAGTCCGAAGTTTAAAATGCTGCACTGGAAGTCGCACACAGAAGCGCAGCCTCGTAGCTGAACGTTACATGTAACAAATGCCGACAAACGTATTACACACAGGCGCGCTGAGACTCACCGAGTCGTCCATTTGTTTTCTCTTATCTTTTATTCCAGATTGTAAATTCATGCGCATCTTATTATCCTTCCAGCTGTGTCTACTCCCCCCGCTTGACGAGAAAAATGAGCAGCGACCGTCGCTGGGGGTTGGAGTCTTTTTATTATCTCCGCATAACTGACTTTCCGTGTGTGGGGAGCAAAACTTGAACTACAGTCCCTGTGAAGCAATGGCGCCTCCGATGGAGCTCAAACCAATGCGCATGTGCCTTTCTTTTCCGTTATTTCAACTTGGCCATGCCAAGAAAAAAAACTTTCTTCTACACGACCCGGGTCGATTTGTAATACAGTGGTTTCTTAAGTGGGGTACAGGAGTCTCAAGGGACCCTCAAGGGGTTCATATAAGTCCCCCCCAAAATAAGGAATGCATTGATTTCATTTTACTCTGCTGGGTTGTCTCTCAAACTATAAACAGCTTAGCAGAGGTTTCAAGGCTATGTGTGTTTTTAAGATGCCTGACATGGGAAGTGTAGGTTTAAGCTATCTGTTCAATTAATTATTGGGGCTACCAATTCTGAGAATTGAAGTAAAAACAGGAAAAAAGTTTGGAATTTGCAAGGATGCTTACACATTATCTAACTGCCAACTCGTGTTTTTGATGATCTACACACACACACACACACACACACACACACACACACACACACACACACACACACACACACACACACACACACACACACACACACACACACACACACACACACACACACACACTAGGAAATGGCTGATTGTTAAACTTGGTACGTGCTATTCAGTTCTGAGATTAAAATCGATTTACCTTCAAGCACAATGTTCAGCACACATACAAATACATTAAATCAATATGATGTAAAACAGAATACAGAGTTTATTGACAAAAATACATTTTTAATTGGATTAATACTGCGGAAATGTGGGATCTATTCTCTTCGCCCACGCCATGAGGCCTCCACTGATGTCTTTCACTGTGATACTGTCCACTTCTGATCCACTCATCTTCTCCACCGCCTGCACCGCCTTCTGAGAGTCATTACCCAGCTTACAGATCACATACACTGGAGGAATCAGCAGAGAGAAAACCCTCAGAGGCTGGATTTAATGTGGTATCCAGTTGATCTTAAAGACTGAATATGCATCCCATTTCAAATGACTATTTCATGTTAACACAGAGTAACGGACAAGAAGCTGCAGTTTGAATGGTGCAAATATTACATTGAGTGAAAAAAGGTAAATGGTTCAAATCACACAGGGCTGATTGTGTACAAACTGACCTTACAACAAACGACCATGAGTGCATTAAATGCTACAGTAAAACTCCACAAGGCTAAATTTAGCTCATTGATAAAGAAAGCTCAACACAGTGAACACCCAGAACATCACCAAAATAATGTTTTGAATATTAATTTCTCGAAAGCAGGCCAGCTGGTCAGGTTGACCGTATTTGTTTTGGAAAAGGGGTCACCTAGCAACCCCATTACAACGTGCTACTAGCTGTCCAAAATAAGCCTGCGGTCCTGCCTTGCAGTATGAGACCACACAGTAGACTGTGAATATGCACAAGTGGCTCTACGTGCCTGTTCATTTCAAACAACATGTACGGACCCCAAATGGTGTTTTGACATGTTACCTGGAGGCCGGCAGTCGCCTTCCATCTGCTGTTTCAATTGGCTGATTCTCTCCTGAAGTAATTGGATATGTTTACTGTTCCTCTGCTCTAAACTTGAGAGGGGGATGTCTGGTAACAATATAAGGACAATGATCACACAGACATTGAAAGAAGGAGATTGATTTTGTGCCTCCATCTCGAAAAAGGATACTGAGAGAGTATGGTAAGTGGCATATATCCACCTCCACAAGAGGGCGCACATCCAACAAGATATGGGGCTCTGCATTGTCCATGATCGATTTATAATCCTGGAATTACATTAAAGCAGAGCTTAATGCACAAATACTAAGAGCTTTTTAATAAGAGAGAGGTGTGGTGTTATCTTTTGGGAACATACATTGAGTATTATCTTTAAAATGGGATAAATAAAAAGACTCTCAGCAAATATTAAAAATGTTGCTTGGATTTGTATTTATGGAGCAATGTGAACATTTGAACTGATTTTCTTTAAATCACAGGAAACAAAACTGTTTTTGTTAACTGAAGCCTTGCACAATCTTGATTAGAGCCCAATCAATCATGATCCCAATCTCTGTGCCTAATGACTCAGCGGGTTTGAAAGCACCAATTCTCCAAAAACAGATGCAATCCGCTCTCAGTACCAAATAGAACATGTTATTCTTTCCCATAGAAAATCTACAGGCACATTTTAAGTCATTTCCTATTTGGGGCTGGGTCAGCACTGAGATGTAATCAGTTTATGAATGCACAAGAAAACTGAGAAAATTGTGAGTAATCATACAATAAACAGCACTAAATGCAGGGAGTCACGCAATGGGTTTTATGTATGCTCTACCTGTACTGTGATCCTCTGATCTCTGGAAAGGAGGTTAAGTTTGCGGCACTGAAACACATGGAAAAATTTGGCAATGAGGGATTTTTCCTATGATTAGTAAATAATGACATATGTCTTATTAAATGGCAAAATCCAGTTGATGTTAAGAAACACTTCCTATTACTTTCAAAAAGGAACATTCCTGTGAAAATGGGCAGGACCCCATAAAAAAAAAATCAGTTCCATCTCTTATGACCAACCTTATCAGTGGCAGCAGACCCACAGAAAACCTCATAGTTCATCAGCTGGGTTACACTGGGGTTCTCTCCACACACTGCGCAGCTGGTCTGCTTGGGCCGCAACTTGATGGACCTGAATCTGGCATCTTGAGCATCAAACATCACCAGCTGTTGGCCACAGGAAGCTGGCACGCCGGGTCAAGGAAAAGCCTGCCATGTGAAAAGTATCACTGTCTGCGTTGCTTGATTCAGAGACGCCACATGTCCCTTTTGTGTAAGGGCACCATAGCCGCTCAGCCGTTCTGGTGAGAAAAACAGTACAGCACTTCCATGGCTGACGCATAACAGCCAGGTGTTAGTATGGGTATCACAATGCAAGCAGGGCAGGATAGGGCAAGTCTATTTTCTGAAGCGATTCTCAATGCCAGCATGACAACACTTCCACCGAAGCAGCTTCAAAGGAGTTCTCGTAGGAATGGCAAATGAGGAGTCAGCAGAGTCCAGTCTGGTTTTGCTTTATCAGACAGGCACAAACCACCTTGCCCATCCCTAACTCTACTACAATGAAAGCCCTTTCAGCACTTTTTGTCAATTGATCCAGACGACTAGACAGAAATATCTCATGTAAAGGAAGAAAATATCCAAGGAGGGCACTGTATGCAATGTTGGCATTCAGAATGGAAAAGGATACAGCCTTGTCCCGAGGCAATCTTGAGGACTTCCAAAGCTTGGAAGCAGCCCATTATCCCTGGAACTTAAAGAGAAAGTGGAAAGCTTTATTAGCAACTATCGTTTACACAAAATAAGTGAATGGCTTCTGGGCAAGTAAGGGGACGAGACTCACCCACTCCTAACACCCCTCCATCAGAGCAGTTGGTCACCGTCGCTGGGGGTGGGGGGACCGGGTACAAACATCTGTAGCAGGGGCCTCCACAGTAGTTATATACCGTCAGCTAACACACACACACACCCACCCACACCCACCCACACACACACACACACACACACACCCACACACACACACACACACAAGTAAAGTAACATTACATATGTACAGGACGCTTCCCTGCCACACTGATGCACACTTTCTACTTTACCTGTCCCTCCATTCTCAGGGCACTTGCTGACACCAGAGGCTTGCCACTGAGCACACAGGCGTCATTCACCAGATAACGAGTGGGGACATTGTCTGAACAATCAGCCACAATGTCATATATGAGGTCAGCAAAGTCAAGGTGTCATCGCAAACAAAGTTCATATTATTGGTTGGTCACATGTACACATTTTTCAACTGAAAAACTGAAATACTACAAAGAAATAGCAGGTCTGTTTAACGGATGTAGGTTGAGGATACTGTTGAATGAGTTGCAAGGCGTTTTCCGGCGAGAGCTGCAGGTGGTAGGGAATACACTCTACTGTTGAGTTCAACCTGCGGGCATAATGTCATATTCAAAAACTACAATTCATGTGAGTTTTAAATATGACATGGGACTTTAGTCACATGTCCACCCCTGCTCTTCTCTCTCCTCCTAATCTTTACAGTCTGTCTCATCCTTAAAAAAACTATTAAATGATCTTGAATAAAAACATTTGGACTCTTGAATAACATGTTGTATTATGCATGTAGTAAATTCTCATTAACGAACAATAAACAATTAAAGTAAGAGGGGGGTAGTGTGTGTATGACAGCATCATAGCGCTGTACAAGATATTTGTTAGTGAGAGTAATGGCGCCCTCATGTGGTCATGGGTACACAATGTGAGCGCTAACCACAATAGACCCACTGTGAAGGAGAAAAACACCAAAAACAGCTGTAACATGTTTACACAATATTTGCAGACTGGGGAGAAATACACAACCAAATATAACCTGTGGTGAGACTGGAAAGCGCCAGCATGGATTTCAGCTGAAGCCCAATAGAAATACACCACTTATACACCTGAAACATCTCTGTTTCAGGTGATGTGCAGCATTACATTTCTCAATGAGTACCTTTTGACTGCATTGGCAGCAGACAGAGCCTTTGCTTGGTTCTGGTTCTCCTCCCCATGAAGCACCTGTCTGTGCAGGTTACTGAGCTCCACCTCGTCATAGTCCAGCAGGCCAAGACGTCCTGCAGAGACACAAAGACGAACACAATTAAGTGTTTAGAATAAATGTCAAACCCAGATAATGGCATCAAAACCATGAAGAACAAACTCTATAACTGTGGTTCAAATTTATCAATGTGTGCGTTTGGCAGACTTGCCTGGCACTTTTTTATCTGTTGTTCTTGTCTTTTGCCTTTTCTTATATTTTGTATCTGCTTTCTTTCAGTTCTCACAGTTTCCCCTAGTTCGTTATACAGTCAAAGTGTGGTTGAAATGTCATCTGAGGCAACAGGTAGTATATGCCCACAACATGAAAACATATTCACAGCCTAAGTAAGTCTTAAATTAACAGTTGTGAATATATACTCTTATCTCTTTACCAACATTTTTCAAGATTACCTGATTGTTATCATTAAACAGGACTAACATGAGTAGTGTGATATACATCTTTTGGAAATGGAAATAATTTTGGCTGCAAACCCTCTCCCCCGCAGTTACAGTTTCTAGTTTACCAGCCACTGGGAGGGGAGACAGATTGCAAATTTTAGACCCTGTCTGAATAAATGACATTTTGACTGCTCAACAATTACTGACACCCATCCAGCACTTATATACATTTATTTAAAATGTAATGGTTTGACTGGTTTGGCACAAGGTCATGCCGAGAATTAATCAACTTGTTTACCTACCGATGCCTGCTGCTGCAAGATACTGTGCCAGGGGGCAACCCAGTCCTCCACAGCCCACAATCAGTACTGAGGTCTTGGATAAGTTCAGCTGACCTGTGGACAATCAAGTTCACTTTGCTGTGTTCAATCATGCAATGAATCTCACTTGGCAGAATGCTTATTGTACTGCAGAATAACACCATGTAGCCATCCGTACCTTGTACTCCCAGCTCAGGGAGAAGGAGTTGTCTGCTGTATCGCATGATGTCCTCATTGCTGAGGGCTGGTTTGGCTTTCAGGGGGGTTAGGGGTGTCACTTTTTCATACAGCTCCAGTACTGAGGCATGGCTCTTATATTCACACTGGGGAGGATTATAACACAAGATATAATGATCACGTTTAAACAGAAGCTTTGAGCCATGTGGCACCCCAGTCCTTAACAGCCTGCTTCTATAATATCATGAGCACAGTTATATCTCTCTTTACATATGTCCACAGCCCATGTCTGACAGAAGGCACTATTTGGGAAACGATATTCACAGGGAAGAATTAAAGTGGCTTGTCATGTGCTTATATCAGTGTTTAATATTGAATTAGTGAAGTGTGCTCTCTCTTTTGAGACATGCAGATTTATTTGGACCTTTCTAAAACATTCCACTCCCCAATTCTCTCGGTGTGCTTATTATTTATCCATACCGTGATGAGTGACATCGGGAGCTACAACGTCTGCATGCAGACGTGTGTTGTGTTTTAGGTGTCACGTGTCTCTGCTCCATTTAATATAACGAGGACTGTTTTCTTGCTGTGCTTTAATGTTATTTTTCCTCAGCTATACACCCTCTTCATAACAATTAGCAAGCCTACTAGCTAGCTAACAAGCTAAGCTGCTCAAGTGTCCAGTTTAGTTTTCAGATAGAAGTCATGTAAATGGCGTCAAACGCGCTGTTCCATGTCAGGTTACAGCATGTGCTGAAGTTATGTAACGTTATGGGTTCAGGATAAGCATCCGTACCTTTTCCAGATGTGCCAGTTTATTCTTCAGAGCAGCAATCTCTTTCTCTTTCTCCTCGAGCTGTGCCTTTAAGCAGCACGCCTCGTGAGCCATGGTCGCGTGCACTACGAAAACACGCGCAGTTGCAGAATATATATATGTATAAGTATATATGTGTGTGTATCAAACGAGATTTTACAATGCCGATTTAGCTACGATGTATCCTGTGTGACAGGAACATGTTGACATATTACGCACACGACACACAAATGTCCGGGTTGACCACGTGACAATGAGACCACGTGGTAGGGGACGTACAAAGCGCTGGGGTTCATTAAAATAAAGAACAGGCAACAAATACAAAGTAAAGAAATAAGTAAATGACACCACAGAGATCCAAGCAAAGTGTGAGGGCATATCTGCAAGAATGATACAATAAAATACATTAGTGAAAGTTGTAAATTTCTTTTGTTTTTGTCTGTTTATTTATTATTTATATAGGAAAGCTCATTTTTAAGCATTGACCTATAATCAGAAAACACAATGGCTCCAGTTATATTGCCTTGTGACCTCCTTGTGTATGCTGTAAGTGTTGAACTGCACACACACACACACACACACACACACACACACACACACACGCACGCGCACACGCACGCCTGCACATATACAATCGCACACACATAGCGGTACAGTGACGCGCTGTGGTTTAGAGCCTCGGGTCCTCCCTCCTGCTTTTCACATGATCTGTAAGCTTGCTCCGAGGAGAGACGCAGGAATGTGTCGAGGAGCGTCAACAACGATGGCCGAGCGAAGCAACAATCCCTCCAAAATGCGTTTATTTTACACCGTGGCCATTTGGGTGTCATTCGTCCACTGCATCGGTGGAATTCCGTGGACGCAAGAAAAGGTAAATGAATGAGGAGGATCTATTAACATGTTGTTGTCTTAACATATTGTCAGCCACCAATCATAGACTCGCAGGCAACCATCTTCAAAAGTGAATCATTTCAAAACTTGCCACGTGCAGCTTTTTTACATTGTCGACAAATAATGATGAATGCTTGCATTTATTGATTAACTTCACTTTTTTTTTTAACTTTAAAGTATTCAATGGTCCAAGAACATAATATATTGAACTGATGCTTCAATGCTTCAATTTTATGAAAATGATTTAGTCCCATTTTGTTTGTTTTTTTTCCGTCTGTAATTCTCCCAGACCAGTAAAGAGACTATTGTGGGAAAGTGAAAACTAAATTCCTAAATCAGCTTGATATTGAGATATATTATATTTATTCATGATATTCTAACATCCCTCCTCACTGTTTCCCAGCGCTGTTGTGTAATTGTGCTGGGATGCACCTGGGCATGCCTGGCCATTCATGCTCCTCATTTCTGCTCCTTCCTTCTCCTCTTCTCTTTGCCTAGTTGCTATGGCAGCACAGTCACCATCATTGATCCTCCAATTGCAGTTCTTGGTATTTATAGACTTTAAGTGGACCCCCTTAAACCATCTCTGAACTCAGTGAGCCCTGGCACTTTGGATGACTAAACTCAGTCTGTGTGACCACATAATTATACATTTTGCAGGTGCTACTCTGTAATCACAGTCAGTCAGTATGGGCCAAACTCATATCATTAACGTGTTTTGTAAGTGCATGTTTATGCTTCAGTTGTAATGAACAGAGTTAGTTTTATGCCGTGAGTTGAATATCTTTGGGTTTTGGACAGACTTTGCAAATTGAAGAAATCACCGTGGGCTCTGGATATAGTTGATGGCCTAACGATTGATCAAATAAAATATCAACAAAATAATTGATCATTAAATAATGCAGTCAGTTTGGATTCAACAACCCTGGTATATTTCATTGTCAGCCTATTGACTGGTCTCCGATATTCTCCATCAGCTATTTCCCTCCTGCTCCCTGTCCTTCCCCTGAGTTCAGTTTGTTACCAGGACAACCACGGTGCTCAGCAGGTGAACTTTGAGACCAAATGAAAAAGAGCCATGAGATCGAAGAATCAATATGTTTTTTTAACCTATGGCTGTAATTTAGCACCCATTGAAGCTAGAAACTTGAATCCAACTCCATATTGTGCTCCCTAAGTTCCCAAAACTGTTTTTTGCTTTTTTCTTGTTGTTGTTTAACAATTGTTTTACAATTGTGTTTATTTCCGAGAGCATGTTAACAAGACTCACTTTTCTGCCTCGTTATTGAATGAATCCTTGCTTTTCTGAAGTACTCCCTTTTGTTTTTGAGGACATTCAACTAATGTCTATTGATGTTTCTTTCTGAGGATGTGTTGAAGTGAAACTCCCAACTCATGTAATTCGCAGTGTTTAATACAGATGGTTACTTTTTTGGGGGCTCTCACTTTCCTTAGTATGTCCCTTTCGTAACACTGCCAACGCAAGGGCTTCAGTTTAGGCCATTGGCTCAATCACCATTGTGTTACCTCATTCAGCAATAGATACACTACAGACATGTATTTACAGAAGATGTTTGAAACAATTACTTTACATTTTTTAGACATGTAGATGATGTAGATATCTATAGCTTAAAAGTGCCCCTCAGGTGCCCCTAGCAACATAAATACTGAAATAAAACAGATCCACTTTTGACAGATGTTTCCAGTATGAGAGAGTGTTGTGACACACTAAAATCAATGGTTCTCTATCCTGTGTGTCATCTACATTTCTGCTGAACCGACATGCATCATAGAAATACTTCCTTATTCCTAAAATAGGAGAAGAGACTTTATTCCATATGCAACACTGCATTGACATTAGGTCACAATGATCTGATATTGTGAACACAATTAATTTTTTTCTAAATATTGGAACAATTGCTATTTCTCAATCCGATTTGTATTATATTGTTTGTTTCCTCTGGCTCTGTTCAGCTCCATCACCGGGCTCTCACTCTGACGCAAGATGAGATCAGTACCGCTCTGTCTCACACTGACCTGGAGCAGATGTGGCAGAGGGACCTGAGGCCACTGCTGGTTACCAGGTACCCAGGCTCTGCAGGCAGCCAGGCCGTTCAGCAGGTGACTTTATTTGCAGGATGACATATCACGGAGCAGTTTCAAATAAATGAAAGTAAAGCTGTCAAAATGATGTTACTTTCATGGTAAAGCACTATTTTATTGGCAATGTCAAAGCTACTAAAGGCATAGACAAGCAACTGATATCACACCCAATGTTAGAGTTTGGTGGGAGTCAGTGGGAGCGGAGCTCTGATAGAGTGAGGGCCGGCTCCCTTGAATGCAGTTAACTCAAATATCTGTGGCGGTCTCTGAAAATACTGCAGCATAATATTTTAATTACAAATAAAGCTATTTTCCCTTCCACATAAAGAGCAATATTGACATTAAAGATAAATAGCTTGACATGACAAGTAATAAGAGTAGCCTAAACGTGTAGTAAAGCATCATAAATGCAGCATGGCTGCACTACACCACCATGCCACTATGCAGTATGCACTATGCACTATAGTATGCACTATGCAGTATGCACTATAGTATGCACTATGCAGTATGCACCATGTAACCACAAACAATATTTTCATCAAAAAGTAAAAGGATCAGTTTGTATGTATCCTTTTTAATCATAGCCCATATTTCCTTGCGCATCCATTTGTTTTTTGTTTTTTTGTTTTTTTTGGCGACCCCCACAGAGATGAAATCATAACTTGAACCCTGATCACACCTGAAGTACAGATTAGCTCATTAGAAGCATTTCATGGTAAAGCACTATTTTATTGGCAATGTCAAAGCTACTAAAGGCATAGACAAGCAACTGATATCACACCCAATGTTAGAGTTTGGTGGGAGTCAGTGGGAGCGGAGCTCTGATAGAGTGAGGGCCGGCTCCCTTGAATGCAGTTAACTCAAATATCTGTGGCGGTCTCTGAAAATACTGCAGCATAATATTTTAATTACAAATAAAGCTATTTTCCCTTCCACATAAAGAGCAATATTGACATTAAAGATAAATAGCTTGACATGACAAGTAATAAGAGTAGCCTAAACGTGTAGTAAAGCATCATAAATGCAGCATGGCTGCACTACACCACCATGCCACTATGCAGTATGCACTATGCACTATAGTATGCACTATGCAGTATGCACTATAGTATGCACTATGCAGTATGCACCATGTAACCACAAACAATATTTTCATCAAAAAGTAAAAGGATCAGTTTGTATGTATCCTTTTTAATCATAGCCCATATTTCCTTGCGCATCCATTTGTTTTTTGTTTTTTTGTTTTTTTTGGCGACCCCCACAGAGATGAAATCATAACTTGAACCCTGATCACACCTGAAGTACAGATTAGCTCATTACTAGTAAACTTTGTGTGTGTGTTCACAGCATATCAAAACAACCCTCGGTTCCCTCGGAGCCGGCTGGGAGGTGACGGAGGACACGTTTATGTCACAAACACCCTATGGCCTCCTGCCCTTCACTAACCTTGTTGCCACCCTCAACTCATCAGCCAATCGCCGCCTGGTCCTGGCCTGTCACTATGACTCCAAGTACTACCCGCCACAATGGCACGGGAGGGAGTTTCAAGGCGCCACTGACTCCGCTGTTCCCTGTGCCATGATGTTGGAGCTGGCCCGCGCCCTGAATGAAGAATTGAAAGCTCAGAAGGTGGTGGTCTAGCATGTGACTAAAGCTGCAACATTAAATAGGTTAAAGGGTATACTATACATTACCGATGCCTCAATCCCTCCTGTGGGCACTACACAGGATTTTCTATGATACTCAGGTCATTTGTATCAGTGTTTTGGTTGTGGCCAGCACTGACTTGAGTTGTGGCCATGAATCACATGAAAGACATTCAACAGCGACAATCACACAGGCTTTGGGGGGGAAAAGGCCAAACATGTTGTAGACGGTTCCAGGAACTGGGTGAGCATCTATGTAGATGTAGTAGTGTTGGTGTGGAGCTAGATGAAACGAGATGGTAACACATGTTCAAGACTTCCAGGCCAAATAGTCTAATTTAACAGATAAGGCTAGTGTTATCAGTGTTAGTGTTTTTCTCCTTCTCAACAAATTCCATGAAAAGAGCAAAACCTACCATGCATTTCTTAGTCATTTCCAATTTTCTAACCTGTCTGTGGCACTCTCAAGTCATAAATCATTTCAAACCGATCACAAATATACAGTTTAATTTGGGCTGGTCACTGTAAATAATTTGGGAATGTTCTCAGCTGCTGGTTGATATCATCCCTTTGCCATTGACTTTAAAATTAACTACAGGCTAAATCAGGCTTCAGCTACACAAAATAAACACGAGAATGATGTAGAAGTTTGCCAACCTTATCCCTAATGCATTTTCCTCAAGTCAGTCAATAAGACGTTTATAGTTTTTCTAAATAGAGAAAATGTGTGTATCCCAATGTACATGGTGGCCCAAGGATATTCTCGAAATATTTCATATGAGTTTTAATTGATCAACGCCGTTCAAACACAACAATATTGGCAACTAATGGTCCTGTTTTATTGGAATTGGCACAAGAAAATATTCAATTGCCCCAAGAACCAGTGATTCGTCAGGAAAACACTTAGTATTCACGTAGCTTGCTCCTCTGCCCTTTTCCTCTTTCACAGTTGAGTTCAGACCCTGTCTGTTGGGCGGACAGTGACAGGCCCTGTGACGGAGAGAGATCGCCAGCAGACATGTTTATCAGACTCAGCTGTCTGTCACAAAGGTCACGGTGGGAATGGGAATCACATTGAATACAAATAAAGGCGCTATGGAGGTAGACGTGTAATCATTATAATAGCTGATAGATTGCAAAAGAACTTGCAAACTTAGTAGGACAGAAGCATATTTTGAGGGTGCTACAAAATTTTAAAAAGGGAATATTTCACATAAAAACCACCTCAGGCAGTTTTTGGCGTCACTGCAATCTCAAGGCCACGAGGGGGCAGCAACAGTCTGGGAATGCTTTGACTTCTTTTTACCTCCCATGTAGAGCTCCAGTCCTGACCTGACCCTGCAGTTGCTCTTCTTTGATGGGGAGGAGGCTCTTTTCCACTGGACCTCCACAGACTCCCTTTATGGCTCTCGCCACCTGGCCCAGAAGATGGAGACCACCCCGCACCCCGCCGGAGCCACAGACACCAATCAACTGCACGGCATGGTACACCACAGCTCTACACTCTCACTCACCACCTGAGATTAGTGTAATCGCTTAATCTCACTCAAGATCATCCCCTTTGTTAATCCACGTGAGTTTAAATGCAATCTGCTCAGATCGGTCTCTTGACTCCCACAGCCCATGCAGACACCTGAACAAGGGAGGTGGTTGTCTTAAATACTTTCATACTGTATATCAGGGAAATCTCAAACCACAAAGCCACCCGTTTAATCATCTGGGAGGTTTGGGTGTCTTGGTCTCGACATCATTTATTATACAGTCTGTGATAACAACACGCCATGGTAACTGGTAAATGTTTCAGTATTCTAACCATGGAGAGATAGTGAAACTGGCTATCTCTACATGTAGACATTCTTGTGTGGACCAACCGAGATAACAGCAGACCCTATCTTCAAGAACCAGTGTGTAGACAGTCAGGTGTGATTTGTGTGTCTTGCAGAGATAGCATGCATGTGGAGCATTTGTCATTGTGTTGCAGCACCATAACTCAATGTATTGATTATTATTATGGCACATGAGCTTATCTCTCAGCTTAACCCCTCGATGTCCTGCAGGATCTGTTTGTGTTGTTGGACCTGATTGGAGCTCCGAGCCCGCGCTTCGGCAACCAGTTCCCCAGCACGACGCACTGGCTCTCCAGACTGCAGAGCATTGGTGAATAATTAAATGCGTTACTTCTATCATAAACACAATGTAGGTCTGTTTGCTTTGGTCAAGGTTTGCCACACACAACACTTGAATCATTAAACACGTCATATTCCAGACAGTTATCGACGCCTGGAGGTTGCAAATGTGCTGACAGTCAAATTATTGCACATTTTCTGTTTCTTTGACTTCTTTGCAACTATTTTGCTGTCATAACTACACTTTGGGTATTAAATGAATTTGTATGCCTATATGTTTTAGCTTAGATTGCTGGATACCTGGAAACCTATTATCTTAATCAGCTTCTTTCCATGTGTGATGGGGAACTACATGTAACATAATACAAGAATAGTTTAAACATGACTTGATGATTACTATACTGGTGTTTTTCTCACTTTTTAAAAAATGGGCAGGGCTTTATTGGCTTCAATGCACCAATCAGTTGTGTGGTGTGTTTGCTTTTACCACTGTCAATCAAAATTCATTGAACAACACCCACACAATTCTGATGAAGCAAATCAAACACGTTTATAGATTTATCAAGCTGTTATAATAATTATATGTGGATGCTTTCCTTAAACTGAATTAACAGATGCACCTTTTCTGCTCTTTGTCCCTCCACTTTTATCCTCAGAAAAGCGTTTACACTCCACAAACCATCTTGTGGATCATCCTAACAGCGTGCAATATTTCTGGCCAAATCACCCCATTGGCCACATACAAGATGATCATGTGCCATTCCTAGACAGAGGTATACACACAGAGTAACACAACTACCTTCAATAGATAATTGCATATATTGTGAGGCTCTGTTGGGTGATCCTCTTCCTTGTGCCTCTCTGTCAGGTGTACAGATCCTCCACCTTATACCCTCCCCCTTCCCGTCCGTGTGGCACACCTTTGATGACAACGAGCAGAATCTGGATCGCACCTCCATTGGAAACCTCAACAAGATCCTGCAGGTTTTTGTTCTGGAGTACCTCAACGCCAGACCCGCCATCCCATCAAACCCACAGAATGCCCCTTAAAAGATATTAAACAGCATACCAATTCAACAACATTCTTTCTTTTCATGTTTCACTGTAGTATGTTCAGCAGTTATTTTACAGACTGAAAGAATAGACTGTATTTAGTGCTGTTTAAACACCAACAATATGTAGTCCCTGACAGTTGAGATGTGAGGTTGAGACTCGTCACGTCAGACGGCTGCAGCTGCGGAACACATTTTACATAGAGAATATGTTTAGAGATGCTTGATGTCATCTACATGGACGATGACTTTCTTTTTTAATTTTTAATTCTTTGTCAAAACATGTTTTCTCTCATGTAAGTGCACATGAAACGTATTGTTCTCCCAAATGGGTTTAAAAGAGACTTCAAGACTTAAATCCCCGGCAACAAGGTCAGCATGCATCTTCTGTGCGTTATTTTAATGAATCTAAACCCTCCTCTTCGCTGTGATCGTCAATGCTAATGTCTAGGACCTGGTGCCCCAAAGAGAAAGACAGACAGTGCAGACAGAAAAGAAAATCAGCAGTTCATTTTATTTTTCCACCTTAATTTCTCAGCAATGAAATAAATGAATGTATGCATGTGCAAACTTGGTGATGCATTCATTATGAATTGCAGTGGGGTCAACTGTAGCGTGAAAACCCTTGCTTATAGTAGTGTACACCACCTACATTATGCAGCGTATAAAGTGACACAGTGTATGCTGACACAGTGTTTAAGCTACAGCGCTTCCTCTCGTTCAGTATATCTGTTCAAGTAAACCTGTCAGGGGCAGGAAGTGGGTTTATTTGTATTCTTGCGACACCTTTAGCCTTTCATATCCTGTCGTCTTAGATAGTGAAGTGGATAACTTCCTGTGCTGATGTTTGCCTGCCTTTGTTTATATGACATTCTTAGCTCTATCTATTAATGTAGATCCCAGAATAACATACACTGCCAAAACTAGACTTCTTGTATTTTGAGGGTGAATAAATGTTGATTCAGAATACATGCGGGATCATGTAGATTTGCTTATCTTTACAAGTCTTTGTTTTGCTCATTTGGGAGCTTTCAATAAAGATGTTGCTCTGATGCTTGGTGGTTATATAAGGTGACCTTTTTCATGAGGGAATGTTTGCTTTAATTGTAGCCTAAAACATAGGATTAGTATTACTGTTCAACTTCCAGTTTTATGTCTGGTGCTGATGTCTTTCCCTCCTTTCTCAGCCTTAAAGCTTGGGCACTCTCTACCTCAACAGACCAAACCCCCCTTCTATCCCTTCGCATCACCTTGACAACAATCCCGTGATTCACTTAATCCCACACCTCTGAGATCCCCTTCAATCTAGCCCACACCTATGAGAACGTGAATGTGGACCTATATCCCGTTGCTGATGTCAGAAATGTTTGGGAGGCCTGGCAATAATGTACACAAACCATTTTATCATGAAGGAGATTGAAAGTATAAGAGCTTCAAGTTGTTTCTACCCAAACTCCAGAAAACTGTCTTTAAATGTATTCTCTGACTTGTGTTAAATCTTAAGTGACCTGGAGCGCTTTCTAGAGATATCTTTGCTTCTTTTTTTATCTCATAATGTGCTAATCATGCTCATCTTCACTTAGGTTTTCTATTAAAGCTTATTTCAGGCATTCTAGTACCTGTCAGTCAGCACCAAAGATGATTAAGCTCTGGGGAAGAAACATCTTTCATTATAAGATTACCTTTAATCTAAAGAAAGAATTCCTGTTTTGGCTCAGTCCAACCAGCATGCTGGAACAAGGAAAACAAAGACAAGTCATTGTTGTATAGCACCATAATGGGGCTTCCAGTATTTTTCCTGACTGAATTGATATGTGCCCCGGTTTAATAACAGCTGAGCTGTAATCTGCAGCTGATTACAGTGTAGAGTATACAACGGCTTCCAGTGCTACAGAAATGGAATGATGGGAAGGGCCGGGACTCTCCCATGTGGGGTGTGTTTCAGATTGTTAGAAAACAATAAGCCAGCAAAGGTCACAAACCATAATAGTAAAATTATGAACTTTCCAAAGCTTGTTATAGGTTGCAGATAAGGAAAACATGCAGGAGTTTCAACACTTGTAGTAAATAGATATACTTTTATATCAACCATTTTTTCTTATCAAAGAGGCTCCTTTTTTCATTTAGCAATTTAAGTTCATTAAGCAATTTTAGTTGATATTTTGTGTGGTAGCTAGCTGTTGCCACATGATAAACCTTTACAAAATGACACCTGCTCTGAACCAATCCCGGTCTACATGTTACATATGTATCACTGTATCAGAATATAGCAAGGACATGGCAAAACAAAGATGTTTGGTAAAATGACCATTCTTTATGATCATACATTGCATATTATGTTTGACAGGAGAAGCTCATAACCCAAATACTTTTTAATGGCTTTCTTTGAACTAAAAACCCACACACAGGTCAGGTGGGGTTGTATGGCAACCTGCTTCGACATGACTTGCAAAGAGGAAAGTAACCAACAGAGGGCAACAGTGGGTCATATTCAGTTTTGTGAAGAGCCAAAGTTCCTACTGCTTCTGATGAATTAAGCATATTATTACATCATGGAGACTGCAAATCTGATTGAAAAAGCTAATAAAACACAGGTGACTCAATGTCATGTCAGCAAGGTATTATCAATTTGACCCATGAATACAGATACATAGTGCACCTAGTGCAGAATGATACACTGTAATTGTATCTGTAAATTGTGTTATTAAAAAGTGTTGCATATTTAGAAGCAACTAATATAAACTGGGCTGCCCTAGTGTTAAAACCCGGGCCTACATGCCTCCAGTTTCAAATGAGGGCGGTTATACAGAAACTACCGACACCATACGCTACATTCAGGTACTCTCGGTAAAGTCTTGCTTTCCTAAATTAACTTATAATTATCAATACATTCAGATACACACATTAAAACCTCTGAATTGAATCAAGCTTACGCATTTTAGGAGAGGTGGGCTGCTGTAAAGTGGAGGGATTTTTTTTTGTCGGCCATAATGATAAAAAAGTTACAAATCGAAAAAGCCATTCTCTCACGAAAAAGGGAGCAATTGTGAAACATCGTTTTCGACAAGCATTGGACAACTGTGAAAATATCCCTATATACTAATGAACAACATTAATAAAACAACATAAAGTAGGAGTTTTATATGCGGCTGAGAAACGTATTCTCATTTTAGGGCTTGCCTAGTCGTTTCTTTCCACCTTAGTGCTGACTTTTCCCCAGTGTTTCTGGTAGCACCTGAATGCAGCATTGATCCCAGACCGGAGCGGTGAGCGGAGTTGTGGGGGATTTCAGTCCAGCTTCCACTCACGCGTGTTCAGAGTTGTTTACAACCTAGTGGGAGAACACAAACACACGAATAGCACCGTACGGTGGGAAGAATGTGACAGCTTTTTATTTTAATTGTAGAATATCGTCGCTAAACTTTGGCACATTTGTGTCTCTTTTATCTGTGCCATGGAGCCGATAACAAAGTGGACGCCGATGCAAGTTGTCGAATGGATGAGAGGTACGTCTGGAGAGCTTTCTTTGTAGCGTTTACTTTTTAACTGAAACAATATCCAATTAACGACATTGCTGCTGGTCAAAAACGACTCTTTCTACGAGTTGGTTTTCTCGAGCTAGTTTCGTAGAAACTGCTCCCGTGTGACAACATACCTTAACCGAAGCGCTTAACAATGGGACTGCATTTTCTTTTACTCTCACTTAAACCCACAGACGTTAGCAAGTTGAGCTATGTTACTTATGCTAACGCTAGCCATTTAATCCGTCCATTGACAGGTCGTGTAGATTGCCGCTCATTGCCAATGTTTGACTCGTGCTGTTTTCCTTCTCGCTCCGTTTGAACAACATTAACTCACTTCAACAACACTATTGCCGGTAAAGAAATGTCTGACCCAGTCATGAATACACTCGTTTCCTAACTGCTGAAATCCCGAAGTCAGAAGTGTTAACACTTGGACCACAGACTCTTATCGGGCTGTGTTTTGCCTGAATGTCTCTAATCTAAAACCGCTTATTGTTATGTATTATACTAGTGAGGAATGACAGCGATACCAGTCACAGCCGCATCGCTCATTGTACTCATTGTTTAATTGGAACTCTCTTTCGTTCAGTCAGTTTGATTGCCTTTTAAACACTCCATAATACCATACCTGTTTGAGATGGAGAGCAATGCTAGCTATGCAAATGACATCAGTACTGTTTGAACCTGGTTTCAGTCACAGTTTAGGTATGTCTAGTGAGGGACACCAAATGGCATGTGAAGTATGGATGGAATTAGTCATAGTGCTATCATTCCAAACACTTAAAAGGTGAAGTGAAGTATGTGTGTGAGTATTTGATGGCAAAAGGAGTAATGGGCTGTTTCTAATTTCTCCTAATTTGTATTCCAGACTAAGTTCTATTGTCATTATTTTGATCGATGACGATGTTGTAGTGCAGTATCTGCTGATTGAGGCATGCCTGCCAGTGCTCGTCTGTAGTTGGGAGCTAAAGGGGATTGTGGAGGGTTAGTGTCAGTGAGTCCAGTGAAAAGAGCCCAGCCAGGACACGCATGGATGGGGATTAGTTCTCTACACAGGCCCCATTGCTGTCAGGCACAGGCAGGCTCCATTGCTGCCAGTCTCCTGCCAATCTGACTCAGCAGTTGTCTCTGTAGAACGTAACCAGCGGATTTGCTGTTCCCCACAAATGTGGTAGAAGGGAACTATCTGAAATAACACCATGGTAATATTTTATATGTCCCATTCATAGTACTAAGCCTATCAGGTCATTCTCTGATTGTTAATCAGGGTTATAATGCATTGAACAAAAATCAAAATGGTCACTGTTGTGTTGCCTCTATACCATAAATTCAACAAAGCAACCTTGCAAAGTCATCCCTTAAATGTAACTTTCCTCGATTGTGGTCTAGGAGGGTTTAACAGCCTTTTGCTTGGTTGGAGGCATCGTCGGTGGGTGTAGACTTCAATTACTAAAATACTGAGCTGCTTGTTGTCATTATTTAACAAACACTCCACAGATCACTGATTAGTCTCCGCCTGCCTGGTCTGGCAAGTCTCAATTAACGATTTTAAGACTCATATCTTGAGGTCAAATTTTGCTTTATTTAACCTAAAATGTACTTAAAATTAAGTAAATCAGCTTGTGCTCCACAATCGCGTTTAACGTCTTAGTGACCAAACTGCACAGCACAGCAAAGTATGTGGCTACTAGAAGGCAAGAAATCACCAACTGCGTCCATGGAAAAGAAAAGAGCTAATGTCCTCAGTGACCACTATATAGTACACAGCCACAACATAGCAGGTAACCACTGATGATGTTTGACTGAAGAAAACAACTTGTGTAATCCTTTCATAACTAAGACAAGCAGCATCACGCCAAAGTAAAATGTCGAGAGCAGGTTCATGGCCTCATGTTGACCTGTTCACACCAATCACAAACACGGGTGTTTCCAGAGTTGTTGTGACTGTGTGAAAGAAGTCAAATTACAGTCCCAGAAAGTACCGTCTGCAGTAGACCTCAGGTTGTTTTCCACAGAAGGACAGGGACTTTCTGTGTATTGAGGTTGTTGTTAATCACTTGCATTGTTCATGGAGATCAAACGGTGGTTGCTGGATGTTTATTGCCAGTGAAAGGGCGTTTGATTTGGTTCTTTCATTTTAAACTCAGTTGTTTTGTTTGGGGACTGGAGTTGCCCTGAAGTACATTCCTTCACCACAAGCTCTGAACTTTCAGCTGGACCTGTGGTGTAATGTGATAGGTATTCCATATGTCATGTGTGGGACTACTTGCCGTGGGGCACAGCAAAGACAACACAGGATTGTTGTGTGTGTTTCTTTTTTATTAAATCAGTAAATCATTACAGTTTGGTTTTGAGTGATACTTTGAAAATTATAATCATGGTTGTAGACCTATTTCCAGTAACTTTAATACAGTGACCCACTTACTCAAGTTGAATCCATATGCTGCTACTCATTTTCAAAATATATTCCTGAATCCACATGCCATGGGCAATGCTTCAGCTCAGAATGGCTGGTAATGGCGGGGGAAATTTTACCCCCAACTAAGTTGAAAAGCTTCTCATTTACCAAACACACTTCCACCATGTAGCTACCAGCAGTAAGACTGCCAAGTTTTCACAAGGCAACAAATCTGCACAGCTACTGTCTGACTGGCTGAGTGGCTTTTATCCAGTTCTTTAATAAAGCCAGACTCTGCAGATCATTCATGCAGGATATCCTCCAGCATTTTCTAATTTAAATGACGGCTAATCAAATTTCAAAACCCTGTATCTGGACATGGATTACGCATGTGATGTGTTTATTTTGAGCAAGAAGTCCTGCTGATCTACTCGCCCATATCTTTCTTGTACCCGGTTCGGTCTGAAACTGACATACTATACAAGGCCTTGCTCTACTTAGCTCATCAGTGATGTGTATATGGAGCTACAGTTTCAGATGTGTGTCTTGTGTGCGATCGTTACCAATACTAGAGGTCTGATATGAATGACCAGATGTAGGTTGAACATATGTTCCTTCACCATGTCATACAGCGTGTTTGATGTCATGTGGATGGAAACTAGTTGTAGCAAGTTTGTGTGTGTGTGTATGTGTGGTGTCTTTATCCTGCCTCTCAAATTGCACCAAAGTGCCAAGGAGGCAATTAGCTTGTCAGAGAGGTGTTGAATACACTTTTGTCTTTGACCAAGTGTGTGCTTCAAAAAAAAAATAACAGCACTGTGTCTGAGTCCACACATGCTGAATGATTCCACTGATAAGTACCTTCAACATCCTTATCTATAGAGATGATATTGAGGTGTGGGCAATGATGGCTCATGATCCTTATCTGGCTAAAAGAGAGACTTCCTAAAGTTAAGTGTTAACAGAAGTTGGGCAGACACCTCACCCTTATTAAGGCATCCGCTACCTCTGTTTTCGTGCTGGCTCTATCTGACAAGTGGGGTTCTATGTTTGGATAGCCTGCGCATGCATCATTAATCCATTTAGCAAACCTTACACTGTAGGCTGCGTGTATATGCATCAGGGAGGACAGGTGTTAAATTAATCCCAACACAGACCTTAAGAACAACGGAAATCTGTATGCCCCTTCCGGTGACCTCATGTAATAAGGAAATCATTTATTAACTTAAAAGTAATTCTTCATTTGACATCTCTTAGTTAAAACTCCTCTCTTTGTCACTAGCCAGTTTTCAGTCACCAACCAATCAGCTTTTAAAATTGACCTATTGTGTTCTATTGATGGACAGATAACCATGTTACCTTTCCATAGAAAATTGCCTTTAGAGTTCAGGGGAAGTGCTGTAAGAGGATTCCCCCTGGGGAGAGGTGAATGAAAGGGATTGCTGTGGTTTCGTTCCTGTTGGCCCCTCTGCAGCCTGTTTCTCACACAGCCTGGTGTCCCAGCCTTACAGCCCCCGGAGCTTTAACATATGGGGACCTTTAGAGAAATCATCAATTGTTAATGTCACTGTTCTAATCTTGTGATAAGGAGACAAAGACAAAACAAGAGTTCATGTTTTAATCAATATTAAGGCTTTCACATGGTGATTTGAAATTTGGGCTTCACAGTGCATTCAGCATTGATGTTGTGTTTGGACAGTTCACACTAATGATCCCTCATATAGACATCACTTTGCATTTGCATGCATATCCAACGGTTCTTGTCTCAGTACCAGGAGAGGAGACCAAGTGTCACCTTGTATGCCTGCCAACCTGGGCTAGACCGGTTTGCTTTTTATTCAAATCTAAAATGTGCAATGCAAATCTCCCAGATGATCTCAGATTAGCAGGACCTGCAAGCTACTTGGCCCTGCTCTTCCCTAAGAGCATTGGCCAGTGAAGTGCCATGCTTAAGCCATGGGAATAAAAGCTCCAACCTGAGGTGGCACAGCGGGTGCAAGTGCAAATACGGTTCACATGCTGCCTGACCCCTTGTGCAGGGATGTCCAGAGCGTGCTCACTAGTTAATTGCGTGTGATGATTGTGCCTGAACTCTTACAGTGATTTAAATATATATATTAAAGTCTGCTTGCTACTGCACCAGATCTGTGCTTATATGGTGATTCCAGCTTGTGTAGAGAAGGAAAAGGGAAGTGAATGGCTGTGTTGGTATTGCTATCAAAGCACTGCTAATGCAGTTATGCTCAAATAACCACGGAACATGAGAAGAATGCAGTCAGCTGCTGTTTTTTCCACTACCAAACCAAACCAGCAGCTCTGTGAATGAGCAGTCAAAACAGGTCACCCATGTCCTTTGTTGCATTTGGGGCCACCAGTTGCTTTTAATGGATTTAAAATGCTGAACTCAGACAAGTTGATGGTCCTCATCACTGACCAACTACACACAGAGATCTTTCATCCTGCCACCAGCTTACACTGTAGTAGAGTGTAATATCTTTATGATTATGAAGTGATCTGTAGTTTTATGAACTGTTACCTACTTTTGAGTTTAGCTGGGCAATTGGGTGGATGCCAGATCAGAGCTTGTTCAGAACATGTTCAGACTAGTCCATATTTTCCCAGTCCTTCACAGAGACTGACTGAATTCCTGTCTAGCTGTTCACAGTTTAAAATTGCCATCTCTCATAGGAAATACAGTCTTATGGTTCAGTTTTAAGAGACTCTACTGGCATTCACTTTGCATTCCATTATTTCAATTTCCAAGATAACATTGTGTCAATATGTAATTAGTATTGCATGTAGCCTGTTATGGTTGTAGGTCCATGCTTGTGATTTCACTTGCTGTGATGTATCGCTGAGTCGGTCGGCTCTCTTGTTTACTTGTTACATTAGAGACTGCTGATAGATAAGGCACCTGGAATGGGTTACTCTGTTTTCACAGCATTTTGGTGCATTGATGAGCCCTGAGGCCCATTATCAACATGGCACCCTGAATGGATGAAAGTGTATGTTTTAACCAGGAATCTAAAAAAAAACCTTGATTACAGGGTTGCCCCATACATTCTTCATGGTTATTTTCACATGTAATTTTCCATGTAGGTCTACAGCACACAAAGGCACATATTACTCTATTATGGGGAGGTCATAAAGCTGATAAGAGAACCCCGCTGAGCTAAGCTTCTGTTTTCATTTTGTTATAGTTGAAAGTCACAAAGGGAGTCCACAGAAACTTTCACTGATGAAGAGCAGTGAAGTCATTCATACTGAGTAGAGTTGTTCCGATACCATTTTTCCCTCCCGATACCGATTGCAATACTCGGGCTGTGGGTATTGGCCGATACCGATACCAGTGTTAAAAAAAATCCACTGTGAAGTACTGCCAAACCACCGACATGATGCGCTATCATTAGCTCCTTTTAACAGGTGTCAGGTGATCAATTCTTCTTCCCCCCCTTTAAAACAGCAGCTGCCAATGGAGGCCGAGCGCAACTGTTTTAAGAGTGGCGAAGAAGAACTGTGTCAAAGCTAACGGAGCTAACCAGTAAATAAATTCCTATTTCTAATAAATTACATGGTATCGGATTGGTGCCTGGACTCCAGTACTTGTCGATACCGATGCCAGCATTTTCGGCAGTATCGGAGGCATTTCCGATACTGCTATCGTAATCGGAACAACTCTAATACTGAGCCTTTCCAGAGGATCTCTTTCTCTTTTTGTCCACTTCCTCTGAACTTCCCCATTACAGGTGGCTCTTTAAGAAAAACACATTTGTTTTTTATTCCCTTATTCTCTTCCAACAGGTAAAGCCTCTAACATACAGGTAAATTATCAGAATACAGGTCAGTCTTGACAGATCCATCCTGTTGTCCTTTGTCAAATTGGATTTTCTTTGTAAAATCTGTCAACACACTGAACTTGAAATCTTTTACATTTTAGCCAGATGCTGGACATTGACTAATCCCATGCCATATCTTAGCTAATTGTAAGTTTCAAACAAAGCAATTTACTTCCCATGGTCTTGGTTCAATAGGTTGTACAAAGGATATTGGAGCAAAATGTGGGTTTTGAATTTGTTAAAGCAGGGAGTAGTGGTTCCTCCTTAAAAAAACAAAAAAACAAAAACATTCTGGACATTAAGAAAAAATGATGGAAGATTCTTTTGATCCGTCCTTTTCCCCCTATTGCTGTAGACACCTGGGAAAAGCCTCTCATCTGCCCTTCATCTGTTTGTGTGCGGCAGCCTTTCCAGTCAACAACACATGCATCATTTATGGGAACATTACTGTCGCTTTCTCGACATGTCATGGCTGGAAGGCAGAAGCACAACAGGTGTTGGAAAGAGGACAAACAAACCTCACCTGGAAATGGGCGCAGTGTGTGTGTGTGTATGTGTTTGTAGAGTAACTACAGCATATCATGCAGTATGTGAATGTGTGTCTGAATGGCTGCGTCACAGGCGCCCTGTCCTGGCCTGCAGGTGACATGCTGTCAGTCATTGCTACCTTTTTATTGAAGATGACTCACCCGCCCCCCTCGCAGCAGGGAGAAAGAGATCAGCTGCTGATGGCCTGTAGGCTGCACAGTGATGTGTTAACGTTGCATAATTCATTCAAGTGTTCATTATATTCACTCCTCTCTGTCGTATTAAGACAAATGAGTCATAAAAAAAATTGTGTGTCTGTGTCTCTTTTTGTGAGCCTTGCATGTTTTTTGTTGCTTTTATTTGTCTACAGAGAGATAGATGGACAGATGATGCTCTCAATCTCCTCACCTGACCTTGACACAAGTCCCTTATAAATCTCTGGATTCTTTCTCATTCTTCTCTTCTTCCTCTCCCTCTCTCCACTTCAGCCTCCTCCAACTTCCTCAAACCTCCCTTCCCCCCCATCATCCCCATCATCCCCTGACCTCTTCCCCTGTCACTATAGTAATTTTATTTACATCTCCAGCCAGTGCCTCGGCTCTTTTTTGGCAACCATTGTTGTGAGTGAGGGGATGACCACCAGAAGCACTTTGCACTGCTTCAGCAAAGTGCTCCTATTGGGTTTAGCCAGGGGTAGAAAGCAGACAGCAAGCTCAGATCGCGTGTGGATAGGCCAGGCTGAGGAATGGACATCCACTGTGCCAGGGTCAGAGATGGACCCGCTGTCGGTTTGATCGAGTAAATCCTCTGCTTGGTTAGGCAGTGGAATCTTTCTTTCTACTTTTTTTCAGCCAGGCTCTTTAACAAGATTTGAGGGGGGATCTACCCTCTGGGAGATTTATGGCAATTAGCAGGTTCTTATCCAAAGATGCTTTAGGGGATCCTCATTAGGAATGGTGCAAGTACTACACCCAACAACCTGAGCCACAGGGGCAATAAAAAGCTATATTTAGTTTAATTAACAGCTTGTTTTTGTCCGTCATATCTCTATTTTTTCATAATATCATTATTATATTACATAATAGCACATAGCAAAAAAATCAGTTTGGCTCTCTAATAAAATATACCCTCATGCAATGTAAGCCTGAGTGCTTGCACACTATTCACACTATTTCCATTCCCTTAATTGTGGTTCCCATAGGCAGCTATTATGGTGCTGGTAAATTGCTCTATAATCAGTGTGTAGGGCCACCCTGATCATACACCATACATGTGATGGAATGAAAGCACTAAACTGAGTTCCCTGTGTGTTTTTTCTGTTTGTGTTTCATTGGCTATGACTTTGGAACTTGGGTTTAGTTTGATGGGGATGTCTACTCTTAAAGGAGGCAATTTTCTTTTTTTGTCTTTCCTTTTCTTTTTCTGTCTCTGTTCTTTGTTTCCACGCTTTCCCCCCCTTCCCTCCATCTCTGCCTAAAAGACAGGCTTTAATTATAGTTTTGTCTCAGGGAATTGATGTGAAGCTTGTAGCAAAGTGAGTGTTTTAGAAATTGTGTTGACACACAAACGGCATAGTCTGTTGTGCAACATACCATTTCACTTGTGACTCTCAGCCTAAATCAGAACGCAATAGGATAACACTCCCTATAAATATAACACTCACTCTATGTGGCCTACTGTAACACCTACTGTGATTAAAACTGGAAAACACATTCCCAAATTCCAAAAGTGACAGTCTCTATTGTTTTGTGCACTCCAAGACACAAAGGCTGTGACTATCTTGGGATACTTGTCAACAGACGGAAATGCAACAATATGAATGTTGTAGGGGCCAGGAAAGAAGAAATATTATGGTGGGTGGAGAATCGGGACCAGGACTGAGAGGAGAAGGTGGGGAGGGGGGTGACATTTTTTAGGTCTTTGTTACTTTCTTTAGTAGGTGTTTATGCTGGTGGTAACGAGCCACAGTTTGCCAGGCGGCCGACTGGCTGGAGACTGATGGGTGTTGTTTATGTTGACCTGAGAGGTTATTGCTCCTGATGCTGCCCCTGCTCTACACTTAAGCAGCATTGGTTCACTGACCTGTACACGGTATCACTGACACTGACTGCTGTCTTATTCAGAAAAGATGGACTGTTTGCATTCAGCTTTATAAACCTGCCCTTCAGTATCCATCCACAGATATACCCATAAATTTATTGAGTATCTCTCTGTGTTTACTAGCGGTTGTGTACAAGTCACAACTACATGACGTTAATTCATTGTGGTTGTATCTGAGATCTGAGTTCTATGTAGTGGACTTTATAGAAACTATATTGTGAGCTCATCAGCAAAAAGAAAGAACAATGGCATTTGTGTTATTGGCATTCATACATTTGGTGCCTACCTACGGATCATTTTTGACAGCTTGTATGTCCAATGCTTCATTATGACCGCTAGCTGAAACCGAGCTTAACCCTGGACTTAAACGTAATTACGGCAACTGTTGTGGCAGTGCAGTAGGCTGCTTTACGTACTTTTTGCGACAGTGCAAGGTACGGCAGCAATTACACCGGTTTGTGGGTCAGTTGAATTCTTAGCACAAACTAAGCAATTGCAATCACGCCAAGACCACCCACTCTAGGCGGTCTCGGTCTGGTTGGTTTGTTTCGAAATACAGTAGCATTGCTGTGTTCAGATATGCTCAAACAAACTGGTCTGGTTTGGAACAACAAGCTAGGTGTGAATACGCCCTTAATTTTTCCGCTGTAAACTCAGTGACCCAGACAACCAGTTTTTCAGTTTTTTCACACCCTTAGCTTAAGCAGCAACTGTTGTGGTTGATGCAGGTTTGCGAAGGCAGTCACTAATGTGCCTGCAGCAGTCTGCTTTATCTGTTTCTCCTTTGTTTCTCTCACTCTATCTTGTTTCCTTTATTCTCTGATCTCTTTATGAGCCAAAGTCATCATGCATCAGGTCATGTTAGAACTAAAGTACTTCTCATAACCTCCTGCCCTCCTCTGCTCTGATCCGCTTCTCCTCCAGACATCACCTCGCTCCAGTCAATATTAACCAAGCTGTCCACAAAACCCGCAAACCCCCTTAAACTTGGAAATCTGACAGGTTACCAGCAATGTGACTGTGGTTGTGTGCTGCTGGAGTTGAGGATTAACTGAGCCCAGGGGCTACTGCTCATAGTTGCTGATGTGCTTCAACCACAACGGGCCTGCAAATGTTGCCCTCGTTTTCTCTCATCAGTCATCGTCCATCACTTTTAAAAGACAGAGCTGCTTTTGTCTGCCTGTACAGGGACTAACCTCAGCTGCCTTTTCTCACCGAGGAAGCCCGGGACATGTCACTGCCATTTTGTAGTTGTCTGTTTTTAAAATCAGGGTACATGAAGTGAAACATTTTTGTTAGGCTGGGGGAAGCAGTGATAAGATTAAAACATAGGTCTGACTAGGGTCATAGCCAGTTAAGCTGTCAGAGATATTCATCCTCAGTATCCAAACCTATAATGAGTGCAGTGTCAGTTGCTGCCAGAATATCCTGGAAACAACAGGCAGTATCTTGAAACGTGACACTAATAACTCATATCTTTGTATCAGGAAAAACAACTGATTCAAAGCAACCTTAAAAAGATAAATTGTGCCTGAACTGACTCAAGTAGAGTCTCATTGAAGGAAGTAAACATTTTTACTGTTCTCAGATGAGTACACAACGTGCTTGACGGAGACATGTCAAGCACCATTGTGTATCTCCTATCCCAAGTTGTGGAAGAGCCAGCCCACTGTGTGTTTACAGGCTTTGTTGTCCTGTGAAGTCATGCATTAGAGGGTAGCTTAGCAGTTACCGAGAGGAGCTTTTTTCTTTCTTCGTAATTACAGCACGGCCTGGTTCGGCCAGAGACCATTGTGCCAGGGTGCTGTGAATTGCTACAATAGAGCTGCTCAGTGGAGAACAATGAGTCGAATTCCTGACCGTTCCCTGCAGGTTCAGAGGCTGGGCTGACAAATAAAGACAGCAGAGTTACAGTGGCTTTGCTATTCTACACCCTGTAGCTTTCCCTGTGGCCACCCCAGTGGGGGTATTGGTTTTTGTTTGTGCGTGCGTGTGCATGTGTGTGCGTGTGTGTTTGTGTGTGTCCCCTACAGGGTGGCTACAGCTCCAACTGGGAGCACAGGGAGGGGTTGAAAGATGGGGGAGGTGAAGAGGAGGGAGCTTCTTTCGTTCTTTCTGTAGGAGGTGAAAGACTGTTCGCTCTTTTCTGGTGTAATCAAATCCCTGAGAACGAAAAGTTGGAAACCAAAAGCTGCATTGAAGGCATTGTTGATCAAAATTGGTCATAGATCAGAGTACTGAACTGTAAGACTTCATGTACAAACCTGTTCTAATGACTCCTTCATCACACAATCGCAGTGGTTCCTGGACTCTCATGTACTTGGCTGCATTAAACACAATCTGCTGTTTTTGTGCTTCTGTGCAGATGGGAAATGTTGAGATTATGATAAGAATAGCCCAGCCATTTGCAAGTGGAAGAGTTCTGTTGTTTACATTGCCAGAAATGTGTGCTTACACAGCCTTTAAGTAGGCTGCAGAGCTCCAAGGCCTCCAACACGGTCTGGTTGCACTTGTTGCATCCAGACTAGAGTGTCTGGGGTTCTTGCTTTCCCAGCTGTCCAGAAATATGCCCATGTGTGTATCCAGCTATACCCCGAAACTGTTGTGTTGATAACCTGTTCTACACATAATCACTGTTTACTGAATGGGCGATGGTGGGTGGTAAGAAAGACACGACAGTGAGCAGCAGGTGCCAGAATAGGGGGTGACTATCAAATGGGTTTCTGTGTTTCTTATTGGTCACAGACTTTGACAGATTTATTTCTTATTCGTGTTTTCATTGTCAAAACATAGTACAAATATTCAATTGTTATTTCCCAAATCCCATCTTCAAATTGCACTTTTTTTGGTCAAACTAATGCTCCACAATTATTAAAATATTAAATGTACAATCATGTAAACTACACAAGTTTGGAACCTATCGATTTTGATTTTCTACTAAAATAATTCAGCCCATTAAGAGGATGTTGCAGCCCTTGAGTGCTTTCTTGTTTGCTGTGTATCTTCTCTTTTGCAATTGTATGTAACTACCACCCTTTCTTGTGTGTGTATTGCAACCCTGCAAGTCTTTCATGTGTCGTATTGTTACTACAACTTTTCATGTGTATTCAGTCAATTTGTGATCACAATGAAGTTTCGGGGGCAACAAATGTTTGCCCAGCTTTTTAGCAACGGATTTGCATTTGACATTGGTGCTGTGTGTCTGTGCCTCTGTCACACAGTCACACCCACTTGCTCTGGTTTGAGGACATTTGCCAAGTGGTTCACAGTGGCCATAAAACTCCTCCAAAGCGTTTCATCCTGCGCAGGCTTTTGAAAAGCATTCACACAGTCCTCCCTTGTGCCTCCCTCTTTGCTCAATTCACAATAATGTGACACTCCATCTCCTTTACTGGTTGCTCTACTTTTTAATGGGAATTGATAGTTTCACACACATACACACACCCCAGCTTCCATTGATCATGGCCCAATAAATGTTTTATAAGCCCCACTGTAAGGACATTTGTCTTTTATTCAGAAGGTGTCAGTGGTTGAGTCCAGAGGGTGCAGCGCTACCTTCCTCTTAACTGCCCCTGAATTCAGGAGGAGAGGGATATTTTTTCTCTTGAGCACACATTTATCCCTATCCTCAGTCATTGGCACCATTACAGTGGTAGGTCTCTTTCTCTACTAATGCACATAAACAAACGTACAATTATTCCATTCCAAAGTAAATGCATATCTGTTTGGACACTGGAGTGACTTGGAATTTAGGAACTGAAGTCAGGCTTTGTGGATCAGGGATACAATATGTGAGAAGAAACCCCTTGCAAATGAATGAATGAAAGTGAGAACAGCCTAGAAGAGAGAATAGGCCCCTTATTCATCTCATCAATTTGCGGGTGCAGATTCATTCATCCCACGATTTCTTTCCACTCTGTTTTCACACATCTACATTGTCTGTGAAATTGTGTGGTTTTAGAACCACCAAGCTAAACAAAACAAATCAGCGTTAGCCTTAGTATAAGCTCAACCACAAGTTGTCCTGGTGCCCTTTCTTCCTGTGGCTGGTAAGAAGAGTGGCACCATTCCACAGGAAATGCCTTTTTAACAGAGCAGGAAGGACAAACCTTGCTCCCTGTGGATACAAGTCTTTGTTTTATCTGATGGCATTAAGAGAGTGACCCAGTGTTTGTGTTTGGCTGGAGTTTGTGCTGTTGCAGCTAGGTTAGGCTAGATTTCAGTAAGAGTTTAAATTACATCACATAAATATCACAAAGTGTGCCACAATATGATTTTGATTAAATTTGGGGCCGGTGATCAATATGAAACGATATCATATGCCCCTTAAACTCAATTAGTGATTAGGGCTGTAGCGATACACCAAACTCACGATTCGGTTTGTTTCACGATTTTTGACCCACGGTTCGATACAAATTTCGATATTATTTTTTTTTTAATTAAACATTTGATTTATGTAAGATGCAGATTTGGCGTGGAGAGCGTGTCTATCTGATGGTCTGTTAACTGCACAAGTCCCTCACTCAACTTACTACAGAGAAATGTCCCACAAAGCAACGTTGCAGAACAAACTATGGTAATGTAGTAACTGTAACTGTCTTTGGCAACGGGGAAACAAATACCACAGCTGTACGTGGAGAAGCGTCCTTCCTCCCGCCCGTCCTACCGACTCCTCCTCACATTTCTGCCCGATAAACAGCGTCTGTCACCGGCAAAAAAAACTTTAACCCACCGAGTGTTATGATGAAAAAAAATCTCCGCGACGGTCAGCCCTCCGGACCGAGACTTCAGTGAACTTTAGCCTCCATCGGGTTTTGAGTGACAGGGAGGCTCCAGGGAAACCCCTTGAAAACGCACACACGTCATCATCATGACCTGTACCGGGACGTCTCTTTGCGCTGCTTTCTGTGTGAATTACACAGCGTTTCGTCTTTACTCCAGCGGTGCTTCGCTCTGTGTGAACAAAAAACGCCGGAGAATTAGCGAACGGCCGCTGCGGTGTTAATGTGGTGTTACTTACAGCTCATAGTGCTGATCTGGACCAGAAGTTCTGTCGCGATTCTGCCTTCTCGTGGCGCGAGACAGGTTCGTGGATCTGAGTGTCGCGATTTCAGCTTTGATACGTGTATCATTACAGCCCTATTAGCGATATATTTATATCATCTCAAAAAAAATCAACTTAAATATGATATGACAGATTTATTAAATGAAATACAATCTTTTTTCACTGTACTGGCACTTTTCTCATTTTGGCACCGTTTGAATACTTAAAAAGGAGGTGACACAGACAAGCCATGGGATTGAAAAGAGGCATAGCTTAAAGATGAAGATATTTATTGATGACGTATTCTTTTATCGTTGACCATTGACAAATAGATTTATCAATCTGTATCGTTTCACCCTTAGTATTCAGTCCCTTTAAGTCTATACAGTGTGATGTGGATTTAATTTATATTGGCCAGCCAGGGGTTAAGCTTAAAAGTCTAGCTTCTGATTTGGCATGCCTTGGAATGAGAAAAATCCAATGAGCCTAACTGGACTTGACTTGTGAAGGCTAATGGTTAACACGTTATGATGGAGTTTCCCTTTGATTCACTGGAGGTGTCATGAACTCTCACAGATATTTTTTCAGGGATTGAAAATACTGTCACTTCAATACCATAATTTAATTTTAATGGGGTCCTCTGTAGATTGTGTGAGCCCAAGGGTTACACATTGCAGCATATTATGAATCGTAGTGTTGAAGCAGTATCTCAGTACACACATTTATACACAATCACCTTCTTTGCATACCCTCTGTAACGCATGGAGAGGCTGAGTGTCATAGAGGCATGAAGATATGAGGTGCCATTTTCAAAAATGCCTCAGTGACCACAGAACACACCCAATGGGTCCTCACTCATGACTTTATGCTCAACATTTGATATGGGTGCAGTTCTCTGCTGCTAAGCAGACATGTTCTTTAAAAAGTAAAGCTTTTTGTGACTTGAATGTCAAACTGAAAATGGATCAGCCAAACCCTGTCGCACACTGAAGAATATTATTTGTAAGGGTGTGTGTGTGCTACGGTTAGAGGGGACGAGTGTGTCTTTCAGCTGACAGGTCTTTCAGAAAAGCAGGGCGCTGGGCCATGGATCTGCAGCTGCCCCCTCACTGTGCCCTCTTTCATAGGGAGAAAGATGGCGTTCACTTGCACACACACCACACACTCACACACCACACAAAGGCTTGTTCTTCACTATGTTGTCGCAACACTACTTGAAGATCTACTGAGGGACACATTGCGTGCATAGGGAGGGCACATTAATGAGTTTGTTTATGGCAGTGTCCTGTATTTATAACTTAATCTACAGTATCAGAAGAGCCAGTTGCCGTTAACGACAGTATACAATATATTCATGTGAGATATGTCCTTGTGTGTTCAATGACCAGAGCCGTTAGTAGTGTAACGGTTGATCTCATTTGTTGTTGGTACTCCAAATAGTAGCAGGGAGGACTCCCCTGACATAGGCACGTTTATTGAAACACCCGCATACACACCCATATGCTCACAAATATAGCCATCCATTGTTTAACCAGCCCAACTGACTTTAAGGTCTCAACTGTTACTCTGATGGTGGTGTTTGTCGAGCAAAGATAGCAGTCCCACCTGTTCCTTGTGTGCACTGTACCTACACACACACACGCACACACACACACACGCACGCACACACACACACACACACACTCACATCTATTCTGGGTTTGAATTTGGGCCTGAGTGCCTTTGTAAATGACAGTTGAACTGAACCTTCTAAAGGAACAGACAGATCTGTATTTTTTAATGTTTGTCTAATGAGTCCCTCTACTTTCCTTTTTCACCTTGTGGGTCCAGGTTTGGATGACAGCCTGCAGCAATATGTGAGCAACTTTGAGCGGGAGAAAATCAGTGGGGAGCAGCTCCTGAAGATCACACATCAAGACCTGGAGGAGCTTGCCGTGGCCAGGATTGGACACCAGGAACTGGTGCTGGAGGCTGTCGATCTACTCTGTGCTCTGGTAAGTAGCCATCAGCTGTGATTATAGTAGCAGGGATATTAAAGGTACACACATATAATCGTGGGACTTGACTATCTTCATGAAGGATTTGTAACAACACAGGGGCTCTCTTTTAGTCACTGTCCCTCCCACTCCTTCTCACTAAAAATCCAGCCTGTAGTTTTTGGTTCAGCAGCTAAAGGAATCGGCGATGCAGAAAGAGCTATTATTTCCCACACAGCTCAGCGGGGTGTGGAGGCACCACAACACATGATGCGGCCCGAGGACATTGGGGAACAGCAGTGTCACTCAAGAAGAGGAGAGATTAGGTCAAAGGGCCCTGGGCTCATTCAATAGTTAGAAACTGTGTGAGATTTTTAGAGACAGTTAGTGGTAGTCATGTAGCAACGAATAACAGTTTGATCTGTTTGATTGATAAAAACAAAAAGTTTCTGACTGTAACTTCTGCTCCCTAAAGGATGTAGCATTTTGTTCCCTTTCAGTCGATTCACTCAGTACAACACGTATAGTATGCAACATATATTTACAACTGGAGTCAAGCCAGCAGCTTGAGTGCATCATAGACCCAGCAGAAAGGCTAGAATGAGCCACTGAAGGGGCTGTCACATCCATACTGTAAAACTGAACCAATGTGTATGGTGATGACCAACTGGCTGCAGTTCAAATTACAGATACCCCTTAAAACAAAGCCCATGATGTGTCCTCACACAGTGAAGTAATTGCATGCCCTTGTCAGTGAGATGGCCTTCACAATCCAGTGAGAAAGACACTGTTTAGATGGGACTTTTCCCTTGGCTGGCAAAACCAGACAAAACAACTGGTCGCATGAATGCAAACTCGTGAGTACAGTTGAAAGCGTGAAGCACATGCACAGGACACAGCAAATGCAACATCCTCCGTTCCTCGGAAGCAAGAGGGGTCGAAAAGCTCAAGAGCAATGTAACCTGGGAGTCATCAGAAGTAAACTGGGTATGAGAGGATGCACAGATAAAGCATAAGGGTCGTCCAATCACCTTGGACCTCTCAACAGGTAGGCACGCCGCCACCAGGGTTCTGGGCATGGATCTTAAACGCCTTTAGCAGCACCACAATGATCATGAACGCCATCATGTCTACCAGTTGCAAAACTGTTTGGAAACGCAGTTTTCATTCCGACAGAAACTGAGCAAGGCAGCAGTGAAATGCAGCCACTCTACGCTTTTTCAAACATGCTCGGCTGGAAGCGGAGTATATTTCCAGCCCACAAAGGTAACTGGCTGCAACCAACTAACCTGAGTCAGCAGAAGTGTTCTTTGCAAGGTGAAGAGTGAAAGAATTGAGGTATGACTATGGATGTATATAGGCAGGGCCCCACATACTTCACCACAGGTCATCTGCCTTAAAAGGAGTGAAAAGAGGTGTCTTCAGGGACTGTAGGCCACTCCATGATATCCCAAAATATGTGTTGTATTGAGTTAATCGACTGAAAGGGAACTCACCCCACTCGCCCTGACATGTAAAGTCTCATTCACTCACAAAATACACACAAACACGAGGTGTATTTGGGGGTTTTTTTGGTCTCCGTTTTAAAACAGAAATGTCAGACCGGTCATTATTACTTTGGCAGCCGTATTCTCACCTGAGCCATCCTTCTTGGTTCAATTATAGATCCCCTGTTTGGGTATTGTAAGTCACTCTGGGAGCCAACCATCTGCCCCTTTGTCCATCATCATAGCAGGAACTCACAGAACTGCCAACAAAAATATATCTGCCTTCAGCTAGTGAGCATGAAAAGAGTGATGAAAACCGTCCATGCTCCAACTGAAAGAGAACCAGGTTTTCCAGCAGATGGGATCGATTTAGAGTTTTATCACTTCCTGTGCCATAAAAGTCCCGAATTGTGGTCCCAGCGTTTTGATTAGTGTCAGCATTTCTGCCTTTATGCGCTCTTAAAATGCTTTACATTAATTGTTTGGGGCATGGTTGTTTTTATCCTGAAGAATCTTAGAAGTTTATTCTTCTCTCTTCTACATGAGGCTGCATCTTGCATTGATGCTGATCTGAAAGCTGTACGTCTGCCTTTGACTCAGAAATATGTGCTTTCTTTGTCAGTGATCCACAACCTCAGCACACTGAAGCTATGCATAGTGTTACTAGGACCCTGTGTGAAGCAGGCACATATGTGATTTAGTGTGTGGTAAGCAAACAACTCATCACTTAGCTTACATCTCATGTAGCTTATAGCTGCCACTTGAAATCAACCCTGGGATATATTCTGATGGCCAGTGTACAGGTTTAACTGACATGTGATTTGATTCCTTTTCCCAGCTTTCACCCAAACAATTCTCCAATACAATCATAAACCAGGCAACAGATTCTCCTCTACCTGTGAACACTGGAGGTGCACACCTGGAAGCAGCCTGTTATGTTTTGATAGATTTACTCATCATAGACTATGTACCATATGGTACATCATGTGGTCCATAACTTCTTTAACCATCACAGTAATCCGGCCCAGATTTTTGTTCACCCCTAGAACCTTGACATCATGGCAATGAAATGTCAAGTCATTTTCCTCTCAAGCGGCTTCATATACTTGGCTGCAAAAGGACTTGTGCTTGGTTTTGTTGTTTGAAGTTAAACCATTTCCTTGTTAATTTGTTATACCGTGTCTGTGTGTTTGCGTGCACAGTATAATTGTTTGCAATTTCTTAACACCTATTTGGCACATTGTATTTTTACAACTAGGATCTTTAGGCCAGGAATGCTGGACTTTCAGCAACCTTTCACCTCTCACTGTAGACGCCCAGCTAAATGTTTTTTGTCCGTTAGGGATTTCCTTATTAAGAATGAGGCCATGGCCTTCCACAGCACCCGTGGGAGGAAGTGAGGCCCCCGATTCAATTAGCTTTAACTGAGGCAAGGTCACTACTACCAACACAGGCCACCAGCACCCGAAACCCCCACAAGCTCCCACACTCTTCCCCCCACTCTCTCTCTCTCTGGTTTTGTTTACTGTTAGGTCAGGTCTTCCTATTACTGCAGTCACAAGTGTCTTTGTGACACTTTGCTACTAGGCTTAGCTCTAGAATTTTAATCATGTAAGCATGTGCACACATTGTAAAGATTTTACCTTTTCATAAATCAGGAACCTGAGCTCTCCTGTTAGCAGTTTCAACCCTATATCATGATGACCAATGACTTAACTTCCAAAGCCCCTTATGATACATCAATTCTCATGCTTCTCTTTCACCAAAAAGCTATCAAGAGCAAACTGCTGTCTCGGGACAAAGAGAGAACATTTCAACTAATTTTACTGGACTTCTCTGAGCATGATGTCTTCTGCAGAGTCAATGTTGAAACCCAACCCTTTATTTATTCTCAGACTCCAGTGGCCCACACAAAGACCAGCACCACATGATATTCACATATACTTTAGCCACCTCCAGCAGCCATTTAACATACAGCATATGACAGATCATGTGGCCTAGTCATTGGCCACAGAGGTGTTGTAAATATATTTTACTATTGCCGCTGGGTGAATCTGTCCCAAGTTATAATGTAACACTTAACCTGAGATTGCACATTAAAGCAAAATACACATGAACACAGTCTCTGTCTAGGCAATATGTATCTTTTTATAATCTGACCCATGTAACACCTGTTGCACGGGCAGGAAGTACAGTGTTGTGATAGTGATTCTCCATTTCTTCTGAGGACACTTATACCAGTATACAGTCCCTTCAAAGAGCCCCAACAAGAGCCAATACAAAAAAACCTACTGCCATCTTGATTCCAGATTAAAGAAATGTCTATAAAAAGGCACTGAAAGAACGTCAATTCGGCTCGAAATTTGTCTGGAACCACATATTTTGTTGAGACCTGGTTTTTAGCTCAGCTAGCGGTGTTGGACAAAAGCTTGCTGGACATCTGTGGGCCAGTTAGAACGGCTGTGACTGTGTGATTAGCCTGCTAATGAAAAAGCCATGAGAGTCTTTGATCTGGAAAACACTCACACTGCCTTTGTGCTACAGTTCCTCTTCCACTGTGTGGATGACTGATGAATGAATGATAAACCAAACCATCTAATTATTTATTTCCCCTTTTCTGTATATCTCTGCATATCTTTGCTGATGTTTTAACAACCAACTTCATGTCAAGTGTGCCACGAAGTCAGGCTGCCTACAGCTACTGTTTGACTGGTGATTCCTTAATGACTGACAGAGTGGAGTGATTTGTATGGGGTTTTTTTTAGCTCATTTTGGAGAGAGGCAGTGGAATAAAAGTAGACACTAGCCACTTACAGATCTCCTTCGCTGTTTTCCACATGCTGTTTTACTCCTTGCTAAGCACTTTTAGCTACTGGCAAATCACACATACAGCAGCATTGCTGACAGCGATGCAACACCATGTAAGCTGATATTTACCAGGACAGCAACCAGGCTGTCTTTGCATACTTTTAAACAACACATTATTCCCATTTATTCAGTCAAAACATTGCAACACCTCTAAAACAAGCTCTTTCAAATATTTGTGCTCAGACACGCTTTATCCTCCAAGGAAAAAAATATCCATGCTGTTGTAGCTCAGTATCCTGCAGTAGTTCAGTCATACGTAGCTGCGTCTGTGTGTACGTCGATGGCCTTTGAAGACAAAGAGGTCTGCTACTTCATGCATCTGAATAACTTGTAAATTGGTGGAATGCGAAAGCAGGAAACAACCCAGGCTCAAGAATGCATACTTTGCCCCGCTTGGTAGGAATCAGGTGATGACACGTGCACACACTCCCTGCACTTCCTTGAACAAAGCAGGGGACTGGAGGGGAAATTTCGTGCCAGTTGTCCTCACAGACAAGTGCACTTAAATCATATTTGTCAAAGAAATGATTACAGCGCTTCATTGTACAGGAAAAAACATGTTTTCCTTGGAATGGGACTAGTTGTAAAAAGAAACAAAAAAAGACCTCCCAGGTCTAGACTCTGTAGAAGGGTTGTTTGCTTTGATCTTGAGTTTTATTGGCAATAACTTTAATTCCGGCTTCAATCATGTGTGTGCTTTTTCCGTTTTTGTTTGACCTAGTTAACGTTAGGTATTGATTTGCTGTTTCAGAACTATGGGGTAGAGACAGACAACTTGAAGAATCTGGTTGTGAGGATGAGAGCAGCCACCAACAGTCTGCACATGGCCACGTCTGACCGCAGGAAAAGCCCTGCGTATGATGGCAGCATCTCACGGAAGCCACCCAACGATTTCCTAACCTCTGTCGTTGAGCTGATCGGCGCTGCAAAGAGCCTCCTGGCTTGGCTTGACAGGTAATAACTTCTTTCTTTTTTGTTTAATCACCTCCTCACCAGATATCAGAAGGGCTGCCATAAAACCTGCTTAAACTAGCTGTACACACGGGCGCCAATGCATTATTACGAGAATTGAACTTTTGAACTTCTCTGACACAGTGTAGTGCAAAGTCCTATTCTATTAAAAACCTGATTTTAATATTAAGGGTATGAGTTTTAGTTCCCCAAGCATATTGAATGTAAATTTAGGAAATATATTCCAATTTGATAGAGGCATTAATCTTTGGTATTAAACTACATTTTCAAAAAAGTTGCAGAAATCCACGCTCAGATTTAAAGCAGAAATGCGACCCCCCCATGAGTAAATATTAAGCCTGGCGGTAGATTCCCCTGTGCTCTCCTGGTGACCTACTCCACATCATACCATAAAAGCACAGCATATTAAGCAGGTTGCCAGGATTAAGTGTTAGCTGGCTGAAATTAAGCTTCCCTTTTTGTATCATGCTCTGCTAAAGCGACGCCATGACGTCAGGTTAAGTGTGAGTCGTGATGTCAAGATGAGAGCAATATAACAGTGTTTAGAAGTGTTGTGCTTAATTTACATGCGAGTTCTGTTTTTATTTTGAACATTAATTTTGGGCCAAGCCTGCATATAGAATTTCATCTTATTGTAGTAATTGTTAATGTCAAAGCAATTAGATCATTTTCATTCATTTATACTGTCGAAAGAAACTCTCTGACTCACGCCATGTTCATGATGGACGTGGATAAAATATACATCCCACACCCATGACTTTCCTGCCCTCTCTCCCTGCTGTTGTTTTCAATTGTCCCCCACTTAATGCATTAACTCCACTGCATAGTCTTCCTTGATGAATCTTAGAAAGTTTTCACAAAAAATATTCATTATGAGAGGTGTTAATTCAACAAAGTGTTTATTAAGGCATTCATAGTTAGTGGTCAGTGGTACACAGGACTACATTATATTGGAATGTGTTACCAATATTCTTCCTACCTCATGTTTTTAAATGAAATTAAATTACATTTTATAAATGGGGTTGGCACAATATCAGAAACACCTGTCGGTATAATGCAGTTCACTTCAACACCAGTCCTAACTGAACATTATTATCTTTGTGATGGTAAAATATATAGATTATCTTTTACAGGTGTATCTGATAAAAATGACCACTGAGTGTTGTCACCATTGTTGTCATATGCTTTGATTTTAAAACGATGCTGCCATGTAGTTTAAAAGACTAAATCTCTGCCCACCCCTTAGTCCGTCACTGGTTTCTAATGTTCTCCATTTCCTTCTTTGTCTGCTTGCAGGACACCTCTTACAGGGATCAGTGACTTCACAGCCACCAAGAACAAGATCATTCAGCTGTGCCTGGAGCTCACCACCACAGTTCAACAGGTCTGCATGCTAGTTAGCTCAACAGCATATGTGTAGATTGCTAGCCCCCGGAAAACACGCACACACAAACACACACTATAGGTTTTTCCACTGTGCACTTACCAGCCCAGGGGCACAGACATGCAAAATAAAGTGTAGGAGAAGAGAGTTTTGGGAAATGTGGTCTGGCATCCATGACACATGTCTGAGCACATTATTGCAACTGCTGATGTTTTTCTTGGGATCTTTTCCTCCTCATGCTGGCTAATGAGGAGACCCCCTTAGTGCGGGGACGTTTATTGTAACTGTCGCTTTTGTGTTTCTAGTTTCATAAAACCCACTTGCGCTCTTTTAAAGGTGGCGGCCAACATTCCCCAGGCTGCCGTTCTCCCTTAGCCATGTGGTTCCTGTTTTTGCTTCTCCAAGACCCTCGCAGTGGGGGACCAAGCTCTCTGAAAGCCCTTCCTGTGTGTAGGTTTAATGCAGGCATGAGAAGGTGGTCCATCTGACTGCCAGATAGATGGCAGTTAAAACAGAACAGCAGCATACATTCACTATATTTTTGCAACTTTCTGCAGAGCATTGCTTTAGTATTGCATCATGATACAATCTACTTCTGTCAGTTTCCTACAAACAGTAGTGGTTGGTCATACATATGTCTTCAACAAAGGCAGCTGGTGAGTGGCATTTTCTTCAGTACGAAAGCCTTTTGCGCGTATGCAGTAGTTGTTCTTCCTAAAGGGTTTGACTGAAGCATAGCCCTCTAAGCAACTCATTTTACACTGCTAGTGAAAGTGGCTGCTGAGACTGCAGGTGTCATTTTTAGGGGGTTATTGCATCAAAATAAATTCCTTTCCCACAGTGCCCATTTCCTCACCAGCGTCTGGGATTTCAGCGCCTCTGGTGATTTACTGTGGGTGTCTCGGTCATGGTCTTCCAGGAGAAGTGGGGGTATACATTTCCCACACTGCCATGTGAAGCGGAGAGGTTGTGGTGTAGAATAAACTCCTGATAGGTGCTGAAAGAGTCTTGTAAGACTGGAGAGATTAGTTTCCTCCAACAACTGGAGGAGATGCAGTTTTGGTCATCCGTTCTCTCTTACTCGCATCAGCGCACACTGTAGCTGCGTGTTCAACTGTAGAAACACTGATGAGGAGACTTATTTCCTCTCTTGGTTTCCTTTCTCGCTTTTTTTGGGGATAATGTAGTCTCCCTTTGTTATTCATAACATGTAGTCTAGAGTATAAGCCACTGGTTAATAAAATAGGTTGCAAAGGAGACTGCCACAGTGATTAGTTTTATGATGGGGGAGGACGGCGTGAGGTTTGCCCAGCTTGTTCATGAACTTCAGCCAAGAATTAGGGCTTTTCAGATCACACAATTTATGTGTTCTGCCTGAATGAAGCCTGTGTGCACACACACAATGGGGCACAGCCATAAAACTGTGAACGCATCACCCATCTTGGCTGACACGTCGGTGTGGAGGTCATTCTCTTTCAAAGAGTGCATTTTTCATCGATTCCCCTATGTCTTTTATCCTGAATTGTTCGCTCAGCATGAAGTTTATGTTTCTATATCTTTAGCAGAAAAAAAAAACAAAGATTCCATATTGTAGGCCAAACACTGACATTTAACAAATGTATAAATGTTGATACTTTATGAAAAACAGGATGTCAGGAAGTCAGGTCTTCACTTCAGTATAAAGGCAGCTACACTCCAGGTTCCCGCACTGTGCCAGCACTCCTCTCCCTCTGCCACTTCATTGCTCGACCATGCAAATCCGCTCTGGTGGCAGATCAAAGGCCCAGGGAGCAGCACACAGAGTCATCTGATCCTCACCGGCTGTGGGATCAAGTTCATAACGTGAGGGATCAGTACACCCAGGGAATTGTCCCTCAGCCTCTCTCAGCACTTAGTTAGGATCTGGCTCCTGTCTACTAGAAGGACTTTGGTTTTGACAAAGATATGGGATTCATTTAGATATCACAAACAGATCTTAGAAGGATTTTCTGCAATATTGTATTCACAGTCAAGTGATTTGATGGTACTATGAGACCAGAGAAATGTTCCATAAATGTTTCAAGCTTGATGGTAGATGTGCCAAACCATGTCTGCATAACATTTTGATACTGTTTTGTTTAAACATTGCAATATGTATTTTTAGCTCATCCCTCATTGCTGAGACAACAGTGTAGTCATCCAAACATGGGCAAGTTTTTACAAAAGAAATATGCAGTTGTATGTCTACACAAGCATCGCCAAATTCTTTCTCAAACCACCATATGTTCTTGGCCGACTTGGGGAAAAAATATTGTAAGGAAATGTAGGACCAGTACATGTCAAATGACTTGAAACTGTTATTCTGTTTTTCCTACTCAGTGTTTATGTTGGCTTTTCATTTTTACCTCCAAGTAAGGGAAATGTGGCAAAGACAAGTGTATATTACTTTACCAAAAGTCTTTAGTCATTCAAACAGGCGCTCAAACACAGATCAAGAATAATAATGAGGCAGTGCACTGCTTTGATGCGAAGCCATCGCTCACGGCCACAGACAGTCATTCAAATCTTTTCAAAGTAAACAAACTAACAGTATGACAAGCCAAGTGCTTTTGAAAACAGATGCTCCCCTTTAGCCCAGTGGAATGTGCAAGCTATGGAAATATGGAAAAACTTGCTCGACCCCCATTCGCTCTCTGCACAATGGATTTACAACAGGCAACAGAGCGGGCTTTGTACATGACACATGCCCGTGCATGTCACTAATACTGTGAGGGCCACAACACCAGTATCCCTTCATTTTGCATTGACAAAGCTTGTCTGGGCTCTGGAGATATAAGAGGCTTGTTGAAGAAGTTTTTCTGTTCTCTCTAGTTTTGACAGAAGCATTCAACCTGTGTTGTGATGGATGGCTTCCCTTGGGGCATTGCTAGTACAGAGCCAATTTCATAAACAGGCAGAGGCCCCCCATACACTCTGTTAACCCCCCTGTGTAACCAAAGGCAATTTCACCACTAACAACACAGTTGTCAGAGGAGGCTGTTGCCTCAGCTGTGGTCAGTCCAGCTGCAGTCTATGAGTGCTGTGTTCTGACACTTGGAAGGGACGGTGGTCAGTCTCCCAGCTGAGTTTGCAGATTTTTTTCATTGGATCCTCCCCCCCAAATAACCATGATCACAGCTACTGTGTTTTATTTGACGTCCAGAAACCGTTCAGTGCTTCCAGCAGGTTTAAAATATGCTTGTGGTGGTCTGGGGGTCCTCTCCCGGAAAAGTTTGAGCGTGAGACATTGAGTGAGCATGCATTCTGGTGACACTAAATGTATTTATGTAAAGCAAAAGTGTGAAAGCGTTCAAAAATATCCACAGTGGGTAAAAACCTTACACTTTAATAGCATGATTTGCGCTGTGTCCTTCAGTATCAGCAGATTCACTCAGTCAGGCTATGCCTCTGGGTATGGGTCTGTTGTTTCACTGAAGTTTTGCTGAGTGATCCACAGCAGCGAATCCTCTGCTGTTTCGCCCGTCCATGTAAAGCCTATGTGCGGGAAACACTGCCCGTGCTTCCACTAGCCAACCCACTTTCAACTGTGGGAAGCAGTGATGCATCAAAATGGTTGCAGAAAACCAAAGCACTATTTGAATGAGGGCTTTCTGAACATCATGACATGTTTTCTCCAATTATCTGTCGCCATTTAATCTGCTCATTGTTATTTTATGAGTGTCGGTATGGTATTCATGTTTCAATAAAGTTTACTGAACCAAACAGGGTGTTATGCAATTTAAGCTTCCCCCAGAATTTAAGCAGAGAGGTCATTTGAATCTAAATGCTGTTTTTATTTCTCCGTTCAAATTATGGGATGCTGATTATATCGTATTCACCCAACCCCTATACTTTTTCTTCCTCTCCCCTCTTGTTTACCGCTCACGAGCCTAATCTGTCATCACTGTCTTCTGTGTAACAGGACTGCAGTGTTTACGAGATGGAAGAGAAGATCCTGGAAGTTGTAAGTATACCCTATCTCTTCTCTTTGTTTCTCCTAATGTAAACTGAATAAGACCCTGAATTTGCTATATAGGGGGAAATGGTCTGGTAGATCGTTTGGAATCATGTTTTTTTACATGGAGATTGTGTGACATGCTGTAAGCAGCCAGGTCCGTTTTCCAAGTGAATAGAGCAGACAGGTCTATAGGATTGCCAACAGAGGAGGCGGCTGTAATACGCCCTGGCCATCAATCAGTGTTTCCTGTTGCTGACACTCTCCAGACCTCTTGGGCTAATACTATGCTTCCTCTAGCACTCTGTCTCTCTCTTAGACTACACAAGTGAAGCACACAATGGGCAGAGTTTCTTTGTTTTAGGCTCACCTCTACATAAAGTGTACACCATGTGTTCAAAACACACTGTATGTGCCTCAGAAAAGACGTCACAGAAAAGTCCCCTCTAATCATGACAAATGATAGTTTTTGTCCTGAAACCATCAAGGAACAACGCAGAAAGAAGGGTGACGTGCACAGGACTGATTTAGGTCTTATGTGTGCACTGGTACATCCAGTTAATAGCACACTAATGATCCCCTTTTAGCCCTTTAAGCTTTGCACTAAACATGGACACATAAACACACACAGCCATGTGCACAGGGAGTAGGACAACTAACTAATGAAGGATAAGGTCTGTGATTGTGAGTAGGTGTGTAAACTAATTTGTTTCAACACATTGCTTAATATCACATTGAGAAGGTTTTTGGATTATTATGCTTGTTTTATTTGCTGATGCATTTACTTTTGCCTTTTCCTCTGCAGTCTAAGATTTTGAACAGCATCTGTGATCAGACCGTTAGAACTACCTCTGACCCCCTGATGAGCCAGTCGGCCTGCTTGGAGGAAGTCCAGCTGACCAATATCAAACCGGGGGAGGGTCTGGTAAGGCATCCTGGGAGATTTTTGTTTATTTTGCCCTTTTTTTCACCCTAAACTTAAGGTCTGCCTTCTGGGTTTGAAACCCAGGAAGGCATGCAGTGTGTGTAAAATTGTGTACCTCTCACCGTCATACATTTATCTCCCTCTAAGTATTTTACTGAAATTCTTTTTTTGCCCTAGGGGATGTACATCAAGTCTACCTACGATGGGTTACATGTCATCACGGGAACCACAGAACATGTAAGTATGACATGCATTGCTTGCATTTTTTTTATTTTGTTTTTATGGCCAACTTAGACATCGCTTTATCACCACATCTTACTGTTCTAATTTTGGTCCAACAAAAACACTCACTTTCTCGTCTTCCTCTTCATTCTCCTCCCCCTCTACTGAGGGCTCACTGAGTTATCTGAAGGAGTTAACTGCTCTTCCGCAAATGGAACAGTTCGTGATGTTAAACGATAACAAGAGCACCGAAACCACCTCCACAAAACAAAGTCCTACCTTTCCCCACACTGACACAACCAGCCAGTGACTAATACGCCAGCATCGCTGCCACGGTTGGATCCTCACGCCTCCGGTCCTTAATTGTGAATCAGGACCTGAGTCACCAGTAATGACTAGTTAATCCCATTTGACATCCGTTTGACATGAAAAACAATTCATCTGATATTCATACAGGCAGAGGGTGTTTGTTTCTCACGAATTGAACTCATTCATCAGATATTTGCTCTTTGAATAGAGAATTTCAGTTGAAATTGGGATGGCACTACAGTAGCTCCGATTTCAACAAGGTTTTGTAAATTGTTGTGTGTTAGCAGCAAGTTTCAGTGTTTCATAAAAGTGTTTTAGCAGGCTTTGACCTTTACTTTGTTTGTCTCTTAGTCGCCTGCAGACCTGACCAGGAAGATCCATGCTGGTGATGAGGTGATCCAGGTCAACCAGCAGACAGTGGTAGGAAGCTCTTATTTTGTCATCTAGATATTTTAGCATACATATTGTCAGTTTGAGGGCACTCTTTAAATGTTAATGGAATATTAATGTGTGTTGTGTGTACCAGGTGGGCTGGCAGCTGAAAAACCTGGTTGTCAAACTGAGGGAGGACCCCAAAGGTGTGGTTCTACTCCTTAAGAAGAGGCCCACAGGCATAACAGGTTTCACCCCTGCCCCACTCAAGAACATGCGCTGGAAGCCCGCAGTACAACAGGTACATGCACACAAGCTCACACACTTCCTCCTTTCATTTTGGTAGATCAACAAAAGCCGGTGTGTCTAGTCATTATCAAGCAATCATCAGCTTTTTAGGGAGTTGGTCCTAAAACAGCAAGTTCAGACAAGTGTCACAGAGCCACCCTGAAAGTGCCGCCAGCTGAATTGAATATAACATTGAGTTTTGCTTCCTGCGCTAGATCGAAGGCAAACAAACACTATGATGTCATTCAGTCTAGGAGATAAAGCTGCCGGCCTATAGTGTTGGAGTCTGGTGAGATTAGATAGAAATTGCCCCGATGATGCCATCAAAAGAAGACAATAGGACTTACATTTATAAGCAGCCCACCCACTTATAATTTATGTTATTTGGGTTCACCCTATTTTTTTTTTCAAATCGCAAACACCCCTAATGTCTATTGTTCAAATAAAGATCAGGGGTTAATGATAAATACTGTACTACTAAGGTTATTAGACTGCAATCCAATGACGTCCTCCCTGATGTGAATACATTAGGCTTAACTTGGCTTTTAACCACATCTCTGCACCTGAGTCCCTTTTAACAAACTGGAAGACAATAAGCCCGTTGTAAACTAAAACTACCCAATTTCAGGCTCTGGTATTGTCTTATCATGCATAGCCTGGTTTTATAGCCTGAAAAGGAAAGATGAGAAGATATCAGATAAGAGTGGGTTTCTCAAAACAACAAAGAGCCTCTCAGCACAAAGGTGGCCAGCATCATCACCAGCATCTTGTTTTAACAAGTAGTAAGGAGTATCGGAGTTAGACATCTCAGTTTATCTGAGATAATAAGGCTCCAGAAGGCAAAACAGAGACAAGGATGCAGGAATGAATGACAGTGGCTTTGTAATACTGTATAATTTGTACACATGGGAGCTATGTGGACAAGGAAGGGGGGGAATGATTCATAAGACCCCAAATCGGATGTTTAGTTTGTCATTGATATATCTCGTCTACTACACTGCATCATCAGACATATCATTTAGGTCTGAGGTGAATGGCAGTGAATAAGAGACGTACATCTCGTCAAGGGCACAATGTTTTTGAGTGTTGGGGAAACATAACTGTGGTAAATGAGTACAGTTTTAAGTACATGTCTCATGGGCTATTTTGGACTTCACTTACAATCTTTCCATACCTCAAACAAGAAGATTTATACTCAGAGAGACGCACACAAGCACTTAAATGTCTCACCACATGTGGTAAACTCCTCCCAGTTGCCAGTAAGTCATATTTAGCCTTAAACAGAAAGCAGTGACTTAATTTGTTTTTGCCAGTAAACTGACATTGATGTATTATGCTGTATTTTTCAGAACAATTCCTCTTTGGTCAGAGCCCAGTCTCCCTGCGGCTCAGCTAACGGATCAAGCAAAAAGGAGAAGTCGGCCATTCTGAATTTGTATATCCCCCCTCCTCCTCCAATGCCATACACCCCAAGGTGAGCTGCCCTATTTCATGTCAATGAAATATGAAATGATTTAGTTTTACACAACACATTTAGCTCTGAAAGTTAGAGGATAACCCCTCGTCAACCAACTCACATCAGGTTGATAACGAGTGTGTTCCGGACCCATGATTGCCTCACCTCCCTCCCCTCCTACTGCACATTCTCTTCTGCTTTCTTCAGCCCACTCTGCTCCCACTAGTCCCACCTCAGACCTTATGCAACAACTGTTTCATCTTCCACCTCCAGGAAGATGACAAATAGTGGGGACATTCACATTTGAATCTTAAAGTGGAGATTGAAGTCTTGTGAAATACAGTCATTTAAAATATTTGCTCACAAATAAACCCAATTGTGTGACACTGCTTCCTACTGTGAACTGTGGAGTGGGGTGTTGTGTTGTATTAAATGAATAAATGAACATTTGTTTCTCTACACAGAGAGGAAAGAGCAGACTCATTTTGCAGTGTTAGTAAAAGACCAAAGGGCTCCGAGTCACCCAACTCCTATCTGGACCAGGAGAGCAGAAGACGCTGCACCATTGCAGATTATGACAAGCTAAGCACTGGCTGTCCCATTGAGGCCAACGTGATCCAGCCCAGACTGAGGGAGCACAAGCCCTCACGTGGTCAGTAGTTCCTCATTCAGGAAATCTTTTCATTCTACCAGCAGATATTGTAAAAAATATTATATTAAATCAATGCAAATGATGACAATTAAACTCTTGCCTCTAGGGAAGCCCCGACCTCTCTCCATGCCAGCGGACACCTGCGTTGGAGTGGTAGATCCCTACGCGAAGCCCTGGACACAGGGAAGGAAAGGTATGTACGAACATGCTTTCACCTCCAAGTGAACCCCCTGTTATTCCATGTTTTAATACTCATGGTTCATACAAATTATGAGCAATAAAGCACACTGCATTGTTTAAAATATGCTTAAATTATTAAAGCATACATTATTTAAATTCACAGATCCAGGCTAGCTTATATTTGGAGGCAAGATGTGCTAGAAGCATTGGACTCGATGACGATTGATTGATTGATTTTTACTTTACTTAAAGGACAAATCTTAAAGGTTTGCTATTCTGATATCATGTCATGTTTTGAAAGTGAATGAAATGTTGTTAAAAACACCTAGTGCCTCCCATTTAATGCTGATAATGTTGATAAGCTGACTTGTCAATGTCCCTCTGCCTCAGGTGAAGACCTCCTGTACAGATACCTGAGTAATGAGAGGATCCCCACCATTGCAGAGGAGGTCCCCTCAGTGTCTCCGCCCTACAGGCCTGCAGGGGAACGTCACCTCGTCCGAGTGGACCACATCAGGGGCAGCCGTTACTACTCCAACTCAGACCTCCACAACAGCGCCACCATCCCCTACCAGGAGGACATCAAAAAGGCCTCTGTAGGCCCCGCCTCCAAGCGTGCGACAGCAGAACGCTCACTACTGGTCAGTTGGATCACGCGGCTTAAGCTATTGACTCACTGATGATGCGCTTCCTGTCCGAGGCTTCCTGTTCCTGTCTTTGTCCTTCCTCAGTGCCTTTGATTTTTAACGTCCAGCTGGTTTTTTGGCAGCTTTGGATTTTCTCACACTCCTCTCTCCCCAACCTCCATATTTCGCTGGTATTACTACTACTACCAACTACTACTGCTCAACCAAACTTGCTTTTGTAGTACTCACTACATTACATCATCAGCCCTTTAACACTACCCACAACCCTCCTCGTCTCTGACTACAAGTCCCATCTCTGCCTCAAGAAGATCCAGATGTTTAGGTTAAGGACACTTTTCTGTGCTGTCCATTGACTCCTGTACATATTAAGCTTTGTCACATTGAATTGCTCTCTGGTACTATTATTTAATACTTCAGAAATACTTGCCTGATACCACTTCAGCTGTTTGCTTATTTTGATTTTATTTGCATAAATAAGTTACACAGCATATTTTGTGCTTTTATTATACATGTTTCTTTCTCAAATGACACTTTTGTGATTAGTTGGTTACATTACCTTCTACCAAAGGTTGCCTCTTGTAAGCTATGCATATACTTCAGAAAGATTTTTACAGTCACTTTAGATGACAATGCTGCATTGGTTGGTAAAGGATGTTTTTTTATCTCGCCACTAGCAAATATTTGTGCTGGTTTTAAGGCTATGCACTCAGTTTCAGTAATCTTTTCTATCCTGTTTGAGTTTACTCTGCAATTACCCACCTAAAGGGCCTACACATACAGCTGGGTGACGGTAATAGATGGTCTTTTAGGACAAACTGGTCAAATGGCCTTTTTAATAGCTCACAGATCACAAGGGACAGGATAACAGTATTATTTAAGAAAATACAGGGAAGAAGTGTCTGTTGTTGCTTTATCTGCCTTTTTGTAAGTTTTTGAATAGCATTTTATTAAAAATTGCAGTTCATGTCAGTAATCTTTTGTATTGTCTTTATTTTACCATTGGGTGTGGAATTACTGCTTAATGTGTAACTTTATTCTCATAACTACATTACTGGACTATGCTGTTCTAGTATCAGTGACATGTTATCATAACAATCTGTAAGTTATGGGCAGCATTAGTCATTAATTTCGAATGAATAGAGAACCAAACTATATTTCGCCAGCTGGCTTTCTAACCTGCTTTGACCTTTGAGTTGAACCCCCCTTCTGTCTTTTAAACATGTGGTGAAACGGGATAGCTAAGGTCACGTTACCTTTTTATCCGTGTCTCAGGTAGTGATGGTTATGCAACTACTTCCCTCTTTGATGAACTTTAAATTCCAGCTGGGTGACCATATGGTCAAAACAGGTTTTTCATCAGGGGATCTTATTCCTGCACATATGTTGCCTTTTAAACATTTAAAAACCAGGTTAGGATTACTGTGCCTGACAGCTTTTGTCATTGTCATATTGATTTGAAGAAGTGTTTGCCTGAGGACCTTTCATCATGGAACTGCTGTCAAGAACGACCCCCCACTCTCACCTCTTTCCCCTTTCCCAGTGTTTCTCTGTGCATGCATCTACTGATGGACATGGGCCTCTTTTCTTATCTCTACTTCACTTCTTCTTCCTTGCTCTGCCAAAGCTTGCCAAGCTATAGTCTCCTGCGGTCCTCACTAATTTGCACTTTCTCAAAAACTTGTGGTCTGCCTAAATACAACCTGCACTCTGCTTAACCCACCGCTACGTTTGCTAACCACTAACATCTTATGGCAGCACATCACAAATGGTGACATGAGAATTTCGGGCTGAATTATTGGTAAATTGTGCATGTGGAATTTTTTTTTTGTTTTAAATAATCCCAAATCACAGGGAAGTATGACTGTGATCGCTTTGTTCTCCATTTCTTTTTGCTTTTTTTCTGAAGAGGACTTTCATCTTTGACATAGAATAGTTTGTAATGTAGATTCAAGGTCACATGCTATTTAATGCGTTCATAATTTAGCTACCTGCACAATGCAGTGCAGCGTTTTTACAGTTAAGTATTGCCACATAAAGCCCTATGACGGATGCAGGCCAGGGAAAAGCACAAAAGTAATCCCAAAATGAGTACTGTTCAACTGCAGCTTTGACGGTATTTGGCACATCTCAATCCAGCTGAGGCTTTCAGAGCAACTAGAACAGTCAACTCCCATCACCAGCATGCTTTAACACATGAATCTTTATGTATCACAGGGACCTGACTGGCACTCTAGCAGTGACTTCCTCAACCGGTGAGTTCCTCACTCTCTCCCCCACACACACAAATACACACACAGTGTTGTAGGCCAAATGAGAAACATAAGACCAGGGTGGGTCTAATTTTCCTACAGGGAGTGACAGCGAGCAGGCTGTGGAATCTTTTTAAAACGAGCCATGGGGTGCAGGGTCAGTGGGTGGGCTGCTTTTATGATCGGGGAAAATGTGCCACAGACAACCAGGCTGGGATTCATGACAGCTGTATGTCATGGTGAAAGCTGTAGGGTAAAACAACTGTACAGTTTCTATCCAAATGTGACTGTATATCAATTTGTTAAGGACAGGGTATTAAATAATCTTAGTTGATTTGTGCCTGTAGCTTTTAGGAACTGCAACAACGTGGTTAGAACTGATGTCCTACACAAAGTATGACTGCTCTGTTTCAGCCTGAAACAATTATTCCCTAATAGATCTCCTTATCCAATCTCAAAAAAGAATCCTCAAGCATGGTTTTTTTTTTGGCAAGTTCTAAATATGAATAACTTTTGAATCAATTTCAAGCTTATTATATTTCTGTGTTTTTGAGACATCTTTAATCTCTCAGGACCTCCAATATGCAAAATGTTCCAACTTGTCCCACATACCCATGTGTGTCCATCCTTTGCCATCCACCCCCACGACACCTTCACAGGCTGCCTTTTCTTTAGAAATGTCACTGTTATGACAAATCCCGATTCTTCTATCCTTCCAACTATAAATATCCCCATCCCACTGAAAAATATGAAAACATCCGAGGGTTGCTGTTCCTCCGTCTCGTCATCCGTGAACCCTGTATCTCCTCTGGTGTTGGATGTGGGGCCTGAGGAGGTGTGACTCCCCACATTAACAGCGTGATCGATGACTAAACGCCTTGCGCAATAGTGGCAGTGGCAGTTCTATTTAAAGAGCCGCACGCAAACACATGGCATCCGGTTTTGCCGCACGCCCGATCAAAACGCATTACACACATTTAGAATATATATTAAGAGATGCTATTGTAAATCTCGCAGATAAGCAGATGATTCATTGAGGCTAGAGGTTTCTAAACGTGCGACACTGGAATTTGATTGACGGCGGATTTAATCAAGTGTCATATTAATTTTGTTTTGTTAATCCATAAAAAAACAAACCCGTTTTTCCTCATGACAAAGCATAAAATGTGATGATGCATCAATTATATTCCTCTGTCATTTATCAAAACCATCAATTTGGTTATCTAGCAGAAGAAGAAAAAGTGGGGGGGCCATTCTGTGTGGATGGGAGAGCAAAGCGTGTCTACACAAATATTTGAAGTTGCAACACCTGCAAAAACGCCTCAGTATTTCCTTTAGCAAACTAGTAATTTGGAGGAGGCAAAGGCTTGAATATGGATGACAGGAGGAGGAGAGCACCAAAAATGTAAGCATTCGGAAGACAGGAAAAACGAGCCGGAGACAATTTCATACCCTGAAATTGCAGGGTGAGGCCCGGCTGAGGTAAATCATGTATTTTGAGCATTGGAAACAAGTTTCGTGTCTGCCCATGCTACTGTGGCTAGTTGCCAAATGCATTATCACATAATCACTGGCACACTAAGTAAAACGCTCTCCAAGGGATATATTTAGTTCAGGCTATATCGGAGTGAGGTGGACTGGAACATAGATAGAGATCATGGCTGGGAAGCAATGAGTATGTGTTGGAAATTTTCATGAGACACGTAAGTCTGATCTAAAGTATGATCGCTTGATGATGACATTCTTAGTACTGCTCAACGTCAGCTTTAATGGTGTGTTTAAAAGGATTTCCTTGTCTCTGATTTGTTCTTACAGGTATAACCAACCACAAATACGATCCTGGTCCTTCTCTCAAGCAGTAAGTATATTGTGTTTGGGTCAGTCTGTCTAAACGTTAACTAACAAACCCACTGACGAAAGAATGATGTGTATGTGGTCATACAGTATGATGTGTGCAGTGTGCAATGTGAAGAATGCCACTGGCTTGGCAGGAGGAGGTGAAACTGAGAGCCTCGATTACAGGCCCATTACATTTCACACACAGCAATGACAACACACACGCGTTCTCTCTTACGCTTCCTATCAGACACAAACCACCAGTCCAGTATACAGAAATGCAATATGCAGGTCTTGAATGGGGATTAGGCCTCTGTCAGTATGAATCAACATCATGAAACTCTTACTTTTTAGCCATGGCTCTAGGGATGGCAATGTTGGTCCAACACTGTGGTCCAGACCATAATATCTAACAAACAATTGGATGGATTCCCATGAGATGTTGTACAGATATGAATAGTCCCCAGAGGATGAGCCCTACTCACTCAGGTCATCCCGTGACTTTTCTTCAGGCTTCACCATGAGTTTGACATTTGGGGTTTTGAGTGAAATGTCTCAACAATTTTTGGATGGATCCTTGCGGTATTTACATGAATGTTTTCCTCTGGATAAATTGTAATAACGTCGGTGATTCATTACCATTGCATCTTGCAGTATTTTCATTTGGTCAAAATGACAATAAATGAAGATAATGAACGTGGTAAACATTAAACATGCTAAAGCATTAGCATGCTGTCACCATGAGCAGGTTAGTGTGCTGGCATTAGCATTTAGCTCATAGCAGTTCCTCACAGAGCTGCTAGCAGGACTGTGGACTTTCTCTTGATTTATGTTGAACTTGCCAACAATCTGAAATTGATCCAGCAACTATTAACTTTTGGCAGATGTAGAAATTAAATGACCACAAGCGGGAACTAATCTATCTGCTATGCTATCTTTGCACACATCAAGGCCATATACCACAATACCACGAGTTACTGGCAATCCCTTAGTGGCACATACACTTTCACAGGGGTCAGATGGATTAGATACATAGTCAGTGTTGGCATGTGAACAAATCACATTTGTACAGATTTATGGTGTGTTGGTGAATTGCTGTTGCACCAAACAGGAAAACCTTGACCCCTCTGTCATCATCTCTAAAATATAGATGAGATGAATGGGATACTTTACTGGTTTTGTTGCCTGGATTATGGTATACACCTGAACGGATACATCTGCTGCATAGAAGAATTAGCAGATCTAAACTGAGGTGGTGACCAGTGCCAGGCCTACTGGGAAGTTACTAGCAATTGAGGGGCAATGCAGCTCCGTCAAACTGAGCAAGCTCGAATTTGATATAATTTCTGTACCCTTCCCCCCCTTTCCCTTAACACTGTGTGAGATTCCCCTGCTGAATAATAGCCACTCTGTTCGCCCCCCTCTCTCATTTATCTCCGTCACACAATCACACAGTTTCTGGGTGGGGGGTGGCGGGGCATTAGCTAAGTGCCGTGGCAATTCTCAGCATGGATCTTGATGGGAGATTGAGCACTACAATAGTGTGACCAATTTGCATTCCCGTGAATCCTTCAGGCCTTTGACATGAGTCGCAGGCAAAATTACTTCACTTCCACCCAAACACAGCTTCAGCGAAATGCCCCTTTAAATCCCCCTAAAGTGGCATGCTGAGACTTTTTTCCTCTCATCACAGGATCAAGGAGGAGAAACAAGAATTGTGCTGAAATCTTTTATTTAATTCAACTCATTTAATTGAAATGTCAAAGTGGAAGCTTTTGGAGGGGGAGGGGTTTCGAGGTATGGATGTGAAAGATAGGGTGACAAACAGGAGGGGAGGCAGAGAGGAAGCTGCAGTGTGAGAATGTTAAAGATATAAAGGGAGGGGTGGCTCTTCATAGTCCCTTCGCTCCACTCGCTGCAGTACAATAGCAAGTGGAAAGAGAGAAGAGGCCCCTGTCCATTTAAGCAGAAATGAAATGGAGTCTATAGTAATGCAGGACTCAAGAATGTGTCTACTGGTTTACCGCCATCCCAGTACTGGCCAACCTTGAACCAGAACATCCAAGCTTCTGCAGATACAGCTCAAGCAGTGATGTTTTGGCTACAAGCCCAGTGAAGTGTGTTGATAGCCAGGCCTTCCAGAGCCCTGAGCGGACTTGATAACATGAAAGCTTTATTTTTATCCTTATTTCTGGAGAGAATCATGGTGTATTTTGTGAATTTGTCTCAAGCCATAAAAAATATAATACAATTCTAGAACCCATCTGATTTGGTCCTGGACTTAACCCTTCATATTTGTAGATGCACTCATTATGAGTTAGTCTGTGGAAGTCGGTATTTTATGTTTTATTTAACTTTTTTTGCAGGTGATATAACATGTTTTATTTTTTTATTTTTATAACTGTACAGCACAGTCAAGTCTTAATTGCACGTTAGAAATTTAACACAATTTTCCTTTTTGAAGAGTAAAACAAAGTTCAATCTCAATTTATTCCCCACTACATCTACTATGTCTCCGTGTCCCCTGAATGGTTTTTCATTAGCTCTAAAGGCTGCTCCATAGCGGTAGCATAGCGACACCTAGTGGTTAATATTGGGAGTGGCGAGGATTTCCTGGGATAAACTATTAATTTCACTCGAGTCTTATATCAAACAGTATAACAATTGAACAATAGTTCGAAGGTTGTTGCTGCATTTAAGTACAGAATGTGTCCTCATAATTTTTGTCACGAGTTTGAGTTTGGGTGTTACCCCCTTTCAGGTGAAGAACGAGGGTGACACCCATATTGTTTTATCTATGGTAATACCCAAAGAGGTCCTGAGCTCACCTGAAACCAGCCGAGCTTCTTTGCAATTCTTCGTTGTCTTTTTCCGACATGTTCGCCAAAGTTTGGTCAGACTTTGAGCAGAGCTTTCACACAGGACTACAGGCGTTGAGGTTGTGGTGGCAGGTAACGTTACTGCAACATTGTACCTTAGTGAGAAATGTCGAAATCGGATTCATTTGCTAACCGCCGGCGCTTTTTTTTTAGCTAGCTGGGCCACTAACGAACACAGCTAACGTTACCGACCAGTCTTTAGGATGATTTACTTTTGATTTTCATAATCTTCGGAATGTTAGTGTCAGCAATTATAGTGATCAAATTACAGATTTATACGATTCTTCAATACTGTGTACATTTAGGTTATGTTATTTAAAATTTAAGAAACGTGTTTAGGTTTTCAAAATCTGAAATTACGTAAAAGAAACCTATGACGGAATGTATACACCCCACCCCCTAAAGCAGTTCGTATTTTAGAACACACCTTTTACACAATCTGAACATATATCTTGTGAAGCGCATTTTTACTTAATATTTGGAGGATTTGTTAGGATTCACATTAGCTTTGTTATGTAGAGACGTATACTAGTGAATATTTTTCCGTTAGACGTTTTTTAAAAAAGTATTTTCTCGAAGGACAAAACCATGTGACACAGGCAACAAGTTTGATTATGTATTAAGCAACAATTGTTGTTAAAACAATCAGAATTTTTGACACTATGATGATAACAAAATCTCCCTTTCCTTCTTTCAATGTTTTGGCCAAAGCCACACAAGAACCTGTTCCAAAACCTGTCCAAATGATCAGCCATAAGGTGGACACCTTATGAAATACATTCACAGTAATCAATCTCTTTCAGAAAGGATCTCAATTGAACAACATTTTCAAACAAATTGCCGTTTTGTGATACATTAATACTGCGACCACATTTTAGCTGATTGAAAAGATGGCCAAAAAGAGGTATTGGCCATTCACAGAATATCATCCAGTTTTCAACTAGGACTCAATGTTGAAATCCCGGTTGGTGCTCCCTGGGATGATTTATTTTATGCTTTTATTTGATGCAGAAAACAAAATTCAGCCCCAAGTTTTGGTTCTTACAGAGTCCTTCTTAAAAGCTACATTTATTGTGTCCTTGAACAGATTTCTAAAATTAACACAGGTGTGGATGGTAGATGATGTGGTTAGCAGATATCGGCCCACTGTACTGATTGTAGGTAGAAGGTGCATTTTTTTCTGATCACATTACATCTGTAGACATTTTTTTTCAGTATGCATCTAAAAAAAATCCAACCGGAACTAAATTACCCAGTTGTGATGCAGTGTTGTGTTAGACGAATAAACACACGCACACATGCATAGATGTTTAGTTCAGATAATCACAGTTTGTAGTTCACTGTCGTTGTGCGAGCTTTGAGAGTACCAGAGGAGAGCGAAACATACCTGTGTTTGGATCGAAGTGAACGTGCAACGTTTGAGATTATTGTGAGTCTTATTCTCTTCTTTTCTTGTTCTCACTGGGGATTGAGTTTGTGGTGAGTGAGTGAACGCAAACTACTGCTGCAGGACTTGAACTTGGGACTCTGTCACCGCACTGCCACCCGTGCTTTTACATTTCCTGACCTCAAGGCTGTTTTTTCTTGTCTAGCGATCATTCTGACAAAGAATTGTCTAGAGGTTGATGACTGAGGAGATGTGTCAAACCACAGAAGTGCAGTTTGTTATTTAGATCCTTTTATTTCTTTGAAATAATACCCAGCTTTTGCTGTATTCTATCACGGCAAGTTGTTAAATGTTTGAATGTGTGTCACTCAGACATCACTTCTCAAATAGGGAACTTAAGTATGCAGAGGAAGTTAGTCCATAATGGCAACTAAGCTTTCATAATATCTTTCATGTCACGGGTCATTTAGCTTGATAAATTGCAACATGTATTTTTTTTACTCAAAGCTTGTCATGCTAACAAGCTTAGTTTTTTGAGGTAGTGTAGGTGGGTATGTGTCATATGGGTAAGTGTCATATGCTGACATATGTGATGCTTAAGCTGTGAGTCAGTGCAGGTCATTATCATTAACTGTTCAAGTTTCAACTTTTTTTTCTGACTCTGCTTCCATTTCCGTAGATTGAGAAATTCTCCTTTATCTACTCACTTTCAAACCACATTTGCGTTTTTTTTTTCACTCTGGAAAAAAAATTGAGAAACATTGCCTCACGTCACTTCCTCTTGTCACATCAGAATAAAGAATTGCTGTTTTTCCTCCCTATTTCGCCCTGTGTGTTGTATTGACAACACTTCAGTGGGTAAGGTGTATCTTTTGGTTTCTTTCAACAGGCTGCTTTCCCCATATCTGTGCCTCCTTCTATGGCTGCCGAAGACTACAACCCTGTAAGTTCTTTTTTTTTTTATGTCTGCCATTTACTCAGGAACAGGTTACATTGTTCTGGCAATTAACGAAAATATCCCTGCTTTAAATGGTCGAGCTACTTCTGCTTCTCCTGTTTTATAATTACAAAGTTAAGTATTTACGGCAACAAGGATTTAAATTTCACTGGGTGCTTAGCTGGTTCATGCCTCGTTTGAATTGTCTTTGTTTAATTCGAGAGTGAAGAGAAAAGGAGACCAAAGAGCAAAGACAGACATAGCACAAGACAGAAAGTCTAGTCACAGATGAGGATGTTAGAGAGGACTGGGGGTGTGCTAATGTGCGTGTGGAGAGATAACAGTGGAGAGAAAATGCATGTGACACTTGGTGCGAGAAACAGGATGTTCCAGACGGCCTCCTCTTCTCAGTCGGTGGGTCTGAGTCGAGCTAATGTGTTCCTCGCGTCTCCTGCCTCTGACTCTCTGACCTTACGTTTGCCTCCTCTGCTCTCCTCCCAAAGGTGTCCCTCCGACACAAATCCAAGAAGAAGACTCGAGGAGGTAAGTTGTCACCCCTGAGCTCTCATCACTTTGTCTCTGTTTGTGCCCTCAACTGTAATTTAGACCCTCTGGGGGCATGTGGGAAGTGGCAGGGCAATTGGTGTGTGCAGAGGGCTCTAGAGAACGCTCAGTTTCGTTCACCTCAGTTCTTTCTATTTCAGCTTATCTAGTTTAACTTCTAAACTAAACTTCCTCAAGTTGCGAGTTTTTATGTTGTTATCATTCTGTGTGGATGATTCATAAGTGGAACAGGTAGGCTGATTGTGGCATAGCGCTTATGTACACTCAATGTTGCGTGGGTTTATTCAGTGTTATTTTTAGAACTCATTTTGTTAATGACCGAAGGCAGCGTACTGTTTTTTTTTTTAATGCAAATGGAATGGAATGCTGTTTCTCTTTGGAATTAAGACTCTGCAAGTGTTTGCTTCCTCAAATGTTATATTTGCACTCAACTGTGGTTTTGCTTCTCTGTGGACAGAGGGGAGGAATGCATTCATGTGCATGTGTTTCTGTGCACAGGCAATGGTACGATGAGCAGAAGACGAATCTCGGTCAAAGAGCTTGGTCACCCAGACCACCAGGGCTGGCTGTACAGGAAGAAAGAAAGCAAGGGCTTCCTTGGTATCAAATGGAAGAAGTATTGGTTTGTGCTGAAGAAGACTGCTCTCTACTGGTATGCCAACCAGCTGGTGAGTAAAACAGCCTTTCATCAGGATACCCATTATTGATGTAAAAATGTTTAACTGCTGTTGCAGCTCAAACTACAAAGAATTACAGAAAGAAATACCAATACAGTCAAGTATCTGTTTCTGTCTCTAATTAATATTTGCTTGATTGGTACTGGTTGGCACATTACAAGGCAGTATAATCATAATGAAAGTGTCATTCTGCTGTTTTCCCCTCAGGCTGTGACATGCTCCCACACATTCTGTCTCGCTCTCTTTACACTGCACTTTTAAAGAATGAGGCTGGGAATATTCTCTATTTCTGTTAATGTCAACCAATCTCATGAAAGTACCAAAACTAATAATCCCTTTGTATGGTCTCTCAACTACTTTCTCTACTTTTGGCCTGACTGGCTTACCTGATCACAAAAAAATACTTAAATTTAGCATGCAATAATCAAACAGGAGCAAATAGTGCAGGGCTGGCCAAACATTTCTGTTTGTGGGCCATATACAGAAAAATGTAGGAGTTACAGGCCAAACGACAGCAATTACACTGCAATGAAATCAGCCAGCTAAACCCATGTGCCATAGAAAGTACTTTTACTATGAAAATAACTACGCAAAACTACTAACCAGTTTAATCACAATAATTTATTATGTGTGCCAAAAGATTGCTCTTAAATTGAATTTAAATGAATGCAATACTTTTAAACTATAGTACAGTGTATGGCTGAAGTGCCCACTTACAATATTCTAATGTTATGTATAAATATGTAGAAAAAGTAGAGTTAAAATAGGCAGAAATTGCCAAAAAGTTGCGTCTGTGGAGGGCCTAAGCGCCCACTTAAAATGTCACAATGCAAATGTAAATGTTAGATGTAAATCTGTAAATCTAATTTCAAGATATAACAAACAAAGATTGTTAAATATTGGATTCTGTGCTAAGAAGTTAGAATGTAGTCGACAGGTCCAAACTAGGATGTGCATTTTATTAGAAGTATACTCAAGCCATATTCTAGTTTATTTAAAAAAAAAAATAGCCACAAGCCATTATTTATTAACAGTCAGTGGGCCGCAGTTGGCCCACGGCCTTAGTCACTCCGGAAATAGTGCATTTGTAGAGGATTAGCGTTAGCAGCAGGTGTATATACACGTGGTGCTCTTTTGAGTAACACAGCAGCAGGACAGTGTATGTGGGCTTGATCCACGATAAATTACAGCGCCCATGTTCATTGTAATGAAAGATGATGTCACTCAGTGTGTCGATGGGCCTCATTAATGTTTTTGTAATAGTTTTTTCGAAAACAATGGAGATATGCTGTTAAGGGAAAGAGCTGGTTTAAACCAACTACACACTAAATACATTTTTTACTGTGTGAAAACAGTGATTACACAACAGGAGACAACAAGTATAAGGACACAAACAGTCAAAAGAGATTAGACAAAGTAAGAATATACATACCGGTAACATGATTTGCATGTGTGAAATACTGAAGTGACTCATTTGCAACATTTAGCCAAATAAAAGCTGTAATTTTAGTTCTAGTACAATCTAATGAAGGAGTTTAGCAAACTGGAGCCAAAACAAATAAAACAGAATCTTAATACAGCATCAATTATTTTTAACAAATCGTGATCACAGAATCGCAGATGCACAGTGTGAGGCATCGGAGTCGGCAGATGAGTCACACTTTCTGCCACAGCTGTTTCCCTGCTAGTCTATCACTGCAGGAACTGCCAAGCAGTGTCACTGTGTTTCCTGAATGTGCCGGTGTCACTAATAGGCTGCCCCACTCTGGTGCAGGCAATGGCAAATGACGTGATTAATTTACTGACATGGTGACTCCAATCAGATCTGCTGCGTGTCACATTCACATGCCAGGAAAACAAATAGAAGAATTCAGCCTGCTGCGATTCAACGCAGGTGTCATTGTCAGGAAGTGGTTTGACATCACCCGCTTGTTTCAACGCTTACTGTTGTTCAATCTGTGTGTTGCAGGCAGACAAGGCTGAAGGCTACATCGACCTCACCAACTTCATGATTGACAGAGCCATAGAGTGCAAGAAGAAACAGTAAGCTCATAGTTCAGCCTCTGCTTCAAGTCGTTTCATTTACAAAGGAACTTGTATTGTGTATAGACTTGAAACAATCTGAAAATGATTAGTGAAAAAAAATATACATAGACTTTAACTCACAGTTTATATTAATTCCAGTAGACAACTCATTTTTACTCCTCTCAATTGCTCTCCATTTACTTTTGTCATGCAGTGCTTTCAAAGCTTGCCACCCACACGTCATGATGTTTTATTTTGCTGCAGAGGGCCACGAAGAGATGAACATGTAAGTCACATAAAAGTACATCATTGTGTGTATTTCTCTCAGGGTGTTATCTGAAAATGTTTGTTCAAAAGTTAATCAGTTGAATGTTCTTCTCTTTTTTCAGATGGTTGAATAAGCTCGGGCTAGCATCCATTCAATACGAGCCAACAGAACAAAACACTGCAGTCGGTGAGCACCCATTTCTGTTGAAACCCTGTGTCTACAAGATAAACATTTCATGAGTGCTGTGTTGAAATTAACTCTAAACATCTAACTAAAAGTTTAGAGTGGTCCACACTCACCAGCAGCACTGATCTTTTTAGGGTGGAAATAATAATTCCTCCTGATTCTGGTTGCATGTGTCATGTTATGAATTCTGATGTGTGTGTGTGTGTCGCATGCAGAGTGTTATAGTGAAGCCAGTGACCATGAAGAAGCTGAAACCACAGAGATTCCCCCTCCACCATACTCTGAACAAACCCTGCGGGACTCCGTGGATGCCTCCGTTCCACCGGGAAGCACGCATCAAGTCAGTGATGTCCCTTCTACACCATAAGTCACGACTTTATTTGAGGCTGCCATATTGTAGTTACTGGATACACTTTTAAAAACATATTTCCAAATTTAATAAAACTGCCATATTGAACTGAACAAAACCCTTTTTAATTTACGTGACATTATTTTGTCTGACAGTAGTGTGTTTGTCTTTCAGGGTACCCTCCCTCCCCCCTACTCCTCCACAGTCCCCAGCGAAGCCAACGGTTCACTCTCGTCCCCAGTCAGTACAATGACATCACAGAGCTCCTCCTCCTCGCTCGCCAAACACCGGCAGTCCTGGTTGGACCTGGTCTCGCAAGCGTCCCCTCCCCCCAGGGAAACGGCAATGGTGTGCTCAGTTCAAGTACACTCGCATCGCCCCCCGCCAGAGGAGACTGAAGAAGAGGATGACCCCCAGGTGTCTCACCGGGACCCTGCGGAAACAAGGTCCAATGAAGAAAGCCCTGCAGCAGAAGGGGAGGCACAGGGGGTTGTTTCGGGTGCTGGAAATGAAGGTGAGACAACTTTGCAACTTTTTTTGTTTTAAAAACTGACAGTTGGTACTGTTTTGTGCTAGCTTTCATTTTAAGTCATTTGCATTAGGTGTTCTTTGCTGTAACATTTTCACGTGTAAGAAATCATGCTTGCACAACTTTGGTTAACGTCTTTCTCAGATAATATATTTTCTGCCACATTGTCATTCAGTTTCAAATTTCATAATATGTGCCCAGTCTTTGTCTGTGACCTGTCTGTGTGATTTCCATATCTGTCTCTTGGGGAACCTTTCATGCCTGCAGAACATGCAGTTACTCAATGTGATCTTTGTGACATGTACGGTGATGATACAATGTAGCTGTATCTTGTTGCAGGTGGAGATGAGATGGAGAAGTTGTATATTCATATAAAAGAGGCCAGCCTCTCCCCAATAGGAGATCGTAAACCATCCACAAAAAGGGAATTCAGAGCCTCCTTCATAAAACGCTGTAAAAATCACACCGTCAATGATAAACTGCACATTATCAGGACTCTCAACAGCACATTAAAGGTACATATTTTGTTTCATATTTTCCACTTTTGATTTTATATTACACAAGTACAGTTAGTGTGTGTCTTTCAAAAGTATGTTGCAATTATTTAATTTTGCCTATTTCCCCCCCCTCTCTCTTTTCTGGCACAGTCAAAAGAGGCAGACCTACAGGCAATAGAGCAAGTGTTGTCAGACCAGGGGCTTACGTCAGACAAGTTCAGAGAATGGAAGGAGGCCAATGTCCCTTTGGTGCAGGAGATCTGTGTTAAACAAGACCAGCAGGTGGCATCAGAGGCCACAAGAGCTGCAGCATCAGTCATTGCTGCTCCAGTGGTTGAGACCAGTTTATAAAGACTCCTCATAACTGGTTTTGTGTGTCTGGACTCAAGAGGACTTCACACATTTTAGATACATACACACATGCTGCTGTTTTCAATTGAGACTACTGTTCCATATCAGCGGACTTTGAGTTTTAGTCAACAAGTAACTGGATCAATGAAGTGTTAGTTCCTAAATGGAGATGATGCAGATGTTATATGATTAGCAGGTGACATTTAAATGTGAAATGTGTCTTAGTATTACTTTGACTGTTTGATTTGCAAGATGAACAAATTTTACAGATGTTTGTTTTCGTATAGTAATTTCTGTGAACCTATGCATTGTTTTAATATTTGGAATGATGGAGTACGTTGTAATAATGGATCCATTGTTCTATGCATGGAGACACTTGTTTTTAAAGTATGTTTTATCTACTTTGATTTACTTTGATCAGTAGTGAACAAAATTTGAACATTACTGTTTAGTCAATTATTGGTGCCATGCACCATCACTGCCTGTTACATATGTGTTTCACAGAAACTATTTTGAATGATCAGTGCATGTGGTTCACCCTGGAAATTATATCATCATATTATTTTCCAGACAAACCAGGGTCTGCACTCGCTGAATATATGTTGGATACAAGTCATGATCGTTTGAGATTTACATTTTTAAAAGTCTTAAAGTGTCAAATAATCGTTACTTCAATGCTATTTAAAGCCAATATATTGAAAAAACATCGCCTCATTTTCAGTAGAAAATTCTATTAAATGACTAATTATGTTTTCTACTTAACCAAAACAAAATATTTTTAGATGAGGAATTCCAACCATAATGCAAACATGCTTGAACTTGTTTTTTTTTTATTATTTTTTTTACCATAAACATCAATAGTAACATACAACTTGAATTACATGTTTCTACAAACCAATGGTATATACAGTTTATTGGACTTAATACAGGGTGTGGCAGCATTCGTTTGCATTTAAATGCAGGATGCATGTTTGATCATTCTCAAGAAAATAACTCTAATATTGCTTCGTGTAGGCAGAAAAACCCCAGGCCTTTACAAACAAGTACAGCAGACCCAAACCCTGTACTAGTTGCACATAAACAGATGATTAGGACGTCATTCAGATACAGACACATCGGGCATTATGCTCCAGAGAGCAGAGGGTTTGGGAAAGGCCAGCAGGGGCCTCTGACATGGTGACAAAACCTACTGTTAGGAGCCCAACCAAGCTACAGGCACAAAGATGTATTTTTTTCTGAATTATGTTTCATATGTTGTGTATGTTGAATATTAATTCAGTGTAAATCGTTGTACATCGATGTGTAATAATTCTTTTCGATCTTGATTGTGGTATGAAAGTCGGTGTGCTTGTTTGTATACAGGGAAATAAAGTGTTATCACTTGAATCAATGTTTTCGACTTTATTTATGTGGTCAATATGACCATAGATAATTGTTTGTTTGTGTTTATCAACCGCTGTGAAGAAGGCTGTGATACAAAAATAACAAGGGGCCCTTTAGTACTACTTGTAGTGTCCCGAAACTGACGCTAGGCGTCGTCGGTCTCTGCAGACTCCCTATTGAGGTTATGCGCCATATTGCCAGTCTCCTCCATCTCGCCAAACGTCGGGCATGCATGTCTCTAACCGGTTATTGAGGAGATATCTGTAAATATTTACAGTCATCTGCGAGCAGCACAATGGAGGCCGTCAAAGCCTTTAACAATGAGGTTTGTTTGAAATCCTTGCACAATTCTGAACACATTGAGATTCGAAAATATTAATTTATTCCGATTTGCGGTAGCTAGTATGCTAACTTTAGCATCAAGTAGCAGGAAAGGAGAGGAGGGCACGTTAGCCACACACAAGGCCGCTGTCTGTGCACAACAATACAGTGCTTACGTTACGTTATTCCGTGTCTAATTAAGATTGACTGTACTGACTATAGCTGTGAAGAGAATGCGTTTCTTAATACACGTCGTGTTTGGTGGCCAGCCTTATGAAGAAATATTTTCGATACCAATATTGATTTTTGCTAACCGTAATCAACTGCTAGCTACAAGTTAGCAAACCCGCCTCAGTTGCGAGATAACTTGATGCGCTAAATAAATAACGTTTATATGGACGTGGGTAAAATACCTCGCACTCACTTCCTTTTGTCAGACAATTATTGAATTATAGATATAGGCTGAATTAAGCTCCGCGGTGTAACAGTTGCGTAGAATATAAACGATGCGAGATAACCTAGCTAGTTAGTACAATCGGACATTAACGTTAGCTAGCTATGTTAACGTTAGCAATCAGAGGGCTCAAAGCTACTAGCGCACCCATGTCTGCATTGAAAAGTATTGTCTTTAGCGTTAACTGCCGACATCAACATTCACTCATTGTTAAAACAAATACGAATTGGTTTCCACAATTGTTCGCAAGTACATCGTTAATGATTATCATAGTAAGTTACGAAAACAAACAACCAGATGCAAGCCCACTAACGTTACATCGTGTCATTATTATCTCGGTAGCTCCCTGACCACAAATATCCAAAACGAACGTTTGAATAAAACAGAACAAATCTCGCATGAGAGAGGGGACCTACTCCCTGTTCGTACAGTTTTCAATGGCTATTGACGTTGTGTTTTAGTGGTTGCATTTTATAACAAAATGTGCTCTCTGTCGTCTCATTTAATTTTTCAGCTGTACTCATTGAATGAGTACAAGCCGCCCATATCCAAGGCCAAGATGACCCAGATCACCAAGTCTGGAATCAAAGCTATAAAAGTAAGTATGTAGTGTTGACTATGATGAGGCAGGTAATGAGTAATAAAGAAATGTTCATGAGGAAAAAGAGAGAAATACTCTCCAACTCTCCCAGCTTTCGAGGCTTAACCATCCAGCTATGAGCATGCTTATTCTAGTTTTTATGTTTAAACCTAGGTATAGTTACTCTTGAGCAAGAGCAGGTTCAAAACTGATCTCAAATATGTAGTTAGTCAGTAAAGCCACATGTCCATCCCCGTTTCTAGAGTGAGAAATGAGAGGACATAAGCAAACTGGATCAGACTTTTATTGCCAACAAAGAATTACTGTTTTGGCTACAAACAGCTTTATAGTATGTCTCTTGACTTAAACAAACCATACATCTAAATACCTATTTACTACCTAATAAATTACAGTCATACAAAAGTGGACTGTGTTGGCTGATGTTAAATGATACAGCAGCGGTAAATTATGATCCGAGCAGCAGTATGCCTTCATTGTTTTTTGTAATCAAAGTCAGCTCAGATGGACTCATCCACACCACCTGTTGTTTCTGACATTCTATTTTCTTATCCTATTTAATTATTTTTTTAATAACCATTATATTATGCAAACTTGTATAATGTTGTGAAGGGCTTGTATAAGCCTTTCAATTAACCTGGTGAAGTTCCATTACCTAAAAATAGCACAAATGCATCTGTTATTCTTCAGGTAACTCATTGTTTTCTGTTAATCCTTCAGACTGAAACCCATGTCATGCCTTGTAGTTGGTAGGCTCACAAATAAGGCAGACAGCGAGAAAGCATTGTTGGGTTAGTGGAAGGAATTAAGATGCGAAGCTAAACGAGCAAGCAAGCCAAAACACATGATGCATAGGAGTCCATGTACTGTATGTTTTGCCAATTCTGAATTCCCATGTGGGACTGCGTGAGTGATTTTCCATACAACTGAACAATTGTTGCTTAAATTGTAACGTTTGACCAAACTTAATGAGGACTAATTCAACAACAACTGTAATGATGGCAGAGAACTCAACAACAGCGAGAGTGATACTGTATCCTAAAAGCAAGTGTAACGTCATGTAAACATACCATGACCCGCTTGAGATCAGACCTGGCACATAACCAGTTAAGAGATGGGTGAGTAGTACTGACAAACTCCCGGCGTTTGTACTTTTTAAACAGAAAATTGTGATATTTACTGGAAAGGACATACAGTATAGCCAACCGAAAGTAGGATTCCCTGGCAAGCTCCCTCCAGTTGCCAACTGATTTAGGTTGTTGACGTGAAAGGAGGCGGTATCGTACAGAAAACTCCTCATTTATACATCATAGATTAGCCGTTTCATCGTCCATTGCGGCTATTTCAAAGCAAGCGAAAGAAAGAAATGGAGACATGGCGTCTGACAAAAGTTCAGTTCTGCATTGGTCACTGCTAGTTAGGTCACAGTGTCATGATCGTAATATGCAAAACTAGATATTTGAATAGTTTGTGTAAACGTTTTATTTTTATTTATTTTTTTAACAGCAATTTTTGGCCAGTTTGACAGCCCTATAATAAATCCATTACCTTAAGTTATAATAAGACTTTTCATCACAAGAAAGGCTCAGCTATATCCCATAACATGAATAGAACAGAATCATCAAGAAAGTGTCCTACAAAGCGAGGACTGTGTGACTGAGCCAGTATGTGCAATACCAATCCACACCTATGCATTTCCGACTGTGGCAACAGTGAATGTGAAACATTTGTTTTGAATGGAGTTTGACGACAGCTTATCTTAATTACTGTTCAGATTGTAAGCCATTGTGGAGGCTCAGTCTTATGTTAGAGCTGACTGGTTGATTTCATACAGGTCCAGTTGTATCCACATAGAGCAACAGTGGAATTGTATATGCAAGTGCTACTACAGGTGGTAACAATATTTTAAGTTAAAAACAGCATGACTAGACACAGTTAAGTATTTCAACTCTGTCGACACAGCAGCAGCTTCACGCCGCGTACCCACCAAACGCGATGAACGCGATTTAATCGCGCGACAAATGAAATCGCGTCGCGCTAGACGCTCCAGTTTTGACGCCGGTCCAAAATGCCAAAAAACGCCTCATCGCGGCATCGCGTCGCGCGACGAGCTCGCCCAAACAACAACATTTCTTCCGCCATTTAATTCTCTCGTCGATCATGGCTGAGATAACCACCATCGCTGCACTGTATCTACTCTGGAGAAGTTCCCAGCTTCGTCTGCGGGCTAGGTGCCGACGTCGGTTCTGGGTGCATGCTACCCTACGGAGGCGGCGTGAGCTCGGCGAGTTCCACCGTCTCCTGCAGGAGCTGCGCCTGGACGACGGCCGGTTCCAGCGGTACTTCAGGCTGACTGTTGCCCAGTTTGAAGACCTGCTAACCAGGGTACAGGACCGGGAGGTTTAGCTGCTGCTCTGCCCAGAACTGGTGCTTCATAGCCGGCCATAAGACCCAGTGATAAACAATCGCAAAAAAAAAAGATCTCTGTGTGTGAAAGAGCTGGGATTGATATGTATGTATGTGTGTGTGTGTGTGTGTGTGTGTGCGCGTGCGTGCGCCCCCCAATTTTGATTATGGGCAATATATAATATAATATAATATAATATATAATATTGTGCCAAAAAGCGAGGGAACACCAGGACGTCCGTACGTCAGCACGTGGGTGACGATCTCAACGCTGATAGGCTGTCGCGGCGCGTCTTCACGCGAATTCGCCGCAAAAGTTCAATTATTTCAACTCGAGCGATGGCGCGATGAAGTGATGGCGCGATGAAGCGATGAAGCGATTTTTCGCGTCCATCGCGCCGCGCTATCGCGTCGCCCGGCGCGATGAAGCGTCTAATCGCGTCTTTGCATTGACTTTACATGTAATCTTGTCGCGCGATGAAGTTTCATCGCGTTTGGTGGGTACGCAGCGTCAGTCCTCTGCCAGTGCCACTGAACAAACTTAGTGACAGCACTGCTGTGGTCACAGATGTTTTAGCAGCACTCAGTGCATTAAACACAAACATTGTTGTTGCATTTGTGAAATAGAAGAAAATTGACGTGAAACGTTAGAACACCTTTAGGGTTGTGATGAGGCATGGTACAATACGAACATTTCATATCATGAATATTCTGACCAAAGTAAATGTGATTCACAATATCCCCATATTCATCTAAATATCACTCTTAAAATGGCACTGTTTACATTCTAGAATCACATAACTGTTTGTTAAGAAACAAATGTTTTTATCATGTCACATACTTTTTAGTGAACAATCAAATAATCTTGAATAAAATGATCATGAATCATATGTTCTCCCTGCATAAATACAGGATAAATACATAAAAAAAGTTGTATCTAGTATATAAATCGGGCTCTATTTTCCACCATGATAGCAAGCTAGACAGCTTTTGTGTGATAAAATCCAACATTGTCTCATCCCTAGTTTGAAGTATGAAGTATATAGCTGACACAATAACACAAATTCTGAATCTTCAATTCATGTTTTGAATGTCTTAGTTGAGTATAGTGAGGTTTCAAATATCTTACAAATATAGTTGCAAAACTGCTGAAAAGATTGCCCCTCTAAACATCTTTATGTTCTAAACTTACAGAAACATGCTGTTATCTAATGGATTAAACAAAAATAAGCAATGTTCCACTGTCTACTCTTAACAATAGCTGTCAGTGGATCACATGTTGAAGGTAGATTGTAATGTTCTGCTTGCTTCACCTTTTCATTCCTGTCTAAATGTGGGAGACAATCACATGGAGACGGTAACGTCACAATGTATGAGCTGTGACCTGATAATTTGCTGGCACATGGAAATATTGAAACACATTGAAGCATGTCTTAAGCAGTAACATAACATGGGTGGGTCTGTGGTCAAAATACTTTAATAGAGGCCCACATCATATCTTCTAATATTGCACCCATCTTCAATAAAAACTGAAATAAATCTTTAGGATTCTGGACCCTTTTTATAAAATGTTAAATATATGTTTTCCCCCTAAAATCCGAATTTTTCTCTATACTCCAAGAAAGACCCCTCCTGTAATGTTCCTCCTATGCTTATTACATTACACTAATGGTTGGCTTCCTGGAACCTGAGAAAAGGCTGATCAACAAACACTGAACAAGTGCCCACGGCCAACTATGGTTATAGATGCAGCCCAAGAGTGAAAATATTTTTTGTTATTATTATTACTATAACCATTTTTATTATTACAATATGGGAGTTCATTTAAGATTTTAAGGCCTGACACCACCAGTCCACGACACCAGTCCTAATGGTAAACATCTTATAATGTGTTTCCCTGCGTGTGTGTGTGCTCTTGTTTCTAAAGGAACTACTGTGCTTATGGTGTTACTGTGCCTTGTGTTGCTTGAGAATAACACCCGTTTCCCCTTCCCTCAGCAGCTCTCCCAGCTCCCCCAAAGCACTGAAAGTGAAGCAGGAGGATGGGGTGGAGAGAGTAACAAAGAGATAAGAGAATCCCTAACCAGCTTAGGTAGGAGTATGGGTTGTTTCACAAGGAAGATGGAAGAAGACTAAAATAATTAAAAACGTAATTTGCTCCCATACACCCAGAGAAGCGGGGATTTAGCTGTTTCTGCTGTGGGCTATTACTCCCCCTCTGGTTATCATGCGTTGGTCAATGTTGGCTTTGTGCTCTTGATTGTGTTGAAAGGTGAAGGTGCAATCTTAAATTTTCTTCATGAGTTGTGGTCTTGAAAAAAAGGTGCATCGATTAGATGCCTCTTTTTTGCCTTGGTAGACAAGTCAGAACATGTGCTGAGTTGCTTCCTGCTGAATATTGATGGAGTTTGAGCAATCATGAGCTTATGTGGTGGGGCTTAAATTCAAGAGTTGTGAGGATGCAAATAGAAAAGTTGCAATTAGAGATTTATAAAATGTTGACCTTTTGTGTTTGATCCAAATTAGTTTTAAGTGCTGCTTTGACACTAAACACACAATTTCAGTAATTCAGCACTCATCCTTAATATAACAGACATTACATACAGTATATGCATGTTTTTTTCACACAGTATAGGCTGGTGAGGACGGAGTGGTGTAAGATTGATGTTATTTGTTAGGTGTGCATAAAACAGACTGTGCAAAATCTTTAAGAGTTGGTAGTCATTAAGTGTGAGCTACTGTTTACACCTTTTAATATGATCGTTTTCATTAACATGATCATTTAATTCCCTGAGGGTCATCTTCTAAACCTGATTTGTTTTGATAGTAGTAGTGATTCATATCTTCTGCACACATAGTCTGGCTGTATTTTTCATATTGGCACATATGTTGTGAAAGGACTGGAAGATGTCAAATCAGCTGATACAGTTTTGGTATTTAAGATTCAATTTCAAGTACTGATTTTAACAAAAGATTAGGGCTTTTGCTGATAAATGCAAGATTAATTGAATTAAAACTTGCATGTCATTTTTCAATTTAATTTATTCAGACACAACCCAAGTAGCCTCATTCTTAAGTATTTTGTAGAACTGATTGTGATTTCAGTTCAGTCACCTGAGTGACAAGCTAACATATGTCTGTTTTTTAAAAACATTTTAAAGCAGCATACAGCCATACCTTCATCCACAATTTTTCTGTTTACGGTGTTAAATTCAATATACTTTGACACATACACTCTTCTAGACATTCGGTGTCATAGTTACTTGTTTAGCACGCGATTTCCCTCCATTTCGCGTTAGTGACGAAAACAATTCCCAGCAACAGGGAATGCCGTGGACCCGAGTGTCCTTGCTTTTTACAAATGCATCCCTCTGCTGGAGTGCAACACATGGCCTTCTGCGTTTACACACTGAACATTTCATTACAGGTAGAATACTTTTCCCTCTTTTGGATCTAGGGCTGCAACGAACAATAATTTGGATAATTGATTAGTCTGTCAATTATTTTTCAAGTAATCGGATTAGTTGATATATGTATAAACGATTTATTTATTCATGAAATACAGTGTATCACTTTTCAGGCCTTCATAAATACATTTCTATAAACGTGTATGGAAAAATAAACCGAAAGAAATATATTTTTTAATGATAATAAATGATAAATGTGTTGCATTTAAATAATGATTTAAATGAAAGAAAATAAACAAATTGTGCAAGACGCACGATGGAGCCCTTTTGAAACTTTGGAGGTACACTGTAAACACTAGCACACATGAATGAGCACGCACACACACACACTCCCTCTCTAAAGAGAGTCTGCATTCACAAAAAAACATGTTGAGATGCCCGGGGCTAAGACGGTCTCTCTTCTTGGAGGTAATGATGCCTGCTGCTGAGAAGAGGTGCTCTGATAGTGTTGAGGTTCCAGGGATACATAGGACATGGCTAGCCTAGCTAATGTAGGATATCTATCTGTGTTAGCCTTCCACTAAAGCAAGGCATTTTCTTCTCAGCAAAGTATGCCTGGATTTCAATCCTCACTTGATTGTTAAGATCAGATCCTGCCTCACTACTTTCCTCTTCACTGCTACCTTCAGAATCAAGAAGTGAGTCCAGCAAATAGGCAGAACTAGATGCAACCTCTTTAGTAGAAGTGGCACGTTCTAAATTGTCCTTGCTCTGCAAAGGCTTTAGATCCAGATATATTTTGCCCCTCTTTTTGATGGGTGGGTCAAAAAGTGTGTCAGGCCACCCTTGCTCAAGAAGTCTGCTGTTCATATTGAACATATAGTTCCACCTGGGGCTAATATCCTGAACAAGCTTGGGTTCAAGTGTGCCCATCTGTTGCTGTTTCTCTTTTAGTTCGCTGCAGGCTAGCTCGCTAGTGTTTCACTAACATCTTGCAGCCCCAATAGCTTTTTTGATGCTTGGATTTTTCAAAGCAGAAGGAATCACCAGCTGTAAGGTTTGGCCTGTGCAGCAGACACTGGCCCATCCATGCTTCTCCTCCCGGTTGTTAGCAGCAGCTACAGTGTTGGCGCTGTTATCATGCACAATAGCAATCATTTTCAGGAATTTCAAACTTAGCAGTCACCTCTTCTGAACACTCCACAATATTCAAAGCTGTCTGTCTGTCCTCCAGTAGCATAGTGGTACGGCAGATAAACTTCATTGGAGATGATATGTACCAATCATCTCCAATGTAATGCCGAGTAGGCTTCAGTGACTATACTTGTCCATATGTCAGTGGCGAGGGCCATCTTCCTTTTGACATTTATTACTCCATGTAAGGTGTCTTGGTATTTCTCTTCCATCAGTTTGGTGAAATGGGTCCAGGGTTGAGATTGTTATTCATGACCCTGTACGCTGTATTTTCCATCATTGAAAGTGGCCTCATGTCCATCAAGAGCATATTGAGGATGGCATCAGTAAGAACAGCTGCTTGCCAGGTGTGCATTGGGTGTTCCTCCTCAGAACAAAATCAGTCATCCTGCCTTGTTTCTTTCTGAAATAAAATAACATAGCAACATTAGTTAGCCATGAATACCAATAGAAATAACATTAATTATGTTATTTTAAACTGTAACATTAGCTTGTTAAATCTATCTTTCTCTAACTGTCTTTCTCCTTACTCGTCTCTCTCCCTGCCTGTCCTTGGGTGCGTGTCTCCTAAACATTCTGGCTGCTAGCGCTAGGCTTGATGTACTCTGGTAGAAAAATTCCTTACTGCATAAATTGCACAGAACGGTGTTCCTATCTACATCTCTGTCTGGGAGCCAAGCAGCATCTTCTCGTCTGCCTCCACTAGGTGAATGTGGACCACGGAATGCGATTAATCAGTGGTAATTATTTAAACGCGTTTGTTCTGTGATTAATTAATCAAAATTAACACCTTATTTTGACAGCCTTAGTCATGACACATAATGTCATGTTTACTATATAGCCTTTGCGACTAATAGTCTTTTCAGCCGGCTTTCTTGTCAAAGTAGCCTTGTGCTTGTCGGCTAAGCCACTGCAAGATTTTAACCTATGTTTCGAGTGTGCCAGTTTCAAATGAAAGATTACCAGTTGAATCATCTTTCACTTCAAACAAATCATATCATAATATCACATGTTTAAGTCTGCTTATTTCAATTTCATTCTTAATTTGATATTGAGTTGTTATCTTATCGTTCTATCTCCTATCGCGCCAACAAATGCTCATGCAAAGCTGTTGTACTATCATGCAAGGGGAGGTCTACGTTGCATATATTGCAGCTCACAACTTTCTTTCTTGTATTAAGCGTGAAACGCTCCTACACTTTTCATAATTAAGTTAGTTAAGTCGATGAGTTGTCGCGGCCTTAGTTGGAGCAGGAGGCTTAATTTCGAATAAGAATTGACAGCCTTATAATAAATCTGGAACTAAGTCAGAGGAAAGACGTATTAGTGAACTGCAAGACTCTACTTAGCTGGAAATAGGGTTGGGCCTATATCGGGTTTCAGCGGTTCGGTTCGGTGTACGGGCTATTCCTGTTTAATTTATGCACAAACCGATTTAAACTGGCATTTGTCCTGGAAAATTAAAACCATCAGCAACCTGTGCCGACGGCGTCACAGCACTAAATTTAACATGTCTTTCATTAGTAATGAGCAGCAATCATGACAAGAGATTAAAATAATATTGTGTTTATTGATAAACGGATCAGCGAGTGTCCAAGTCGGCCGGTGCGAATAGTGCAGCCGCCCCACTGCCGAGCAAGCCGAGACCGTTTTGATAGAGATCGCATTTCAGTCGAGGTGGGAGGGGAAGATGCGCGCCGTAACTGTTTGTTTACATCCGCGATTTGAAGACGCGTTACGCTAAATACGTTAAATATGCAAGACAAGCAAAAGTTCACATTTCGTACTTGTTTTGAAGCCACGAGCTAATCGTATTTTCGACGCGCATTGAATACGTCACACGGCGCAGTATCTGTCTCTCGTTCCGCAAAGCAATGAGGTTTTGTAAAAGAGAGACACAGTTGTGGCGTTACGCGGCAAAGCAAAGTTAAATAAACGGTACGATCACGCCATATTTTTGACTCTCCTTTCTATGATTACAGCAAAGTCTTCTGTGTAAAAAAAAACAAAAAAAAAACGAATGTATCACACAAGAGGGTCTGCTGGCAAGTGCGACGCATAGTGGTCGGTATAACCAGTTCGGTCTGGTTTTTGGCTTAGTATCGGACCGGTTTGAAAATGTTTAAACCGGCCCAAGCCTAGCTGGAAGACTCAGCTTGTCTCCAACATAAACCTTTTTCTCAATTTAACTAATCTGATTTGTTTATAATGGTGAAAGGAAGATCAAACTATTGTCTTAATCTGATTACACTGCATTTGTGTTGCCTGCATATAAACAGTATAGCCTGTATAGCTGTAATTTTTATCTATAATTTTATTAAAAACTTTATTTTGCAAGTTCTTAATTAAATTACTCTGTAATTTTCATTTTTTAAATATTTAATTCAAATTAAAATAAATAGGCTTTACCCTGTAGTATAGTATATTTATGTATTGAATTATCAGAAAAATGTTGTTTTGATAAATATTTTCGAGATATGAAAGTACTATAGTGATAGAAAATATTGGCCATATCCAGCCCTACCTCAAATGCAGTGCCATTTTACAGTTAATCAGCCAATCTCTTTTCTGTCTGTGTGCCTGGTCTGTACTGTATGTATCTCCTCTTTTCTGAAAACAGAAAGAGTGGGGTTTTGATAATAACAATCTTGAAAACAGTCTTATTACCACCAAAATCACAAATAGTGACAAGAGCCTTTATTGAGCTCAACTGAAGAGAATGAGGCTTTTGCTATTGGTCTTTATTTCCTCTATATTATGGAAGTGTATATTAGGGATGAAAACAATTAATCGATCATCGATTAATTGTTGATAAGAAATTACTCGATTAAAATAAATTAATTGCAATTAATTGCGTTTTGAACCCGTAATTCCCCGCCAGTCCACGCGGGGGCGCGCTTGACGCCAGACGTACTTGACGCACATGCGGTAACACAAGCGAAGCAGGGCTCTGACGACAACAACAAGACAAACAAGAAGTGGTGTTTCCTACACATTAACGAGACTATGGGGCACCGCCATCGTCTAATTTTAGCCGCCATAGTCTCAATGTTCGCCCAAAATTATTTAATCAAGGCAAATGCACTTAACTAGCGGCTCTAATGATAGGCCTAAACAGGAGGGCAGCAGCGCTTATTATAAGGGGAAATCCTTGCGGCTGGTTTGGCTCATCAACGTTCTGTTTCCCCCGTCGCCATGGCAAGGCGTCCCCTGCGCCGATCTCCTTTAGCTGGCGAGTTTGACGCCGCGTATGGCCCCCGTTCACATACGCCGCTACTATTCTACTTGCTGGCAAAAAAATATGATTTGCATTTTTCTTTACATCATAAGGAGGATAGCATTTTATGTTACGTATACAGTAGATGGAACCTATTCAGAGGGAAATTCAGCTTCTCAGAAGAATTGCCGCTTATCAATTAATCGATCATCGATCGATAAGATGAAACAACTATCGATTAATGAATTACTCGATAATTTACATCCCTAGTGTATATAAATACATTTCATTAGATTTTAGGACTACTAAGTCTCCCCTTGTTCTGTTGCACAGTACATATGGTAACAACCATCATTACGGAGGTACCTGTTTGCAGTCTGTGATTGAACCTAAAAGTTAGTTCTGTGTACATTGAAAGGATAATACTTGACTCCCAAACATTTGAGACATTTACATATGCAGTTTATGTTCTATTTTTTTCCTCAAGATGCTTAATTTGATCCCTGATTTATGAAATGCAGTAAAGCAAACTATCATATTGGCTATCGGCAAAGATGAAATGCTACTGAGTTAGCTCTGGTTAGCTCCCTTCACTGTAATGAGCAGGTGGCAAGCAACCTATTGGTTATTTTTATAATCAAGTATTCTACTGATTATTCCATCAAGTAATATAATCGAATAATAAATACTTTTGGGGTTTGAATCCAATCTAAGGCCCATTGCTGCATGTCATCCCCTCTCTCTCTCCCCCTTTCCTGACTATCATTGTCATTATCGAAAAGATACCTTTTGCTTTATTAAATGTTCTCTGTTAGATAGTTTGAGCATTATTATAGCCGCAAACAATTATTTGCCATGTAAAGATATCTCAATTAATTTCTACCTGAGAAGAGGTTGAAGTTGCTCTCCTCCTCTGTGCATCTTAATAGATGCTCTCAATTTTGCACTCAGCTCCTTTTTAGGAGAATGCATAAGAAATGGAAAATGTACAAAAAGAGAAATAAGTCTGAATAATGAATTGTTTTCCATTTTTATTGCTTGAATTGCATACATATTATGTCAAACAAAATTTGCATTTAAAAATTAGAATGAAATGAAAAATGCCCTATAGATCACATCCCCAGTTATTTTGTGCATCTTTTTAGCAATATATGCAAAACAAAACACAATTCTTCCGTATTTTTATATCAAAATGCAATCATCTTTTCTTCCTGTAACACATGTGAACTCGTACCAACCAATTTAAACCAATAACATGGCATCCAAGCATCAATCATTCTGCAACTTTTAGCGATAAGGGAGGTTGTATGTGGTGTGTTACATTCTAAGCAGGCCCAATCAAATGCAAAGGATTTGATCTAAGTACTTCTTGTAACTACTCTACTCAAATGTCCTGCTTGACTTGGGAATAGTGGCAGTACAGAAGCTGAAGACACTTGAGCTTCCTTTTCACTGGGACTTTAAGTGCCATTAAAACCTGCTTGCTTTTAAAGGCAGTGTCCCCTACCTTGCTCCCCAGGATGATGGTAGATGAAACTCTTGTTTAATTATATAGATCAGGCATCTTTAAAAGCAACCTGAATTGAATTGCAATCATTGAAAATGGTCATATTTCCCAGTGAATATTGAATTGTATTTTTGCTTGACATGCCGATTCTTGTTTATATCCTTGATCATATGACATAATACAGGCAGCAGAGAGCTGTGCAGTGGGACAAGGATGATGATGGATGACAATTATCATTTTTGATACAAAGCTGTATAATTTACAAAATTGTGAACTGCTGTTAATGGCTGCTAGCCAGGAAGTTCCTGCAATTAATGACTACAATCCTACTCACGTTTTTTTTTTTTCATCTCACCACACTAGTAAATTTGTTTTTGTGTATGTGTTTATCTAACAAAAATATTCCTATTTCTTGCCATTCAGCCTGTCCAAAACAATATTTCCACTGCAGTCAGAAAACGTGTGCTCTCTCACTTGCCACACACTGATGAATAATTTAAAAAGTTTAATCAAAAGAAAAACAACAATTTATTTAATTTGATGAAACACTTAATTGCATTATAAGTTTGATAATAGACATTCACAAATGTTAAAGGGTTATTCGGTCCAGCCCTAAAATACAAGCAAAGGACATGGTGTCTGCAGATTCAGACACTGCTGCACACTATGGGTCATAAGTGATGATTGAGAGGGATTGTTTCTGCATTCTACACATTGTCTTTTATGAAAATCCTGCTCATTTTAAACTAAAAACTAGCATGACTTAACTAACACATTTAAAGTGTGTAATAGAGAAAAAAGGCACACGTCCTAATGAACTTCAGTCTTTCATATTTGTTCATCAGTTGCAGTTTTGTCTCTACTAATTTGTCAGTAAGTATTGGTGTCAAATTTACATTGTTTTCAATTCAATTTAAGTAAAACAGAAGACTAGTTAAATACATGTATAGTTGTTAATATTTGTTCCAAGTGGTTTAAAATAGAACATTTTGTGGCCATATTGGAAATGGTAAGATCCATACTCCATACATACATAGTTGCAAATAATTGAAATTTAAGCTAGGGCTGCTAATCTTCTTCAAAAAGAAATGAAAATGTTGAAATTCTTATTGCATCCTCACAGCAATCTATGGCTATCACGGGACTGCAATCATTACCCATGCTGCTTTCTAGATTGCTTTCAATTAATTTTCTTGCTGAATGGCCAATTGACAATAACATTATTATTATTATCTCATCAAACATTGTAATATTTCGTGAGCTACAAATTGTGCTATTCAGTGAGTGTTTAGGCTTTTCCTAACATAATTTACTATATTTGGAACCCTAATAAAATAAAGTCAGTTCAGCTATCATCTATCAAAAGATAATCTCCCCTAACTTCACAAGTAATTTCCTCATCAGCAGTCAATGCTTTTCTGATTACTCATCCACTTTGTGACTCTATGCTTTTACATGCACTATAAATAACCAGGTAAATTAAAGTATTAAAAACAAAATGTCTAATCGTTTAAAGCTTCTTTGAAAACGTTGATATTCACATTGTTGATCAACATTTGAATGCTGCACAGCTTTTTTTTTTTTTGTCTATTCATGTTTTGTTCTGTTTAAACTCAGGACTTCTGCAAATTTGCAAGTAAAAATTAGGTTACACGAATCAGTTCTTCCATTTTATATTGATTCTACAGCAGCGCACCAGTAGTTATGAGAACTGCTGCGACCCTTGCACACGTTTTCTCAGTAATGAATAGTATTAAATTAGGCTATTTGTATAATTCTGATCGTTGGTGGTTGTGTAGGTTTATTGAAGTTTGAACAGTTTTAAGTCATTAAATCAAATGGGGTGATGAGAGACATTCAAAGCTCCATTCAATGACCCCAATAGAAGCTTTTATGTTTTTCAGCCAACTCATGCGCTCTTCCTGTAAATACTCACAGACACAGCAACTTACCTTTGATTTGATTTGGCTAAACGTGGCTGCGTATACTACTTACCTAGTCGTCTATTTATCTAAGCTGCATTTTGACCTTATTATCATCTTACTACTGGGGGGTTCTAGCTAGCAAGTTAATTTGGAGTCATTATCAGTGTTTTGATTCTACAGATGTTCGGTGAAAGAGGCACAACTCTGTGAAAAGCAAAAAGACATGCGATATTCCCTGTGTGGTCTTCGGTCCAAAAAAGCATTTCACCTACAGACATGTAGATGTGTTACTATAGAAATTATATATTTGATTGATGATTGATTTGTGAAATGTTTGTTAGCTTTATTTAATTGATACTACTCTATACAACCCTGTGATAACAACCATAAACTGTGGCCTCTCACTCTCTGTACTTTGACTCCATCTACTGGCTGATTTAAGAACTTGAGTGTTGAATTAGAAATAATGTTGCCACACCATTCAACTACATCTATAAAATATGTCAGACATGGAAAAAGTATTTTTCACTCACCACGAAATCAAAGCATTGATACAAGATTTTCTGTTTGACACAATCCCTTCAATTCAAAACACAAGGTTTTATTCTGAAATATTTGTAGGACAGTGTTGCAGAAAATACTTGCAAGTCTCCAGAGTACTTGCTTTTAATTGTTGATTGTTATTATTACAAATGAGCACATGATTGATCTACTTACACTTATAATTATATTAAATGACCACCATGAAAGGCTATCTATGTAGAAAGAAAAGGCTGGACAACACAGTCGACCCTTTCTGCTCAGGCAGGCATAGTGGCCTAGGCGTATGGTTGCTTTTGTCCCTTACCCATTTGGTCCATTTTAACCGCACCCGTGAGCGTTTTGCCATATAGTGTGGTTTGGGCTGGTGTGAAAGTTGTCAATTGAACACTGGTACAGACCAACAACGGCTGCTGTTCATTTCATTTGGGAGCGTGCAAAGTGTTTTTTTAATTTTACAGTCTTGTCTCCTGGACTGTACCATTTTACTATCTGATAATATTGATTATGGTTGTAATCAGTTATTGGGCCATGCCTTCTTTCTGATACCAAACCGCATATACAGATCAGAAACATTAAAGTGTTGCTTTAATTAACTCCCACATGGGTCCTGATGATGCAGGATGACAATCACTGTTAAAACTATCCAATCACAAGTTACTTGTGAGTTTTGTATAACCTCATGTTAAGTCCTCGTGGTTTGTTTGTATATAGTCTGTGTTAACAGGAACTGCACCAGAACTGAAATGCAACAATGTGTCATTTTCTTTTCCTTGGTCTGGACGAAATGAACCAAAGTGTGAAAACAACCTTGTTTGCCGGGCGGAGTTAGTTGCTTGAGCTCAGCAGAGCTTTTCAGTTTTTTCTTCTCAGCAAGATGAAATGTGGTTGGACAAAGCTTTAAAGGTCAAGTATTAGCAGCGGGGCATAGCCAATTGTAGCTGTGCACAGCAGTCAAGGTGGCCTTGTTGCAAGGCAAACAATGGCTCAGTCTGACACAAAGTGATTCTGCTGCTCACCACCATGTGTTGTTATCATTGGTATAGTTGCGTAAATATACGCCATTGTTTACAAACATGACAAAGAACATTAGTTTGTGTATTAATTTGTTGTAAATTCCACCGATCTTAAACGCACAACAGTAGGGCAGAGTCTGCACAACGTTTTAGATTAAAGCAGAGATTCCCAACTACCAGGCTGTGAGGAAAGATGATTTCACTCGAAAGAAACGGGGTTCATAATAAGTAGCTATTCTTGTTGTTATTAATTTGACCTACAAAGAACAATTTAGTACTTTAGGTCACCATTATGCAATGTAACAGCTCTGCCATCAACTACTATTTTGGCTGGTCTATAATGTAAGGCCGAGTGAAACTGTCATACACAATTAATGCTTTGAAAGGACAGAGCCAGTATCTGGAGAACTCCCAATGTGCCAGATGTCGGTTAATACTGTCTACTAACATTTTGCTGGCTGCCTTTTATGCTGTAATGGCTTTAATTCATCAAAGATTTCATTCAGTTATGTCAAACATTCTGGTCTTTTAAATTTGTTTAATTACAACAAAATATTTGACCTTGCTTACATAGCCACAAGTGGTGCTGAAGGTTTGGTAAATAACTGGCAAAACAATCAGAAAAGGGTCAATACTTTTCTAATTTGACTGGCTACTGGAACATGTTGGCTACTTTAAAAAAGAATGACAAACCATCACGACCCACTCCCATAATAAGAGACTTGTGAGAAGAGCACAGTTTTGAATAACAAACGTTCGCGGCCATTTTTATTACCATTGATAAACAAATATTATCTAGAATAGGTTAATCATCCATTTCTGAGAAAAACATGTTTAATCAATCACAACTTAGTTTTGTGCATTTGTTTGCATACTAAAAACATTATAAATTAGACCAAATATATGCATTTAGCGGGAGTTAACAAGCACTTTTTCCTTAAACAAATAATGTAGACTGTACACCCGCCTAGGTTGCAATTATCAGAACAATACAAACACTCCTGGGCTCAAAGTCGTCCTCAGATATAAATGTCAATTAAAAGACTGAAAGAATTTCTGCATATTTATTTGGTGATTCCAACCATATACCCTGTGAGTCCTGACCCAGTCTTTGGGAATGACTGGTCATTGTTGCATCTGACTGTTACATTCTGAAATCGATAATTTACCTTCAGCATTGATTATGTGTTCTTTGCAAGTCTAAATGAGGATAAACAGCTTGGAAGATGAAATTGTATTACAGTTAATTTTACATCAAGTTCATAAAACTGCAGTCACTCAAAATGTTTCCTTTCTTCTGCTTCTCTTTTAGTTCTACAAGCATGTTGTCCAGAGTGTGGAGAAGTTCATTCAGAAGGTGAGTTAATTTTGTATAAATCTTTTGGAACATTTCATTGTGTGTGTTTGTGTGTGTGTGTGCGAGAGTACATTCAGTATCTTCATAGATTGTTTAATTGTTATTAAATTATCCTATGTATCCTTAATCCTATAATTAACCAGCTGTCTGTTTCTGCATTGAAAGTGCAAACCAGAATACAAGGTCCCTGGGCTGTACGTCGTCGACTCAATTGTCAGGCAGTCACGGCACCAGTTTGGCACGGAAAAGGATGTTTTTGCCCCACGCTTCAGCAAAAATATCATTGCAACGTTCCAGCAACTCTACCGCTGCCCTTCAGATGATAAGGTCAGACAGTTTTTAATAGGTTTTGTGTTCCTCTCTGTTGCTTTTGTAGTTTGTGATGGTTTCAAGAGAGATATATGAGACCCCTTGATATATGCCTCAGTTTTACAGGAACCCGTGCTTTGATAAATAGATCAGGGATTGGCAACGGGATTACTTTATATCATTTTTGCAATTTAGTAAGTGTGTGAAGTCTCTTACTCAATCTGTGTAGGGCAGTTTGTTTTTGTCCCGGTATTATCTTGGGGAAAATAGTGAGAAATTGAAAAAACTAACACATTTTAACCTTTATGATGAAGCCGTAGTTTTTCAATAAATGGTCAGTTTTTGGCCTTGGAATTATTGACAGCCTTCTTCCATCATATCAGCATTTTTTAGGCTACATCTGTCATAGTGTTTTCACATGTTACTGTTATGTCACAGTTTTGTCATCTTTGTTGGGGCTTTCAGAGTAAGATAGTCCGGGTCTTGAACTTGTGGCAAAAGAATGCAGTCTTCAAGAGTGACATCATCCAGCCTCTGTTGGACATGGCGGCAGGGATTCCCCCTCCCAGCATCACACCTGTCATGCCCAGCAGCGCTGCTGCAGTCAATAACACTACACCTGGTCAGTCAAAGTGAACACACGTAGATTGAAACGCATAACAATTCACTCTGATAATTTGGTCAGATCATTTGTTTGACACTATAAAATAAACTTACTACATGCTTTACGGATAATGAAACCTTTGTGTGTCCAGGCACCCCAGCTACTCCGGCTACCCCAGCTAACATAGTCCAGGGTCTGCCTGATTGGGCTTCCCAGATTACTAACACAGACACTGTGGCTGCTGTAGCACAGATCCTACAGAGTCCCCAGGGACAACAGGTTAGTAGGCATATCCACTCATCATCTCAATTATTAAACTGTTTTTAAGTTATTCTTAACAATCTTCATGTCCAGTAAAACAATACTTTGCTTTTTCACTTGAGTAGCCTCACAAAATCTTGCAAAGCAGCTGATGTTTAAATGTGTCAAATTCTCTACTGTATTATCACCTGGTGTAGCTGCAGCAGCTGGTACAGAGTCTACAGATGCAGCAGCAGAAGCCCCAGCCGTCCCTGCTGCAGGCCTTGGATGCTGGCCTGGTGGTGCAGTTGCAAGCTCTGACAGCTCAGCTCACAGCAGCCGCCACTGCCAACAGCCTTAACCCTCTGGAGCAGAGGGTCTCCTCTTTTAATAAGGTAATGTTGCAGATAGCAACTGAAAGTTTATTATTCTTTACGTCAACTGATGTCTCATAATGTGATTATGTTGTGTGTTCCTTGCAGAAGCTTCTGGGTCCTTTTGATTTTGGGAATGATTCTGAACGTGGTGAAGAATCTAAAAAGGACTCCTCATCATCTCAACTGTGAGTTCAGAAAGTTTTATGATCAAGCTTATTATTTCTCTCACACTAAATCTAACTTAATAGTGATCCAGAGTCTGTTCATTGTGTCATCCACCTTCATTGATCTAATTGAGTTGCTGACTACTTCCAGGCCCATGGTGTCGGAGCCCATCAACAGTTCTCTCTTCCACCAGTTGGCTGAGCAACTACAACAGCAGAACCTGGAACAGTTTCAGAAGCAGCTTTTAGAGCACCAGCAGCACCAACAGAAGGTACTCACACAGATCATTACTTTTCAAATATACGAAGTGTACAAAGTGTACTGCCCGCACTGCAGTGACACAGAGCCAGTTGAATATCAGCAAAGTTTCCATTTCATCTCTCCCATGTCCTCCTCCTCGTCAAAAACAGGTGAGGGACGTGTGGAACCAATAGCTCTCTGTAGCACCTTATTGCAACAACACACTATGTCCTTCAAAATACATGAAGACCTACAAGCTCCTCAAAAATGTGAAAATGTAATGGTTGTGTTCTCATCATGTTTAGGGGATAAATATGGCTAGATTTGCCCGTTTAGATGCCTTGTTAATAAATTCTATATAATGGGTATACCGTTCTTTTTATTCCTTTCAGACCATGAGCATAGAAGGGCAGGACTCAATCTTTGGGCAAGAAAACACAGTTGCGACTGCGCAGAGCAGCAGCAGCCAGCCACAGCTTCCTGAGCCGGATAACAAGTTGGATGACACCATAGACAACCAGCAGCAGGTATGCCCGGCCAGTGGGCCAGTTTTCTACATTGCCTTGTATTTATGGGTGGAGAAATGTGAAATTACCTCTGCCTACCTTTTTTATAGGACATGGACCTGGATGAGGGCCCAGATGGTATGGAGGAGGAGATCTTTGAGACAGAGGAGAAGAAGATTGTCAGCACGCGTTCTAGAACGCGCTCAAGGTCCCGCTCTAGGTCAGTTTCACTTATTTCTGAAATCTCATTTCGTAACAAAGTTCAAAATGTGCCTGGAATCATGCTGAATTGTCTTGTTATATTAGCTGAATAAGCTATGATCTTTTAACCTCTTCTTAAATGAGTGCTGACAGATAGCCTTAAGGGCAGGCCTGTGGTCATACAGCAAGTATGAATGTCAGTCTGGGAAGAATTTCCAAAGATTTTGGGTTTTCTCTCTGTAGGTCTCCCAAGAGGAGAAGGTCTAGGTCCCGCTCTGGCTCACGGAAACGTAAACATCGCAAGCGGTCACGCTCACGCTCAAGAGACCGCAAGAGGAAGTCATCACGGTCTTATTCAAGCGAAAGACGTGCCCGAGAACGAGAAAAGGAGCGACAGAAGAAAGGCCTGCCTCCCATACGATCCAAGACTCTAAGTGGTTAGTGAAAGCTATTGTATCAGAATATGTTCATACCCGTTTGCTGTCAGTGCTTTTCTAAGTAATAATTGTTTTCCCCTCTACCCTTACCTAGTGTGCAGCACTACTCTGTGGGTGGGCCAAGTGGATAAAAAGGCCACTCAGCAAGACCTCACTAACTTATTTGAAGAGTTTGGCCAGATTGAGTCTATCAATGTAAGTACATTTACACTTTGTCCTTTTCTTACTTACACATTTCTAATCAATCACACATGTAAATACATGGACATTGTCCACTGTACAGTCAGATCTTGCTGTTTAACCTTCCCAAGGACTATGTAATGTAATCTGTGTGTGTTGTGCGTGCCTGCCCGTCCTTGCAGATGATCCCTCCCAGAGGCTGTGCCTACATCTGTATGGTCCACAGGCAGGATGCATACCGCGCCCGCCAGAAGCTCAGCACTGGCTCCTTTAAAATTGGCTCTAAAATCATCAAGGTACAGATTACCTATTTATAAATTGATTTATTGTATTCTCATTCTCCTTGCGGTTTTTAATAATGCAATTATCCATTGACCTCCTGTGGTGATACCTCAGACAGTGTAGTTTTCCAGGCACATGGATCCTTGTATCTCCCAGAATTTACTTTGAAAAATCCTGTTTATTGACCTACTCGTGTGTGTGTGTGTGTGTGTGTGTGTGTGTGTGTGTGTGTGTGTGTGTGTGTGTGTGTGTGTGTGTGTGTGTGTGTGTGTGTGTGTGTGTGTGTGTGTGTGTGTGTGTGTGTGATCCAGATTGCATGGGCTCTGAACAAGGGGGTAAAGCAGGAGTACAAGCAGTTTTGGGATGTGGACCTCGGAGTCACCTACATACCTTGGGAGAAGGTGAAGCTTGATGACCTGGATGGCTTTGCTGAGGGAGGAATCATTGACCAGGAGACCGTTAATGATGGTGAAAAGAAACACGTCTACGTATTAACATATTTCAAACAAATACTGTCTGTTGACTTAATAGCAGTGCTTGTTTGGATATAACTAGGATTCACAGTCAGATTTGTAAACATGTGATGAACACAGATATCCACAGACAAAGAATTTAAGATCGGTGTTGTTTTCTGTTTCTGCAGAGTGGGAAGCAGCCAAGAATGCTGAGCCAGCTAAGGAAGTTACAAGTCAGCCATTAAGTGCAGAGACTACAGCAGCATCTAACACCCAGACTGAGACCTACAAGCAGCAGGTCACCATGATGCCTGTACAGGTAATGTCTTAATCTGTGGTTAGAATGTGAACAGTACACTGCGCATGGGGCTCACTGTAGGGATATTTGCTGATTCGATCAAATAAGCCTGATTTGACTTTCAATCTCACAGTTGAATCATGACAAATAAATTAGGCCTACGTTTATTAATCGGAGCCCTCCTCACCTGGGGGAGGCGCGTAGAAAGGGCTTTTTGTGGCGGATATAACAGCTATGCAGCTTGTGTCTCTCTTTCCTGTTAACTGTCCATTTGATTCCCCGTCGTTTCACTTTTGTATGTGGGTTGCTCCAATGTAGAAAATAAAATTAGGACTTACAACCCCCAAAAACAAGCAGGAAGAGAAACGCACTGTGCATCATTATTGTAAAACAACAGCTAATCGATAGTAACATGTACCTCAGTTAATGTCGCTTGTTTGTAAAAAGAGCTGAACAGTGTAACCAATTTTAACCCAGATTTTATGTCCCCACACATTTTTTTGTGTGATGCTGACAGTGCATCTTATTTAAAATAAGTAGACTATCTTGATCTGTTCATCCAGGGAGCAATACTTTGATATAGGCTTGGGCAGCTACTAGTACATGGCCAAGAACTTGTGGACCATGTAAATTTAACTAATAATGTATCAATGTTTTGTGTGTGGACACTTCCATATCTCTCTTATCCAGCTCCCAGTGGCCCAGGCTGTTCCCAGCGCCGTAGGTTTAGTGCCTCCTACCTTCCCTGTCACCATGGGCATACCCCCACCAGGCTATGGGCCACCACCACCCTTCATAAGAGCTAGCTTCAATGCCTCACAACCTCCGCCAGGTATATAAGTCATATAAAGCATCATATAAAATATATATCTGACCTCTTTTAATATTCAAAAGCTCACACAAACATATTTTCTGCTGTTAAGGTTTTCTGCAGGCAGCACAGACTGCAGCCATGGTCTCAGCAGCTACTTGTGAGTATTTATTTATTTAAAACTTATGTGTGCATATTGTTTTGAACATTTAAATTCCTTTCAAGAGATGTAGTTTGAATCTATTAGATTTGAATACATGTTTTCCTTTCTCCTGTATCTATAGCTTTAGTACAGCCTTCGGTGGTAACCAGCCAAGAAGCTGTCAAGGAATCACCTTTCAGTGCTATGATTCCTCCGACCAGTGCTATGCCAGGCGGGTTCATGGCTGGTGTCTTCAACCCAGTGGGACTCCAAACTCAGCAGGTCACTAATGACAAAACTTCACAGTCTGCAGATGGTATGGATGCTGCTGCAGAGCTAACACTGCAAGGTGAGGCCAATGCTAACTTGTCCCTGCATGAAAGAGACTAAAGAGATATTCTTTTGGTGTTATAGAAGCTTTTAACATTTATATCTGTCATTGTGTTTTGGCTCCAGGCATGCAGAATGCAGTCCGCAGTGGGATGGGTCTCCTTGGCATGCACCCCACAGCTTCACTCACCCACCAGCTGCATCAGTCTGGTCTGACTGGGCAGAGGATGCCTGGCCTGCTGCCTCTGGATGTGCGGCCTAACCTCCTCCAACCCGGGGCTGTCCGCTTCCCACTCCTCATGCAGCAGGGGCCTGTCCAGCAGGCCGCTGGCCTCCTTGAGAGTTCCCTCCAGGCTCAGGCCCGCGCCAGGGCTCCCTTCTCTCAGCTGGACCCCTTCAACAGGGGCCCCAACCTCACCAATGAAAATGTATCCAAGACAGAAGATGAGTCTTCCTCTGGAACTGATGAGGGCAAAGACCAGGACTACCGCTTTCCTCCGATGGAAAAGCAGAGCACAGGCCTGCTGAGGACCCCTCCACCAGAGCATAGAGAGCCCCTTGGAGGTGGCGGAGCAGGAGGTGGAGGAGGAGGCAGGCCTCCCTTGCTTCAGACCCCGGGGACTCAGGGACCAGCCAGAACCAGCCTAGTGGGACGTCTGCAGGCTCTTGCAGGCTTCACTCCTGATAACCGCTGGAACCAGACCAGAGGGGACTTTGATGAACGAGACAGCATGCGAGGAGGCCTCCAGGCCCCAGGCGGTCCAAAAGGCTTCCAGGAGGAGAGGCCCACACCTGGGCAGAACTTCCCCAACCGCTTTGAAGGCCGTTCTGGGACAACAGGAGGAGCAGCTGGAGTTTCAGGCAATTCCGGAGCTGTTGGGGGACCACAGGCCTGGAACCGTAGTGGTGGTGCTGCAGCGCCTTTTGACAATGAACTACATAAAGACCTAGATGAGCGAAGACGCCCATGGGACAGGCAAAGAGACAGAGATGAAAGAGATTTCGACTTCAGGAGGGAGATGAATGGCAGCCGCCACAGCCGAGAGAGAGAGCGGGAACGCGAGAGAGACAGAGACAGGGAGCGGGAGCGAGGCAGAGATCGCACCAGAGAACATGAACGTGACAGAGACCGCGACAAAGAGAGAGACCACGACAGGGAACGTGAGCGTGAACGTGGGGGCTGGACACCTCTTCTCCCTCTGCCTACACCTCTACTTCCAACTCCACCTCTTAATCCCAATCTGACCCTGAACCAAGGAAAAATGCTTGCACCACTCAAATTGAACCCCCAGGCTCAGGCACGATTCCAGTCCCCACTCCTGCCCCAAGCCCAGGCCAAACCCTCTCTTTTGAGTATGAATCAGCCGCTGCCTCAAGTTCAAATTAAGTCTCCACCTTCATCACAGAGCCAAGCAGCTGTGCCTGAGCCCCAGTCAGAAACCCCAACTCCGTCTGAGACATCTCAGGCACAGTCACCAGCCTCAGCGCACTCACCTGACCAGTCATGTGATAATAAAGGTGAGAGCCTGTTGACTGAGGTGCCTACCCAGACCAAGTCATCACCCCAAACCGAATCGCCATCCCTGCCCACAACTCGGTCCCCAACCCAGTCCCCCTCCAAAACCACTGCTTCTCCAGACACTGAGACCCCAAGCCAAGCCTCACCGCTGGTTGAGGCCTCATCCCAGGACTCACCTGTGGCCTTCACACAAGCTACCAGCCCCCCCGAAGAGACTCACTCTCTGGATGAACAAGAAAGCCCAAGGAAGGATGAGGAGGAGTCACAAGAGAGAGCTTGCTCACCCCGACCCCAGCGGGTCAATGGACCTGGGATGGACAATAGCACTGTGGCTGAATCTAACCTTGAGGCCTCTCCTGAGCTCTCTCCTGAGCTCACTGAAGAACCCTCTCCCAAATCTGTGTTCCCTGACAGTGAACCGGAGCAGCAGCAGGAGCAGCTTGCCTCTCCTGAGGACGTAGACAATGAACAGAGTGAACCCATGACGGAAGCTGCGAGTCAGCCAGTGGTAGACACTGTCACAGACACTGAGGGGACATAATCATCACTCAGTAGGTAAAAGATCATTTTGTAAAGTTGTCTCTTCTTCTCTGTACTCATGTCAGCAAACCACCACACGGGACATGGCGAATACTGACTCACATCAGTTATTGTCTTATAATCAATAACAAATGATTTTATCTCTCACAAATACCAGTGTACTTAAATAGAAAGCTTGTTAGCTGATTTATCGATAGACAGTTTTGTTTGTGTTTTTATTTCATTTTCTTAAGTTGTAATGCCACCCCACCGTTTTAATTTCTCTAAGCTTGGCAAATTTTCTTGGATTGCCAACCAAAATGTTCCAATTGTATATGGGGAAAATGCGCTTTGACCTTCCTATGGAAGAGAGTAAAACATCCTGGCTGTTCGACAATGGATTGAATACAGTTGGCACACAATACTTGAAAAAGGCAGTTGCTGGCCCAATTTCTGTCTCCTCTTCTTTTAAAATGCTGCTGCAAAGTTTTCAGTGAATGCTTTTGTGGTGTTCTGCTTTCCGTTTCTACGCAGAAGAAATAGCCTGCATACAGTGACACAAGAACAGCTGCTTATAATTGGGAAAAAAAAAAAAAAAACATTTTTAAAAGAAAACATGAAAATGTTGTATCCCCAAAATAAATGTCTGTAATTTGTTTCCAATTATGCAGTGAACACAAACAAAATTACTTGCCAGGGGGAAGAAAAAGGTAACGAACAGAGGGATGTTCTCATGTTGGGTGCATTTTGTTTTAGTTTGAAATAAACATGCTTTGTCTGTTTAAAATCACATGCTTTAGGACTGTTTTCTGACCCAGGACCAGTGGAAACTAAGACTGCTTTACAGACTTGTACACATTGTGTGCTGTCACTTCAGTCGATTTGATGTTCTCGTAACTCAAGTTGCTGCTATACCATCCATCCACAGAGCACTTTGTTGGATGCAACCGTGGGACTTGTAGTTTTTAGTTTCTGATGACTTCAGCCTGGATGTTTCCCTAAGCTTTTGCTAGGTGACTGTTGAGGATGGGATTGTGCCTTTTTTGAATGGATTTGTCGTTCATGATGCTACTCAACACTACTGCGTGATGTACACCAGACTGTACGTGCAACTTGGTTTCAGACAGCTCTATGAACACAATGCTACCTGCACAGAATTGACTCGTCTACATTTGAATGGTAGCTGGGCGGTTTGTACAGCACTCACCTAGAGGAGAACACGTCTATATACTCCATCGTTCTGTGCATGCAGGCCTGTAGCCATGTTTTAACCTTCTTGTCTCTCTTTTGTCATTTCATCCTTGTAGTGCTTTTCTGTTGAGACATACTACTAGTAATCCATAGTGTTATTTCTCAGACCAAATGTCTACTACAGGAGTTATGATGTTGAATAAAAGATGAAGGTGCATCTGATTTTTACCCCTCTTATTGTCATGAATCTTGACTCAGACATGGATCAGATGACTTCTTGAACACGCATCAACACTGCAGATTCAAACCGAGATATAAGACCCATGTTAGTTGTCAAGTCCAGTCACATGTATTTACACACAGCACATTTAGAAACCGCAAACGCAGACCAAAGTGCTTCAGAAAGAGATGATAAAACACAGCCATGATCAAATAAAAACACAGATATAAATGGAGAGAATATAAGTGAATGAGTAAAAGTATCTTGATAAAACCTTATCATACCCGTGTTCCCCAATGATGATAAAAACAAGTTGAAATGTGGTCAGGCTTTTTGATGGTAATTAGTAGGCTTAAGAAAATAAATAGACCAAGTTGATTTAACAACTTTTAAAACGCTATCAAAGATAAAGCCAATAATGTTTGTGTGGAACTTTATATTTGAAGTCAAGTCAAGTTTATTTATATAGCACATTTCATATGAAATACATAGACACAATGCGCTTTAAGAGAAATTACATACACATACACATGAAAATAAAAACAATAAGAAGAAGTGTTTTAAAAGACAGGCAAAGTTATCTGCTTGGCTGAAGATTAGTACATCGGTTTTGTTCTAGTTTAGCTGAAGGAACCCTTTTTTCATCCATCATTTTACTTGCTCTATGTAATTCAGAAGGATGCTAACTGTATGGATCACCAGGTTTCAGCAGGGGGTTTCGGCAGGATATCATCGGCATAACAATGGTAGGAGATTATTTTAAAAAAAATAGATCCAAAGGGACCCTTTATATAAGGAAAATGAATTAGGACCTAATACGGAGCCTTGTGGTACACCATAGGAGATGGGTGCTAAGGAGGATGACATTTTTAATAATAACGGGGACTGGTTGGTATTGGAGGTAGTAGTTTAAACCAATGAAAATGTAGAGAGATGTAAAGAGATTATCGAACATTATTATGTAGTATAACAGTCTGTGTATGAAGACAAGGAAATCTGTAAGAATATAAAACATCTAGACTGTAGACAACTTTTATTTAGATACTATTTCAGGTCATTTACATACCCTGTTAACAGACTGCAGTTTACTTTATTCCACACCTAGCAATAAAGGTGTAGGTGATGACCAAATACCCTCCCACTAAAACTGTCAAATGGGCTCAATCCAGTTCCTATATTAGAATAAACAGATAAAGTAGCCATCTGGCACTTGCCGCAACAGAACAAAAGGGTAAGGAGAAATGAGGGACATGTGGAAGTAGGATAAGATGCTGGCCGCTGCTTTATCCCCCTCTACCTTGCACTGTTAGAGACCCTGCTGCTACAGCTGGAGGAAGTGCTTACACGGCACATAATAGCACCAAGCTCTTCCCTATACTAATTTATGGCCAGGCTAGTGTCAAAAAACACAAGCTCGATGATTTATTTTAACAGTCACCTACATCATGGTGTGGCCTGATGCCGTTTCAGCACATCTTATTTTCACTGAGGAAAAACAATGAGAGAGGAGCAACTCGATGTGTTTTATAATGCCTTTACCTCCAATTACACCTGAGTTTAGCCTGCTAATCCAAACAGGAATACGCTGCAAAAAATGGTTTGGCTCTGGATTTAGCATCTAGAGCCTTGTTGGGGGGATAAAGCTTAGCTGAAAATGTCCAGTTTTGTGTCTCCTAGTATGACTATTAATGTAAAGCTCCCTAAGGCCAGGGCAGTCAGCCAGGTCGAGCCTCCTGCTGACCTCCCCACAGAAAGATCTGACAGGCGAAGACTTTGAATCAACCACTATCTGCCCTGAAACAGACAGACATTTACACAGCAGTTGGCTAGCTCTCTCTTGTCAGCAATAAAAATAAATCCTCACGACAGAGCTCCAGCATCCTTTAGTTATTTATCTGTGGCAGAATAAAGTGCATGTTTGCTAATGTGGATTAGGGTCTGATTTTGTGCATTTCTTCCTTTGCAAGCCAGTATAACCAACAGACACAGCCCTGACTCATTCTGAGTCTAATGGTGGTCCTGTGTGTAGCCATTTCATGGCAATGTTACAAAACCCACAGCTAAACCCATGGGAACAAAACAAAGTGGGCTTGACCTTTAGCTCCGGATTACCCCAGCAGAGGCAACTAATGAGAGCATCTAAACCATAATGGCATGAAATTATACTACGTTGCTAGTTCATGCCCATGTGGTCTTGCTAATGTATGTTTATGGCTGTAGGTCGGAGACAGAGAAATTACCTGCTGTGAGGAAGTGAATTAGACAGGATGGTGAGGGTTAAGCCTTAGTTTGTAAATTTTTAAAGTTTTAATACGACATGCGGGGAAATCATAAAATATCCTCGTCTGATATTGCTTAAAGATGTCCAACTTCAAGGCATCATTTACCCTATAAGGAGCAGTCTAATTTGTTTTGGTTATACAGAAGACAAGTGGTGCGTTTCCATGGCTATTGTTCTGTTGCCATGAAAAAGAACCACAGCCTGTGTAGCTGTTGTGTCTGCAGTACTGCGTCTGACCATTTGAGGTCAGTGTAGTACTGCAGCTTCACCATTTATGGCAGACAGAAGTGTTGCTTGGAGTGCGACAGCTCAAAATCTGCAGTGCTCACCTCGCTTACCTTCTGTGTTTCACTCTCCATGAGACAATGAACAGCCAGTGCCATGGTGAAGTATATCTACACATGAAATTCCCTCCTTTGAAATAGCAACAGGCTCAACGTCAGGATAAGGGCATAGAGAGTCCCTGCCATGCTGAATCTTCACGGTGCCACTGTGCTGAAATAAATTCATCAAATGCCTCTTTCCATACCTTTTACAGATTGATATAGGGGTGCTTTGATGAATGGAATAACTGTGTCCTTTTAGTGTGAGACGTGGCACGTTTCTCTAGCTTCTCGGTTGCTGCATTCTTAATTGATTAAAGCTATTGATTAGGCCACCCAGAGCCTACAGACTAAAATCAGCCTCCATCTATCAGACATGGCCAGATACCCAAGATGTCATATTCGCACATAGTGGAGTCTGCCAAGTGGAGAGTGTTGGTGTGGACGCTCATAAATGGGCACAAGAGATTGAGGAAAAACCAGAGCCGTCCACCTAGTTATGGAGGAGAGGAATCCCCTATCTCGACTCACCCTGCAGCCACAGCAATTACTCACTACTGTGGGAGTGTGTGCAAGTTTCCTCTGCCTTTAAGAAGACACTGTCGGCCTGGCTCCCTGTTATCAGAGCCAGCAGACTGGACCACGGTGTCCAAAATGTCATTCACCGAGGAATTTAGCCCAGTCACGAGTTCCTCCCTGATGCAGGCCACACCCTACTGCTAATTGGCTGCGACAGGCAGCAAGCAAACAGAGGCGCCCCCCTCACCACTCCCAATGCGAGTGCAAGCAGTCCCGAAGATGGTTGTTTGTGGGGATTCAGTGCCTTGCTTAGTGACTTTTTTTTTTAGAAGGGTTTGTACCTAAAACGGAAGTCTTCAAGTTCTCACTTGCTTCTGTTTTTAAGCCACAATAGGAATTTGACTTCATGCAGACAGAGAGATCATTTTTAACCTTTTAAAATAAGCGAAGAAAAGAAGGCACAACACTCCCTGCAAGAAAATGTGAGGCTGATGATGCGGCCATTATGACCTTCATCCAATAAAAGAGACACAAAACACAGCAATGAATACAAAACAGGTGATTGACATTCAGTAATTTGCAGACATATTGAATGAATGTTCTAGGTTCTTGTTCTGTATGGACATGTCCAAAATAGCCGGTTACTTGGTAGAGAAGCCTTTATACAGTTTTTATGGTCCTGACAAGAAATGACAAGTACTACCATAAATATGATATACTTAATACTCTGTCTCAGTCTACAGCCACACTGGCGACTGTGATGCTGTACAGCAGGGCTTTGAGCTGCTAACATGCTGATGATGAGGAAGTTTAATGCTTACTATGGTCATCATCTTAGGTTAGGGTGTCAGCATGATAACATTTGCTATTTAGCACTTAACACAAAGGGCAGCTGAGGCTGGTGGAAATGGCATCATTTTGCAAGGATTTAGTCATAATGGTGATTCTGACATTTAATTTTTGCCACCAGCAGGTCATGATTGTCACTTATCCAGAGAGATACCTTAATATCTACTGGTATTTTATAACTACGGGTATCTATTTAACATTTTGGTTTAAGTCAAATTCATCAGGATTCATCCTCTGGGGATCACAAATACATCTGATAGTTATTGTGATATTTTGATCTCAATCAAACAACCGAAAGACCATACTGTATATTAAAATAAACAGTGCTTTTTATCGTACTCAAAGCCGCTTTACAGTTATAATAGAACCAAACAAACCATCAATAGACAGAAACAGCATTAGTCACATTAAAGCAGATCTAAATAGGTGAGTTTTAAGTAGTGTGGACACATTGGTGCAGTCTCTGAAGTGTTTTGGGAGAAAATTCCAGAGGGAGGGGGCGGCGTTCAGCGTAGCTCATTTTCACATCTCTGCCCACAAACACAACGTCTCACAAGTGACTTAACGCGTTGACATTACCATCCTCACACATAGGGTTACATAAATGGTATAAATTACATAAAGATATGCAAGGCGACACGTCTATTAACACTTTCATCCTCACAACATGTTAAAGCAGATATAGGTTGCCAAAGACCTTTATTTTAACCCCACCTTTTGGCCAATTTGCTCAACCATGAATGATTTACATAAAAACACTGCTGTAGACTCTTTTTTGCATATGTATAGCTAATTCTCTCTGAGGCTCCCCTGTGACAGGCAGAGGTTCATCCACACCACACTTATTTCTAGCTATTTATTAATTTCTGTTGTTGATTATTCTCCTCTACAATGAGTGTTGCTCCACTTTTTGGTTTGAAGGTAGCAATATGTCTTATTTTGCCCCCCTCAACTTTCATGAGCATATTTCATGTCATCCTCTCCTGGGGCAAATAAAAATGTTATTTCTTTAAGCCATGCCATGAGCATGAGGAGAGGAAGCCTGTGTTTGCCAAGTCAGTGTGTGTTTGCATACTGAGGAGTATGTGTGTGTGTGTGTGTTATCCAGAGCCTGCATCTGTGTCACTGAATACCTTTTTCCTGTGCACATAACTAACTGTGCGTGTATTGGTAGCGTGCCACGAGTGCCGCATTGCAACTAGAAATAAAGCCATTAGTGTGAACATGGTTTACACAGGCAGAGACAGCACATTCACATTTTGGGATTGATGTCTGCAACTGTTGTCTCTGTTAACATTGTTAGGCCCTAATCTCTCCTGTGAGTGGCCCCATTTCACAACACAAATATCGGTTACAGTACGTCATCTGTTTACACGTGACTTATCTATTAGAAAAGCTCCGTTAGTGCTTCTGCTTCTCGTCTCAAACTCTCTGCGGTTTATCGTGGGGTGAGAGTGAGGTCATCGAGGCATAGGAGGTTAAAGGTCACCACCTTGGGAGACGCAGGGAGGATGCTGGGGAAAATGCAGGAGAGGGTGGTCAAGGAGATGGCAATGAGCAACAAACACCTTTACTGATTTTCAGAGTGGAGCCGGGCATGATTCATGACAGGCGGAGAGTTGTGTGTAATGTGGGAGACGGGGGAGCTTATTAAATGTGCCAGCACAAAAAAACAAGGCGTGTGTATTTGTGTGTGTGTGTGTGTGTGTGTTTGGGGGGGTGGGGTGCTGAGATGCTGAGCAAGCTGGGCAAACGTTTGACAGCGCAGCACCTTGTGCCTGGAAATGGGGGGAAACATGAAATGCATCAGTAAAGCCTCCAGCTGTCAGTCTTACATCAGCGCTGTCTCTTGCAAGTGGGCGCATGCACATATTGCAGTCGTACACACTCATCTGAGCAGCTCCCACGGCGTTTACATGAGTTTTCTGATTATGTAGTCCCTCGTTCTTGCACTCCTCTGCAACTACAGAGGGTGTGTAATAAAGCCTCAGCACACACATATACACAGCCTTATTATGTTGCAGACATTTTAATATCCTCTTTGTTCTCATGCAGTCTGTGTCCTTTCCATTCACACGCCTGTCATCATTTGGAAAGACAACCTTATAAAAGCTGATTATTAAAGGATGACTCAGCGTCTTGCTACAGATGTGACACCTGGCTCATCAACCGCCAAACAAGCCTCATTGTTTCCATATAGTGCGTAGTGTGTGTGTGTGTGTGTGTGTGTGTGTCTACCTGCCCACATATGACTCTTTTTGTTCTCCACCAGTCTGCTTTGCTGTCTGTTAGCACGGTGCAGCAGCTAGCTGGTAATTATTACCCCCAAGGCTCCTCCGCTGTCCGCGTGTTTGTTTACGATGCAAGAGGCAGATTCCCTCCTGAGATTCGGAGGTGCCACTCAGAAGCACAAGAGACAGAGCAGACGGTGTCAAATGGAAATGATTCCTGACTCACTAGAATCAGACAGAAGGGGAGGAAGTCGACAGATTGTAAGGATCAAGGTTCTGTGATCAAACCTCATGTCTCTTACTGATGTTTTAGAAGCGAGTTCATCACTTATATCTAAACAGAATCATACAAGATGTTTGAAGTAGAGTTGGACTGACTTTGACTTGGTTTGAAGGCAGATACTACAGTACTTTTAAGATCCAATATTATATAAAATCTCATTTATCTCTACTGATGTCTGACCATACAGTTATTTGGGGTTTTATTTGCCCAGATTTTGAGATTTATGTTGTGATGTAAGATGTATTTCAGTTTTATTTCAGTTAATTTCTTCTTTGGTTCTTTTTATGATATTCAGAGCATTAATAGAGCAGGAAACCTTTGTTTGCAATGTAAAGATCTGAAGGAGCAAAGTCATCCTGAGTAGAGAATGGAGTTGCACTCCCTCTGTATGCGTTGTTATCTCTGTATTTTGTACATAGCCTGACTGGCTACTCATGCCTTTTAGTGCAGGTGAGCGTGCCCCATAGCCAATGGGATCTTTCCATTGGATTTTGTATTATGGTAGAAAATAGGTTTTGTGGCAAAGAAAAGATTTATGATTACACTTTTTTTCAGCAAGATAATCTCCATAAATAGACTGTAAAACTGCAAACTGATTTCAGGGTTGTAATTCATTGATTTATTTTTTTTATGACAGAAGGGAGACATCATAAATATGTTGTTATTGTTATCCAAGAAAACATTAAATGTAAATGTAATAAAAAATAAACGATATAGAGAGAGATATAAAGATATGATGGATATTTCTGCATGAATTATCCATTTCTATTTCTATGGCTTTTTTAAAATCCCATTTATATTTTATCAGCTTTATTCTTAATACTGTAATTTTGAAGAACATAATTGTGCTGCAAAACATGTTAACACTACTACTCTTGCGTACTTTTATATCCCTCCAATAAGGGAAAAGCTTGCTGTGCCCGAGTGGAATTATCCCAACCAAGGCCCATCTTTAGATACATAAAGTCCTTTAAATTGAGATGAATTTGAAGGTTTGTGTGTAAAACATGTAACATTTTCAGACAGAAGAATAGAGTTCATGAGTAGTTAACCCTGCATGGTGCACATCAAACCTCCCTCCTGCCGCTCTACCAATCTGTTGAGTGTGTGTGTGTGTGTGTGTGTGTGTGTGTGTGTGTGTGTGTGTGTGCGCGCAAATTTGTCAATATCACCCACGAGGGTTCCCCTGCCACCCCGCTGATGGGGATTAAACTTTCATGATCATGTTTATTAATGTCCAGCAGGCATCGGGTTTATCCAGGCTGTCACACACACAAACTGAACACATTTGGACTTTCTATCATGCACCTACACAATCTCCCTCACCTTCCCGCTCTCTCGCTCTCTCTCTCTCTCTTTCTCTCGCACACACAGACGCACACACACGCCCAAACATATCCCATACAGACTTTCTCTCTTGATCTCATAAATTGTACTTATATACACTCACAGAAAGAAAATATATGCACTCCTACTTCTGAAAATGCTACAGTACCTTCATGAAACACACACTCAATCTGTCTTCTTTTTAATTTGGTAGTAAGGTTGAGAAGTGTGTGTGTGTGTGTGTGTGTGACATGGATCCGCTGGCCATTTAAATAGAAAAAGAACAGATTTCCTGTCTCCGTGTCTCCCCGGACCACCGTTGTGAACTCTCCCGAGGGTGGAGGGATGGATTGGAGGGGAGGACCTCGCTGAGAACATCTGTGACAGCCGGCCCCAGCACAGACTGCAGTGTGACAGGGCCTATCCACAGCAGATGTCACACCAGTGTGTGTGTGTGTGTGTGTGTGTGTGAGAGAGAGAAAGAGAGAGAGAATGCTTGTGTTTGTGTAATTAGGGTTGAGAAGTCCAGGACCTAGAGACGATGTAGAGGAAATGCTCTCTATGCTCTCACACTCGTTTCCTTCCTGTCTCTCTTTTCTGTCTTTCTTGTGGAGATGTAGTTTGTAACAGGTGGATAAACATGACCAACAGGAGATGACCATCCTATAATTATTGTAATAAAATAAAAATTGTAATTGTTTTTGTCTTTCCTCCTTCGTCCGTGTCTCCCTCCACTTTGAACTCTGGGACCATTTGTCCTATTTTGATATGATAATGTAAAAACTACACATGCTTCGCCCTGCAGCCTACGCAAATGAAATGACAAATGAGTGATGAGCAGAGCTGACGCTGCACTCCTCACATCGCTTCTTCTGATTCTGCATCTATTCTCTCGTCCCTCCGTCTCTCCATGATTTGACTTTCCCCTCATTATTCTTTCACTCTGCTTCCTCCGCTTATCCATTTTCATCCCTCCAACTCTCACCTCGTTACTCCTCTACCTCTTGTTCTCTCCATCCTTTTCTTTTTTTACTCCCCAGTGAAACGTGTCACAGTCTGGTCAGATCCTTGCTATACTGAGCCTCTCAATGGGAACCTGGTTCATATAACCAACTGAAATGCAGTTTTAAAAAAGGACTTGCAGGTTATCTTTAGTTTTAATTTCCATCGTGTCCAGAGAGGCTATGCAGAGCATGTAAATTACCCTTCAAACTGGAGGGAATTCACCTGAAATGAAATAACCCTTTTAGAATGAAATCACCAGTTAGTTGGTGCTCGTACCTATTCAGATGAGAATATAGACTTTAAAATTACCATCTGTCCTAAGTTGAACTACTCAGAACAGTTTTACATGATCTATGCTGTGGGTAAAATAAAAAAAAAGGAAAAACAGAGGATTTAGTAGCTTTAAAGAAAAATATGAGGCTTTCTTAATCTAAATATAGAGTTGTATTTGAATGATATTTTCTTTAATAGAGCTTTTTGCTACTATACTGTCAGTCTTTGAATCATTTTTCAGCACAGTGCATGCTCACGAGAAATAGAAGAAATGATGCATCAGGGTAATGAGTGTGGACTGTTTACTAATGTCAAACAGTAGACACAACAAAAGTGCTGCCTGTGCAATAGAATTCAGTACTTCCCTGCAACGAATGCTTTGGGGAGCTGTTTGTGTTTGCTTGAGTCAGAGAAGTGATGCAACATTGAAAATAACAGAGCCAGGAAGTGATATTAAAACAAAACTAAGTTAAGTTCAGAACAGGACCAAGTATGACCTTGGTGGGGAAAGTGGAGGAAGGTCACGGGGTCGGTGCAAAAGGTTTGACAGTGTGAAGGAGGGAGTCGTAGCTAATGAGTAAGCACACAGTCTGCTCCTTTGCCAACCAATTTATTTCTCCCCCATCTTATTTGTCACCCCGCGCCCTGAGTGTCACATGGGACACGAGGAGCCAAGGGAGAAAATGAGAAACATTAATCTGGCGCTCGTCTCAAGTGTAAGAGTTACTGTGTTAGGACGGTGATCTAGTCACACCACACCATTCTGGGTTGGGATGGAGTAAAATGGTGGAGGCAGAGAGGTTCAAAAGGCTTATCCTATTTGCCAAACTGCCAAGGAGTGGCTATGAGAGGGGGGGGATGATTGCACTTGGATATCATTTTCAATTTGGTAATGCAAGCAGGTAGAAACAAGTATACAGATACATAACCAGATAGTGGACAAAATAACAGGAACATTTCATATGTATCAAGTAGCTTTCATCATCATAATTATAAGTTCAGCTACACAGCAGAGTAACCAATGTACTGATTAGTGGGGTGCGTCAGCTGTAAAAGAGCACTTTATAATGAATGCTTTGTGGTCTATTATATATGGGATATGGATTTCCGTTTTTTAAAGTTTAATATTAGCCTAATATAGCTGATGTGGCCAGCGTTTATATTTGGAACTAGTCATCTGCTTTTCAGTTCAAACAGGGCAAAGATAAAGTTCCAAAAGGGACATTATTTGCAATTACACAAAAATTACCAGACTTTTCTGCATGGGATTTTAAAATATTTCCATTATCAGGGCCGGGAGAAATTCTTGTTTTTCACTGTTGAGGTGAATCCTGTTACCAAATATTCCATTAATACAGCTCAATCTATAACATGGACTACTGGAGTCTCAACATTTGGATAAACCACCAAAAGTCCTTACTTTGACTGACTGAATAAATGAATTGATTTAAAAATAATGTAAATCTGTGCTGGAGAAAAATTAGAGTTAAGGTTATTAGGTCAGGACACAAACAGGCCAAAGTAGGAGCCATGACAACAGAGTGAATATGCAAAATATAAGTTAAAAGACCTTGAAACAACACATTTTCAGCCCAAACTATTGGACACAGAGTAAACCTGGACCTTTCAGAGCCCCTTGAGTTCTTAGGCCCCGCAGCGGTTGCCTATGTTGGTAATGTCAGTATGCGCTCAAATGCTATGTTCTTCCAAATCACCAGACATAAACACCATTAAACCTGTTTAGGATGGGAAGACCTGGAGCCTTATTCTTAAAAAGCTCCAATATCCTGTTACCCACAGTTCCGGATTTGCAGCGGCACAAGACGACGCCGAGCTCTTTTGCAGGGGAACGCTAGACTTATCTATTTGGTGTTTCAGTTATTTTGTCCACTGCACATGCAAACGCACAGTCCCGGTTGTCGTCTAGGCTTTGCTCACTCTATGGGGAGGTTTATTCACACACCTTGTTGTCAAATTGAACACACACACACATCATAGCATGCAGGAGAACTAATCTGATTTCACAGCACAAATGAAAAGAGCCTCGCATGAACACATCCATTAGCTATGATTAGCTAGATTGGCTAATAGTGCGCACACACACACACACACACACACACTGCTTGTGTTCACAGCTCTCCCATGCATACACAGACCAAGAAGCAAACATTTTGAAACGTACTAAATATGAATCCCACCTCGGCTCGATGCCTTAGAAGCTCCAGTGACATGTAATGTTTCAAATCTTTACATCTTTACAGCCTAGATATGCAGATCAGTTTCCCTATAGAGGTCGGCAGTTGTTGTCATTGTGAAGTTGACATTAGCTAGCTACTGTTGCTACACCGTCAGCCTTTCTGTTCTGACATGGCAATAGACAGTGAAAACAATGGTAGATTTGCTACTCAAACTTTAATTTCAAGTTGACTGTATTATTTTACTACATGACATTTCACAGGCTGGAATGAGAGATTTAGCCAACTAGCAAATGAAAAAAATATTAGCAACAATAGCTTGTTAAAACATTCTCTCTGGGTGGCTTTTGTTTCCAGTTAACATATTTTGAGAATGGGAACCCTGTGAAAGGGTTCAAAATATACTATTGATGGCTACATACACGATAAACGACTGAGGCTGAAGCTGCATGCATGTGGCAGGTAAAACGTTAGCATCCACATTAGTTCATGTAAATAGAAAATAGTTAGTTAGACAGTAACACTGGCTTTGGTTGCTGGTGTGTTCCACAAACTTCCACAAATCCAATTAAGAGCAGGGCAGAAATGCTAAACACCAACTAATGTAGTTAACTAATGATGTCCTCCTTGGCCTTGGATGGAATGTTTGTAGTAAACTAGTTAGCCAGACATGCTAACTACTGTTGCATGTGTTACAGCAGTTTAACACTCTGTTTAATGTATGTGTAACCCATTCCTTGTACTTTTGTTAGGCTAGAGGCCTAAAAAGAAAGAAAAAGACACCACTATCCAAACTATGTTGAGTATAGTTCGTCTGCCATCTTACAACATGTGGAGAAATCGAAAACATAGACCCTAATATGGAAATGCAAGCTTAGCAGCACACAAACTAATCCATTGTTGCCACGCATGCCTCCACAGGGCCTGTAAACAAACCAGTTCAGACAGCTTTGGGTGGGAGTATCAGCTTTCCATTAACAGCTAAAGGTCATTCATGTCTTACTTTGTTTAAAAAGCTGCCACTGCCAGACAGACAACCGCCTCGCTTGGGTTTGCATTACGTTACTCTGCCTCACACTTGGGTGATGATTTTGTGGGAAAGACTCAGAGCAGCGTGAGTGCGTAATTAGGAAAGTGAAATTAGCAGATTTTAATAAGGCTCTTTACACAGCCTTGTGCTCCGCTCCCTTCGCATGGGTGTGAAAGTGTTTCTCAGCATGGAGCGAGGAGGTAATGGGTGTGGGAACGTTGCCTTAGCAGACTGACGGAGGGACAGTCGCAGTCCTAATGGAGTATTAAGAGCCCATTTGTTTCTAACACCTTCAATATTATGCTGGGGAGCCACGAAGGCCAGCAATATCACAATCATAGCTACATTAATAGGCGACAAAGTTATTGTGTGGTTTAATGTTGCATTTAAAGAATCAAATTAACACGTTTGTCATATCTAGCCTTCAACTTTCTGCTCCAAGCTGTTTGTGTCAGAATTGTATGGCTTTTTTTTAGTGCATCTGTTGCCCTTATTGAATTACAATGAGCAGAATTTAGCTTCAGCCCAATACAAATCACATTACACTCTAGAGTGAATGATTGCATTTGGCTCATTGGAGTCAGCCGTTCCACTTTTTTTTTTACTTAATAGAGCTTTTGATTTTCAGCGTATTGTTGCCGGTTCGTCTCGTTCAACTCAATTTTACCTTATGATAACTCAATAAGTGTTGGTGTGTTTATTCTGGATTCACCTCAACTGGCTGCAAGGCAGTGATTGCAGTCATTCGACCAGGAGTGAAGAGATTTGAAGCAGTTTAAATTGTCATGCCAGCCCCCAGCTACAGACAGCTTTATTCTCTTTCTGAGTCTATAAAAGACAAGGCTTGTCCACTCCTGATCTTTCTTTCATAAAGTAATCTCCCCCACAGTCTCTAAATCCTTTATATCCTCTCGACTTTGTCTTTGGAGGAAATGTAAAAATGGACACTCTTGGGTGCATTTTTGTCCATCATCAGTCCATCAGTAATATTTTTGTTTTTCCATCTCTGGACATGGTGCCACCGTGTACCAGACTTGACACGGCCTGATGGAAGAAAACATGTTTGTTTTTTAGGGAATGCAATTTTCTTGTCGGTCACTGCGGATTGTCCAAGCAAGGGTGTTTTTGAGCTAATGTAATTGGACAATGTTGCCAGGGAGGAATTGGTAAAAAATTCAGTGCATAAGGGCTTACAGGGGTGAAGGAGAATGTTGATTGCTGAGTTTTCTTTGTGTAGCACTGTAACCTTAAAGGGATTAGGTAAAACTAGATAAAAAATGTCTCTATGTTACACAATTTGATCAAGCAGGTTATACCATAAACTGGATGTACCATGAAGTGCTGATTCACACACCAAATTACATTATTGTTGCCAAAAAAGCACACCCTGTTTCATGTAAACAGTGTGTATCTCAGAGCCTGTCCACACGAAAATGTTTTTAGTGGGTAAATGCAGAAGTCTTGTGCGTTTCGCCCGGCCGTCCATACGGATCCGGCGTTTTCGCTGCCTGAAAACTTTTTTAAACCAGCTCTCAGGGTGGAAAAGAAAAAAACGGCACCTCTCCTTTCATGTTCGTTTTCATGTAGACGGCAAAAATGAATACGATGATGTCATCGGGCCAAATTGTCATCTTATGGGTGTTTATTGATCGGGTAGTCGGGTGGCGATTAGCCGTAACTCTCACGTGTTGCCATAGCAATGGCAAACATCCGGTCAAGCTCCGTCTTCTTCTGCGTTTTGGTAGCAGAAACAGCGCCGCATAAGGGCCTGGAATATGAACTACAGTGTTCTGAGTCGTTTTCATTGGATCCGTCTGGATGCGTATTTTCTTGAAACGACGCCAAGGCAAAACGGAGAAAAAAGTTTGTTTTGCTTCGTATGGACGGAGCCTCATTCTTGCAGACTTTTTGTGCAAATGTGGCCTTATTTACCCAAACCAGAATTTATTTTCCACAGAGGCAGCCTCACTTTTCTTCAGCTTTATCTTTGTATTAAAGTCCCATCCTGCCATTCATCAAATGGCCATCTCGATCTATTCTCAATATACAGGGACACAAAAACCAAAATCAACTTCTCACTCTGTCGCACCATTGTGACAGTTTCTTCACCTACAACTCAAGTAATCAACAGCTCAGGCGCACCCTGCCCCCCTCCTCCCTCTACTCTCTGTTGCTCTCCCTGTGGCAGACAAACAGTCAGACAGATAGATGATGCAACATGTGGGGGGGGGGGGGGCGCAAATCCATCACAGTTTCCCACCCCAATACATCCATTCAGGTTTATATATCCTCCAGCATCTATCAGCCCTCATCTATAACTCCTACTGCTGGATTTATTCCTGCACAAAATAAAACTTGGCTGATATTTCTGATGAGTCATTTTGAAAGGGCTTCAGTTCAAGGCATCACACTAACCACATCGTATGCACAGGAAGGTAAACCAGGGACTTCTGTCCTAAATAACGCCGGCGTGAGAGGTTGGATGGTGTGACACACAGTTCACTCGTTGTCACCATTGATTTCTCATTAATTAGGTCCTCAGGAGTCTGCAAGCTATCACTTGGATCAGATCTGTCTGGTTCAATTAAAATGACCTGGCTTTTATCTTCACTCATACCCTCTATCTGTTGTGTTTAAAGATTTCCTTTGTCTATTGTGTGAGCAGCTCTTAATAGTGTTTACAGGTGCTTTAATGTTGGCTGCTGTATACAGAAACAAGTAGGGAGTTGTTTGAGGGTGTGGCGGGAGGGTGTCTGATTATAACCCTCCCTCTGTCTCACACCTTATGACAAAAACCATCTCCCCCTCCAGACAGCCGCAGAACAACCTCCGCACCAGCCGGCCAGCCTTTGAAACAGCTGTACACAACAATTTTCTTCCAGCACAGCGAGTCATTAAAGGCTGCATGACAAATGAGTGTGATAATAACGGGTGGACGCTGTAGAGGCCGGCCCTTATACAGTGGTAATAATGGCACATTGGTACAATGGGCAGCAGTGAGGAGGGTGAGAAAATCACTTAGCAGGGGATCTGCCGCCCCCTCCCTTACAGTTACACACACTCACACACACATTCAATTACTATGACGACCCTATTAGAGTTGACCATAATGGGAGGACAAAGTGTGACAGGGTGGCTGGACTGGGGGTGTTGAGAAACCTCATTTGAAGGAAGCGGAAGGTGCTGAGGTGTTGATAACTGTGAGTTTACCTGTCTGCCTTACTGTGGAATATATGTTTTGCCTCAGCAGAATAAAAGAAAATGCTGACTCTTTTTCTGCTCCCCATTGTGTTTTAAAGCAATGAACTGGCAATACTGATATTTGAGCCATCACTGGTCCTTTAACAGTTCCTCTCTGTGAGTTCATGGGAAAAGCCAGGTTGTTGTCTCGTGTCAGGGTGACAGACAGACAGACTGACAGACAGACAGAAAGGGGTGATGGGTGGCAGGATGTCTGTCTGTCTGTCAAAGCCAATTATGTTTAACGAGATGCGGAGTGACCAGAGCCCCTGAAAGCTGCCAGACTCTGCAGAGTCTATGTGGCCAGAATATATCTAGACTAGAATGCTGCCCTGAACATCATAACATACTGGGTGGGGATCTGTAGCACATCAGTGGTAACACCCAGAATGCACTGTAGAATATTGCAGTGATCATAGTTCAACGGTTATTCTGAACAAATAAAAATATCCTGGATTACATCAGAGTTTGAATCAGTGAAGAACCAAATTTTCAGCTGCAACACATCTCCACCAGTTGTGATCCATGTCCTCTCGTTTGTTTTTGGTTTTGGCTAACTGGTGGTGAATAGAGAGACTGCTTCTTGGGTAGACATTTCTATTGATCATATTGATCAGTGATGCACAGCACAGCAATTCAGGATTTGCAGCTACAATGAGCAGCAGAGAGATGGCATCTCCATTCCGAACATACTGTAGCAGCTGTAAGAAGCTGATATGAAGATTAGATGGGCCAGACTGACACGCCTGGCCAAAGAGCCACATTACGAAGCGAATGACTAGATTGTGGTTTACGAGCATTGCCAGAGAGATTGCAGGAAGGAAGGAATGATCTGGGTGTGTTCCAGAAAGCAGGTTTTGCTGAAACTCTGAGTATGTTAACCGTGAGAATAGGGACTCTGAGTTTTCCGTTCTAGAAAGAGAGTGAACTTAACCTTTAGGTCAGTTACCATGGTAACTGACTCTGTGAACCTTACCTGCTCGCTGGCAGGTTTTCTTCAACAAACTGTCTCCACCTTTTTCCAGAATCTGAACCAACTCTGAAAAAATGTGCTGTCCTTTCCTCGTCAACCATCGATATGGAAGTAAAAGTGATTCTAGCAGCTTTATGTCGGGGGAGAATTTATATTAGGCCTACTTAGTAGAAAATTACTGACCAGATTCTTTACAGAGCTCTTGAAAACGGCAGTTTTCTGAAATGCTGAAGGACTGCATGCTGCTTATTTCCATTACATCACAGTGTTACACTGCTTATTTGAAAATAAAACATCATCAACTTTAGATCAATCAATTGTTTCATTCAGTATTAATTCGACCAGTAGTCTGCCACACTAACTGTCTCTACTCTGTTGCTCTGCTTTCTAAGGATGAGCTTGTTTTCTCCATAAACAGTAATATAACGCTCTCCCGGTTGCCATAGTGAATCGTAGTATCATTGCTCCATTTATGATGGCTGTGTAGAGTCGGCAGGCACGTGCGTAACTCAGCTTGCATATTCTGGGTTGATTGAACTAACCCAGAACAGCTGTTCTGGAACCGAAAACTCAGAGTTGCCCATCTCAGAGTTGGTTGAGCTTTCTGGAACACACTCCTGGTCATCACAGCTGTGTTATCAGGCAGTGAAGGCATTTGGATGTACATGACTGAGAATGAGAGAGAGAAAATGAAAGGGAGGGATGAATACTTAAATGTTAGATCCAGGAATAACAATGGGCATTCTCTTAACTGGCATGCTGTTTGATTGTCTGAGGAGACCGAACCTGTTTCTTATCACGCTGCTTATCAGCTCATTAATCAATGCGACAGATAGGATTGTTAGTGTTATGCAAAATATGCTCAACTTGTACACCTTACCGAGCAAAACAGCTGGCTGAGAACCTTGGCCCGGAAATGTTTTAGGTCAACGGCTGCCACATTCTTGTAGGACTACATATCCAAATGTAATTAGAGTCTTAAATTAGTTCCATTTATGGTGGGTTAAAACCCAATTTTTTAAAGATCACATTATTGTACGCTGTTATATTGTCTGTGCAAACTTATCATCTGCCCTTTTCCGGGGATCTGCATGGACCGTACACACCTATAAATATATGCGAACACGTCCGTGTGGCAGACATTCAATGTAGTAAAACAGAATTGTCTGCATGTTCACTGACCACTTCCGTTTTTTGACTCAGTGCCTTAACTGTTTTTGAAGGGTACTCCAGCAACTTAGTATTGTATATCTATAAAGTTAGGGGCCAGATGGCGCGTCCGGATGGCTCAGTGTAGTGTCAGCGCCCCATGTACCATGGCTGAAGTCCTCACCGCAGTAGCCCTGGGTTCCTCCCCATCTCATCTCCCCCCCCCCCCCCCCCCCCTTTCAGGCCCTGTTTACATGAAGGAAAAAAACACAGATATTTCCACGTGGTTTGGCATTACTCGTGGTTACACGAAAACCCCGTTTTTATCACAGAACACAATTATTTCTAAAAACTCCGGCCAAAGTGGAGATTTCTGATAACGCCATGTGTTGTCGTGTCAACTGGAAGAAACAGAGTTTTAGGTTCTCAAGCGTCACATTATGCGCCAGAAAATCCTTAACATTAGGCTATGTGAGCGCCCTATGTTTACAGTTTGTTTGTCTATCATGGATGCTATTAAGGTGGTACTCATTTTTACGCTTTTGCAAATGCTTTTGGCCTGTTTGCATTTGCAAATACATCTGCTATACTATATCGAAGAGCAGAGGCTTTTCTTTTTTCTTTTCTTTTCTTTTTTGAAAGGAACAGGAAGTCACTTGTGTTATTCGTTGTTGTTGATTCTGAGGATTCTGATTGGCCATAGGACCCATAGGTTTGGCATAATTATAATGGCGCTTGACGGAGTATTTATGTGGGTTGATGTAAATTACAACTTTTTTGAAAACGATGTTGTGTGCATGATGTTATTTTTGAAAACAGAGGGGGGGAAATATATGTTTCTTTAAATACCCTGCTATGTATAACGTGGCCTCTCTCTCTCTCTCTCTCTCTCTCTCTCTCTCTCGCTCTCTCTCTCTCTCTCTGTCTCTCTCTCTAAAAAAAGGCACAAAAAAAAAGAAAGTTAGGGGCCAGATTAAAGCAGAGACTGAGACTCAAGCTTGGAAGACCCACTCCTTTAAAACCACACACAAGGCTTTCTATTAAGTCTCATCATCATCATCACCATCATCATCATCACTACATGAATAAACAAATCTTTAATGCATAAAATATATGGAGTGCTCCTTTAATTCAACAGCAATAATCCTGATTAAACCTTAAGCCGCTTTGATTTTCGCAGAGGACCCTGATATCTTCGCGAGGGATCCCTAAAAGGTCCGCGAACCCCGGATTTCTAAACCCCCGATTTACCGTGTTTTCTCATACAATTAGATCCACTTCTCATCGATCCCCCGGTGCTGCTCCGAAATGCGCGGCCATCCCCCCTCAGAGTCCGTCGGAGGGAGGGGTTTAACCCCACGTTGCCTGGGAGGAGTCGGCAGTCTCTTGGCGCTCCGTCCCAGGAACGTTTGCTCTCGAAACAGAGGAATCCTGGAAGTACGCTCCAAGAAAAAAGAATCCGATTTTTACCTTTTCTATCAAATGCAACGACGTTGTATTTAGCGGTCGCGAGGAGGGAAGCGCGTGAACACACCGAGAAAGTATGCTCTACCGGAGGAGACGTTAGCCGGTGAGTTGCAAGCGAACTTCTTTTCCCAGTCACGTTGGGTTTAAAGGACTCCGCTCATTTCTATACGAGCGCTTTGTCCGCTGCAGCGCTTCAACGCGTCGTTAAGCGCAACAATCACACAAACAAAGTTTGTCTGTGGAGCAAAAGTTAGTGTAAGCTAATGATATCACCCGCTCATTGGTGGATATGCGTAGTAAATCACGGAACAGCAGGTGTGACTGAAATCATTTACCTTTTTAAAAACACAATTGAGTCATGGTGAATGCGTTTTATTGCCACTGTAAAATGCCTATTTATAATCGTCAGATATTAAAACTCCCGTCAGATGTTAAAACGCTCAGTCACGTCACTCTTCAACGTAATGCGTTATGAAGACTTTTGTCTGGTGTGATAAAAAATTACATATGGTAAATGGAACAAAAGGCATCCTGGGAAATGAATAAAACTTCCAAAGGCATTTGGGTGTCATTGCATCGACACAACAGATCACTGAGTGTGGATATTCAACATGTAGCCCAAAGCCATGTCTGCTCCTTATTTCTCATTCTTCCGTCTGATTTATGAACTGAGAGATTGGGGAGTCATTCCACTAAATCCTGGGGTTTGTTGTGCTGTGTTTAAAAGTGATTTATCCTCAGCTTGTATTGTTGTTCGGCCGTGTGCTGGGGTGGAAGGGCTCTCTGGTCACATACAGAGGTAACAAAAGGGCCCATGGACCCCTGGAGGGAAGGGCCCGCCCAGAGAAAACAGACCCGGGGTGCAGGAGGAAGGGCCGGGCACGCCTTTTGGCATGGTGGGCCCTAAGTTGTGGAAGTGTCAGTCTGACTGTCCTGCTACCTTTGCATGCTGCTGCGGAGGGTTGTAATAATAAATCACTGGCTAATGTTTGACTCGCAGAGGCCCGCCGCCGCAACATGGTTATTGATCTATCTGTATGTTCAGTCGTGAGGAAATGTGGTATTTATAGCAATTAATGGGAGTAATGATTATTGATTTATGGATTAGATGCGTGTGCTCACTGTAAATGGTTTCTAATAATTTACTCGGATCATGTTTATCCAAGAATTAGGCTCAGCCCAGCATGAGCGCAGGAGAAAAGAATGTCTTGCTTTTGTTTTTCTGGAAGTGGAAACATGCTCTATGAATTGTTTTTCTATTTTAGCCGCCTCACCAATTTAATGGACGATGCAGAAACAACTATATACTTCTATAATTGCTGGGTTTTTTGGAGGCCAGTAACAAAATGGCTGCGTCAGAAGCCGTAGCACCACATGCATGTTTTTGCCTTTACGCTTCACATTTTTGCGGCAAAGAAATCCTCAACCACAAGGAACATTATGTTTTTACTATTGAGTTTCTCTCTGGGTTGGGATGGCGTCTTGAAGCAGCGTGATACTGATTGAGTATGGCTCGTCATTTCCAGTTTTTTTTTTAACGGAACACATAATGGTTTTGCTCGTTCAACTCTTTGCTTTTGTCACAGTAGTTGTGAGTTTTGACTTTAAGTGAAGCAGGACTGTCAGTTTGTCAAAGTTGTTTACCAAGGACAAAAGGGAAATGTAACGCTACCCTCTCTCTGGGTGGCACAGAGTTGCTTCACTGGCATCTCTCGTCTAATTTAAGTTGAATGGCTCAGTAACATCGTGACATAATCACCACAGGAACTTCCCTCATGAAACAGTCTGTTTTTGAAGTCGGTTGATATACAGTGTGTGGCTTATGTTATATAAGGAAGAACAGTTTGACTGCTGTTGGAAAATGCCTCTTCTTATCAAACTTTGATTTTCTGTGTGAATGGCGACCTTCTTCAAGTGAGAAACTTGGAATTTTTCTATCCTCTCCGCAGGCCATTTGAAAGGTTGTGTGTGAGTGCCCGTCGTCGCCAGTTCTGAAGCACAAAAAACGCCAATGTTTCATGTCTTCTCCGCGGCACATTTTTCTCCATATAAGGTGGGGTGCATGTGACTTTTCAGGCATGGTTAACATCTGTGCTTATTGTCACACAGGGATAAAGGCCTTCTACTGTCTCTAGGTAGAGAGGCACTGCAGGGGGAAACACAGGGGCTCCATATGACTCGGTGCATCCTTGAGACAAAAGGATTCTACATGGATCAAATTTAAACCGGCAACTTTCCTCTTTTTGTCCATTTCTCAATATATCCACAATGTCCTTTTCAAGGCTTCTGTTTCGGCCCAGTCAGGCAAGCATAATAGTGGCCTGTATGTTTCTATTTCTTCCTTCTGTGGTGGAGATTATATTTGGCTTTCAAAGTGTTTGCTGGTAGTGTACGGCCAGCCGAGTCTGGAGTGGTTGCTATAAAAAGCAGGTGAACTAAAAGCGGGCGTTGACAGCATCTTGGCAGAGACTTCTCATCTTCCACCGCACTCATCGGGGCGCCAACCAAAAGACACATGACTGGCTTTGACCCTTCTCTGTGTGCACACAAGTACAGGTCAAAGAGCTATCACCAACACGACACTGACATTACCCGTTTTGTGTTGTACTGGTAGTTTGGACCAAAATAATAACCAAACCCTGTGACTAAAAAAACAGCCGAAAAGAGACGCTTTGTACCTCCTGTGCTGCATAATTCAGCGATTTTCAATTTAACTTGTTTTGCTGTGGCGACTGGGCTGGCGGACACACACACACACACACACACACACATGCCCATCCACTTTGAGGGATTTGTTCAGTCAGCTGTACTTTGTGCATCAGGTCCAACACGAGATCCCATGCTCTTCTGCACAAACAGGAACCGTCTGTCCGGCTCAGCGGAGCGACCTGGTCTCATCCAGTGGAACCAATGCACCCATTCATGCTCTTCAACTCCCAGACCTCTGAGGAGATTAATGCATGGGTCTAAATTGAATTGCACTACTTCTGGGGTCACCTGCTAAAGAATGGCTCGTAAAGGGTTCCAAAGTAAATGATGATTAAATGGCGGCGGGAGCTTTTACAACGTGCCAAACGAGGTACAGGATTAGGAGTTAGGTGCGGGTGAGTGGGGTGTAGGTGAATAAGTGAGTGTGGTAGCTCTTCAAACAGCACCACACAGATTCACTTGTGACTTTCATTAACCCCGGAGAAATTACTGCAAGGCATGCCATTACCCGTCTTTTATCGATGGTCATATAAATCATATGGCGAATGGTGTGCACAAGGCAAAAATGCCCCCATGGTAGCAGTTGAGTAGCAGTGCATGTAGTTCCTGTGAGCTCACCAGACTGCGTGCAATATATTAGTCTGGAAGAGTTGCTGTCTCAGCACTTTGTACCCGACCTAAAGATTTACAAGAAGTAGTTTGATTGTCAGAATGTATGAACAATGAACATGTAGTAATGGGCACAGAGGCTATTGGCTGGCGTGTTGATCTGTGTATGAAATTTGATAATCTTGACAATCCAGCTGCTACAGAGTGTCTGTGATCTTTTATGCTCAAAGCATCTTCTTTGAGCACATCGCTGCTATGTGTAAAATACTATTTGAACTTTTGATTATGAATTCCTGCTGGAAACAGTCGAGTTGCATCATGTTTCTGCTGTAGTCTGTATGTGCACAATATTTATTCGTCTTACACCTTCAAAAGGCAGCACGTGTTGGCGTACTTCTTAAGGCGATCAACAGCAGGGTTTGTATGGAAATAACCCATTCTGCAACCCCCTTGTTCCTCTAAGCCTGCTCGCCAGTCAAGCCTTATAACAATGGAAATTGAGATTGATCTGCCCTACCTCAGCCCAGTAGCCATAAGGTCTCGCTTACAATCCTTGCCCTATTGGAAAGGCAAACACAGCTGGTGCTACACACCAAAGTGCTCGCTGCTTGGATGTTCAGTTGGGGCCGTGTGTCTTGAGTTGCCCCCCATGATGGATGGAGAAAATACTGGGTACACATTTACTCCCACACATCCCACCTGCTCATGGTGGGTGGAGATTAACTCTCCTTTTGTCTTTGCTGAAAGCAGGGAAGAAGCGTGTTGTTCTCTGCACCTCAAGATAGGCGCTTGATTCTGCTAAAAGATTCAGAATCATCGGTTAAATACAGAAAGCTGCGTTTCTGTCTTTGAGCTGTGTTGTATTTATTGTGCAAGATCTCTTTGCTTTTAGATACTCAATTAGATAACAATGTTCTGCATAAGTGAAGCCGGATTTTCTAATGGCGTAGAAAAATGATAAATGACAAATTTTAGTCCCACAATGACAACTGTCCATTCATCAAGGTCCACCCCTAGCACCAATATATCCGTCATCACAACACAAAATTACTTTTGTTAACTAACTAATTATCTCTGCAGTCTTACAATATATCAATGTTGTTGGCCCCTTTTTTTGCTTAGTAGCTCGCTCCACTGAATTGTGCTGGGCATGACGTCTGCCCATATCTGCCCACCTGAGTCCTGGACTTTGTGGCGGACATGAAGTGCAGTCATTCTGTTCTTGTCATGTTGAGGAACATTTTCAGGCTCATTAGCACTCCTCTCCTTGTCCAGCCCCCTCCCTGCTTTAGCTGTATGCGGTTTGATCTCTGAGCAGGATAAGCTCTTTTCTCTGCTTCTCAGTCTCCAGGCCTTCACATGTTGGCTCAGCCATTTGGCGTCGGGCCAGCGTAAACAGAGGGAGGGTCCTGATTGCTTTGGGTCACCGGCAATTCTGGCATCCACTCAGTGAACACGCTCAATTAAAGCCTTCTTGAAAAACCTTTTCTCCAAAGAGGCAAATGTATCCAAATAACCTGTTTCCTGGGGCGATATCATTGTCAAGCTTATTTGGCTGACAGGCCTCAGCTGTCTGAAGGTAAAGGATGTAAAGCATGTCGAGATAAGAGTAGTTTTAGGAACCTTTTTATCGGTTTCTTCATTCTTTGCAGTCCACGCCTCTGTGAAATGCATCATATCCTCAATGAAAGGGAAGCCAAGTGGTGTATCGGCCAGGTTGCATAGGGAGAGCCTGTGTGTGTGGCATTGCTTATTTTTACAGCACCCTCTGGTTGCCCAAAGATCGACTAGCTACACTCCTTTTCTCACTATGGTTGACTTGGGTTTCCTCAATGCCCAGAAACGTCACTTTCCTCTGGTCTGCTCGCGCCAAGACACAATCTCCTCTTGGCTTGTTACGTAAGAGCTGTTTAACCCAGATTTCATTCTTTCTGGCCCAGGGGGAACCACTTGCCCACGAAGCCTGGCATGCTCTCCATGCCACCAAGACGGCACAGCTGAAGGTGCTATGTTCAGTCTAGACTTTTCCTTCCAGCAAACTTTGTAACTCCAACTTAAGTATGTCTTTTTGATCAAATTTGCTTCCTGGTTCTGCCACATTTTTTCCCTCTCCAACAAACATGCCATCAACTCACCCACAATGAATTACACAAGAGCACTGCATTTGTACAAAGTCAAGAAGGTCAGTCTTATAGCTGGCAGGTTCCTCCATGGGTTGATGCCAAGTCAAGCGGATTACGCAGAGTGCCGGTCGCTGCTCAGCTTGTCGCAACCTGGGACAGTCCTGCAATATTAATGTCTTCTTCTTGAAATGGTGTTCCAGCAGCAGGCTCCCATAAATGCCACTTTTTAAAAGTTTTATCAAACGGAGTTCACAGTTGTGTCAGAGCATTATTATAACTTGCCACTCACAGAACCTCAATGCCATGTTACTGATTCCCTGATGGTTTGACGTTAGAGTGTAGATGGAGGGCGACCGGCTCACGAGCAGACACGTGTGTGCTGTGTTTATGGCGGATACCAGAGGCTATTAATGTAGTTTGACATTCAGCTGTCATTAGGGAGGTTCCTAATTTGTCTGCTGCTCGATCCTAATGTTATTAAAGGTGCTGGAGCCAAGGAAGTGAACTGCTCGGTTTATAGACTTCCACTGACCTGTCCCTGGTCCCTCCACCCAAGCGCTGCTATTTTGAGGGTCTATTAAGAGGGTCTAAGCAACGCTGCAATAAGTTTTAGGGGTGCTGAAAAGCGTTTTTTATACTTTGAGCCAGGCTAGTATTTATGCTAAGCTCACTATATTCGGCCTCAAACTTCATTTTTTCTATACTGAGAGTGGCATCAATCTTCTCATCCAACTCTAGACTCGAAATTGAATTGCATATTTTCCAAATTGTTGAACTGTTCCTTTTATAAGGAGTAAATATCACTATAACCATGGCTTCCTGGTGTGAAAGCAAAACATCTTTGGTGCATAAAATAGTGTAAAAACCCTCTTGTGCCTTCAGATGACTTGTGGCCTTTGGCTAGACTTTCTGAGCTTTTCTGCACACCGATCCCAACCTCCCATTATGTCATGGCTGGAACATAGCTAGCTAGCACTAGCTACCATAGGATGGTTCATCTCACTCCACCCCTAAAGGCGAGTCCACACCGGACACGAAAATCGGCGTCTTTGAGAGAGTCGGCGTCCGTGACATGAGTCTGCTTGGTGTGGTCGCTCGAATCGGCCCACGTCGGGTTCATTTCAGCCGATTCAAATGTGTAATCCGCCATTCGAGGCGGTCATTCTTTTACCATTCTGATGGGTGGAGGCTAGCAGCTTGACTAGCGAATCAGTGAAGCCCGGAAGTGACGATAGTAAACATACCAGATAACCAGTAGAATCGAAGAAGGTGGTCTAGAGAGAACCGCCTACTTCCGGTTTTCGTGTTTTTTGGCCTACAATACAGATTAGTGCCGCCTATTGTTTTGGAGACATTACATCTCGCTCAAGCGCGGAACGTATGGCGTCGGCTGTAATTCTGGTGTGAACCGCCCATGTCGTTGTTCGAGTCGGCCATATTAAGTAGCCCGACTTCATTTACCGACGCGAGTCGGGCAGTCGGTCCGGTGTGGACCCGCCTTAAAACCTCCCTTTTATTTTGGCCCACTCAAGCGGACCATTGTTGGCACTTCCACATGGATCTCCCTGGGTGTGGATGGTGTGTGAGCGTGCAGTGTCTACAGTGTAGACTGGCTCCGTGTGGTAAAAGAGGAACGACTGACTCACGACTACAAGGGATATGCATATCCTGTGTGTGGGTATGCGTGTGTTCCATATGAGAAAATCACTCCAACAGTACGCTGGGCCACTGTGGCGGCGCACATGTTGTAGAACAACTCTTGTGCTTGCATTCTTTCTAACTGAATAACAAGAACTCTGTGTTACAACTCTCTCAAAGCCTTCATCATCCATGTTGATGGAGGAGGAACCGTCTGTGAACCTCGTGTTGGAGGACAGTTTTGATCTCCACCTCATCCGCCTTCATGATATCACTCCTTCTGCTAGTATATCAAAGAAAATAACCCACCTCTTTCAGAGCATTTTTCTACCCTGTTTTATATACTCATTGATATTCACCTTGCATGTGACAGGACCGGGTGTAAAGTGAATGCGTACAGCGGTGAAGTCATTCATTATAGATCGTTTCCCCTTTGGAGGGTGAAATCATTTATTCACGGCCACATGAGGTTAGTGATCCAAGGAGCACGCCCTGACTTGTGACTAATAGGTGCCGAGGTTATTGCAATTACTTTTTTCTCTCAATATAAAAACTATGAGATGCTTAATTTTCACTTATTTTGCCTCGCATGTCTTTACTCTGGCTTGGACAGTTTTCATCAGTGGTTGCCAATTCTCTCAGTTCAAATATCTTTTTCTGCCCAGCAAAGATTTTAACGGTAAAAGAATGACTTTAATAACTGATATTTTCTTGAAGTTATTTTGAAAACCACCCTTGTCTCTTTAGGCGCTCATCCTGCTCCCCACTAGTAATTTTGTGTGTGCGCGAGCGAGCGGTTTTGTCTCCAGCGGCCAGCCCCGTGGTCTGCTCGCGTGGAGTCATCGGCCTCGCTGGAAACTTGTGGTTGGCTTTTTTTATATTAATAACAATATTATATAGTGCACAAGTTCGTACTGGCATGCCTGAGCTTAAACTAATAATAACAATGTAGAGAAATGCCAGGAACTGGGGTTTCCTGACAGTTAAGATGATTGTTGTAGTTCAAGGAGCTGGACGAAAAGCTGTATTTACACAGTCGGGTTTTATTATAAGGCTCATGCATCATCTCTCTTTGTATTCTTTCCTTTTATTCGATGAATCAGATGTTAATCCCTCCAGGAAGCTGATGAAATGTTGAATTGACACGTGGACTCCTTAATTAACACATTTCAACGTTTTTTTTTCTTCATTGGCACGCGTAATAATTGGCCTGAGAGAAAGTAGGCCGTTAGTCACTAGGCAGCTTTTCTGAAATGATGATTTTGTGTGTGCATGTGTGTGTGTGAGAGGGTCATATTTGGTCCCAGGCATTCGTCCTGCTTTTGCTAATCATGCTATCATGCAATACCACAGGCTTTTTTCTAAAAGCCAACAAGTATTTTAACAAGCTGGAAGACTGCGCTCATTCTTTCCGATCTTCTACCAACATCCATATCATTATGCTTAATGTCTAGGCTTTTGGCACGCTGTACAATGCGCTTTGGCTGGACTCTGGGTTTGTTCATACAGCTTAAAAGATGTTGAATCCAGTATCATCTTCTATATGCTGCATGCAGAGGAACATCAGAGGCACTTTGATGTAGACAAAGCAGCCTCACAGACTCTGGAGACAAGTCGGGTCAGGTTTGATTGGTTCAACCACTATATGCCTCTGTGGTCATTATTGCTGTTTAAAGTGGGATGCAGTGCAGTGTGTATTGTCTGCCCTATCCTTTTGTTATTATCTTGCCTGGGTGGCAGTGCTTTCTCTTTATCATTAGGAGTCGGCTAATCTGTGAATATCTCGAGCAACTTTCTTTCTGCCTTTCTTCTCTTTTTTTCCCCTCATACCTTCATCTCAGTGGGTGGAAAACAGCTTCTGTATCTCCACCAGTAATGAGAGAAACACGGGTTGTATTGTAGTCAGCCATTTGCCTCGAGGGTTAAGTGTCCATCTCCTTTCCCTCTAAGCCCACCCCTGCTTCGGAGGAGAAGACTGTGAATAAATACCACCCTTGTCCTCTCATAATGGAGCAGCTTGACCTTTGTGACCTCTGCTGGTGGGAGCATCTGCCTGTCTATTCCACCAGCCTGTCCTATGGGACATCACCGCATTGGCAGTCATGTCTGCCCATGATCTATAATTCAATTGGTTGAGGAATTTATTTTACAGAATAAAAATTAAAGACTGGCCTATAATTTTTTTTTGTAAAAGAAGCCCGTCCACTTGATATGGTGTTGGATTTACAGCCTGTAATTGTGTAAAAGTACTTGTTTCTCTCTGGGCACTGTTCATGATAACTGCATAACAAGCGTGGTCCTCATTGACATTCTTGAGCCCCCCCCTCCCGTATGGATGGGATAATAATGAGTTTGGCAGGGACCTTAATTTAATCATGTCGGTAAAAGCGGTGCACATGTGGCACAGCTGCTAGCGGTTAGCCGAGTCTCTCCGTGCCCTCAGATGAGGTGCCATCCGGTTCCCGTATTGCCTTGTCTCTGTGTTATCGGTCACTATGAGCCACATTCCTCAGTGAAAAAGCTTTGCAGAAGCGGACAAAGGAGTTTGTTTTGCAAAGATTTATCTGCGACTTTTCTTCCACAATCGAATTAGCTCACATGCCCCTGCATCCGCGTGACTACAGAAACTGGTTTAGGTGTTTTCCTTACAGCCAGCTCAGGTCCGTCTTTGTTGCCTCGTTTATTTAGCTTTCCCACTTAAACACAGAACTGTCCGAGTGCTTTGTCGAGCACCTGCTCTGGATTATAGCCTGATAACGGCTCCCGGCTAATTTCTTGTGATAATTCAACGGTGAATTGTAATCTCATCTTTGCCATTTGGGCTCCTTTTTAAAGTGAGCTTTGTAGAGTTCTTGCCACAATCTTTAAAGTCAAAATCTGTTTCTATTTAGTTAGAAATACAAATCAGTCAGATATAAAGGCACAACTTGCACATGTGGGTTACCAAGTGAATACTATTCAAACAGGTTTCACAAAACTATACACTCAATGAATTGCATGTTGACCTATGACACAGTTTGGGGATAGAAACTAGGTCATGGCTAAAAACACCGCCGGGGAAAAAGGCAAGCAGACATACAAAGATGTGTCCGAACACACACCCAGCAGGTGTTAAACCTGTTTGAGTTCTTCTCCGGCACGAGATCCCCGATGCGGACTTATTTCTTACACCCTACAAACAGACACTTTGAAAGCTCAGCTGCAGGGGGGTTTGATACATGCGGTTGTGGATGTTTGCTGGCTGTTCCAATGAAGGCTGTCAAGTAGGAGCGGGCGGTATCTCCAATGTATTTGACGTATCACGGTTTGTTGTACACAACATCTATTAAATGACGTTATGATTACTGCAACTACAGCTGCATCACTTCTAACCACTTGATGGTGGTGTAGTGTTTCTAATTATTTTTCTCAACCAAGGACTAGAATCATGATACTGATGTGATTGTATGTATCAAAGGGTTACATTGTGCATTGATAAAATACTTTAGAGGAAATTTAAAAATAATCATAAATAATATTGCAATATTTTCAGATTATACAGCGTAATATTTATCAGCTCCATCGCCTAGCCCTACTGTCAAGATTGTTTCAAATCTTTGATCTTTAAGTCGATTTGCTTTAATCAAATGACACAGATATTAATGTCTGTGGTGTGCATATGTTATATATAAGCACATAGTTGCTCGCTTGTACATCCTATGATGTATTTTAGAGCCTGCTTGTATGCAGAGTAGCAAATATCCAGAACTGTGCGTGCATGCCTGGCTCCTCCTCAGTTGTCTCATCACCAGTGTCTCCAGGATGCTGAGCAGACAGTCGAGCTCAGATTTCTCCTCTGTTATCGGCAAGTCTGCTGCAGACAGAAACGGTATATGACGGCCATCTGGGCTTGAAGCTGCAATAAAACAAATTGTTTTGGTTAATGATAGCGGGGGCAATAGTGTTCCTGCTTTCCTGTAAAAGCGAGGCTGCACTAAGCTGGTCTTATTTCATAACTTTTTATTGCTGTGGGAACGTATCCACCTTTTGATCAACAGCCAGCTCAGTAGATAATATTAGTTATCCTCCTTCTGTGGAGAGCCAGTAGCTGTGAGCAGCTTTATGTCAGAGGATTGTTATTGTATGTGGAGATTTACGTGAGCTTTCCCTGCACGTGAGCTCAAAATTGTTTTTCGTAAAGCTATACTTTAAGTGGGATACTTCCTTTTAAGAGGCTGCACGAGGGGTTAAAGCATTTCTAAGCTGCATGTATCTAAACACACACGCACATAGGCTCCAGGTAGAGCAGGACGTGTCTAAACAGGGCTAGTTTCACCTGATGGATGGTTTATTTAGCCAACAAGACTGTGGTCCTGTGTTTACTTGTCTTTGATGTAGGTCCATGACCTGATGTTGACAGCTCCACCGCTTCTTCCTGCCATCTACAGCCGGGCGCCTGGCTCCATTCTGCTCAGCTAAAGATGAGGATGTAGGCCTATGTTTGTCTCACACAGTCTTAACAGTGTGCTCTGAATACTAAAGGCTTTGTGGTGAATCATCACATTCATATTCACTGTTTAAGAGAAAGAAATTGCAGCCTCGTGTCCTCTAATGCATTTGTGATGTGGTTCGGATTTGCCGCTGCCAAAAAGGTCACTCCGCATAAGCAACCCAGTCTTGAAATTAGTTTTAATCACGTTAATCCTCCATTCTGTTTGAAGGCTTGTGGTTCTCAAACAAGAAACTAAAAAAGAAGCTAAATATTTGAGTTACTCGATTTATGCGCTGTTTTTATTTCAGCTCATAGTGAGGAGTCTGTCCTATTGAGTAATATCTCTCTTTCCTGCCTTTCACTCGCCATGTGTCCATCAGCAGACCCCTTGTTGCCCCTGCTACCTGTATTGGCTGCTCTGTTTCAATACAGTTGACCTGAAAAACATACATGCTGGCTGAAATGTAACCGTTGTGTTCTGTTGGGAGATGCTGTGATTTAAAAACCAAGTAAGAAGAGCTGTAAGTCGGGGAACGTCCGCTAGCCACTAGGCTCGTTTATGCAGTGTAACATACCAGAATCTTAAGCTAGTGGTGATTAGCATAGTAGTAGTTTAGCATAGCTCTTCGGACCATTAGTGGGGCCGCTGTTGCGTGTCTTGACTAAAGCTGTATTTTGTTACAAAGCGTGGCATATAATATTATACCAAATTGTCATTTATTGTATGCAGCAGTGCTCTCTGCTGGCCAAACTATGTAATGACACCATGTCCAAAGTGATCTTGCAACATTTTCCATATTAGATGCTTTAAGTATTGATAATTTTTTTATCGCCCAGCGTATGCGCCGATGCCCATATATCTGCTATAAGTGTCGGTATGTTGAGTCAGAATAAAATGGATCTCAGCAACATGCTACATAAAAAGCTAGTTATTGGCACTGAGCAGTCTCATGCTAACACGTTTGTGCGCCACATCGACTGGCTGGTGTCCCACGTTTAGATGATGTTCTCACCAGTTAAATCCATCCTTAGCACTTAACAGAGGCACTCTTTCAGACCTGCCACTGTGGGAAGAAAGGCTTTAATATGGACTGTAATTGCCTCAGGTAATGGCCCCTAATGGCTAGCTGAGCATCAGCTCCTCTGTTATCTATCTTAACCTTGGCCACAATGCGCACACCTACCAGACGGGCCCAGACTAGTCCACCCCCCCACTAATAGACTTAAAGCATCATCTTGGCTTTTGCCTGTCACTTTATCACAGTACACAGCTTTAGACATGACTGTGATGTATTAATGGCGCAGAAAGTGCTGAGGAAGTACCAACAGTTGCTATTACCTGGCCGTTGGCTTCTTCTGTATTTCTCACCTCCAGTCATTTTCATTGGTTTGTTATCAGATGGTCTTCTAACCTGTACGATGAATCTGATCAGAGTGAGTAGGGAGATTTATGTCCTGTTTGGCCTGAGTGTGATTGACACTTTGCCTCTTAATAGGCCATAAACGGAGAGACATTGCCGGTTGGAGTGCTAGTTTACCATGAACGTATGGCCCACCTTGGCAGAGGGAGATAACATTTGAATTACTGTACCCATTAGCGTCAACGTGTCCTCCTGGCTTTTCAAGCTTAAATCACATGTTGATGATCCATCAGTTCACACAGTGCCAATACATTTCTGAATAAAGTTTAAGTCGTGCAGTGGGCAAAAGTGGCTCTGGGACTGAGTGTGGGGTGCTGTGATACCCAGGGTGGGGGAGGCCACAAGGGCAAACTCCCTCTGGCGTCAGTGCTCCTCAAGAATGCAGAGAGGGATTAATGCATGTCTGTGGCAGTGATTGATGGGAAGCTGCACACACACACACACACACACACACATGCACACGCATATACACACACATATACCAACAGAGCATCTGGATCTAGAGAGTCTGGCCCTCCCCTGCACCATTAAGTGCCATCCTAGCAGGTGTGTGTGTGCACATTTTTGGGGCGGGGGTTTGTGTGTGTGTCTGCTGGGACAAAGCCAGACGTGGTTGTTTGCCCTACTACTCCAGATAGAGCTATAGCCGCATGTCATTTTAAATGGAAGTCGCAGCTTTTATCGTGCTTGTTCAGGTCTGGGGCACTTTGAGCTCATCGATTCGTCCTTTTTCAAATCACACGAGTCGATTTCTCCTCCCTCAATAGATTTGTTTCTTCTTCTTTTTTTAGTCCGATGATTGATGCTGCATGTGCCTGATTGTTGTTTCGAATCTGTACGTGCAACCTCTGCTTTTCTGCATGAGATCATCGATTACATTCACATGCACACGTCTTCTACCTGCTCCCCAATCCCCAGCACCTCATTGTTTCCCCAAACCTCTGGTGATTCTGCTTGACCTCCAGCAGCTGGCTCATGTGACTGATATTGCACTACAATGGTCAATGATCTATGATGGATCACCTTAGGGAGTCTGGAGTGTGTCTCACATGACTGCAGCAGTACACTACAGCGGCTATTGCTATGGTAATGAGTGAGCGAGTCGCGGGCTGCTCGTATTAATCACAGGAGCTCACACCACAGAGCGTGTGACAGATTATCCTGCAGCACACAAAGGACAGCTACAGTCACTTCCACTGGAGATAATACAGTTTGCGAATGGGTTTTAATGCAGTTGTGTTACGCAGGCGTCTGCACATATATGCACACAATATCCAAAGTTACCGTGAATGTTGGCAAAAAGTTGAGGAGGAGACAAACTTTTTGTCTTCATTGATGATGCTGAGAGATTCAAACTGACCTTCCTGAAGGTGAACAACTATTGTCACTGTTCTTTTCTCCTTTCTCCGCCTCAAAGGCACTTTTGTCTCACTATCTCTTATCGCAGGCGAGATAATTAGGTATCTCTACTTCCCCTTTTTGCAAGGAAGCTGTCACGCTTTGCCCAGTCTTCCTGTGCAGGGCTGGGTGTGCGCTTGTTTTCCTAAGAGCCAGCAGGTCTCTTATCTGACCATGTGGATGCTAAAGACTCTGAATCCACGTGTTTCGTATGCAACACCAGTCACTCATTCTATTACTTTTACTGTCACCTCCAAGCGTGTTCTCAATAACTCTACAGTTTTAACACAGGTCTCTGCTTTAGCTCTTCTTCAAGTGGACTACATGACAACGGCATGAAGCTCAATAAACTATGCTGAGATGGTCTGCTGCAGCGCAGATGTTGAGGTGTGTGTGTATGTGTATGTGAGTATAATGATTTCACCAGAAACCCATCCAGCTGTACACGCTGTGTGTGGGTGTGATGTGTGTGTGTGTGTGTGTGTGCGCATTCTTCCTTAACAGATTTAACCCTGAAAATGACCTTCTTCTTCTGTCCATTAAGCTGCTTAATTAGCAGAGAAGCTGATGGAAAGCTGATTTGCACCTGCAACCTTCCAGCGGTTTCCTGGATCTCAAACACACACACACACACACACACACACACACACACACACACACACACACACACAAGCTGTTAACCTATTCCTCCCTCTGCCACTACAACATGCACATGTAAAAGTATGTGGATATGCAGCACACACATAGCATGGGTACTGACACCCCCTTGAGGATGATCTGACTCAGTGTCTTTCCTTAAACAAAGCATCAGAAGATGTTCACACCACATTTCCCATAGATTTCTACACTTTCATTGTCAGCAGAGGACAAACCCTCTGCTGTTATTCTTTCTCTCACACACACACACACACACACACACCCCTGCATGCCCCAACATTTGACATTTTCTGGTTAATTTTAAGTGGTGTGTCAGAATTTCTGTGTGTTGTGATGTCTTGTCTCACGCCAGTCTGTAGAAAATGAACTAAGCTGACAGCAGCAGAGGCAGAACATAGAGATTTCACTATATGAGACAGAGGGATGGGGAGGCAGAGAAGGAGGAATAGATAGTGGGAGGGATAACCTTTGAAAGGTTTTGAATGTCACAGAGCATGAGAAACACATTTTTTATATTTATATTTCCCTGACTTTTTGTTTTGTTTTTAGGCTTTTCACATACAGATGTAGGCGTGTATATAAAAAAGCAGGAGTTTATATGAACGATGTCTTTATCTTATTAATGCAAAGAAGGTTTGGTTAAGTTGAGTTTGAGGGTTGAAGCCAACCACCCAACAAAAGACTTGACCTTTCACCCCAACTTAAGCACTCCATCTTAAGTAAATTCCATCGGTCTACAACCCCCCCCCCCCCCCCAATCCCTCCTACCATCTAGTTCTAATTTCTACTGCACTTTTAGTATTTAAATCCCTCTTCTGGGTGAGACAGTCTACTAATGTCTGAGCAATTAAGATCAATTTATTACCTCCCTATGGACGCTTCGTTCGCAAATTGCCGCAGATTGCAGTCCCCAGCGAGCAGGATAATCAATAGCATCAAACCATAAACGGCCTCCAGCTATGAGAGTGCCTCCATCATGCTGTTTAGGAGGGAGAGACAAGAAATATTAGCATGCTGACTGAAAACTCATATTTCTCCCTTCCGACTCTCTCCCTGACACTCTCTGCCTGCGCCATTAGTCAGCCCCATGAGCATCTCTAGACCAGTGTGACTTTTACATCAGAGATGGATTATATCAACATAATCTCTGTATTTTCAATAAAAGTGAGAGAGTAATTTAGAAGAAAAGTTGGGGTGGCTAGCTCTCTCAGTCTAAGACATAAATGTGTTGGACAAGGGTTGGAAATGTAGACAAAACTGTGGTTGCAATTTGAAGCGGAGGATTTCCGTGAGGATTTTGTCACACTGCCATTATTGGGCCATCAGGAGTCATCTTAGACCCCAGTGTCAGGTGGGATTCTTGGTGTTTGAAAGCTTTATCCCAAAGCAAAGCTCTGCTGATAAGCTCTTTGAACCCTCTGTTGCCATGCATACAACAGTAGTGCTCTCGATTCCTTCCGTGCGAAAGCCTGTTAGATACGCCTTCTCTTTGTATTTCCTGTGCTGCCTGGTCACCCCTGAGTAAGGTACACATGGGCAGAATGGGACGTATCAGTACATATCTCATTATCATCATGAAGCACAATGTGACCTTCAGCTTCCACAAACAAGTTGGGCATTAGTTCAACAGTTGAAATAAATGCATTGAGGTGTTTGTATGAGTCAGTTGCACAGAGCGTAGATACACAGGGATTTAATATGGCTCCGCTGGAGCCGTAATTGATCATAAATAGCGGTCAGATCAGTCCGTCATGCGGAATTGGAATCAACACCTGCTCTTTATGAATATGCATCACCGGTTGCCTCTGCCTCCTTTATTTTTCTCTTTTCATGCCTCTCAGGCTCACCGAGCATGTTGTTGAGCAACCTTTTAGCTGCCTCCATCTATAGACGGACAAAGGGCTCGGAGAGGAGCTCAGACGAGGCCACGAGCACTATTGTGGTGTTAACAATGTTGTTTCGTCCCGGTGAACGCTGCTAATATTGTGTTCCAGAGCAGACGTCTCTATGTGAAGCAGCAGCATTATGGAAGACTATTCTGCAGCTGCTCATACAAATGTAGCATAGTTGCAACTTTGAATGGCTATTCAGGCCGAGATTAATTTGTAGAGAAGTGCCCGATTGAGCATTCTAGTTATTAGGATCTCGTGTTTTCCATTTTTAGGAGTGATTTGCCCTGACTGCCCTATAATGTTCAGAGCCTCTGGAAGAAACAATTGGCCCGTGAGAGAGGTGGGAGCAGCAGCCTAGCCCTCTCGGTCCAGTTCTGGTGCTGTGTTGTGTTCTGCTGTGGCTTTCTGCATGGGTCCAGTTTGACAGTGCGACCACAGTTATGTGAAATGGTAGACAAATGGGAGGCATGCGCGTGTGTTTTTTTTAGACCGACGGCGGTCAGAAGTTAGTCTCCGCTGGGATAAGGCTTAGTCACAACACTTTGTCTTCTAATTCCAGAGAAGGTTTTGACTCACTGTCTTGCATTTTAATTAAGTCCGCCATGGAGTTAAACTCTGTGTAATTTCCGCATTGTTCACACCATGCCTCTGTCTTCACCCGCTGGGCTATTTTTTTCTTATTCTCCGGCTCACACTCACTCATTTATGTACATATGCACACTCAATTTCTGCCTCCCCAGTAGCTGGCTGCCTCCCTGGCCCTTGGGTCATTGTGGTATTTAGGGTCAGACAAGAACTCCAGTCATTGCTCCCTCCCCAGTGCCTCCCAGGCAGCGATGCAGCCATTATACGCCAGCTTGTCTGGCCCAATCGCCTCAAACAGCTATGGAAAACCGCCTTGGCTGTAACAAGCCCTGCATCCTCCTCCTAGCCAACGGAAAAGCAGGATAGAGGAAAAACAACACAGTGGAGTAGTGGAGCCTTTTTTTTTTTTTTTTTTGCAGCGGAGACTCTAAATGGATGAAAGCTATAAAACGTCCCTCTCTTCCTGAGAGAGCTCTTCTGTTCAGAACTTTTTCACTTTTTCCTCCCGGCTCTCCTGCTTTTCCTCTTGGCGCTCCGTTACCCAGGGTTACCCTGGGAGGACAGCGATTGGCTGCTGCTCTTAAGCCAGGAGGGAGTTTCCACGTGTCCTCCAGTGTGTCTGGGTGTGTGAGTCAGATGCGGTGTGTGTGTGTTGCTTTAAGACGCAACGAGCCTTCACAGGGAGAATCCACTTTGAGATCAGAGAACACCAGATTTCTCCTTTGCAAGTTGTTCAAAGAGCTTTTAGATTAAAGCCTGGGCCACAGAGGTAAGGGATGTTATGGGCACTCTGTTTTATCTTTCTCTCCCTTTTGTTTCTTACTGGATTAAGAGGAGGCTAAGGTGAATAGGTTGCATTGTGTTTCCTATTGTCCAGATCCACAGGTGTAGGTTATTCTGCGTGTTTCCATGTGTGGATACTGTTTAGTTTCCACCTGTATCTGTGAGATAGTGTTTATCTCTACTGTGTGTGGTCTGCCATGCTGCATGAGTCAACAACAAAGTAACTTTTCACAATCTCAGACTTCTTCACTTCAGTGTGTTTCAGTGACTCATGTTCAATCAAGAGAATAAGTGAGTTTGATAAACTTAGGACCTTGAAGTTCATGCTGAAGTTGCTGGATACTTTCTCTGTGCTATCCAGTCATACGAAAGCGCCGGATAACGTTTTTATTTTCTTGGCATCACTCTGGAATGGCTGTGGCATACGTGTATAAATCTTTTTAGAAGGCTACCATGTCATTTTTGGTCAGGAGCCAGGCGCAGCGCTTCTTAATGTATAATGAAAAAGTCCGAAAGACATGTAACAAGCACTTTGATGGATGTTTGGTGGCTTTGGCTGAATCTGCCACACGGTAATACAGGCTTTCAGCGAGTGATTTATACGTTGACATTTTTCCTCACAAGCAATCAGCTGCAGCATACTTTAAATCTGGTTCATATAAGAGAAACTTTGCCTTGTCTTTGGCTCTATGCTTTTGTCTTCTTCACTTGCCTTTTATTGTTTTTGTCCTGAAAGAACTTTCAGTTAGCATAAGTTTGAATTCAAGCACACTGCTCCTTTAAGAGCTCAGTTGTCATGGCGCCATAGGAAAGTGATAAGAGACAAGTTCCATGGGCTGTGATTTGACAGGAGGAAGGCAACGTGATTGTGTGACCAGCCACTTCCAATAACAAATGACCTCATAGTTCCTACTTCATCATAATGATCATAATAATACAGAAAGCCTGAAACCTTATTGGTACTAAATTTTGTTTAATAGTAATTTCCATTTTATTTGTTATTTGCATCTTTATGATCCCCAGAAGTTCATAGTAAGCCCATGTGTTCAGTATTACGCACTACTGCACTACTTTTGAGAAACCATTTGCAAAGGCTCTACGGTTCTATGAAAGGGTAGCTTAAAAAACTCCATGAACAGCATCATGATATTAGGGTGAGATGATGTCGTCTGGGGAATCACTCTGTTTCACACTGCTGTGTCAGTAGTTTGTTCCTCCAGCTTTGGTTGTCAAGTTGAGATTCAAGGACATGAGGGTCAGAATAGTTCCTCAGACTTCGACGGTAGCTCCTGTTGGCCAAACGCAAGGTGGTCTTTGTGTAGGAAAAAGGCAGTTTCGTCCCTAACACAATGCCTTCATATACCTACTGTTTATACCGCGTCAAGGTGTGGCCCTTTCCTCACAGTTGGCCTGAGCTGCAGACCCAAGACAAACATGGTGCCAGACTAAACATGGAGTTTACGTCGGAGTCATCCAGGGGCAGCCTGAGAAGAATACCAGGTCATGGGGTGTGTCGAGTAGCGTTGGGGTGGCAGTGGTCCCTTGGCCCCTGAGCAGATGGCCTGTAGGAAACCTATTGATGAGAACAGAGGATCGACAGGGAAGAGGGAGGGTGAGTTCAGACTGGGCGCAGTGGTTTGCAGCTAAAAGGGAGACTTGTCTTGTGTTCTCCCAAATCAGTCGCACAATACTGCAGTTCAAGTTGCAGCAGAAGGCGAATGTGTGTGTCTTTAGGCTGGTGTGTTGGCACGCCTTTACGGCTTTCATACCCACAAACCAGCTTTGTGTGAATAAAGTTTGCAGGAAAGGCTTTAAAAGAAAGCAGTCACTCTGACAAGTTCGACAACCAGCTTTACGTTGATTCCCAGTGTTGTTGGCAGCTGTTCTCTTGGTCTTTATTCCAGGGAGAGCATTGTTTAGTTTCTCTCCATTCATGTGACGAAACTCAACACCTTATCTTATCTTCACATTTTGGTTTCCCGATGCAAGAGAAACAGGGACTTGAGTAAGAAATATGCCAGTCTTCCAACAGTTTTCTAGGTTAATGAAGGGGACTCAAATGCTTAGTTGGACCAGTCATGTGCAGTTGACCAATCCATAAGCACTATAGGCTTGGATTTGCAGAGGATCCATGTGAACCCTGGCCTCAGTTCAACTAGTATGACAACGCTGGAAATGATTGTGCGTGACTTGCATTTCTGGTATTTTTATAAGTCTATATGACATATCTACATGACAAATTAGTGTTTATCATTGTATTAACAATGTTAATACACAATGTACACATTTAAAGAGTAAGTATAAACTTACTATGCTCAATTTAGACAACACAAATGTGTGTCATGATATCTCACCATGTGATTCCCTTGAAAGAATTGAAGTGCCTAGACCATTTCTCTCCGTATCAGTACAGCTTTTAACTCATGACGAACAACGCTAGCATTTGGTTAATCCTCTGATCAGCTCAGAGTGATGGTTCAAGTTCATTACCAGGATCACATGTCCGCTGCCAAGTTTCCAATGTGCTTTCAAGTGCTACTTTTCATTCTAAACAGTTTAAAGAAGGAGAGAATAATTTCCTCGTGTGGCTCCTTGTCATGTTTTTTGCAACATTAATCTGGATCTTTGCCCCGTTCGTGAACTTCGGGATCTAGAGCCTCATATGCTTTACATTTAAAATATTCAAGTCCCCTTGGAATTTCCCTCTGAACTTCATGTATATTTCACGCTCTTTTACTGCAGACCATTTAGTCAGCCAACACTATTCAATCTCGCCTCACAGTCGAGGTGCATCCAAGCAGGAGAAGATAAACTCTTAATGCTGCAGATCACTTAATCCCGAAGGTTAGGGCTTTTGGCAGGGAGTGTTTACACTGTAACCTTACGCGTACTGTACGTGTGCTGCGAGGCTTAGTGGAGTTAGCACTTTTTGAAAGCCTGCCTGGAGTGTGAGCTACATGCATGTAAGTGGGTTATATTACACACACAAGACAGTCACACTGCTTCTCCGGAGATGCCTGGTGCCTCCGCAAAGACTGCTCCTCAGCCGTTTCGGGTTTTGGATCATGCCCCTCGGACAAATTTGGCAGTGACGAGTGAAAAAAAGGAGCAAGCTTGGATTCCAAGGTTTAAAAATAAACAGAAGGGTAAACTGTAGCCGGCTTTCAAAAACTTTCCCAACCTCGATCAAAGGCTACGTCATTTACTTGCAGGGAGGTGGAAAAATGCTACTAATGTTTGGTTTGGGATGGCTGATTGACTAGAGATTTCTTTGGAGGGATGGAGTGAATTTGTCAGCTAATCATACTGTAGAGCCAGGGTGGCACTACTGTACTATGTTGTCTTGTATTGTACAAAGCTCAGTTGCTGTGATACTACTGGGAACTTGGTTGGGTGAAGTCCATTGGATCTGTTGAATACTTTAGAGCTGCATAGTTTATAGAGAGGAAATGTTTTTGTCTCCAGGTTGTTGGCTGAATCGTTTTTCTAAACCTGCCAATAAGATTTTTTTCCCAGATCCAGAAAATCTCAAACCGCAGCAAGTAAAATCTCAGATGCTGTTTCAGTATTCCACTTATGCCTGCCTGCCAAACACTGTCTCCGCCCAAATGCTGTGGATTAGGTCTCCTCTTTAACTGGCACACCTGTTATCAAATACAGAGTGTATTACATGTACTGAATTTCACCCGTAGACAGAGACCAGCACTAAATCAAGTTCACTCTGTTTCAGATGAGCCAGACGACGAAGGAATGCATTTATTTTGAGGAATGAGGTGGAGAGGACCTTGCACATAGGAGCTCCAATCTGAGACGAGGCTTTTCAGACAGGTGAGTCTGTGGCTTCATGAGGTTCAACCAACGGTTGTATTTATTTACATTGTATAAATTTGATCCAATTTTGCAAGCACACTAAAGAACTTTGCATGACCTGTCGTTATCACCTATGTGGGCTGCGTGTCCTTTTGATTGGTTGGTTTGTAGACGGGCCTGCGTCTGAGTCGGCTATGACTGTCTATCCACGACCACGTCTCATTTTCTTTCTTTTTTTTCTTTCTTCGAACCATCCAAATAAATTGTATTCACATTGCAAATTAATGAAACAATGGTTCAGTTTGATCCAGACCGAGACCACCTCTTTTGGTCGGACCAAATTTAGTTGCTTTGGTATGTGGACTGTTTTTCGAGGCACCTTTCACACCTGCAATTTTGGCTGGATCAAACTCGATAGTGCGGAGGTCCAGATCTAACAAGGTAGCTGTGAAAGTGCCTTTCTCACATTATGTTAAATTTGTGTCCCTGTTATACACATTGGAATTCGTCAATTCTCTTTTCACCAGTCAAATGTATTAATCCTTTTAATATTTTCATTATTTAAACCTTGTTCTATTTTTTTTTAATGCACCTTCAGCTAGGTTGAACAGTTCAGGTGTTCATGTTGTAGAGAGGTTTGTCTTAATCTTCTTCCTGTGCTAATTTAAAGACTTCAAGACAGTTGAATGTATTTAGCCTTACTTATTATGTAATTGCATCACAGACAGCGGCAGCAACATTGTCCCAGCACTATACAGCATCAACCCTGTAATGAAATGTCTGCCTTGTCACGGCTCTCCATCACTAATGTAAGAGTGTTATGGACAGTCTGGAAGTGATTTCACATTGTGAACGCTGTTCCACATAACAGCCATGACGGCTTATAGCCTATTCATCTGACTTGACTTTTCTATCGAAAGAAATGGACAAATGTAGTAAAATGAGAGGGAGAGGGGGGTGGACCATACAGGTTAATGACCAGATGTGAATTATGTATAGCTATTCTCTTTGAAAGGCATAAGGAAGACATTAGGCCCGCTGTTGTTTTATCTAACAGTCACTGCAAATGAAACGATTATGTGTGTATGGTAAGTTTTATGGGAGTGTAGTCATTATTGTTTATGAGTAATAAGTAAATTTTATGTCCCTGATAAGCTGGCATTATGTCATACTGTGTCGTATATATGTATTTGAGTGCCTTATGAAGGTGTAACATTAATTTTCCAGTAGCATAATACTGGTGACTTATATTTTACTTTCTTTTTTTTCCAGACAGCAATGGGAAATTCTGAGAGCCAATACAGCATCCAGGGCCCCAAAGGCACCAGCTTTGTCTTCCCTGGGAAACCAAAGCCATACTCACTTAAGCTCCGCGCAGCCAAAGATGACACTGTGTCGCCCCATACGTGGTGGAAAAGCGCCCCACTTGGCTCAGGATATAAAGCAAAATGTGTTGGCCGTGGCTGTCTGTCCCCTCCAAAAAGCCGGCCACCTTACTCCCCGAGGCATTGTGACTACGTCTCAAAGGGGACGAGGGGTAGCCCCAGTGAGCATCGCTGGCATCGATCGCCTGGATGTGGTATAAGGAGGAGGCACATGTCAGAAGAGTACCAAGATAATCCGTATGGGGCTGATCTTAATGGGTGCGCCCTGAATGGACACAGTGATAAGCATGAGGCTTTAGAGGAACAGAGCAGCCCACGTGTGGTAATCAAGAAGGACGGCAGTCTCAGGGTGGAGTTCACAAACACCTTGGGCAATCCCCTCCTGCTGGATGAGGCTTCTGGCCCCGTACAACTCCTTAAATTCTCCCCCAACCTGGAGGCTGCTTCCAGTCCCAGTCTGCCTGGTTCAAGTGGTAGTAGGCAGGACTGCCACCGCAGTGGTCCACCTCCTGCCTCTACATCCTCCACGGCAAGGACCAGCAAGGGAAGTTCACTGAGCTCTGACGGCTCCTGGTATGACTCTCCCTGGGGGCCCAGCACAGAGCTGTGCGAGCAGGATCAACCTTGCTCAAGCAGCAGGACATTGGTCCACTCCCCCATCCACCAGCTTGACTCCTTCACTGAACAGTCCCCAGTGTCCATCACAGACCTTTATAAGGACTCCACAATTGCTGTAACCTTTCCCACAGCCAGGGACCTGTCCTCCCAATCACAGCAGCCTCCACCAGGCCAGAGAACACACAGAGCCTCTTTTGCATCAGTCCTAGACGTTCCGTTGGAGGAAGAATCATCTGAGGCCTGCCAGTACTCATCGTTCACCCTACCCTGCCGCAGGCCCAAAGCCCACACCATGAGCGAAGATCTGGACCAGTATCCTGACCAGGAGCAGACTGGACCTGACTTTGGCTTCCATAAGAAAGACTCCATCAAAAACCGCATCAGGCGCCTCAGCGACTGGACAGGAAGCCTCAGCCGCAAGAAGAGGAAGTCTCAGGTAATGATGGGTTTTAGGGATCACTGTTTTTTTTTTGCGTGATTTACACACCTTTATCATTCACAGGGAATACAGAAATAGTATAGATGTTGGGTTTTTAGTTGCCCCATAATTTATGGGCCTGATAGTTAAAGCACACAGTAGATTAAGGTATCACCCTCTTATTGTGGTCTTCTGTTGTTTCCTCACTCCTAGCCTTTAGGCATCAGTAACAGCCACACACAGACAGTTTCCTGTCTGGCAAGGTTTATTTGATCGCAAACCACAGCAGTGGTCTTGGCATGGCCAGGAACCAACCACCGTCCTCGGGTCCTTAGCACTGCAACACCAGCTGTCCGGAGACAGAGAACAGTGGGGAGGCACAAAATTAAATCTGTAAGACCGCCAGCGCTTGGTCTCGTTTGTTTTTGTGAGGATGGAACGAGGATGAGCGGTAGTTCCCATTACGATGCGTAAAACATGGATGATCCTCCGAGGAAGTTTGGGGCCGACGTGCAGGTTTCATGATGACTGTATCTGGGTGGGTACATCTTAAGCATATTTGGATACGGATTGTTTGTGATTAGTGGTTGAATGTAGCTGCATGTTAATGTTTTCCGCTGTATGTAGTAATAATGTAAAGAATAGCATTTTTATTTTTATTTCAAGCTAACTGATGACTGAAGTGCGTAGATGTTTGGGAATGGAACAGGATGCTTCGGTGACGTGCTAGCATAGGAGACACAGAGCAGACAGCTGACATATATTTCCCAGTAGTAAAATGATACTGGTACCGTACAGGCACAGGTCAGAGGAGAGGTTAGAAATAACCACAGCTTGTCTGCAAGTCGCCCGCACATGATTTTTAAGAAGCAAGTGATTTTGTTCTCCAAACTCTACATTCTTAATCGCTTTAATTTGACATAAAACGTTTGTTCAGAGCCTGAACTCATGTCTTTCACTGTCTTTGAGGCTTGAAAGCAATTGTTTCTGCATTAATTCGTTTAGCTTTGGCTTGTAAAAGTTTTAAGAACATTGTCAGGGCACTGCCAAGAGAATATCTGTAAGCCTTTGAGAGGCTCTGTTAAAGTGAAACTAAATCCTCGTCGAAGATTGAACCCCACCCCTCCTCTAATGTTAATGAATGACTTATGGTTGTTCTGGTTGTTGTGTGGTGCAGCCTCTTCTAGGCTTCCCTCCACAGTGCTTTGAGAGTAAATCTGCTAATAGGGATTGGTGTTCAGTCAGTTGGGTCCGACAACAAACCAAAGGACAGAAAGGAACAATCCTTGTATTCAGATGGCATTTTCTTCTTTGCTAGAGGATGGATTTGTGAGCTTCTCCTTGTGCTTAAACAGCGGATATTACTAAGTGAAATATATGAGATACTTTGCCTTGTCGCTGTCACTCCACCATGACAAATACGCAGTAGTCTGACAGCATTCATTTTAAGTGTTACACAGCTTTCACTTTACATAAGCAATGTCTACCTCTAAATCTCCTGCTTGCCATAACGTTGTTCTAATCTATGGCCATGTGTTGGTGCTTTACTGCTTTACAGATTCTTTTTTTTATTCTGAAATAAAGCTGGTCGAAAGGCTGTTTTTGCTAAAATCTTCAAGACACTTTTAAATGAGGTGTGATTACTCGAAGAATATTAAATCCATTGCCAGCAACACATATTGTTGCCAAATTGTAACAATTTAGCATAGTTTATTGGGGACAGCTCCACATGACTGCCGAAGCCTGCAACAAGTTCATGTTAAAGTCACTGAGGTGCTTCGAGCTGGTCTTCATACAGATTTTCCTCTGTTCTCTGGGGGCCATTTTGTTGACTGCTAAAGCTCCGTGGTATATATCTCCGAGGGCTGTTCACAGTGGCTCCTTTCAGCGGGTCAACCAAAATCAGGAGCACCTCCAGCTCTGGTTCCCCTCCACCTGAACTCCAGGGCCCTGTTGTGGGTTTAAAGGTCACCCTGCAATGCTGGTGCCAAAGGCTAAGAACCTGCTTGTAATGAAAAGCAGCTGGAAGAAAACTGTGAGAAAATGGACACATTCAGGCCATGTCAGCTAAAGGAAAATAAGGAAAGCTGAAAAAGAAGGCTGTATTACATAATTACTGTGTGTTTCATGGTAGCAGGTGGACATTATGGTTAAGCAACAGCTGTGGGTTCAAAGGGTTCATCGCTGCCCCGTAGCTTGCATCCTAATCTTTTACAGGTTATATTTTGGCAAATTTGAATTGTTCGCTAAGAATCAACAATAGGACAAATCTGAGCGAGACACAGAAACAAGCAAAGATGGAGGATGAGCACCGGCATGGCGGCACATACGAGAAGCTCGCCACTCTGTTGCCACGGGCTGAATCAATGCTGCAGTCTGGTCAAGTGTAGGTAGGCTGTCATTATGCACAAAAGAGTGCAATTCCATTTCAAGTGTTCATTTGGGGAGCTGGGAATCCACAGCAGAACTCAAATGACGTGAAATTGTCTGAGTCTGGAGGGTTCCAACCTCCCAGGTGCCAGCACAGGAAATTTGTCCCACTTTCTCAGCCCTAGCCAAAGATTTAAACTGCTATGCAGACTTTGAAGTAAGTTTGAGTGGGATCTTTTTTGAATGATTTTTTCCTGTGTGTTCCTCACACCTTGGGGCTATGTGAAAGGGACACAGTTTTTGTCATTTCCCCAATGTAAGCTCTACAGAGGTTTGTACATTTGGGAATGTACAAACTCGTTTTCTTTTATTTTTGCATAAATGTATGTGGGAACAGTAATTCCATGGATTAATTTGGAAATCTCCAAACCAGTCCGACACCTCCAATGGTGACTTATCAATGATACTGTTGGGTGATTTACTTGTCATGCAAATCTAATTTTTCACCCACATGGTCTGTCCTTCATCCTCTAGCATCTCATCCTCTCACATTTAAAAAAAAACCATTTTGTTCCTTATCAGGAGGCCAGGTACAAGGACCTGAGCGATGCCTTCGATAGTGGGGTTGATGGCCTGACTGCAGACACCAGCTCCCCCTCTCAGGTCTCTAGCCTCTGGTTCCCAGGAGCCTCCAGGGCCCAATCATCAGGAGCCATTCACCAAACGACCAGCGACGCCGTGCGCCAGAATATCTATGAGAACTTCATGAGAGAGCTGGAGACCGGCACTGGACAGGGAGGAGGGGAAGGCGGTGAGAGGAGAGACCCATCCACGGGCACTGAAGAGGGGGAGAGCAGCAGCGAGTCGGCCGAGGGTTCCCTGGAGGAGCTGGATCTGCTGTTCGAAAAGGAGCAGGGGGTGGTCAGACGGGCCGGCTGGCTTTCTTTTAAACCCCTCGTCACGTTGCACAAAGACAGGAAGCTGGAGCTGGTGACCCGCCGCAAGTGGAAGCAGTACTGGGTGACCCTGAAAGGTGGGTGTGATTCTGGGAGGAGGAGGCGTGGAAGTGAGGGAAACAATTATGCACCTTGGAATTGAGTCAAAGAATGTGCTGATTTACAGTTTAAAAATAATCCATAGGTAAGTAGATTATCCAAGTTATAGTTCCATAATCTAGTTTTGAGGAGGATGTGGGTTCCTCTTGCGTCTTCCTCTTATTGGCACTCGTGTCCTTGACTAGGCATCACACATGACAGTGAGTTATTGTCATTCCCTTCTCACCCTGAAAGCTAACAGGGAATTATGCTGTTACTTCTGGCTAAATGAATAAAATTTAGGTCTTGCATGCTGCTTCTCCGACACTGCTAAGTATATAGTAAAGAGCACCTCTTAGAAGTTGCAAAAAAAAAAAAAAAAAAAAGGAATAATAATGGTCTGTTCCTCCATGTCTGTTTTTCCAGGATGCACTTTGCTGTTCTACGAGACTTACGGTAAAGGCTCTCTGGAGCAGGACCTGTCACCTCGCTACGCTCTCCTGGCCGAGGACAGCATCGTCCAGGCCGTCCCCGAGCACCCCAAAAAGGAGAATGTCTTCTGCCTCAGCAACTCATACGGAGACGTCTACCTCTTCCAGGTGAAGGGTCTCGGTTGACACACTGCTCCAGATAGAAGGTTCCTCTGAAAATTGGGGGATCAGTGATAAGTCTGAATGAAAAAGATTTAAAAGGGAACACGCAGAAATATGCAGTGTGGAGTGCACAGTTGCAGTACATTATTGCGGTTGAATTATACCAGACATGCACCTTTTAGCTTCCCTTCCCTGGAGTGTAGCATGTGAAATGACCAATTTTGGCATGTGAAGGACTTGCAAGCAACATTTTTAAATTAAGGGGTCCGAGAGCACATCGTATTTGCCTTTTTTGCTTACTGACCTACATTTGCTACCAAATTCATGCCCAGCCTCAGTTCTTTCCATGAAGCCTGCTCCATTATAGCGTCCCAGACTTGCAGAGTGTTGGGGTGTCCAGACTGACAACTAATAAAATAGTTTCGCATGGAGCTGACATGGCCCCCAGAGGCGAGCAGAGAAAAAAATCAGCTCTGTAGCATGACGACAGACCAGGTTTCATCCTTTTGTTTCCACTTGGACTGTTGAACATGAGTCATTGTAAATATAAAGTTATACAGTTTCTCAGCTCACGTGCTTCCTCCGAGTGAATCCCCTTACAGAGCGATAATCATGAAATAGCTTATTAACAGGGAAAATATGTGTTTAATGTCAGCAACAGTTCACAGCCTGTGCCTCAGGCCTCGTTTGTCAAGCTTACTTTTATTGATCCGGCAAAGCCCAGCTTGCCACCCAATGATCTTTTTGTGATAAATGGTAGAATAACATAATAGCAGTGAGTTGGCAATCCTAGCAGATGTATCAAGCGCTGAATCTCTGAATCCAGCTTGTGACGAGAATATTGGTCCTTGCTACTTCATCAAATCAAACTCCCTGTCACCTCTTTGCCTTTCCAGGCCAGTAACCAGACCGACCTAGAGAACTGGGTGACAGCCATCCATTCTGCCAGTGCCTCGCTCCTGGCCAAGCGCCAGGGGAAGGAGGACACAGTCCGCCTGTTGCGAAGCCAGGTCCGCGGACTGCTGCAGAAGATTGACATGGACGGGAAGATGAAGAAGATGGCCGAGCTGCAGCTGACTGTGGTCAGTGACCCCAAGAACCGCAAGGCTATTGAGAACCAGGTGAGGAGATGATCATGATACTGATGGGGAGACAGTAGTTGAATTGGTGGGAATTTATCACAGCATCGCTGAGTATATTTGTGGCCCTTGATCACATTTTACACTGCTTTATACATTCCATGCCCTTGGGACAAATCTCTGCTGGGTTTCTTTGATAGATTAGGCAGCTTGCTCTTTTCCTGCTAAATTTCAATCTTCTATGTGTTATTTCACGTCATACGCAACCACATGACGTGCCTTTCTTAATTTTCCGGATTTTGTAACTATAGTGACAAGCTTGTGCTTATTTTTGTCTGTGGGTGGGTGAATTGGCCTAAATGCATCACGCGGGGCCCAGGGGAGCAGCCTGCTCCCTGAGCATCAGATTTAGATTCCAGATGTTTCCTGGTAATGGGGCTCTCAACATGCATTATCCTCTTCCTCCTCCTCCTCCTCCTCACAGCCTGGGGTAGAATCCGAAGCATCCAGCGCTGTGCTGTAACCTACATACAACGGGGTATAAGAAAGCCCATAAGCTTAGCAAGGACCTGAATACTTTTACGAGAATTGGGTGTTTGTTGAGTAATGTTGGGAAAATCCATCTGCTTTCTTTTGAACCTGTGACTCGGGGTGGTCATTGACTTGGAGTGCCTCTTACGTTCTAAGAGTAGCCACGTGGGTTTGTGTTTTGTCAGCTGCTCATGTCAATGTTCTGACTCGTTGTACGAGATGGATACTTATCGGAAGGGCTGTTATTCTGTCTTTAGTTAAAGTGCCCTGATTGGAACTATGGGTATGTTATTATGAATAACAAGCAAAGAAGCTGAAAAGCTCCTTCCAGGTATCACAGATGGAGATGTCACTGCCTGTCTGCGAGACTGGCTGACTGGGTGATCTGGTTCCGATTAGCAAGTATGCCACCGCGGAGCAGACGGGGAGACAGATGGGTTTGGAGTCAGTGATAGGGTCAGAGGGTACGGGACAGGATTGTGATACAGGCGCCCCTGAGGCTGATGATAGGTTTAAGTTTGCAGTGGGGTTGTCTCGCACCAACAGGCCACTACTTTGATGTACCCCACCCCCACCCATGTCTACTGAAATCAGTGCTAGTAGACCTCCTTTGAAGCCTTTGCCCCCTTTGACACACTCGTGCTCTCACACACAACGATCAAGTGGCATTGAAACACTTATTATGCATTAAGGCTTCTTCAGCGACCGGGGGCAGATGTTTAAGGGGGGAAATAAGAAAAGATGAGAATCCGTTCAAAGAAAGGCTTATGTATGCTGAATTAATGGCTCTGAAATGACTGAAAATAAGTTGTGCTTGCAGGCCAGATGGGCCCAAACATGCTGCTTGATTGTCTCACTGCGCTCAGTCAAGCCTCGCTAGATGCATGAAGCATAAACTGTGTATAAGCCTTCATCAGTGGTGCAACCCTGGCATGAATCATCACATTTTTTTTTCTGCACAGGACTATTTTAGAAATCCTTGAATGAAGACGGGGATATATGACTGTTGACAAACACATCCAGATGGCAGCAAGCTAGGATCTTGCGTGCTAGTTATACATAGAGACATTTGACGTTCTTCCAAAGCAGCGACTCTCCTAAATCTGTTCTCTGCTTTTGAGGAAGGAGCTTATCTGATTTACTCCGTAGTACCTCCCTCCCAATCTGAAGTCGTCTTCAAACCACTCAGTGGAATTAATTCACAGTTCCTCCAGAACACCGTGAAAAAGAAATCTTTGCTTACTTATTATCAGAGGATTTATGTGCAAGGTCTGTGAGTTCAGGTTCAGCGGAGTGACGCCAGAATTGGACCTCACAGAAAGGTCTTTAGACTGCAAAATGAATACGTTTATCAGCTTTCCTGTGACGAATGTCATCCAGGTTTCACTGAAATAGCTTTGGTGCTGTATGCTAGCCATGCTAATTTCTACATGCAACTATCCATTATACCAATAAGAACACTTATAAGGTGAGGGTAGTTGCCTATAATCTCTCTGCAGTCCACAACAATGACGGATAATTATAGAACACTACATATAATGAACATATTTTGCTGACCTTGCGGCTGTGACTGCAAGTGACAATTACCAGATAATGCTAAGTGCTAAAATATTGTAACAGTGGCACAAGTGGGTTAGGGAGGAGTCAAGTTAGCACTAGCTCGCTAACACTAGCCACTAAAAGCTACAGGTCATAGTAAGTAAGACTGGAGCTACAAAAAGTGTGTTTTATTCCTTAGGAATTCAACTTTTTCATTTGTAAGAGGAAAAATGCTTCAATTATTCTTTCACAATTTGCATAGTCTGGCTTTACAAGTGGCTGGGTAAATGTTCCACGAAAGACAGAACTCCTAAAAACTTAAATAACATTTTTATAATTAACCATACTGATTTTTCCAGAAGTAAATGTTGATTCCTTTGCTGCTTGCTTTCCGAAGGATTAATGCCATACTATTATTATTTAAATAACATGCCAAATTACATTTACATTACATTTACATTTAGGTCATTTAGCAGACGCTTTTGTCCAAATTACAAGATCATTTTTACCCAAAGCACGTGGATTCCTAGCCGTTATCCTCATGTTCCAAGTCTGGAATGGGAATAACGTCTGAATGTCACTGACTCAAGGCTTGTTAACCGAGGCCACCTGCACAGCTATGTACATAGGTGTTTTTATGGGTTTATCTCACAACCCTGTATCCCATGGTGTTTTCTGTTCTTCATTTAAGATCTCTAAAAGGTCAGAGGTTCCTAAACCACCACCCTCATGTTCCTCCTCACTTTGTTCATAATCCTAAATAATGCCATCAATGTAAATGAGACCTAATAGCAAAATGCCATAGGGTGCGTTATTGTAAATGAACTCCAGTGCAGACCAGACCTATTAAAGTTGGTGGTTATAGAGGGTTGTTTTACTTGAGTGTTCTCATTAAAACCAGTCTCCACAGCAAAAAGCACTTTCTCACAGCGTACATAGTGCAAACAGGAAAAGAGGAAAAGACACTGTGTGTATGTCCTGCTTGTGTGTGTGCGTGTGTGTGTGTGTGTGTGTGTGTGTGTGTGTGTGCGTGTGCAGGGTGAAGGTTTAACGGGTGGTCTGTGCAACATCCCAATTCTCTCTAGACTTGCATAAAAATGGGCATTTGGATTTATTGCACACACTCACTAGATATGCAGTCCTCCCATACTATCATCCTCCACCAATTACTGCCCTCACCCTCCACTAGCATCTGCAAGCAATTGCAGCTTGATGAAAAGCCCTCATCTGACCCTGGATCCCTCTCTTTGGCTCTCCCTTTCCTGTCTCCCCTCCTTCTCAAGTCTCCTAACCCCCTCCCTGACCCCTCCCCCCCTCCAGTTTTTTTTCTCAGCCCCCCCCCCCCAGTCAGAAAATTCATATTCAGAACCTCTGCCAACCCCATAAAGTAATATTCTTCCTTTTCCTTCAGATCCAGCAGTGGGAGCAGAACTTGGAGAGGTTTCACATGGATCTGTTTAGGATGCGCTGCTACCTGGCCAGTCTACAGGGCGGAGAGCTGCCCAACCCCAAGAGTCTGCTGGCAATCGCCAGCCGACCCACCAAAACCACCCTGGGACGTCTGGGGATCTTCTCTGTCTCCTCCTTCCATGCACTGGTAAGGAAGTGTCGGTCAGAAAGGGCAGATGAATGACTTATAAATAAACGCACAATAAACAATAAAAGGCCAAGCAGTGTGTACTGTTTGTATTTTTGTTTTTTTATATTCCTTTTTGTATGCGATACTTAAGTTAGAATGTACTTCTTTTGAAAGCATCCAGCAAACACTCCCTTCGTGCATTATTAAAGGAAACCTAATTAAGATGGTCTGATTTAGACAGGCTTTTTGTTGAGCTCAATGATAGCTGTTCTGATAAGTGTGTGTGTCTGCTCAGATCTGTTCCAGAGATGAGGCCACACTCCGAAGACGCTCATTTTCCCTGACTCACAGACGGCGCAAGAGAGGTCTTTTCTCCTCACTCAAAGGCCTCGACAACCTCACTAAGAGGGGCCGGGACGTGAGGCCCTCTGCATCACAGGTACCACTAAACACACACGCAACTCCTCTCAAGAAATGATTTATATTTCACTTAAATCGGATTAAAAACTGATATAGTGGTGGACGGTGGCGCAGTGGTTAGGGCATCTGCCCCATTTACAGAGGCTTAATGTCCTGGACGCGGTGGTCCAGGGTTCTAATCCAGCCCGGGAAGTATTTCCCGCAACTTCAACGGAAGTTAAAAAGCAAGCGCTGGGCTATAAACAAAGTACATTATGGTCAAATGACTTCAAGTCACAACCACAAAGATTAAGACGGGTTTAGCTTTGTGCTCCCAACTGCCTTTTCAAAGACACATAAAAACTTTAAACTTCACGACAAGGGGATGTACTGGTGTATTTTATATCATAGAACAAAAAGCTAAAATATTGTAAGCTTGTAATAACCTAGGCCCTTATTTCAGTTGTCTAACCATAAATCCATTCCAGACATTAAAAAAAATATGAACTGATTTCTGGGTTTACGGGGCTTATTTCGGCACCACTCTATTTACAAAATTAAACCAACATTTTACTGCTTTCAATTTTACAACAAGGTACATCCTGCTAATTAAAAAATATTGGCATCAAAAGACTAAAAATAAGGTTATTCTTCACCTGAATTCATTGCATTTTTTTTTTTTTTTTTTGCCTGACATACAGTGTATTACTTTTCTAATCTGGACTGCAGCCATAAGATTCAATAAAGCTTTACACAAGCTGCTGCTGCGGGGTTTGAACACCATGACAGCTCCCCAAAATTGAAGCCAAAAAGCCTCTAACGTACCCCGTGTTAGTTGAGGAAGAGCTCGGTTTTCTGAGTGGAGCACATATTTTAAACGGCATTAAATTCGGGAAGACAAAATTGTGATTCATAATAAATAAATTGTGCAGCCCTAATGGTCACATGATGAAAGGTGACCTATTGAACTTTATGTTAGTGTTTTTTTGTGTTCTTGCTCTTGACAGCCGCACTTAGACGTTGAAGTGAAGCTAAATAATCTCCACTGAATCCCACAGTAATGAAACTCTTCATGTGGTCGGGATAAGCAGATTTGTAATGCAGGATCCCCCTCTTCATGTATTCAGCAGGGGAAACTACCCCCCCACACACACACACACACATAATGACATGAGCATGCAGAATTCATATGCATGAGTACACACAGCGTTGAGGTATATTGCACGCTGTCTCCTGGGAATTTTGCTGAGAAAATCGGTGTCTTGATACTTCCACCCCCGGTATACACTGCGTTTTTTTGTTTTTTTTTAATTAAACAACCGGAAAGCATGTTGCCTTATTGCTTACTTGCATGCACAATGCGTGCGTTGACATGAAAGAGAGCAAGAGATTAGCAAAGTCATGCGGCATTTTCAGCACATTTTCCCCCTGCGGAGATTTTATTAATTAGAAGCACATAAGCTCACGTCCCGACCCTTGAGTGCATACCTCCCATCAACATAAACACAGAGGGGGCATTCCTTTCCCAGGTGCTGATGGTAGAGGGGGGGTTTAATCCTCTCAGGTTAGTAATTAGACTCATGCAAGCTGATTATTTATTGATACAGAAATCCACCACTCTTTACCCTGAAGCTACGGCCCTGGAGAATACTGCACTCTTGGTGGTCTATTTTAAGAATCTCCACAGGAAACTCTCATTGCTCGTCTTTTATAGACCTCTGTTAATTAGCTGGGAGTATAGGAGGGGGGAGAATTGCGGTTCTGGCATTCTACCTTGATTTTTCTTTATGCTGTGAGGTCAATATGAAGTCCTCTATTTTTTTTGGAGGTAGCACAGCGAAGAGCCAATCACGTCCTCCGGCGGGGGAGCCCCGACTCCTGACTGCTGACAAAATGTTCCCTGTCCTGCTTTCACGTTCTTATCTAGCTCGGCCATCCCGCCACCTGCTCCGTGGTATTTATGTTTGTGCATTTGCACACGTCTGTCAGCGACGAGGAATGTGTAATAATTTTCCCGGGGAACTCCAGCCGGCCGGACTAATGAGGCCCAGTTCCATTTCGCGGCACAGAAGGCCGAGGTGGCGCTGCAGCACACATGAATTATTGAAAGCCATGTGTGGTAGATGGCATCCTCCACTCTCCCCTCAGCCCCGCAGACACCAGCAGATGGTTAGTGTGTGGACGCTAAATATTAAACAACCTCCCTTTGTTTTTTCCCCCATGTCCACCTTCTCTTCCACGTTTGTTTACGTCTTTTTCTGGTATTTTTGTTTTTGTAAAGAGGCTAATCAGAAACAGAACATGGCTTCAAAGCATCTTCATTTGTTTGTCTTTTACAAGAGCGAAAGATCATTGCTAGTGTTAGTTGTGGCCATTTTAAATGACATCATCAGCTCCTTGGCTTTTCTCTCATGTACTGACGAGACACGTGTTTGCCGGAGAAGGATTTGGACAACGAGGCCGTCTGAGGAGCCAAACTTTCCTCCAGGCTCTTAATCCGCTGTTACCTTCTCAGGTTCTCAAACGGCTTTCTCTGAGATATCTTCTTTCCATGCTTCCCTCCCTTTTGCTCTTTGTTTATCCTCCTTCCTCCGACTCAAACATCCTTTTTTTTGCCTCTACCTCTATCCTACTTTAATCTCACTCTCACCATTTGTCTTTCCGTATTATCCCTTCAGCCTCCTCCTCTCTCTAAAAAAACCTCCTGTTTCTCCGAGCATAAACATTAGAGTGTTAGCCGGCAGTAACTTCTCCCAAAGTTTCCATACTGACTCATCTGTGTTGACTAAGCCTAAATCCCTTTTACCACTGCAACGCCGCACTCGACAACCTTGCCCCAAAGTCATGCCCCCCCTTTGTGTCCCCCCCAACGTCTTCTTCCTTCTCGTTTTCTCATCTCTCATCCGTCTTAGGGAGCTATGTATACAGTAAGGAGCTGGCCGGCAGTTGGCTGTGGGAAGTAGGCCAGAAAGGTCCGAGGATTTGTGGGAGAGTTGGTAAAGCTTTCTAAAATTAGTCAGTTTATGGGGAAGCAGCACGGTTTACAGCCACTTTGTAAGCAGCAGAGAGTTACTCAGTGATCAGATGACGGTTCTTACTCCCATAACTGAAGCTAGACATTGTTTCTGATTGTAAAGAAAACTTCTTGGGATTGTTTTCGGAGACGGCTTCAAAGTGTAGTCTGCACGGGAAATCCAACTTTAACTTTAAGTTAAATCTACAGCAAAATGCCCCATTTCTGTCACCAGCTGTGCCAGCCGTCATGCCTCTCCCGCCCGGTGACAAAGTATCACAGCAAAACCTGATAACCGCAGTGCTGAAGTTCCACCCTCACATAACGGATGGCTCTATGTCACCGCTGTATTATAGAGTTGTTAAAGCCCTCTGAGGCTGCAGAGTCACCTCCAGCACCGGGCTTGACACAGAATAAGCCTGACACAACACGCCTTACGATCACAATCCAGGGAGAGGATCTAAAGAGGAGAGGTTGAGGAAGATGGAAAGGCTCCAGAAGGGAGAGAGAGATTTTTCTACACTGAGGGGTGGGTGAGGGGCGCTTGTCCTCCTCTCATCTGTAACTGGACTGTTTCACCCTTTCATCTCTCAGTGTCCACACACTCCCCCTTCCACTCACACACACATTTCCACCATTGCACCTTCAAAGGCTACGGACCCCGTTTGGAAGCGGTATCAAAGCGCTGCACTCGCCACACGTAGTTTTTAATTAACTACATAATAGCACTAGTGTGTGTTTGTCAAATGTTGTGTTGTCAAAGTTGCGGCGGGCACTTAATCGCTTATGAGTCAATCAGTGTGGTGCCCCTCTGTCTGAACTTCTTACTGTCTGTCTGTTTCAGGTCTTTGAGAGCGACGCTGGGGGTCAAACGTACGCCTTACCTCCCAGGAGCACTGAGGTGAGTCATCGTGTTCATCTTATACCATTTTGTGGATCTTTGATATATCGTTTAAAAATTCTGATGCCATCTGTCGTAACCTACCCGTGGTACCCTTTTTACGAGCCGAATTATCCGTTTCGGCATGAAGTAGCCATGGCAAAAATATGCCCGCTGTTACTTTGACCTCTGCCGTCTCTCATGGCTTTGATAGTGGGCTGTGTAGAGATATTTTTACACATAGTGTGCGTGATGGGATCAGAAGGTGTGTGCGCCTGCCTATGAGTATTACTGGTCCAGGATCAAAGTTGGGCTCCCTTTCATGTTGATCTGAAAGAGAAATGGACAGCATATCTAATGAGACGTTTTTTACGCCATCTTAAACTCGGTGTAGACAGGCGTCTCGTGCACGCCATAATTGAGTTAATGGAGAGTGTTGAGTTGCAGTGTTGACCAGATGCACTTGAAAGTGTGAGTGTATGGATTTACGGTAAAAGTGTTGAATGATTGAAGAGTGTGAATTCTGGACATCTGAGCCGACGTTGGAACGGCAGCATTCACAGGTTATTGGGTAGTTTCACGCCGAGATCAAGGACGCGTAAATTATTGCTGTCAGCTTCAGCTCCAACCTTCTCTGTCTGCAAGACATCTCTTTGTCTCCTAGGTCAGATTGTTTCATTATGGACAAAATTAATATTAAGATAAATAATATTCTGTTTGCAATATATCCAAATAATACTTTCGAGGAATAGTTTGATATTATGGGAAACACCTGATTTCATGCCTAGTGGTGGATGAGAAGATGAATATCACTCTGTCTGTCTGAAGATGAAGCCACAGCCAGCAGCAGGTTAGCTTAGCTTTGCCTGAAGAGCTGTTATTACACCGTTATTATAAAATGTATATACATATGCGTATATATACATTTATGTATATATGTTTATATGTGTCTGTATATATAGCTAAATAAGTATATATAGTGTCCTTTTTTAAATTTATGGTAATTAAAAAAAAGTTTTTCTTGACTGCAGTACTTTGTTTATTGTTTTACTCTTTGTAATTATTTTATGCAATGAACATCAAGGCACATTCCTTGTATGTGAAAACGTACTTGGCAATAAACTCCTTTCTGATTCTAATTTGAAGCCTAGGAGCGCCTCCAATGCTCAATAATTAGCATGCTATATCTTGTTTGACCAATCGGTAAAAACAACAATTAAACATTTTGCTGGCGGGAAACAATTTCTTGGCTGGGCATAGGTTGCAAAGCTTATGGAGTTTACTGAGCCAAGAGTCACACGTTCTTGTTTTTACACTTGGTTTTGTGTTTAGAAACCTTAGCTTTGGACAGAGCCAGACTAGCTGTTTTCAGTTTTTATGCTAAGCTAAGCTAAGCTAACCACCTGCTGGCTTCAGCTCCATATTTCTCACCCAACTCTCTGCTTCTTACTTGTATTTCCTGAAATTTCAAACTATTCCCTTAATAAGAAGTAAAAGTAAATAATAAGGCTCTTGAGAAAGCAATTAAACCTAATAACTTTAAATGGAGCCGAGTGTGTGTTTAGCAAGAAACACAGACAGGCAAGAAAATGTAAATTTCTTTACAAATATTCATACGATGATATGTTTTATAAATATCTTTTGCTGATTTTCCCCATCAAACATTTTCTTTTATCAAAGCCTTCATGTATGAACAGATGGATAGTCTGCTGCTGACAGATGAGCATAATGGACGCTTTGAGACAGAGCAGGATGGGATGATTCATAGAGTGAGTCTGTGGTGAATGTGGCAAGTGTTAAAACTGCCCCTTTTAAAGGCCTGGAAATGGACTCAGGAAGTGGTTCTGGGAAACAATAATGGCCTTCATTGAGTTGACACTTTAATGTTTCTTTAAATGCGGCAACCCTCCCCTCATTTTAGTCTTTCGCTCTTTCCTAGATTTGGATGTGGAAAACAGCTCGTAACTAGAATCCGTTTGATTCAGTGGAGATTAAGACCCTTCATGGCGGGAAGTGGGGAAAAGGAGAGAGAGTGGGAGGTTAGCACGGCCGTATTGATTTTTGTCGACGCGTACATCATCTCTTGATGACTTTGCTACTGTTGCCTCAAATCCCTTGAATCTCTCTAATAAGCAATCGTCTTCCACTAATCCTTTGAAGTGAAGTCAAGTGAAGGGTACGTTTTTTGTGCTCCGCCAAGCTTCGTCGTAGCACTCTATTGAATAGCGTGTGACCATCCACTATAGTTTGTGCAGGCGGGTTGTTTATATGCACGATTTGATCCAACCAGCTATTTCCACAGGCTGAGATTGTGCTGAAACTATGAAGCTGTGAGGTTGTGACCGTTACACGGAGAGAGAAAAACATCCATATGGAACCCGTCGGTTACATGGAGGCTGTCTTGGTTGCCATTTGCTCTTCACATCCTCCATCCGCCCACTCCTTCTGTCAGCGGTGCAATGAGTGAATATAGTTGGATTGCATGGAAAATGACATGAATGCTTGGCTTGTGTTACATAAACATCAAGTTCCTAAACTAAAGTTGCATTGAGGCGTTTTTTTTTTTCATGTACCACGTCTCAGATGATATTTGATTCCAGGGAAGAGAGTTTTATTGGCTGGTGATCACGATCCCACCACTCTTGTCCATGATGATGCAATGTCTGCTCTGTCTTTCTGTGTCACCACCTCTCAACACACTCCACTACCCATGAATGCACATCTGCTCTAACTTGAGAAACAGGCACCATGGCTAGTCAGAATGGATGGTCAGTGTGTGTGTAAAAAGTTTGTTCTGGTGGTGGAAAGAGGAACCTTGGGTGGAGCTTTGAGGACATGGAGAGTAATAATCTTATTCAACATGTAATAGCAGGAAACTGGCTAAAATTATCTTGAACTACTCCTCTGTTCCTTCTTCATGGTGACTATCTATTTGAGGCACTACTGTAATATTTGCGTTACCCAGTTGCTAAGTGGAACAAAAAAGGGTGTATTTGCGCAGCGGCCACTAAACCGTCTGTTCCTCCGCGTTCCATCTTTAGAAGCTGCAGGGTGGGGGACGGCTCGCTTGGAAATAATTTCCACACTTGAGAGGAAAGACTGAAGTATTTAATTATTTGGCTGACTGCAAACATAAATACAGTGCACGCTTTCACCACACAGAGCACTTGTTGAAGTCCAGCGCGTGCCCCTGCCATGCTGTTGGCAGTCGCTGATGGAACGTTGACCAGGCAACCGTCGGTGCGTTACAACCCTCTCTGACCATGAATGAGTGTACAGTGTTATTCAGCCGTTGGTCGGGTCAGCATAGGCAACCAAATCTTCGTTTTCCGGTCACGCCATGTCACCGGGACACAAACAGGGCGGTTATGCAACCAGTTGCCATGAAGGCTTGTTTTCTCATCCTCGGTGTGTAAGCATGACCTCACATCCCGAAGACGCAGTCGGAGGTGGGTGTTGAACTGGCACCTTATGTTCCTCCATCCCAACAGGTTAGGGGAACATTTTGGTAAGAACATTGGTAGCCTCTATTTTGAGACTCATTACTGAAGTTGACTAGTCAACAGGACATTTAGATGACAAATTAGGAAAATGTTTGTCGGTGTGCCTGTGTTTACCTGAGCTACACTGAGAAATGACTGTGTGCGTGTGTGCGTGTGTGTTGCTCTGAATCAGAAGCCTTAGCTTGTCCCTTAAGACTTTTTTTTTATACGTGATGTATCAAGTGCAAGATGCCAGCTTCTGAAACGAACGGGATAAACTCACACAAATGCACATGAGAAAAAAAGACATGCAAACCACTCCCATAATGCCTTTAAAACATCATTAGACACCCAGACCAATTTACTTACGCAATTATCCCTCTTGGTCCCGTGTCTCAGTTTAACCAAGAACTCACATCGTCTTTGTCAGAAGTGCTGAATTGCTGTCTTCTTGAACCCATGAGTTTCAGTGCGTTTGGTGTGATTGAGCCTTTCCTTGAGATCTGGGGTCTTGATAATTGCGGTGTTCGGCTACACTGTGGCGTCTCCCACAGCTCCTCGATGCAGCAGTGGCGCTTTTTCCCTCCAGAGACACAGAGTCGTAACCAAAAACCCCCAAATGGCTGCCTGTGAGGTCGAGTGGTGGGTTAACCCCCAGCCTTTATTACCCAGCTTAAACCTCATTGTTAATGCCACCAACAAACAATTATCTTCAAATGGCAGATGTGAAAGTCTGACTGATTTAAAAAAATAAATCATCCAGAATACATCACTGGAGTCAAAACGACTCTTGTGGCTTTTAAAACCAAATGAATGTGCAGATATCGTCTTGGTGGCTAGACCTGCCAGTCGACCCTTTGCCTATCCGTTTGTGTACACGGCCATTACGATGACTATTATGTGGATCAACTGCCGTCTATGTTGTCAAATGAATTTCTGAGGGGCTAATTGTATGGCATCTTAGCTCCGCTGCTTGATCCAAAGCCAAGCATTTGGACTAATGGAACTGTATTGATTTGTATGCTGCCACGCAGTCTATCGCTCGCTCTCACCCACTCCCTCCCTCCGTTTTACCTCCTTCTTCCCCCTTTCTTGTTTACTCTTTACCCCCTCTTCCTTTTTTATCTTTCTCCACCCTCCTTTCTCTCCCTTCTTACCTACTCCCACAGAGGCTGGATATGCTGACCAGCATCTACTCCATGTCGCCCCCAGAGGGCGGTGTGTGGGACGGCATCAGCGGTGCCACAGACGTGCTGACGTGTGTCTACATGCCAGACGGCCTTACAGTCCAAGTTCCTGTCAGAAGGGACCAGACAGCCGCCGACCTTCTCTCTGCTGCATGCAAGGTTGGCTTGGCTGCCAGTTGCACAGAAATGATGACATGTCACCACAATGAGAGAACAATATTCCTGACAGTTTTGTGATGTCATTGTTTTTTTTTTTTTTAAATCCTGCCATCCAAACTTAATGCAAAGAATGTTTATCTTCAAAGTTCCTTTTAGTTGGAATATTTCAGCTATGGCAGATAACAGTTCAATTTGTTATGAAGTCTTTGACTTCACACAGTCACCCTGAGAATGACTGCACAGGGATGGACACATACACACACATATACACACACTCTTTGCACGCACACTCGCGTTACATACACTTGGGCGAGGCTTTCTTTTTGTTTACCACAAATTTCTCATCGCAAAGTGTAAATTCTGTGAATAATTCACACCTCGGCCACACGACAGCTGTCTGACTAAGCGTCGGTGCATGAAATCTGTCAGATGATTTTGTGCACACGGGCCACTGAACATTAGGGACTCTTGTGTAAACAGGTGAAACAGCTGGACCCGGGCCTGCACTCCCTCCGACTGCACAGGCGAGCGGGCCAGGGTGCGGAGGCTCGATGCGTGGCTCCCGGCGAGTTCCTCCGTGATGTGGTGAGGAGGGCAAACATGCAAAATCACACATAGATACACAGGGCTCTTCATTATCTGCTTGTCTGAAGTGTATTGATATCACCATGCAGGTCAATGATCAGTTGGAGGTGGTCCCAGTTGATGTGTTTACTCTTCACATGCGCAGGCCGAGCGGCACCGGAGACTTTGGTGAGTAGACCACGTGTGTTGACTGATTTAAGTCTAGTTGTGTCTGTATTTCATGTCAAACTCAGGATCCTTTATTTAATCCTTTTCCTGCTCTAACACTCTTTGTTTGTCTCTGTTTCACTCCATCTTTCTTTCCTTTCTTCCTCCCAGGTTTTGCAGTAACAGGACACATTGACAACCAGAAAAACAGCAGAATTTTTGTCAGCGAAGTGCTTCCTGATGACGTGGCATTCAATGAAGGTGCCTGCTCATTTTAAACCGCCATTAACGTTATCACGGCTGATGGACGTGTTTTTTTCTGAAACATGCTTGTTTATTTTCCAGGCCTGCGTCCAGGCGATGAGATCCTGGTGCTCAACGGCCGGTGTGTGTCAGCCCTGGACCTGACGCTGATCCAGACGCTGTTCGCCGAACAAGCCCTGCACCTGAGCCTGAGGCGGGACGGACCCCTGCCGCAAACCGTGGCCTCCAGCCACCAGGCCCTTCCTCTCGAACGCAAGCAAGAGGTCTGCAGCAAGCACCACCGAGCCAAGTCGTCCTCAGGTGCTTAAATCCACGTGGCATTAAACTATACACCAGCTAGAAGCATGTAGCTCTAGTCATTAATTAGGGATGTATTTGTACGAAGAGGGTATAGATTTTACTTCATGGAAGCACTTAACTGCAGAATTGAAAGTGAAGTTGATTAGCGTTAGTTTCAGTTTGTTTGACAGATGGTGAGAGAGAGAAAGAGAGAGAGAAACTGTAGCTGCTGCGAAGTGTTTGGCACACACACTGCGGTAGCGCTTTCTCAGTCCTGTGTACATACAGTATGAAGAAACCATTTTCACAGTTTTCTCTGCAAGCAAGCTGTTTATTTTTTTCTGTGAAAAGTCTGGATCCGCCACAGCTCGAAGTTAACGCCCACTTCAACACATCCACATTTCTGTTTCGTTGTTTTATGTTTTTGTTCACCAATTGCATCATTTTGTTGTGTGATCGGTTTTCAAATGAGTTACATCCAGGTAGATTTGTCTTAGTGATGTCCTTTAGATCTGTGTGAGAACCACATTTATCAAAACCTATAAGTTACTCATGGTCAGTTGCTCACATTACCAGCATTTGCTCGGAATAGTAGATCGCTTCATCACCCAAACCACAAAACAGCCACCACACTTCCGCTGTAATTTAGATCAGTTTCTCATCTCTACTTCCTTAAAAGAGACTCAGTCTCTCTTCACTGTCAAAAGAATAAAAACAGTTGAAGCTGCTCCAGGTGAGGTTTCACAGTTCTGCCTATTCTCGGGGAGAGGGAGATCCAGAAGGGTCTTTTGACCGCAGGCTCATTATTGCTGTGAATGTATAGTATCCTGTCAACTGGGTTTAATCTCACCGCGGATGTGAGGTGCAGAACAGTAACTGAATAATGAGTAAGGTCAGCCATGTCGCCAGACAAACACAGATGATGCCCAGCCGGTAGAGGTACACTTTGTTTGTTCAAGCCTCGCCCTAAAAGGTAAGAACCGAAGAACTTTGTCTGCAGAACATCAAGTTTAGGAATGTGCCAAGCTGACTTTTTCAGTCCCGAACCCAATACCTGGGCTTTGGGTGGCAGCAGATCTCAGACCAGTGTTTCATTAATAAGCTGTATGCTTCACTGTGTAAAAGTGACTGGGATAATTGTTTTATGTGTAAGGCAACATCAAGCTTGACTTATACATTGCTTTCTGAACACGTAACAGAATTTCAATTCATTGAACAAATAGATCAGGAATGGTCATTCATATGCAGTACACGAAGCAGTGGGATGGGATTTTGGCATCAGAAGTGTTCAGGTTACAAGCAGGCTTTGGTTGTGGCTGTGTAGAGCGCAGAAGAGGCGGTACGGAGGCGGAGTGCCCGAGATAGACAAAAGGCTGCAAGTTCTTAAAGAGGCAAAGAGGGATGAGTTAATTTATTCATAACAATTCAGATTTCTCTGTTTGTTGGTGCTTCCTCCACCACAGCCGTAATTGAACACTGAGGGATTAAACACTTTGAAGGCCTCATTTATAGAAACGTTGTGATCAAAGTGCCTGCAGTTTCCTTCTCCGTCTCTGGAGGGCGTATGATCCCAGGCAGGCTGGTAAGGAGGCAGGGAGGTAAAAAGCAGACAGTGGGGAATTAAGGCTTCTCTGACACAAATTACGCAAATGATTTCATGATGGCATTCCTTGGAGGAAACTGTCTGTCATCTGAATTAATTCAGCCTCATGCTCATTCAGATAACTAGATATCTTTAGAAACTCTACCCATCAATATATCAGTCAGGCATTTGGTTATCGATGATTGGCATCTCAAAAGGGAGAAGTTCAACTCCACAGGGGGTCCAGAAGTTTTCTTTTGTTTCCTGCTGTCACATTGGCCTGCCTCCCAGGCTTCAGTCAGTCTTTTCATGTGCCAACTGCTAGAGAGTTTGTCCTTGGGACCTTACATTATAGAGAAAAGTAGCCTGGAAATTGTTTTCAAAACATTTAGTTAATCTGACAATGTCATCCTTGTCAGGATGGTTTATGTGCAAATGTACATTTCATTAAGAAAACTAGCGGTGAACTTTATCTTCATCTTGTTTTAGGCTTTTTTCTCAGCCAAACAAGGACAGAGATAACAGAGTCTTTCATTCCGATTGCCAAAATTTCTTTTTTGAGATGATTGAATGCCATTGACATTTTTAGAAAGGAGCCATATTTTAAGTTCCGTGTGACTGGCAGGCGCCCATGATGGTTTTAGACTCTAACTAGCCAGCATTGTTCGGTAGCATGGTCAGTAGAAGGATATGCTTCAGCAAAAAACACTATAGTGAAGTTGCAGTGGTGGGTGGTATATAACGCTATCACACACACACACACACACACACATCTAAACTTAAAGTTTAAAATGTCCTCTCTCTCTCTCCAGATGTGTGTACTGCAGCTGCTGATACTGCTGAGTCCCCATGTGTAGGACAGGAGGACGGTCACTCCCACTGCGCACACAGGCCTGTTCAGCACAGCAAGGTAGGAGGGGCTCAAGTGCTAATAGAAAGAACTTCCAATTGTCTTGCTGCTCTCTCTCTCTCTCTCTCTCTCTCTCTCTCTCTCTCTCTGTCTCTGTCTCCCCCCCTCTCTCTCTCCCCCTCTCCCCCCTTCCAGGTTTGTGTGTGTGAATAAAAGTGGGCCCATCATCGATGGTGTGTCTGTGCCCACTCACAGTGGCAGCTGTGGATTTGTCAGAAACCAGACTGGCACCAATTCATTGCATTACCATAATTAGAATAAGCCATCATAGCCACCAGGATCAACACAGCTTATTACTGTCATGCAGACAGGATGCAGACTGGGAGAAGGGGCTGTGCCCACTGCTTCCTGCACGCACACACACACATGCGCACACATACATGCACACACATGCACATGACAGCATGCATACCCGTGGGCAAAGCAGAAACTAATATTCTGTCATCCTCACCGTCAGAAGTACATATCTGTCATTATAATAAGAGTTACAGCAGACAATTTGGTGAATATATTTAAGACGGGTAGACGGATATTCCTGGTGCTCATCTCTGCCTTCATGGTCCAGACTTTCCTCTTAGACGCAATATAGGTACTCTACACTCTATGCAGCTCTAGAATTCCCTCTCAAATCAGTTTAAGAGAAACATTTTCTCTATAAATATGCCAAAGGTTGCCCCTAATGAGTTATGGCAGATTGCCTGCCTATTTCTGTCCTGTCTGTTGTTGAATAGGGTCAGGTTTTTGATATGTAAACCAACTTTATTGAAGTCATTAAACTGAGCATGAGCCTGTCCCGTTGGGAATTCCGCCTCAGCGCTTTGGTAATGTAATACGAGAGAGAGTGCACGCCGGTGTTTATGGAGAGCAGTAATGAGTGTGTGTGGTCATCACGAAGAGCCGTTTGGTAATGATGAGTACGTGGCTGCTGTAGGCGTGTGTGTGTGTGTGTGTGGTTTTGTGTTCATACATATTCCCTTCTCTTGCCACCGTTCATCTTATTTTTGGTCCTCTTTATACTACGTAGTTGTTGTTTACAATGTGTGCGCATGCTTGGCACAGTTTTATCAACCTGCTTGTTATGCAACATGGCAGTCATGTGTTTACATCATCAATGATTCATTGGTGGTAAATCCAGCCCAAATACCCAGAAACCATCTCTCTAATTGCCGTTTGTTGCTTGCTGCTGATGCCTTATTCTAATTGCCAGTGTCACAAGATGCCCAGCAGTATTTGACCCGAGGTCAAAGAGGTGGATTAGAGGGGACAACTAACCCTCTGCTCCTCTCTCTATTCTGGCTCTATTCGTCTCTTTTTGTTTGCCTGGCGACACAAGTCAGTCCCACTGCGCTGGGATCTGCACTGCACCACTGCTGCCGCTGCTCAGCTCCCTGCCGTTTGTCTTTTACTGAGGAATGGATGGTGGGTGGGTGGGTGGTGTGTGTGTGTGTGTGTGTGTGTGTGTGTCACTGCATACATGCACATTTGAGCCACAAAAGGAGAAAAGGCTCTCTGCTTCTAATCAGAGGAGAGTCAGCCACTGTGAAGGCGATATTAAAAAAATAAATAAAAGAAACTCAGGGTGAGATATCTCTGCTGGTAAATCACATTTTTGCTGTTACGAAGAGCGGAACTTAATCATCACCCGGTCATCAGTTTGTTCTCTGGGGCGGGGAGAAAGAAATCACAGAGTCGCAGGGTGGAGAATCAGCCATGTATCAGCATACAGGCACACACATGCGTGCACACGCCGCTCTGAAAGTCAATAGAGACGGATGGGAGGGAAGGGCTAATTTCAAGCCTCTTGTCACACCTTATAATCAGCCGCCTTACTAGACTGACTACCTTTGATTAATTGATGCGTCACATTCCAATTTGCGCTCGTTACACAAGAGCAATCCGAGTGTGTTTTTGACGTGAAGTGCTTACTAGGCATAATTATCAATGTTGTTTATCAGCGAGATACTGATTGTGAATCCTGGACCTGAGATACATTTGGCTATTGAGCGCCGTCGTGATTGGTTTAACGCAGTGTTGTGGTATCATTATGAGCTTAACCAATCGATTGTGGCCGTCAAGTGAATTGGTCCCGGAAAACTCCCACAAGGTTCCTCAAATTGAATTGATTCAACATGCATTGCACTGGTGTGGTGATGTAACGCAGTCATCAGGATGCATAGAAGCAACATGAGAATAGCTGCTTCCATTTTGTTTATGCTTTACCTAATCTCATCTAGGTTACCAACTGAGAGGCTTGAAGAGAGACTTGATGGGGATTTGTTGTCTGGAAGGTCATTAACACATTCACATGCGTACATGTGAACACACACACACACACACACACACACATCCCATAGCATACCAGGCGATCCCAGTAGACAGATGGAAGGACATGGGAAGTAATCTGGCATGGTCTGGTTTCACCACATGGCCACCCAGTATTGGTGCACACACAGAGGAACATATCAGAATATCTTGAAGGCCCATATCACTGAAACGATTAGTCGATGCATTGATATAGCATTTTATTTGATTATTGAATAATCATTTAAGTCATTTTCAAAATAAGAATGCGTAAATTTCACGGGTCCCAGCTTCTCAAATGTGCATATTTTTCTGCTATGATTGAATAAATAATATTTATTTAGTTTATTAATTTACTTTTTTTTTGTTTACGTTTTATAGAAAATAATAGGTTAATCAATGTTGAAAATAAGGGTGCAGTCCCACTTTGTTTACCCAGTTAAAAACGTAAATGTAAAGCTGAAATTGTTAGTGAATAATGAATGAATTGATTAAGTGATTGACGGAACCTTTTTTGTGTTTTGATGTATTGTTGCTCCTACCATGTTACTGTAAAGTCAAATTCTATTATGTAGTAAAAACCATGATGTTATTTTATTCTATAAATAGCTGTCATATGTTTTACACATCGTTAATTAGCCGGGCCTGTCTTGTATTAAACCAAGTGTTAAACAGTGGACAGACATATTAAGCCTCTTTGCTGTTGTCCAGACTAAATGTTTCAGTAAGAGCATTTACATGGACTCATGAAGAGAATGATACTGTAGCCATTCTCTGTCTGGGCTGTCAGTAAGACAGATTTAGCTTGAATCACTTGGCTCAAGTAGTGATGTTATTATAATGCTCCCCTGAATTAGACGTGGACTGTAGACTGCATCTTATGGGCTGTTTCTATGACCGCGGCCTCTTTCCTTCTGGTCTCTTTTGCTTATGGGCGAGAGGAGTCTGAGAGGTGTTTTTAACACTTTTTTAAAAATGTTTGACTAACAGAAAGTTGAATTATTCTGTTTTCATTCTCTCTATCATGGCCCGTGATAAGAGAGATCAAAGAGTACGATAGATGCCCACAGACATTAGGTTATGGTTGTATCATCTTCAAACATGATCCCATCTTCCTTGAAGCTACAACCATCCCCTTCCAAAATGTAAGAGTTTCTCCTTAACCCGACTGGTGCGCCTGTGTGTCTGAGCGATGGGTGTTTGGGGTGTTTGTGTGTTATGACTAAGCCCATCAGTCGCCATCTGGCCGTGAGCAGGCTAATAATCTGGGCTTACAGCTGTCAGCGCAGTTAATGCTAGCCTGCTCTAGTCAGTCCGTTCCACAAGTTGGAAGGACAGAGTTGAAGATAAAAACTTAAAAAGAAGGAGCAACAGAGCGAGAAAGAAAGATCCACCATGACCTAGATCTGGCTGGAATGAGTGCACCGGTGGTGCCTGGCACAGCCGTGGCCGTCGCCATACCAGTTGGAGCCCCATCGGTGACCGATGAAGATCCTCGTCCGTGCCTATACCTCACCACCTTAATCGAGGTATTTATGCGGGACCAGTCCCCTGCCCAGGCCCTGTGCTCCCTCTTGGCCATGTGCTGGTTCTGGCCATCCGGCTGTGACGTCGAGGGGAAGGACCTGTTTCTGGGCTCTGTGCTGCTCAGTTTGGGACGGTTCCTCAAAGAAAAGCTGGCAAGCCTGGCTCGAGACATATCTGCCTGCCTGTCCTGCAAGAGAGACGTGAAAGGAGACAAAGAAACGGTAACTATGGGCTGGTGTGCTCCCTGTTGTGGGAGGTTCTCACTGAGGCAGCCGATACTATGAGTGTTCTCACACTTCAGCTGCAAACTTTCACACCGCTCCCACAACCTTCTGTGTGTTTTTGTTCCAATATCACCATTGATGCAAATCAGTTGTTTTTGCCCTCTCTTTGCATTTTATGAGCATTTAGCCCTTATTTTTAAAGAGCTCATGAATTACAGCCCACATTTACAGCATCATGTGGTGTGTATATGTTCGTTTTTTTGCTAAATTTTTATTAGCTCTTGCAATGGCAGTGTAGGACTGTTGATCTGTCCACAGCTTTGGTCCCGACTGAAATATTTCAAACATGGGATGGACTTGGTACATATATGTGCCAGAGGATGAATCCTTATCACTTTGATGATTACCTGAATTTTCTCCATCACCAATACCTTGGTTTATGTTATGTCTGACTAATGAACTAATGACATTCCCATCAGCCTCAGCTGTACTTTGTCTAAAGTATGAGTGTGCACAGGGTAAACATTGCCTGCTTAACATCAGAATGGTAGCATTGTCACTGTGAGTGCGATGCTGACTCTAGCATTTAGAGAGTGTCATGTGCAGAGCTGCTAGCGTGGCTGCAGACTCTTGGTCCTGTTTTCTACCTGTTTATCCCAGCAAGCTCTCTATGGAGCCCTATACTGGTGATCTTTGATTCAACTGTTCACTTGTTAGATTAATGGTGTAGGCAGTTGGGAGTAAGGCTAAAGGTCATGATGTTAGTTTTTGCTGTCTTTGATGTTATCTCAGCAGTATTACAATTAATTGCCTGGTTCTGACTAGTAGTCAGCCTTCATGTAATCACCCTCAAGCGGTCACCTTGGGTGCCTAGTGGGTCTATTATCTGTTGGTATCAAGTCACTTTTGGCAGTTGAATGGTGTTGGTAGTTCAGAGTGCTTTGCTTGCTTCTGAATCACCCAGATTGAGCTTTGTCCAGGTCAGGAAGGGGAGTGGGGGCAGCACAGGGGTTGTCATTAGTTATTCCTTACACTTGTTTGTCATCAAGCAATGATGAATGTTGGCAACAAGCATTTCTACTTAACCCATTAATTTACTTCGGGCATCTTGGTGGAGTAAGAAGTGCGTATAGTGCCAATGTTTCTTTGCCTTGGTAGTGGCAGTCGTGCAACAGCGTGGATCTGAATAGCCTAGGGGCCTCAATAGAATGGGTGCTTTAATCTGAAGCTGGCTTCATTATTAAAACACATGGCTCTCCCAAAGTCCTCCGAGACTTGGAGGAATAATATTTGTTTAGGATGAATAATAAAAGGCGTAAATGGGCTTGACTGCAGCGCAACGGGACCAGCTCTTCCTCGCTACTTCCTCTGCTCTGTCTGATTTATGAGCACGCGTTTCCTTTTATTGAGCTTTGAAAAGAAGATGGCATCATGGCACTATAGCCCACTAACATGGCAAATGAATCACTAGCCTGCCTACCGGCCACCAGCCCTTCTCTCTCGCACTCTCTCTTGATCTCGCTCGCTGTCTCGACAAGGCTGTTTCATATGAGGGATGGGCAAAGCCAACCCCAGGGACACGTCTGTATTTCATCCCCTCTTCTTTCTCCTGTCCTTCCCCACATGTTTGTTTGTATGCGATTGGGCCTCTGCTGGTGAGATGGAAGTCTTTCCCTTTTCATTTGAGCGGCGTTTCATCTGCAAAGCAGGCTGAGCTCTCCATAATGACTCAATTGGAGCATTAAAGGGAGATGGAGACCATGTTTAGTGTTTATCTCGCAACCTCTGACTGAGCTGTGTTTGTGTGTGTACTCAAAACTTGGAAAAAACAATTACTGGAATGTGACAGAAATGACAGTAAATAGAATTTAGTGTTTGCATGTCAAAGAGGGGGGCTAAAGTTTTGCATGTAAACTGCACATAACTAATGGTTAAGTTGTTGAGTGTACAGGCCTCATGCCTCAAACTAACTGCTTGTCAGGTCTGGAACCTCCATCATGCCCACTTTACAACAGTGAATAGCCTGTTGTGTGGACATGCAAGTAGGTGGGATTGGAACGTCTCTTTTGTTGATTCTTCATATACTCACTTTTCACGTGCACAATCACCTCAAATGCCTTTTGAGAAGATTATAAAAATGTGCACATTGGTACTATTCATTGCATTGAGACTGCAGAGATGATGTAGACGGACTTCTTGGGGAGAGATCAGGGAGTTTGTGGGATACAGCGTGGTGAAAGGGAGCCTTTGAGCGTGGCCTCTTTTGGAACACAATTGCCTTTAAATGTGGCAGGACATCACATTGTATGACATATTTTGATGTTTGAAAGTTGAAAATAATGCCACCCCCATTTTCTCTCTCCCTTATTTGTCTGAATGCCCAATATTTAAAAAAATGTTAAACTGTAATTTCCTTGGATTTAGGAGAGTAAATGGAGGAACCATGACTGAATGGTCTTCTTATACGATGCCACACAAGAAAGTATCTTATCTTTAAATCGGAGTGTTTCCTCTTTATGACTTGTCTAAGTAAACAAGATCATCAGTGAGAAGATTGGCTATTTCTATATAGTCAGTTTCAACGTTCGTCATTGGTGCCACTGGTTGGGAGCCCTTCAACCAGCATTTGGAGCTCCAGGGGGAGTTGCAGAGCTTCGTGCCCGACAGCAGGAGTAGAGCTTCACCTCGCTGCTCCGCTGGTGCCCACTGAGAGCCAGCAACAACAACAACCACTACGACTTTTGTCCACAGGGGCCGCCAAAATCAACACCAAATTACAGTACCGAGAAGTAGCTTCAAGCTATTTTTAGTAAATACGAAAGTACAGCATTTGTTGTGCAATACATGTCACATTTTATTCTAATACAAGGCCATAGTTAACATTCCAGCTCCGTTACCCCCACCACTGGTCAGAGCCTCACATTTTTGAGTCAGCCATTCCTGTGTGTGTGGAGGTAACAAACCAGAAGAGTCTGCATTGTGCTGATGCTATTGAGAGACTGGACACTGATACAGCCCCCGGCCTCACCATTCAGATCTCTGGAAGTTACACAGAGGTCACATGGAGCCGAAAAGGAGGGGGAGAACCAGAGGAAGAGGAAAGCGGAATGGGGATATCTGGAGGCAAGTGGACGGAGGGAAGCAAGATTGATTGCAGGATGCAAAGGTATAGATGTAGGTGCTGATGGAAAGAGACGGACAGTGAGAGAGACGACACGGTTGCATGGAGAAGAATTCCCCTGTTTGCACGAGCCAAGTGGTCAGACCGTCCGCTGGTGATTAATATGCAAAACAAGCCTGCAGAGAACACCTTTTCCCTGCTTACTCTCACAGAACTACAAGGCACAGGATCAATGGCTCCTTCCCCATCGAAGCCCAGTCCACCTCAGAGGCATAGGTGTACTCAGTACTGAGGCCCTTTGACCCGGGCCCTGCAGAGAAACTTGCAGCAGTGGACACTAATTAGAGAGCAAGGAAGAGGAGGGTGAGAAAAGTTGGAGAGGGGATTGACTGACCATCACATTAAAATCAGAGGTTGAGGAGGGATAGATAGATCTTCAAGACGTCAAGCCAACTATTCAGTTCTGTCTTGGATATCTTCCCTCCGTCTCCGGAGCCGTCATGCCAGCATCCAGGGGAGGCAGACTGCGCAGGAAGGGGTGCTCGCTGGCCCGAAGGACTAAGCGGCAGGCCACAGCAGCATGGAGGCTGCTCTACAGACTGCTCTTCATGGTGAGCAGAGGATCGGGAGAGCAAGTCAATGTTTAGAGACAATATTTCTGCCGTCATATTTGGTGCAGTTTTTGAAGGGTCCTCTTGAAAAGAGATGACAGACGGTCATCAATATTCAACTATTTTTGAATAGTTGAATATTATCACTGCTCCTGAAACCGAGTGGGTACTATGAAAGTCTTCTTGGATTAATATTGATGTAGATGTGGTGTAATTTCAGTGTGAGTACAAGTTTAGTTTCGGTTCCATTTCATGGTCATTTCTTTGGACAGTTTGGAATGAAACTGAGTGGATTTATAGAAATAAGGAAGTGTACTTGACTGATGCAGCAATGTGTGATGAAACATTTTGCTTTGACATCACAGCCAGGGATCTTGCAAGTTCACTGAAAATGACTTCTGACTGCTGGACACCATCAGAAGGAAACAGAATAGACAGAGACAAAATGACTTAACAGCCTCTCACTTCCTTTTTATTTTTTTTACCTGCAAAGGTTGACAAAGACCTCTTTTTTAAATTGACTTAAAGGTGTACACGGTGAGAAGAGCCAGCAACATGATCCAGAGCTGTCAGCGGTCAGAAAAAACCTGCAAAGAAATTCACGACGAAGCTGTCAGATCCACTTGTCTTTTCCTGGCACAACTGGGCTTTTCTCCCGCCTCCACTGCCTCTCTTCCTCGGCTTTAATTGGTTATTTGGGCTAGCTGTCAGGCTGTGTTGGTGGTGCTGTTGTGAGGCAATTGCAATTCCTGAGTCATGACTGCGTGCCCCCCACCTCTTCTTGTCACGCTCCAATGCAGGTGTTTGCCATTTAGTGTTGATGCAAATCTTACTCAGCTAGGAAGCTGTATGAGAGGTATAACTGTGTTTCCGAGTGTGTGTGCACAGTCAAATTAAGCATATAAGCTCTCTCCTTCCCCAGCTGTGTGTGGGAGACGAACACGAGCCCATATCCTTCCAGTGCGGGGGCGTGATGAGAATTAACTCAGCAATTGAGTGCTGGCGTTCGTTACCGGACAGGCATCCCCTCTCCTCTGGATGCCTAGTCCAAATAAACAGCAGATATGACTGTAGCGTCTTCCTGGCTGGGGCTCTCAGTGGGTTGTTTGATGAATATGTTGCTCTGATAGCCTTAACCTTGGTGTTTCCTTCGGGAAATCTCCCGTCCTCCCGCCTGGTGCAATATGGAGATTTCCCAGAGTGTGAATCAGTGAACGAAGGCTGACTGGCGCTATGGCAGCATCATCAGTGTCCGTAGTAGGGATGTCCCGATCCAGCTTTTTGCACTTCCGATCCGATACCGATATTTTAGCTTTTAATCAAATCAAATCAAACTTTATTTATATGGCACTTTTCATACTTGAAAGTAGCACAAAATGCCTCACAGAGAATAAAAGCGAACAAAACAAAAATGAAAAAAGATATGAACAACAAAGAACACCATGAAACCCAAGCCTCCCACCCCCACAAATATACACACAGAGATACACAGAGACATACACACTCACGCACACACATAGCCATATGCACAGACATACACACCCACACACACAAACATACACATACCCACACACATACACTAGCTGTTGCTGAGGAGACATGGCTGGGCACCGAGATCTGAGGTGAGGAAGAAGCTACCTTTGGGGGCCGTGCACACCGAGAGGAATCATGGTCCATGAATGCAGGGGGCGCCGCCACAGGGACCACCCCAGCCCAGGCAGACAGGAGGCTCCACACCAAGGTGTAGAGCTCTCCAACCACCCGGGCCAGGGCTGTCCACGGGACAGCACCCCCAACGGTGAACCAGAAACAACTCCCGGTGTGGTAGGCCCCCAGGAGGAAACTAAAAGGAGGGGCTAAAACAGCAAAATAATATACAAGGTAGAAGCTAAAAATTGAGGGAATAAAAACAATAAAAACTGTAAAATGTATCAAATTAAATAAAATTGACCCAATAAATAAAACAATAAAAATAAATAAAATGTATAAAACAGTAAAACAGGATAAGCTAAAATAAATAATATAAAATATAATAATAATAAAAAATGTAAGAAGCATAAAAGAAATTAGAAAACATGTCAGTTAAAAGCCTGATTAAAAAGGTGGGTCTTGAGCCTCTTTTTAGTATCGGCCGGTATACATCGGTGTGCTGGAAAACACGGACCGGAGTTTTGAAAAAAAAACTGAATTGGGAGCCCGGATCGGGATTTTCCCATGCAGGCCGATCCAGTATCGATATGCATTTTTTGGTAATATCGGCGGCCGATCTGATCCAAATATCGGATCGGGACATCCCCAGTCTGTAGTGTATTTTGTGATCTAAAATGGGATGGTGTGTGTGTCAGCGGCTGTAGTTATATGGCTTCCATTCTTAGGTTCCTCAGGAATACCTTCCAAATGAGGAGAGGCGCTAGGTGGATGCTGGCATGCACATAAACAGAATAAATATTTACAAGAATATTGTTTCCTATTAGCTCAGCATTGAAGATGATGATTGTTGGCAAAATATATTATGTACTTCAATTAGAAAGAGCAGTAGTAGGTTTATACTAAACGACTTTATTATAAGCATACTAAGGCCGTTTTAGCAATGCTAGCAGGATGGCTATGTCGGATTCAATTTGTCCAATTGTTTGGTTTACGACCAAATGCCTGTAAAAACCAATGGAATCCCCGTCAGCTCCAGCTGCACTCGATGTTTAATGCTAATTGGCAACACGCCAAAACTAAAATGATGAACAAGGTAAAGATTATACCAACATCGCTCCACCAGCGGAGAGGGAGGCATCAACTCGCCTCATGATTATCACCCCCCCCCCCCATTTAAATGGTGCTGTGGGTGGTGGATCACTTGAAAGAGCCCAGACATGCAAAGATGGTGTGCCTCTCTTTCTTTTCTCTCTTTCAGTCTGTCACTCTGACTGTCTACATTGCAGCATTGGTGGGCCGTCTCTGGAGTGACCATGCTATAATGAGCTAGCTGATGAGACGCAGGCTTATTATGGAAGCCTTGATTGTCTGTGGGCTCTGTGGGGGTGGATGGGGGGGGCTTTATGGGTGGTATCTCACACTAGTTTTCAGAGCTGAATGACTCGGACAAGCTTTGCACGCTGTTCGGAAAGGCGTCCGCGTATCGATGCCTTCAGTGTCGGAATGAAGAGCGCATCGATCCGTGTGTGTTGCTGTACAGGCTGTAGTGGTGAGCTGCACTTGAATGCCTGCTCATGCGATACCCCACACAAACACGTGCAGAAAGGCGGAGAGTGCTGAGCAGCTGTTTTGCCTGCCATCGTTGCCACCCCACCGTGCTGCGTGTTTTGCTGTGCAGCAGATTGGAACCTGCTATTACTGGCACTTATCAGCCTCTGCTGATTCTAGTGACTGGCCACTGATTATATCTCTACATTGTGTCGCTCGCTCTGAATAAAGACGGCTAATCATCTAGCAGAGGTAAGGGTAGGTGATGACGTAGAAGCCTGGTTGTGAAGAAACATTTACTGTATGGTGCTTGAAAAGCATACAGTGCAAATCACGAATTTTTTTTCTCTCGCTGCTTATTTGTTATAGCCCAGGGAATAGAACAGATGAGCTGATAATGGTTCATTTTCTGCCACAGTTGCTCACAGACTACAAATCTACCCGCCACAGGCAAGACTTCACAGTGTGGTGCCTACGGCTGATGTTAATTTCCCCACCCCAGGCAATACAGTCCAATAAAGCGATGCAGATTAGTTTCTATTGAATACCTCTGTAAAATGGCATGCCGATGCGCTGTTCATTGGATTCCTATTGGACCAGGTTGGAGGAAAATACACTTTTTGCTAATGAGCTAAGTTTAGAAAATGAGATGCTTGTAACCCCCAACCCCCCTCTCCACAATACAATCTATAACAAACGAATATGTGGCCACTTGGGATCTCATGGCAAATAAACATGTCTGGAATTGGTGTGACATAAAGCGGCATAACTGTCAATTATGGGTTAGAGGAATAATGTAATGTGATATAATGCTATCTGCTCGGATATCCAGTTAGTCTTTCAGATGCACTCCAAAGTCTTTGATGCAAAGCCAATTAGCATAGAGTGCATAACTAAATCTCCATAACACTCCCCAGGAGAAGCACTGGCCGTGTACAGTGTGGAATTGTATACATCTGTATTATTATTTTTACACAGCCTTGGAGCTGAAATCATTAGTGGTCAATAGTCAAATGAGGATGATCAAATATTACATTTTTTGATAGATTTTGCACACACGCCCGTGTGTGCATGCGTGCAATGCAGTTACTTAAAACTGTGACTTGCTGTCATAAGCCCTGGAATGCCTAACCTAAATACACCCCCTTACTCTCTGCCGCCCCCTACAGAGCGTGGACACGGTGTGCACTCTTTACCAGTCCTTCCAGGACGGGACGGGTTCAGGCGCTGGGGGTTTGATGAACGACACCAAGGAACCTCCAGTGAGGCAAGGAGGGGAGTTGGAGTCGGTTCCCACGCGAGAGGCCGCCCTGCTCCGACCTTGCCCCAGGCACATGAGCGCCACTGAGAGGTTGCGCAAGGTCATCCAGGAGCTGGTGGACACAGAGAAGTCCTATGTCAAGGTGAGATGCCTGCTCTCATTTCAGAATTATTCATAAGAAGCTATCATAAATATTTTATTGAACTTTATTTGATATCTGTTCCACCGTCCCATTTTATTACTTCTCACTGAACTAGCCATGTTTTATTGGATACATTATCATGTAAAAAATAGGTATCGTCAAGTCCTCAAGGAAAGAATTGATATTAATGTTTTTTTTATTGAGAATGGTATGAATCTGATCATCTTTACTTTCAAGTCTGTGCAATAAATATGTAGCAGCAGCCAGATAGCTTAGCATGAACTGACTGGCAATTATCCTTTCAACCTCTAAAGGTCACTAATTTCAATCTCACGACCGGCGCGATCATCTCCCTCCCTCTCCCTCCCCTCCCTGGCTGTCTGAACCTCTGCGAACCAACAGATCATTGTTACGAGCGTCAGAAAGAAAATAGAAGAAATCGCGCCAGCACGAGGACCTTGCTCACTACCACCACCTCCTCTCTGACTTCACCTCAACTGTTTCGGCAGCTAAATCTGCCTTCTACCTGGCAAAGATCAACTCTTCTGCCTCCAACCCCAGGAAACTCTTCTCCATGTTCTCTTCCCTCCTCACCCCTCCTACCCCTTCCTCCCTTACTGCTGATGACATTGCAACTCACTTTACCAAGAAAGTAAATTACATCAGCTCCTCATTCACGCCTATTCCCTCCCAGAAGACATCTCCCCCAACTCTCAACTCGGATGGTCTTACCAGCTTTACCCCCCTCACCTCTGAAGATGTTCATGCACTTGTTACATCTAACTGTGCCACCACCTGCTCCCTTGACCCGATTCCCTCCTCTCTTCTCCAGGACATCTCACACGACATCTTGCCATTCCTCACCACCCTGATCAACTCCTCCCTCACCTCAGGTGTCATTCCAGCAGATTTTAAGACGGCTACTGTGAAGCCTCTCCTTAAAAAACCCACCCTAGACGCTACTGACATCCAAAGCTACAGACCTGTATCTCTTCTTTCATTCCTCTCTAAAACCTTGGAACGTGCCGCCTACAACCAACTGTCACCCTATCTCTCGCGGAACAACCTCCTAGACCCTAATCAATCAGGATTCAGGACTGCTCACTCCACTGAGACGGCCCTCCTCACGGTGACCGAGTCCCTGCAAAACGCCAAAACCTCATCCAACTCCTCGTTCTCATTCTCCTCGACCTATCTGCTGCATTCGACACAGTCAACCACCAAATCCTCCTCTCCACTCTGGCTGAACTTGGCATAACTGACTCTGCTCTCACCTGGTTTACATCATACCTGACAAACCGCACCTTTCAAGTTACATGGAATGGCTCTATGTCCAAACCCTGCTCTCTGGACACGGGTGTCCCTCAAGGCTCAGTATTAGGACCGCTTCTGTTCTCACTATACACCAGATCACTAGGTTCTGTTATCACAATGCATGGATTCTCCTACCATTGCTACGCAGATGAAACCCAACTGTTCCTCTCTATTCCCCCGTCCTCTGACGCTCACATTGCAACTCGCATCTCGGACTGTCTGGCTGACATCTCTGTCTGGACAACTGCACATCACCTCAAGCTTAACCTGAATAAAACCGAACTCCTCTTCATCCCAGGGACAGACTGCCCTCGCATGGACCTGTCGGTCACTGTCGAGGGCATCACAGTATTACCTTCCTCAACTGCGAGGAACCTGGGTGTAATCCTCGATGACCAACTATCCTGCACCCCCAACATCCCTGCTGTGGCCCGATCCTGCAGATTTTCCCTCTACAATATCCGCAGGATTCTGACCTTCCTCACAAAGGATGCAACGCAACTCTTGGTCCAAGCACTCCCGGCCTCTGCGATTAAACCATTGCAGCGTATCCAGAATGCTGCAGCACGCCTTATCTTCAATCTACCCAAATTCTCCCATGTGACCCCCCTCCTCCGTGACCTCCACTGGCTCCCTGTTGCAGCACGCATCCAATTCAAGACGATGACACTGGCCTTCAGGGCCATCCATGGAACGGCACCCATCTACCTTCAAACACTGGTCAAACCTCATGCCCCGAAGCGAGCACTTCGCTCCTCTACTTCAGCTGGCCGGCTGGTACCACCATCGCTGAAATCAAACAAATGTCGCTCAGCAAAGTCCAGACTCTTCTCTGTTCTGGCGCCTCAGTGGTGGAACGAACTCCAGACCAATGTCAGGACAGCAGACCCTCCCACCTCGACGCATGACCCACTAACACCCTCCCTCAACACCCTCCCTCAACACCCCCCCCCCCCCCAAAAAAAAACCCTTACCTATAGCACTCTGATCATAGCACTGTTGCTCTTGAAGTACTACTTTACTCAGATGAGGACCTAACACTTGTTCTATTTTTAGCTCTTACTTTATCGGCAATGATACGTTGTGGTTTCTTTGTTTCCTTCTTTTGACAAATGTACTTATTGTAAGTCGCTTTGGACAAAAGCGTCTGCTAAATGACCTAAATGTAAATGTAAATTATAATTGTTTTTAAAAACAACAAGAGGTTGTGTGGTTGAGACTCAATGATGTTACTGCTCCTAGTCAATAAATAAGCTTGCACATAACCCCTTAAAAAAACACTCTTGTTTTTACGCTTTGGCTTTTGCACAAATGGAAAAAAGAGAGCTATAACATGCCAATTAGTGGTGTTGGTCGATAGATTTTTCTTGTGAGTTAGGCTAGCTGTTTCCAGACTTTATACACTGCTGAATTAACAAGCTGCTGATTCCAGCTACATTGTTAACGTACAAAGATGAGGGTCATATCAATCTAAGCCTTAGCAAGAAAGCGAATAAGCGTATTTCCCAAAGTGCTGAACTTTTCCTTTTAATATGAGGTATTAAGCTTGTGGGACATAAACAACCAGATGAAATGAAACAGAAGCTGTTTCCTGTGTCACATCAGAGCTGCCCCCTCCTCCTCTAGCCTTATCTATCTTCTTCCCACCCAATCGTTTTGCTGCGCTCATGTTTTTCAATATGACCTTTTCCTCCCTGACGCACATTAAGGAGCGACATTCATGATCTTCTTGACTGTGCAACACTTGTCATGTCTGGTATTTTCTCCCTTTCTCTTGCATCGCCTCGTTTTTTTCCTTCACTCCTACTCCCGTTCCCCTCTCCTCTTCAACTTGCCGTTGATTTGTAATTGAGTGAGGCGATTGTCTTCCCACAGTGCCTTGATGCAGACCTGCTCGCCTGTATCCATGCACCGCGAGCGGTCGGGGTAGTTTGGGGAGGAGAAGGAGGAGGGGAAAGCTCATAAATCAACCTAATGAGAATATCTCCAGTGATACCAAGACAAGCTACAGCCACATTATAGTGTGGGGGGGAGGAGGGGAGATAGAGGGGTAGGATGAAGGAATAGGGTGAGGTACTGCGGGAAGGAGACAATTGGAGGTTATAAATAGAAAGATAAGTAGTGATTTGATGATGAAAGGGATTTTAAAGGACAGACAGGTTAATGTTTCCAATACTGTGTCTCTGACCTTCCTGTTTGTTTTCTTTCACACAGGACTTGGCCTGTTTGTTCGAGATCTACCTGAAACCTCTGCAGGATGAAACCTTCCTCACTTTGGATGAGGTAGGTGGAAGGTGTAGCGTCCAGAGGGGTGTCCTGGGAGGTGTAGGGGCTATATCGAACATGGGATTCATTGAGCGTTTATTATCCGGAGGGGATGTCAATGAACTCTGCTAGGCCATATCTCCCTCATTAACACTGTGACTGGCTGGAGGACAAATTAGTATTCCCCTGCACTGACCTTCCAGCGTCCCACTGGGCCACACTGATAAAGGCAAGTTTAAGAGGAAAGCCACCCTTTCAGCATTCACCTCAGATGCACACGCCACAGTACAGCTGTCTGCTGATTTCAATGCACTTCTATCATTAATAAAGCGTGTTTTTCCTCTAAACACCTTAAATGAAGCTGTTATCGCGTGTTCCTGTGACAACACATCGTAGTAGCTGCAGCATGCTAATGACCTCAGTGTTGCAGATTCCAGCCTTGTGTGCAGCTCTGTGACCTCAAACACAGGACGCCTATCGCAAGACACACTAGTCGATAGGCCACTGAGCACTGGGGCAAATTAAACAGTCATTATGTGACAGCGGGACGTGTCCAGAAACAATGGATAAGAACCTGTTAGCCCCCAAACGGCTTTTAATGAAGGGAAGTGCTGACCCCGGGTACGCATGTCGGAGAGGGCGTGTTAGTCAGTGGAAGTTTGTTCATGTGGGTGCTAGCAGGGCCATAGCTTGTCCCTAAGTGCCTTTGACAGAGATGAGCCATCAGACTGGAGGTTTTATATCACTCCAGGGTGCCTGTCTGACTGACTCTTCTGAATTACAAGCTCATATTCCTTCACTCCCTCACTTTTCACCCCCTCCCATTCCTTTCTCTGCCTTTTCCTGTCATCCGTCCTCATCCATCACCTTATCACAAATTCCATACAACCGTTCCTTTCTTCACCTCTTTCTATCCATTGTCCAACTCCCCTTCTAACGCCATTCTCCTCCTCCTCCTCAGATGGAGAGTCTGTTTGGTAGCCTGCCAGAGATGTTGGACTTTCAGAGGGTCTTCCTGCAGACCCTGGAGGAGAGGATTGCCTCCTCGCCTGACTTCAGCACTCTGGAGACCCCCTCACAGTTCAAGGTGAGATACACACATTGATTAAATGTCCAAATCTTCAGTACAGACATGTACAGAGCAACAATATTCTCAAAGCAGGTGATTTTAGCCACTACGCCAAATAAAAGTATGATCTGACAGGAGCATCGCTGACTGATTTATAGCGTTGACATGACGGTGTGTGGGGTCTATTGATCGAGGCAGTGCTTCACTGGTCGGGATTGTGAGCCGCTGAAAGCTAGAGTATTCAAGGGGATAGGGAAGAGAGAGAGGACAGAGGGGGCGTTTGGATAATCTTCAGAGAGAGGGAGGACATAGTGTATTGGTCATGACTGCACATGTTCACACTCTTTCATGCTGTCTCTCACTCCCTGCCTGTGTTTTCCTCCCTCACACCCTCTCGGTTGACAGAAGCTGCTGTTCTCTCTTGGGGGATCGTTCCTCTACTACGCTGACCACTTCAAGCTATACAGCGGCTTCTGTGCCAACCACATCAAGGTCCAGAAGGTCCTGGAGAGAGGTACAACACACACCTCAACACGTGGAGAATACACGGCAGCCCGAATACCCTCCGACCACACAACGTGAAATAGATAGACTATAATAATCATATCTGCAGGCAAAAACTGATTCAAAGTGTCCCACATCCCTGCTAAAATGCAGCTTCCTTGCACCTATGTTGCATCAGAGACACCGCACGGCACTCACCGTTGAAGGTCTGGCCGTCTCTTTTGGGAAACAAATCAATTATGCAGGAAAGTAAATGTCTGAGAGGGTGGGTGACAGTGAGGTGAGTGAAGCCCCGTATAGTTTACTGCAAGCCCTGTTCAATCTCCATCAACATGCAAAGACACACACACACAAAACATTACAATTGGGAGAAACGAAATCCACCTCTTAATTTTTAGAGTTACGGTTTTTAAGCTATTCCCTGTTTTACAAGCATGTGAAGTTTTAAACAAATACATGCATTTATTAACACACAGACTTTGAATAACCTTGTCCAGAGGGACCGTTACAACCCGAGAGCCTTAATATTTCCTTGCGTTGCTCTCGGCATGTGACAGAGTAGAAATTTTAACGTTGATTTGTGTCTGCTACGACGCCGGCCTTTCTGCCACTATTCGGGAACGCTGCCCAGTGCAGGGAGGAATGTAAGAAGATTGGGTTCTTTGCCAACATGGGGGATGGGGTGAGCAAATTGCCCTCCAGTGCTGCTTAAATCTGCCCCATTACTCGAATTGTGTGGGCTTTTCCTCGAAGTAAGCAGCATGATGGATATTTAATAGGATTAAAAGTAGAGGAAAAAAACACTCAGAAAAAGTCCCTGATGGGTCAGAATTACCTTGAGGAGAATAAGGTGTATCAAAGCAACGCTGGTGCATGGAAGAGTTTTCTGCACTGTTGACTATTTTGAAAGTTTGTGATATTATGCCACCATCAGACTAGAGGAAGATCCTTGTCTATACTCCTTCAAGGAAAACCCTCCTGTGAGTTCTGCAAGATGCACTGTTAAAACCTAAATATGTGATGAAAACAGAAGGGGTTGATTTTTGGAACATATATAAATGTGTACACACACAAACAAACCAGTGCTAGAAGTGGGCCAGTAGTCACTGGTACTTGAATTTAATGTGATATGTGTAAACAATCAAATATTTATTAATTATATCCAAAATGATGTGAAATTGCTTAGTTGTAAGTCAAAATCCTCGTTCCTTGTACGACCACCACCAAATACAATATCTCAGTATATCTTTTATTCATTGTAGAAACTCAGAATGTAAGAATATTTGGTTGTTACCAGTCGCTACACAAGTGAATGAGGGGACTATTTTTTTCGACTTCAAGCACTGATACATACTAACTGAACATGAATAGATGCTTCATAGCTTACTTTATTTTTTAATTTTAGGCAGGGCTTTACTTTGGATTTATATGGTAAAAATGCTGACTTTCATATTCAGATATGACCTGAGATCTTGGCATCTTGACTATTGTTAAATCTGTAACCAGGGCCAACTCACCACAAAAATGTCTCCAAGTGAAGGGAAAAGTTGCCAGACTCAAAAGTACTCTACTTATAGAGTGCATACACCCTATTCTTTGACCAAAGCTTTAAATGGCTGGGTGAACTGCATTATTGCTGGGTCACTCAAGCTATTATTAGAAAATGTAGCACACTAATTGCACAGTACAGATAAGAATAGCCAAGTATAACAAGGTTGATAGTTGCACATTCCACACACAGATTATATAGTTGGCTCAGCGGCGTCACAACCAGCTGATCCAAGGACACGGAGAAGAAATCTGTGGGAGTTTGTCAACCCTTAAAGTAATTATATGCCCGTCTCTGCCATTATCATCATCATCCCCCTCCCTTTCCAATCATGCCAAGGGCCCTGGGTTGCCTTAGTTTCTCTGTTTATTTGTTGACTCGTTAATTGCCTGCCAATTACTCTGGGAGGTGTCGATGTGGCTGCCTGTCTGTGGCTGGCAGTGCTATAATTAATACATTAATGGCCCCCTCAGTAAGCACCACTGGAGGCATCCTGCTCAGGGAAAATGTCATCACCTTTACAGAAGACTCGATCTGTGTTACACCTGCCATTTCACACCATTTCATGCTATGGCTTCACTGTAATCTAAGAAGTCCAAACTTGATCGTTTCCACCATGTTGTAAATATGACAACTTTAGTATTTAAAGTGGCACTCCAGAAGATTTGAGATACGTTGCTTGTAGCGGCCTAATTGGCGGTAGATGATGATGATGATCACAGCTCTGCTAGTTTTTTTGTCCTAAGAGGTGATGGGTATAATTGATGCGTGAGCAGATGTTCACACTTAAACACTGCAGTGGTCATGGTGGACCGGAGAAGTCTACACTACCCCCTGCTGGAAACAACTTAATGCACCAAGATTCTTCACTGACCTGCATAGGAAAATTTCAGATCTGACTTTGGCTTACAATGCAGCTGCACGTCTCTCTCACTATGTATGCATGAGCCCATCAGTACACATCAGGGAAATGCAAACACCGAAAAGTCAACTACTGAAAGATTCATGTTAATTGTGCATGTGTGTGTTTTTCAGCTAAGACGGATCAGGCCTTTAAGGAATTCCTGGATGCGAGGAACCCTACCAAGCAGCACTCATCCACCCTGGAGTCCTACCTGATTAAACCGGTGCAGAGGGTGCTGAAGTACCCCCTTCTGCTCAGGGAGCTGGTCTCCCTCACGGACAGCGACAGCGAGGAGCACTACCACCTCACCCGTAGGGAGACTTCTACTTTAACAGGCACACGTGCACGCTAACACACATGGGAAGGATGTGCTATAAATATGGGCCATGTTCACACTTGTCATTTCAGTGTCTTGTTGTCATGCCATCATGCCCGGCAGTATTAAGTCCTCGTGCACAAGGCACACACAATGAGCAAATTAAAACCTGCTACTGTAACATCATGAATTGATCCCTGTCAACGCTTCGTTCTGTTGTTGTCCCTGCAGAGGCTCTGAAAGCCATGGAGAAGGTTGCCAGCCACATCAATGAGATGCAGAAGATCTACGAGGATTACGGCTCCGTGTTTGATCAGCTCGTTGCTGAGCAGAGTGGCCACAATAAAGAGGTAGATGCACGTTTCAGAAACGGATGTGTTATCATCAAGCACAGTAAATAGACTGAAGGTTGGTTTGATATGACAGAATTCCCCCATGATCCCTGCTCAACAGGCTTCTTGTTGAAATTAAATATGAAGTACTTATCAGGATCAGTTTAAAAAAACTTCAACCCAGTTCAGTCTAGTATCGGAGTGGGGGTGTTTAGCTCCTTATGCTGTTTACGGCGCCATCCGTGCATTGCCTCTAGGGATCGCATATATTTACAAATTGATGGAATATTTAGTTACCACCGCAGTATGAATATTCAAAGTGAATGCTAAATAATGTTGTCTGGGGTACAGCATGTTCTCAGCGTTTCTTAAACGGCTCCCAGACAAAAAGAGATATAACGGTTTGCTTGAAAATCAGCTTTCACCCCATGTTTGTATTGTCTGTGGAGCATAATTTGTGGATACTTAGTATGTATCACACAACAAGATGCTCCAGCTAAAAAAAAAAAAAAGCCAAAAGTCTGGCTTGTTAATCTTCTTTCTATTTCTCTCTCTCTCTGCAGTTTTCTTTAACAGTCCCCCTGTGTCTCTCTCAGGTCGCAGAGATTTCTATGGGAGAGTTTCTCATGCATTCCTCGGTGGTCTGGCTCAACCCGCATTCTTCATTGGGTCGCATGAGAAAAGACCCAGAAATGACTGTGTTTGGTGAGTCTGCAAGCTTCTCCCATCCTTTTTGCTGTCACATTCTGGGATTATGTCTCCCCTCCTTCCCCTACCCTCAACCTCCACCCTGTTAAAGGGATCTGGCAATCAATATCTCAACTGTCAAAGTTGAATCGGTCCAAACCAAGCATACCTGGCTTTCTGTAAAGTCACACAGAATTATTTCTGCAATAACACTCAAACAGACTTCAGTGGATCTCAATATCCGGAGCTGTAGTGCTGATACTCGCTTTAAGGCTTCAAGCTGGCATCTGTAATGCGTCTGTGGGTTGCACTCCTTCAGACACTTTCCCCAAGAGGCATTCGCAGTCAAAACTAAGACGCCGTATGTGTTCACTCTCAACAGTGTTCAAGAAAGCGGTGATATTGGTCTACCGGGAAAACAACAAGATGAAGAAGAAGATGGTAAGCATTTTGTCTGTTAGTGCTTATTTCCTCTCACATGCCACGGATGGTGTCTAAGTTATGAAATGTTTTCTTTCCCTATGTGATGACCAGGCCAACTCGCGTTCAGCACTTTCGCACGGCGATTCAGACCCCTTTAAGTTCCGTTGGCTCATCCCGCTCTCGTCGCTGCAGGTTAGATTGGGAAATACTGCAGGTAAGAGGCTGGCACACTGCCACATTATCCCACTAAATCACTCACAAAGTACATCGACTAAATCCTTTTGTTCCTTCTCCCTCCATCCTATTTCCCCACACAAAACCCTAAGCTCATTCTCCTTGCACACACGCAGACACACAAGCAGACACACACACACTCCTCTCCTGGATAAATCCAAATATGGTTTATGGTTTCAGAATGAGATAAGGAGGGCTGTGTGATTAAAAAGCTCTCCTTTATTTCCTCCCTCTCCCAGGAACGGGCACAGAAAGCAGCTGCATCTGGGAGCTGATTCACTCCAGGTCTGAAGTGGAAGGTAGACCAGAGACGGTCTTCCAGCTGTGTAGCAGGTCAGAGATTAAACTATCAGGTGGAATCTGTGGGGATTAATGCTTGTATGCATTCATGGATATTCCATAACAGGGTTTTTTTTTTTTTTACCCGTTACACATACCAGAAGAATGGTCTTTTTAAAGGATAATTAAGGACGATATATTACAGCGTTTGTCTTATTTTTGATTATGTTCTACCCTTTCTATTGCTTATGACCATTGTACAAAATATGTGCATAAATATGTATTTGATCAGTTCAACAGAAGCATAATGCCTTTTAAAAAGTGCAACATTTCAGAAAACATGCCTTTTTTTTGTCAAACATCGATCTGTTGAATATGAAGCTATGGCTAGCAACCACTTAGCTTAGCATAAAGACTGGAAAGCAGGACAAGCAGTTTGCTCAGATCAGTCCAAAGCTCAAAATATGCTGACTGGCATCTTTGAAGCTCACCAATTAATATTTTATACCTTGTTTTTACACTTTGGTTTTGGAAGCATTAAACAAATGAGGTCTTTATGCTTAGCTAAACAAATTGGCTGCTGTCTGATCTTTCATATTCAATGGATTGGTATCATTGCCATCTAACACACATATTTCCCAAAATGCCGAACTATACCTGTAAAGATTTATAATACTTATGAAACGGAAAATGTATACAGAAAATATTTTTTTTCTTCCCATATTCACGGTAGAATGTTTTTCAGTTAAATAATCTAATCATGTAAAACCATTTTTTTTTTTTCATTGCATGCTCCCCCCCATATAAGGTACATTAGCATAGAGTTACCAGCTGGGTTGGCTGGAAGAGTGAAGCCAATGTCAAATATGACATTACACACTGTGAAACTGGGATCCCTCCTAATGAATTACATGACCTGTTTCACTGGGAAACACAATCAAATCCCTCAAACCAATCCTCTTACTCTATATTTAGCTTCTGAAATCAAGTTTACATACCCGGCGCTCATGTTCCCATGCTGTGTCCTCCACAGTGTGCCAGAGAACAAGGTCAACATTATCAAGGTGATCCGCTCCATCCTCCGGGAGAACGTGAGGAGGAACATGAGGAGCGAGGGCACATTGGAGAGGGGCTGCAAGGAGCAACTGGTCCCCCTGCGCAGGACCCTGCCTTCCTCAGCCAAGCTGGGTGAGCGTTCACAAGCGTTTTTGGGAAAGACATTTCTCTTGAGTACCAGGCACTGCTTCCTGGGAAGTTTTCCTATACATGTCAACAAAGGGCAGAAGAGGGATTCTTGCTTACTGGTTTTAGCCTTTAAAACTGTGTAATGGTGTAAAGTATACATGCGCTTTAGTGGCATTTCTGACTTCCATCTCCACATTCGTTACCAGGTTCGACCAGGGCTTCCTGGTTGTATAAGCCGCCACCTGGAGATCTCTCCAGCCAGACTGCGAATCCCAAGCCGGGGCCAGACTCGGACGAGGGGAGCCTGAGCAGTGGAACCTACAGTCTGTCTGGGGCTCCTCCACCTTGTGCCTCCTCTGAGTCGCACATCCTCCCCGTGCAGCAAAACTCTTCTCAGACACCTGGATCAAACTCTCGAGCCCGCTCCACCTCTGCTGTGAAAGAGTCTGATATTTTAAGCGATGAGGATGACGACGGCTTTGGCGAAGGGGGGACAAGGAGGGATAGTGGGGACAGCAGTTCCCCGACTAGCACCATTGAGGTTCAGTTCCTCCAACTCCAACTCTCAGAGGATGCTGCGCCGGCTCCCTGTGTTCAACCTGAGAGAGTGGGGGACACTCCGGAGACCCAACCCAAACTCATGCAAAGACACTTCAGCGCTGTTAAGAGGAAAACCAGCAGTTGCAGGAGAAGCCAGGGTGCACTGTTGAACATGAAAGCGCAAAGCAGGTCACTTGACAGCCAGGCGGACGCAGCGTCGTTGTCGGGGGCCGTGGACCTCAACACGTTGCTGGAGAGAGAGTTCAGTGTCCAAAGTCTGACTTCTGTAGTGAATGAAGACTGTTTCTATGACACCGCTGAAGCAAGTACCATGGACTCTGGAAACGCCACCTCCTCATAGGGGTCTGGATGGACAGAGCAGAACTATACTGTACCAGGGCCACGTCATGAAGTTAAGAAGCACTGACCATGAGAGGGGGAAACCCCTGTGGCTTGATGCAGGCTCTACCAGTGTGTGGCTGTGAAGTTGTGCCTCAACTTAGAAGTGGGTTTAGTAAGCCAGACACTTGTCCGCTGAAAGTGAGGTTTAAATGATCTGTTCTGGTGGAAGCCTATTGGTTGACAGACTCTGTTTCTCCCCCTAGAGAAGTGAAGCGAGGTGATTTCTGTCATAGTGATAATAACCGCAATGAATCTGCCAAGCACTGATTCGTTTCCACGAATTCCTCGCTTTTACTCAGGCTCCTCCCAACAAACCATCTGAGTGATGTATTCCATCCTACCCCCCCCATTCCCCGCAGCTTATGATGATTGGCAGTTTTATTCGCTTTTTGACCTTTTCTTTGAAGAATGGATAGAATGTCCTCAGTCTGTCAGTCCCAAAAGTTAAAAGTCCACAGTGCATATAGATCCATGGGATAGTGAGATGAAATAAGTTTCTGGAGGCACGTTTCACACCGGCAGCAGGCTTCCACACAGAGGTCATGAGTGCGGGGTTGCTATTAATTTGTGTTTGGTGTCACAGAACAAAACACTGCAGGTCACTGCTTCTTACAAATTGCAAAACATGGAATGGCAGGAGGCGCAGAGTGAAGGCTATCACAGACCAATAACATCCACGAAAGGGCGGATGCACTTGTGGCGGTCGTGTCAGACTTACTGAGAAGAGATGATGTAGGCCTAAACAAACGGGAAGGAGACCCACTTTCGCAACCAAGCCTTTTTGCTGTATTTTGTGCACTAAAGTACAATGTTTGCCTATATATTTGAAATATTTTTTATCTGTACAGGTTTTAATGTTATTAATGTTGTTTTTTTTTTTATTTATTAATAGGATTGACAGTGTACAATATATTTTAGCAAACTAACTTTTTGAGTGAAGGCTTTCTAAGGATTTGATCAGTACATTTTGATCCGTAAATACAAAAAGATGGTATATCGCTTGACATTTTTCCGCTATATTTTTAAATGTTGCCTACTGGATTCTGGTCGTCTCTCCCTTAAAATTGTAATTTCTAGTTTATTCATTGGGTTGCGTTTTGAGGGCTGGCTGCTCCATTGAATGATTTAAATTGCAATAATGTTTTAAACCCAATGTTTCTTTTTATGTTGTGTCCTGTGTATATGATCTCTTCTATCTTTGAGACATTTATGTAATCTCTCATACATACTTGACACTGTACAAGTAAGACTAGAGGCAGGAATTAGCAATAAATGCAGCTGTTATTTTTGTAAATCCATTTTGTTTGCCATAGCATAAAGTACACGTTGAGGTACAATACAAAAGGCAAACAAATACTATATACTTTACCTTCCCAGCTCGACTTTACCATGCCTTTAATGCTAGCATACCAATGAATGTGAATGCCCCATTCTTATGGAATTGTTTGATAAATAAAAATGTTATCTGTGAATGATGCCTGGAGAACAATGCTTTCAACTTACCCTTCAAAGTCTGTCAATTCCGTTTTTATGGCTCTTTATGTTCAACTGACAGGTAGGAAGTGTCTCATCTTAGGCTTGGTCCCTGCAGCCTGACTTGCCACCAGTCCCTGATTGGCTGTCATGAGAAATTCTGCTTTTAGAAGAAAAGGTATATCCTCAGTAGAATACATAATTATCTGACAGAAGTGGGCCAGTTACATAAATAAAGAGCTTCACTGAAGTGCTTGGATTTTATGCATGGACATATGTGTAGTTAACCAAGCTTCATGTTTGGAAATGTTCAATTGGCCGAGCACATTTAGTGTTTCTACAAGGACCATTAATTTGTTTTTCAATTCCTTATTCTCTTTCACAAGACTGAAAATACCCAAATGATCAATTAAAGTGGTTTTGTGACTCTTATTTGTTTTCCCACGTATCCGCATGGCTTTATAGTCTCTGCTTTATTTTGAGGCATCTGCTGATCTTTTGGTAACGCAATTACATTACAGTGGGAAATACCCAAATAAGAGCTGAATGGAATTTCATTTGATGGTGCTTTGTTTTATAAATTACTGTACTATGACTTTTGACATACTTTACTTCATTATGATTTACCATGTCTTCTTCATGGTATTCTATACTATGATTTTTGAGATACTATAGTAAGACTTTAAAAAGACAAAGTAAACATTTTGTTTTAGATGGTGTATGACTAAAGAAAAATCAACATACTATGCCATGACTTTTTTAAACATGATTTTGGACTCATAGACTTTTCCCTGAACTTTTTATCCTATGATATTTTTTAGTTATTACTAGGACACTGATTAATAATATACTTTAGTATACAGATACATTTCATACATGTCCTGGGGACCAAGAAAGCACTAAATTGGAACCAACGACGTTGAGCTATTCAAACTTTTATTCTTTTCTTTTACTGGATAGCCCCAATAAGGAAAACAAAGCTCATAGCTTGACATGATTATAATGATGTTAGCGAGGATATTTATGACATAAAAGTACTGAAGCCTTCAGGGAATGATTGGAAATCTGAAAATAAATACTTTGTCTTGTCAGAAAAAAACTATGTGATTGAAATTGTCAGATGAGTCAGGAATACAGGTACAACATTTGTTGCCTATTAAGTGACACACCCCTCCCTGCACGGTAAAGAGCCCATCTGACACAATTCTGATCATGTGTCTCAGACCCTGAACGGTGGGGTTCAGAGAAACAAAAGCCTGCACCACCAATCAGTGAGGATCTTAACCTCCACAGCCAAGGCCTCGATAGCGTATGCATTGACGGAAGTAGCCCTCCAAAAACGTTGCCTCCCACAGGGACCCTGGTAAAGGATGTACCTCTCTTGGATCTATGAGGAGGATAGTAGTGAGTGTGGTGCCATGTACATTTTTTTTGTTACATGAACTTCCGTAGACCCAAACGTGATCGTGCAAGAAGCCAAATCCATCGCTATGGGCATCACTATGGTTGGATTGTCACTGCTGCCACTCATGTTCTGTGGAGGGACAAACAAAGTTATGTTAAGCTCTGCCAGATAGGCGATGATTGCCCTTTGTTTTGATGCACTCATCTCCCTCATAAATAAGACAGCATGGATTGTGAGATCACAGAGAAAGGCAGCCATTTTCCGTTCCGTGATACTTGAGCACTAATGGGAACTGGCCCCAAGGGGACTGCCTGTCCTGTGGCATGTGGAAGATGTGAACACACATAACAGCTGGTCTTGACATATTGACATGGTTGATGAAGTGTGTGTTAGTGTGGAGTGTGAGTGTTCTGAGGTGTTGGTTGTTTCTATCTCACGGTTTTCAAAGTGTAGAATAATCAGAACCACAATGATGAGTGCCGTGAGTGTGATGCAATGTAGTGTTCCCCTCAGGCCGCATAAACCTGGTTGCCTGAAGGGGTGCCATGGAGATCTGCGTTCCATCGTTGAGTGCCTTTGTGTTGCTGTACAGCACCTCTGCTGGTGGCATGGTTGTTTCAAATCAAATCCAAAATAGACTTAGTTGTTCTAAGGCTGCATTTACAAATGACTACCATTGTCTGAGCTGATTTTTCCTGCGATCCCCCACCTTGGGGTGATCTCAGATAGCAGTGTCTTGTCTACTGACTGTGGGTACATTGCTGTGTGCAGTCGAGCCCTTCCCATGAGCTATGTCACTCTGAGGGGCTTCCAGGACAGAATCATTTGGAAGTTCTGCAATAGGAGCACACGCCGAAGAAGGACATGATTTGTTTTTTAGTGATTAGTCTTTGTAATTTCTTTGTATTGCTTCAACTCGTTGGGGCGAGAGGGATTTGCCCTCTGCTGTGACCACATGACCCAGAAATGTTACCTTCTGTTTGACAAACTGCAGTTTCGACAGGTTTGCTCTGTGAACTTCAGCTGCTAGGCGTCTTAGCAGAGACAATATGCCACTCTCACACTGCTCATGTGTGGGGGAGCATATCAGCAAATCATCAACATACTGAAGGAGTGCACTTCCATGTGTGGGTGTGTATGTGCTCTCTCTCACTGCCTCATTGTACAGACTTTCACAGTATTCCTGTGGGAGACATGTGAAGGTGTAACTCTTCCTCTTGAGCAGAAATACAATCAGTACTGGCTGTCCATCTGCACCAGGATACTGCAAATAAGCATAGGCTAAAATCTATTACAAAAAACATGCACTGTTAGGAGGAACCTGTGACGTTATTGTGTATGGATTTAGGACATTTGGCGCCCTTTGCTGGACTGCATCATTTACTGCCTGCAAGTCCTGTACACATCTCCACCCTACTGGCTCCCCTTTATCTCTAATCTTCTTCACAGGGAAGCTAGGAGTTCTCACAGGAGAGTCAGGGCAAGGCACAATTTCCTGCCTTAAACAATGAGTCAAGAACTGGAGTAATGCCATCATTTGCTTCCTGTTTTACTGGATATTGATTATAACAAGGTCTGAAATCAGACTGGTGTGATAGACATAGGTTGCTTTCCTTGGATCAAGCCAACATTATTTAGTCCTATACAAATGTTTCATTGTGAGCTTTTCTGTTCCCTTCTCCTGTACCCTGTCCCCGCCTTTTCCTTCATGAATGTGTGTGGTGCAATGCAAATCTGCATCAAGCATGTAGTCTGTGTGGAATGTTGTTTCCTGTGCTTCCCTTATCAGGCCTCTGCTCATTGAGCTGAAGGCAGAGGTGATAAGCTTCCACTCATACATAAACCACCTGCTATATTTTGCAAATCGGTTTGCAGGTTTCCATGCCGATGCAGGTTGCTCTGACCCTTGCAGCTATCTCTGCTGTCATGCCATGCAGGAAGCTGCTGCTGCTGCGAAGTGCTCCCCAGGTGGTTCCTTTAGCTTGGCGGACATTTGTTGGTTTTCTCCATTCCACTATGCACTTGATGTACTTCTGTGCAGGTCATCGTATACATCTTCCTGTCTGCACTTGGCCACTGTGATCAAGTCAATTCTTGGCTGGAACATGTCCACACATCTCTCACAGAGTGCAGTGTCAGCAGCTCTGTAGGCTGCATAGTGTACATGTTCCTAAGTAGGATTTGTCAGTCTGAGATTTTCTGCTGGGAAAGCATCTGATATTTTGTGGAGCTGTATACCCATCTTCAAGTTCAGCCATGGTCGGGCAGAACTCTTTGCAGAAGGTCACCAGCTCATCACCAAATCTTCTTCCATCCACTGTCGCCTCAGGCAAATCACCCATAAGGTCCGACCGTGTCCATGGTGGATGTGTGTAAACCATGCCCTCATGTCCAGGCACCTCTACTATCGGCGGCTGAATCACTGGTGACTCCTCTCCATGTCTGAGCAGGCTGGACAGAGGGCATCTTCGTCCTGTCATTGGTCTGAAAGTCTCTGAGCCTGATGCTTCTGATGCAAACGGATCGTGGGGTGACTTCACCTTCTGACTTGGGTCTGTTGGACCAGATTCTCTTCTGCTTCGGGTGTGAAAGAGAACCGTTCTTTTGAGTCCTTTGCTGCATCTTAATAATAACAATAAATTTGATTTGTATAGTGCTTTTCCAAACACAGACGCTTTATAGAGAAACAAAACAAGACAAAGACAAAAGAGAGCAATAATTGAGATAGGTGAGGGGGCAGGGCGCTAGTGGTAAGCAGAGGAGAAGAGATGGGTTTTGAGGTGGGACTGAAATGTGGTTAGGGACTCAGAGTCACGGACGAGTTGGGATAGGTGGGGCTGCTGGCCATGGCTGTACAGCATCTCTTACTTCTCCATGATCGTTTGTGTCATTTCCTTCTGCAGCAGGCTGGCAACGACTGGTTGGCGCTCGGTGGGAGTCGGGGTCTACCTTCTGCTTGACACAACGAGACACAGAGGAGGCCTTCACTATCCCTGCATGATGTTTTCTTTCGCTGTTCTGAGTTTTGAGTCACCACATGTCAAATAAAACCAGTTTACATCGTGTTTCATTCCCTTTCTTGTTTCTGAGTTTGTTTCTTTAGTTCTTCTAGCTGTCATAAACAGAAACTTCCCTTCCTGGAAAACCACATTCTTTCGCACACAAACTCTCTCTCAATTAAATTTAATTCACGAGGCTAAATAATAAAGATAATAAAATACATAAAATACTATATATATATACAAATAATATAAGCAGAGGAGATGGTTTATTAAGTTTATTCTACTGGCAGAGGAATAGACAGTTAGCAGTCAACAATGCACATTCTTTCTTTCCCTTTTTTACAGTGTGTGTGTGTGTGTGTGTGTGTGTGTGTGTGTGTGAAGGTTCAGTTTGTGTGTGAAGGTTCAGTTTGTGTGTTTTGATTCCACTGGTTGTCCTTAGGTCCTCACAGGCACTATCTCTCTCTCTCTCTCACATAGCCTACACACATTTTTCATAATGCTGTTTAAAATGGGTAATATTGAGCTCAGCATGCAAAGAGCGTGAAGGTGATTTAGGCTTTTTTTAAAAGCCTAATACAAGTGTCCCAGATAGCCAAGTGACCCGTCCCAGATTACCAAATTCATGCAGAATTGTCATTGTTGGCACAAAGAACACTAATAGTGGTGCCGTGTTTCCTGGACAGCTCCATTCTGTCTTCTGGTTTGGTTAGAAAACATCTTATCTTGTCTTTGTCTTGTTTAATATTCTTTTACAAAGGGATCGGTACAGCGCAGAGTGCTCAGCAGTTTGAGGCTGACTTTGCAAGTCAGAGAAGCACATCATCTTTATAACCCATCTGTCATTAACGTTTAGCAAAGAGTATGCAACTATGGGAACGTGAGGCTAGGGCCCCAAGGTCTGTTATGGTTAGTCTTACGATGTGTGGCCCAGATCATAATTCTCTCTGATAACAACATAAATTGGGAGCCCAAGGTTTTCACAACTCAGGGTCTCACTGATGGAGACGAGTGTGGGACAATCCAAAACTGATAGAGAGGAATGCCAGACAATGTACTCCAAATGAATGTCTCTGAACAGGGGCATAGGTGAAAGAGGGAAAGGGCGAGTGCTGCATCTCCCCACTAGGAGAGCAGGAAGAGATGCATTCACTACATGGTAAGTTTTTTGTTGTTGTTTGTCTTAACTTTTCAAACTTAACTTTTCAAAATGTCCTCTATTTACTCAGAACATAATCAATGCCTAACCTTAACCATTCGAGATCAATGACAAACCTTAACCGTTCGAGATCAAGGCTTAACCTTAACCATCTTGTAAGAGTTTTGCAAATCGTTGGCTACCATATAGGCACAACCATAATTACTTTCCCCCTCATGTGTGATGCCATTTCTCACCCTCCAATCTCTTCCCACACATGCCATCATCATCCAAAATAAAAGTTTATTATATTAAAAAAAAACACACATTTTAACACGTTTATTTAGGGTAGCAGGGCTCTCTTGGTAACACATGTACCTGCCAAACAGTCCTGCATACCTATCTGCCATGTCGATCTGATGAAATCCTGATTGTGGCTGGAGATTAACACTCACCGATCATCAAAACTGAGTGAATTCTCCCTCGGGCAAGTCAACCTTAGCCTGCCATCTGCCACGCTGGCAGGCAACAGCCCTGCCATGTTCTGTTGATGATAATCTGTTCTAGCGATCAAAGAGGAACATTTGAAACTTGGAACAGCACTTTATTGACATAAAGCTTTAAATAACAACGCTGTGGTTGGATCCATTTAACATAAATGTCATAAATGCTGAAGTCTGTACAAGAATGTATGAATGAATGTAACAAATGTGCATGACATCAGTGCCTCCACTAACATTCATGATGTAATTCTGAAAAGGAAATGAGTTCCATTAATATATATATACATATATATATTAATAACACACACACACACACACACACACACACATATATATATATATATATATATATATATATATGTGAGTCGTCTTGGAGGTGAAAAATTCTAACCACTTTCCTCCTCCCTTTAAACACTTTCTCCCAAGTGACTAGGCAATAGAAGGGAAATGGCCTGGATATGGTGCCGCCATGTTGTTCTCATTCTCTAAATCACCCTGAAAACACTGATGGTTCTTTCAGGTCCCACAGGACAAGGTGTTATGCAAGTTGGATTTGAAGTAAGAACTGAGACATAAGGAGATACTTACTCTTTAAGCGCTACTGTGGGCAACAAGCATGATTTCTTTATTCTCCTCAATACACACGACTCTGCTTTGAATTGTCCCATTCTGCGGCAATAACTGATCAAACCCACAATTAATCTTTTAGTGCCTTGTGGTTCATGTCTCTATCCCGTTTTTTTTTAATATATACCACGTTACCTATTTCTCCCTGGGTGCAGGGTGAAATGTTTTAAAAATGCATGCCTATGCCAGGTGGAAATGTCAAGGCTAAAAGCAGTCTGTTGTCTCTCTGTGCAAGGCTATGTGAGCTTCTCTTGGTTTCTGTACTTTTTTTTTATTCATTTAGCAGGGTCATTGAGGACTTGGTGTTGTGCCGGTTGGCTTGTCCATTAATGTGTCCATTGGTTTATTTCTTTTCCTGGCGAGGTGCTTCAGTCTGAGCTCCTCTCTGAACTCGTAGCTGAGGAAACTGGGTTCATGGCTGCAGACATGTGCATAGGCCTCCACTAAGGCCCTGAACTGGGGTATGGTGAGTTCTGTAGGGCGTAGAGTGGGGTCCACGTCTGCTTTCTGCATCATCTGCTGTGTCAGCTCAAGACGACACGCCTCAGGAAACAACTTTCTAAGGGGGAGAACACATGAAGAAATGATGGTATAAATCACTTCACTCAGGTCACTTTGATATCTTAATGATCATGCAACTTTAATGCTGTTATAAAGTTCAAGCTGAAAGAAATTGTCCCTCAGCGGTTATTTCAAATCTGTGAAGTTAATTGAAATCACACAAAAGGCTGGAGCTGCTCATGAATTGTTAATTTGTTCCATTGCCAGGCTCCATAGTCAAGTACTGTAGACACTGACACAAAACTCATGCAGACACAAAATTCTCCATTCTCCAAGCTGGGCTATAATTTAAGGCTAAAATTCAATTTCTATTTATTTTTGATGGCTCTGACCACGAAAAGCTTCCCAGAATATTCAACTTAGAAAATCCTGTATTTTTTAAAGACATTTCCCTGTTCTTCTGTGTTCTTTCTCTGCTGGTTGGTGAGCAATAATCAATTGCACACACTCTGCAGTACAGATGCTTTTTAGGCGCTTCAGTGCTGGTGCCTCCTCTCCAATTTGGTGCCATTGCCGCCAACCCATTGTAGTTACATAAAATATGCTGCCTCGTCTTCCTATGCCACCTCAATGACTCATAATTGCTGCTCTCTTTCAACACAACCAGGGTTCTTTTATTATCTGGGCCTACATTCACTTCCCTAACAGGCACGGGGGCGATGGGCAGCATGCACATGCATGTGGGCGTGTGGGCTTTGTCACTAGTGCTTCTGAATACAGCTCTGAGCATGCTCCCATTTACAGACTTTGGTTTACGGAAAGCCTCAAAAAGTAGCGACTTTATTCGTCGGAGTTGTGTGTGCTTGACAAAGAAAAGTAAATCAAAAACCATCCTAATTAATGATGACATGAAGACGCAGCTGTTTGAAAACAGGCAATGAAAAATGTAGAGAGAGAATGATAGATGAGGATGAGACTAGATTAAAAAGTAAAAGAGAGGGGGAAAGAGAGGACGGATGCTGTGAGAGCTACATGGAGTTGTATAACTGTGCTTACTCCACTCCTTTATAGCAGTGCTTCCTGCGGAACTGGAAAACGTTCCTGACGACTTTCTCCACCATCTTGAAGGGCTGCTGGATCTGGGGCTGAATCAGAGGGGTGAAGTGAACTACTCCCACGTCCACCTACAAACACACACACACACACACACACACACACACACACACACACACACACACACACACACACACACAGAGAAAGAGCAACGGAGACCTTAAAACTACTTTGCAGAAGAAAGTGACGAGAGCGAGCAGGTAGGTGTGAGGCGAGAGGGGAATGCAAAGTGTGGTGAAAAATGCCGGAGAGAAAGGTTGCCTGACAAAAGACAAGGGAGACACAAAGCTGGACAAAGAGAAAGAGAGAGAGAGAGAGAGAGAGAGAGAGAGAGAGAGAGAGAGGGGTGGAGGGATCAATACACTGGGATAAAAGTAAAGAGGAAAGGCAGAAAATAAGATGACGCAGCATGGCTGGCTGGCGAGCAGGTTCCAGTTGCCACAGTAACACCTGTGCGATGGACCATAGAAACCGAGCCTCTCTCTTTCTCCCTGTCTCTCTCTCCTCACGGCCCTGCATCATCACCGAGTTTCTCAATACCTACGAGCCTGACTCACTGTAGCGCTCTTCTCCTCATCCCACTGTCTTTGTCTATCCGACTCCATTTCCACTTTGGGTGAAACCAATAGAGTATGAACATATATGGATCGAGCGATATGTACATTAGGCAGCCACAGAGCTCAAGTCCTGCTTGACAGTGACTCACTGGACACAGGTATTATGACTTATTGTCATATACCTGTTTTACATCCTATTATGGCAAGAATACATGCTAATCTAAATACTACTTCCCTGAAACTACTGATGTACCCATTGGGGTCCAGGTTCCCCTGGTTGGGAATCACTGAACTACAGCAGAGGACCTGTGGTGGTGGTGGTGGTGGTGACCTTAGCTCCCGTTCCTCATGAGCTGCTGGCTCCTGATCCTTCCTGTGTCAGCCCTAAGCTGACATGACACACTGTTAAAAGAAATCGTGCCAGACTCAGCAGAGCCTAACTCCTGCTCTCGGATCACTTGACTTTCAAGCACATATACAGCACATATACATCCACACATTCTTTGTTCAATCTATTGCATGTGCTGCTTTAGTGATTGAGAGTATATCTTTCTGTGTTTAGATGATGAGAACCAAAAAATATATTCAATCTGAACGAGTGGATCTCTGCGTCTGCAGCACAAACGAGTCCACCATCTTTCAAGGGTGTTTCAGTCAATGACATTCAGTCCTGCAAATTATTTTTTTAAGGGGTACAGAGAGATACTCTAGACCAGAGGTCTTCAACATGGAAGTTACTGCAGGTGACCCCCAAAATTATTTGATCCCAAGCTTTATTTCTTCCAAAAATGTCCAAAAATTCACATTAACACGAATAAAACCTATAATAAGCAAATATAAATCTTCATATTTATTATTTAATGTTATGAGGTGAAATTTTCATGTAGAAATGCCAATAGAGAAATAAAAAATGTTCTGTAAATATATGAATCTAGTTATTTTTAACGGCTTAGCATTGTAAACATACATCATAACAAAATAGTGTTATACCTGGCACTATAAGCATTATTATTGACCGGTTTAATAAGCAACACAATTTTATATGATTTGTAATAGGGGGTCCCTCCACTGTGGGCTCCTCTGCTCTAGACAGTGGGCAGCAGAGTGGAGCAGTCGCCTGTCTGTGTTTCCATGGAAGGCGATAGCCTTACTTCCCTAGTGAGGGGGCACTGTGAGACACTGTACTGAGCAGTAAGAGTCTTAATTATACTAATAGGCTTTGAGCACTTTTCAAGAACATAAAATAAAAAAATAAACATCTATATAAGTAGCTCAGGTTTCATCTGAACGGAAAATAATTTGAGATCTGAAGTGGACTAGGGTCAGTTTTGATGAAAGCTGAGAAGGTATACAATAAGACAGATGTTGCATACTGTACATGTGCGGGTAAGTAAAGGAGAGCAGAATAAAAGTTGTAAATGCCGGTGCAGGAATGGGAATGTTACATAGCAGGTTAACCTAATATTTAAGGACAACTCAAACGTGCAAAAAAACACATAACCTCAGACTTATTTCCCACTCTTAGTCATACAAACACATATACAGAAGTAAAATAAAAGGGCATCTAATTCAGCTCAACTGCCCTGCGGAGCTCCCCGTGCACCCTTTAACGTCGTATTTCTGGCTCGTGTGACTCACTCTCAGCTGCTTTCTGCTTTCCTGGGGAGGGGTTGGCGCTGATAATTAGGGGAAGGAAAACTAAAGTGGTCTGAAGACGCGCAAAGGATTTCTAATGAGCTGTTTAGATTCCCCTTTTCTGTGAACAACTGAGGTAGCGCTCGGAAGCACTTGTATTCTGCAGCACTATCTCTTATCAGATCTATAGATCCCTGTGCTTCTGAGCTTCCTGCCGCAGTGGCGTTTAATAGGACAGCAGCGGCAACAGCCCTGAAGGCTGTGCCATAATAGCGCAGAAAAAGATTCAAACTCCCGGGTCCAGCATTTCATGGTTCGACACGGAGGAAGAAAGGAATGCCGTTACGAGGTGAAGCTGAGAGTGCATGTACTGAACAGCCGTTGAGTAATGCTTGTGTTGATTTTTGTCATGTTTTACACAGTCTTACATTGAACACTAATGTCATGGATTATTTGAAGTGTCAGTAATGGCCTTGGCTTCTTTGTGATAAATCTATTATTAATTCACTACATCTTTTACTTCATACATGACACGTTTTAAATACAAAGGCCATATGGCAGGTGTTGTCAAGGGCATTGAGAGCTGTGGCTGCATCGTTTGGTTATGAACGGAGGTGTGTATTATGAGAATCAATCTCCCCGCCTGTCACATCAACATGTGAGGATTCTGGTAGATTTGACACCTGGATTGCAAAAATGCTTCTATCTGGGCTTTGGCGACGCCAGATCAGAGCACCATCTGTTAGAGGGAAGCAATAAAAAGGAATGTCTTTAATTTCACTCTCTGCTGGAATAATTGGGCCATTTCTATTCTACACTTCATGATTTAAGAGAGGAGCAAGGGGAAAATTCGATATTGGGACTATACAGGCAGCAGCATTTCAGCCATCATCTTGTCCAAGTCACTTTGCTGCTATGATTTATGTATGGCCTTGCTACACGGGTTCACTAGGAACCTCCACCGGAATATATCCTGCTCCCTGCCATTAATCCTTCCCCTAATAACCTCAACATGCAAGGAAACTCCATCTTAAATCACGCACCGTAACCTGGGTTCTCCATTGAGGTGCTATGAAACATGCATTCAAACCCCCAGCCCTCTCGTGCAAAACCCCTAAAATACTATCTGCTGTGTGTGATCCTGAACTGGGCTAGCAGACTGATATATTGACCCCATGTGACAACCTGAGTATCTCTCCCTCGATCAGGTTCTCCTCACCTCCCCCGCCTACACAGGTGGCAGGAAGGATCAGACATACAAAGCAGGCAGAGACTGTAAAAGCTCAACTGTCGTATGTAGCAGGGGAAAACGAGTGAATCATTACCACTACTTTGGCCTCAAAATGAGATTGTTATGTACGGATCAATACTCAAGCTCATGAAAATTCTTGCTCCGACTCTCTTAATCCAGCTAATTTGATTGGAGCTTTATCAAAGACTTTAAACATTTAAATTTACTTTGAATCTGCTTCCCCCCTTAAGTATGGCGGACTAAAAAATCTGATAAATCAACACTGTACAAATAAGGTCTTATACTGCTGATTCTCCTGGTAGAGTCGAAATGGGAAAACATGAGAGATCTCCATCTAAAAGACACACGTCTGCTTTTGTCTGCAACTGAAGACCTTTTCTGACCCATTTAAGTACAAAAAGTCCCACATCTATATTATTTCTGAGTTATATTCCATGTGTTTGACCTTCCCAAAGCTCGGCAGGGTATTATTACTCCAGCGTTGCCCTGTGATTCTTCAGATCCTCGTTCCCCATTTTCCACCTCCCTCTGATGTCTCTTTCTCGTTGAGTTCTCACCCAATGGTGTGTGAGCAGTAATTTTTCATGTCCCTCTAAGCATAACCAAGACGAGATGGCAGGGCCCCTGGGCGCACCACTGTGCTGGCTACCTGAACCGCCACCACTTGTGCTTACATAATGGCAGGTTCTGAGAAAGAGCAGGAGGCTGGAAGAAAGCTATATACAGCCAGAGAATACAAGAGAGAAAAGCTCACACATCCTGCAAAGGGGGAAGAGCTGCATTAATCATGACAATACCTTGAGAAGACAACCTCCATTACATCAGTGGAGGGAGACAGCCTCTCGGAGAGGAGAAGGCAGCAGTCAATGCCACTGAATATACTAGGCTGATGTTGCTGGGGGGCTTTGGGAGGAAGGACCTTGGCTTCCTGTGAAGGCAGCCTAGCGTACATCCCATGAAATCACCAATGGCATGCACACAGGACATTCTAGTCTTAAAATCAGCTCCATGGAGAGACGCTCACGTCATAGAATAGCTTGAACTTTGCCACAAAAATGTGAAATTTACTGGACCAGCGGAACAGTAAACAGGAAGATCATGGGAAAATACTTTTGATGAGATATTTAAAAACACATGACAGCCACAGTTTTCACTTGGGAGTCGAAGCCTTAATGAGTAAGCTGAAGAGATCGAGCCATGCCAGTAATTTTGCAACATGTCACAAGTGTTTTGTCTCGGACAGGTTCGCATGTATTATCTACGGTGAAACTGGACACAGGCCCCGCTCCACAACAAGATCGCATTGACAGCGACATCACAGCTATCACACGACACCTTGCATCTCGGCTGTGAACAGGCCGCCTTTGCAAGACGATGAGCACGGAAAACCAATTACGCAAGGGAGGACATAAAAGAGGAAAATGCAAATTGAACGATAAAAGCCCCTCGCGTGGGCAAAAGGGAGCGTAGCTGGTCCGGCTGTGTCTCGGAGCTATGCTGCGAACAGGCTAGAGAGGTCTGCTGTGAGGTGATAAAATAAAGGGGACCACGCTCATAATAGACCGCAATATCTTCACACATCACAGCATCATACATTTGCACTCACCGGGCGTATGTTAACTGCCTTTTGCTCTTCCCTCCTTCCATATTTTTCTCTCCTTTTATCCACTCCCTCTATAATCTATTTATTTATTTATCTTATTCCCCACAGCAACAACACCAGCATCAGCACTTAGGATCTCATCGGTTACAAGGAGACAGGTCCCACACGCCATACTGTAGTGCGTGGAGAACTGGAATATTTCCCTTCCTGCTGCAAGGTGCCCAGAGAATACGGTGCTGAAGGTCAACACTAATATCACACTGGAGGTAATGTGGTGTGCACCGTCCCGGCATGCTGGCCAGATCTCATTTTAAGAGAGGGTCTCTTAGGGGTAGTTCACAGGGAAAACAATGAATGGAGAGAGCACTGGGTTATATTAAACAAACAGATCAATAGCAGAACAAATCAATTGCTACCAAACTGCCTTCACGTAATGGCTACACATGACTGTGGTCCAACCCGGTCGTTACACTGTAAGTGGAGGGGTAGGCACAATCATTTCCCACAGCTGGCTGTTTTTGCTGATTTGCCCATGCAGCAAAAATAATAGCAACACCCGTCTGCGTTTCCAAGGATATCAGGTCTATTAGTCCTGAACAATTCACCCCCGCCCCATCCCCTCATTTTGTCATTTTGTCCTCTTTGTCATTCATGAGTCAAGGCCACCCTAGCCACTCCCTCCCTTGTAGTATGTCCTCTACAGATAGGAGGGAAGACGGGGTATAAGCTGTGAGTTTTTAGGCTCCTACTGACTGATGCCTCGTGAAGATGACGCCCCTGGGAGGGTCACTTTTGGCATGGTGGGGTAGACATGCTCCTTTGGAACAACACATGAACAAACAAAGCATTGTAGAACACATATTTTACCAGCTCATGTGGCCCTAAAGATAGCAGGCTTTTACTTCTGTCTTAATTAGATTTCCCTTTCCAATTGTGTAGTGGGGCTATCTCTGGAAATGCTTGCATCTTAGCCGTTTCTTATCTTTTGACAACAGTAATGTTCCATTCAAATTACTGAGCCTTACTAAATGGATTATATGAAACAAATAATGCTGCTCTTCACAGCCACTACCTGTTCAAGCAACATTATTCTAGGATGGGAACGCTATTCACTTATCTTAGAGTTTTGTCTATTGTGAATATTCTTCATGTACTTATTTGTTTTTAAACATACATTAATTTATTTATGACTTTGCCATTTTTTTCCATTTTTTTTTCATTTTGTTGAGTTCTTTGACATGCCAACACATTTTGTAATTACGTTTATTTTATATAAAATAAATCATAATAAACAATATAATACACAGAAATAATAACCTAATAAATGTGTAAAAAAAGTACATTTTCACAATAAATAAAAATCTGAAATAAATTAAATAAATGTATTCTATCTAATTATTATCAGGGGGGAGTTGGTATGATGAAAACAGTTCACAGAAAATTCTAGGGATTATTGAAAGTAGCCGTTTCTGGACAGACGGATTTACAAAAAAAAAAGCACACACAACCGGCGAGGGGGGAGAGGGAGAGAGAGAGAGAGAGAGAGAGAGAGAGAGAGAGAGAGAGAGAGAGAGAGAGGGGGGGGGGGGGGGGTGCGCGACAGATAGAGAGAGGGAGCGCTACGGTTATTTCTCCCAGGCTCCGGCCAAGCCTGTGTGGTCGACGGAGCAGGGATGCCCTCTCATACACTGTTGCTAAGAACATGGCTGGCTTGAATGGACCCGTGATCGGGTTGGATTGCCATCGCCCGCACACCAGCCTCCTGCGTCCCAATGTGTGAGTGTACGAGCTCACAGGAATCACTGCGAACACCGTGACGCGCCAGCTCTGCACCAGCCGGGGTAAGGGATTATTTCAACACAGCTTTTGTTTTTACTCCTTGGACCAGAAAACAACAGCAAACATTTAGATTAAGATGGAGATTATTTCATCAAAGCTGGAAGGACATTTAGCCGACGGAGACCACAGTCCGCCTGCGGAGAAGTCCGACAAAATTCTAATAATAATAAAAAAAAAAAAGAAATTCTACCATCACGAAGTTTAATTCTAGAGGCTGACAAAAAAATGAACTGGCATTGTTATCTGAAGCTAACGTCGCGTAAGTGTTAAAAACGTAGGCTCAGTTTAGAAGGTAAACACCAGTGGCATTGAAGTGGTAGAATATACGTTCATGAGGGTGAGGGCACTGCAGCTTTAAGTCCACATAGCTATTGAGCATTGCAAATACCACAAACTCATCTTTCCCTCTTCAATAACAGCTCTATGAGGCTCTGGTAAGGAAAAGGAGAAGGCAGCATGTATAGAAAATGCAACCACAAACCTGAGTGTTTTGCTTACCTACTGTAAAGTCAGCCAGAGCCAGCTCTTATCGCTGGTGTGCTTCGTGATGCCCTTTGTTTCCAGCCAGAAAAGTCTGTGCTTGTGTTGGGTGAATGAGGGGGAGAAAGAAGGAGGGAGCACGAGGGGACCCACTCAGTTTAATTTCTAATTTCAGTCTCTCTCCTCCAGTCCATTGGAGCCGCAGCTGAGGAGCGGAGGAGCTGGAGATTTGACTGGCAGCTGGTAGACCACTGAGGGAGGGGAGAGAGGCGGCTGGGCAGTGGGGTCGACAAGCCTAGCTGGCGCTGGGTGCATGCTGCCTGGCGAGGACGAGGGCTGAGGCGGCATCAACTTGAAAAAAGGAGCATGGCATCCACGGGCATGCAGATATTTGGATTTGTTCTCGCGCTGCTGGGCATCATGGGTGCTATGGTGGCCACTCTGCTGCCCAACTGGAAGGTCAGCGCAGACGTGGGCTCCAACATCATAACAGCGATCTCCCAGATGCAGGGTCTGTGGATGGACTGCACATGGTACAGCACAGGCATGTTCAGTTGCACACTTAAGTATTCGGTGCTTTCACTACCTGCATACCTGCAGACTGCCCGCACCACGATGGTGCTCTGCTGCGTGATGGCTGCCATGGGCCTCTGCCTTGCGTCCCTGGGACTAAAATGCACGCGCTGGGGAGGCGGACGGCGTTCCAAGCGGCACGCTGCGATTGCCAGCGGCGGCTGCTTCGTTGCTGCAGGCTTTCTCTGTCTGGTGCCTGCTTCCTGGTTTACCAACGAGGTCATCACCAACTTCCTGGACTCCAGTGTGCCCGAGAGCAATAAATTTGAGCCTGGGGGTGCTGTGTACGTGGCCTTTGTTTCAGCAGGATTCCTCTTCGTGGGGGGGTCCATCTTCTGTATGTCCTGCTCGGGGAAGAGGCATGGCCCCCAGGACCTGGTCCTTCTTCCTCCCCCTGACAAATTGCTGCTCCAGCAGCAGCAGCAGCAACAGCTGCTCCAGCAGCAGGAGCTACAGCACCAGTACTGCTCTCTCTCTCCATTAGACAATAAGACTGGCTACAGCCTGCAGGACTATGTGTAATAAAGCAGCGCTGTGTACGCTACGGCTAAAGGGAGAGGAGCCTGAGGGGGAACCATCGCGGCTCATGCTACACACTAGGCTCCACTCCAGATGGAGGTGGAGAAAAAATGAAAGAGGAGGGCAACAACTTTGAATTCATTTTCCCTTCTCCTCTATCTTGCACTTCTCCCTTTTTCTGTTTTGCAAGCACAAGCAGTGGAGGTATTCCCAAAGCAGCGCCTTGGAACAAACAGTGTGAATGTGTAAGGAGCCAGGATAAGGTGCTGCAGCATCGGAGGAAGCCGCTAACCAAATGCAGACATCCTTCATCAGTAAATCGCAGAGTGAGAGAGAGAGAGAGAGAGAGAGAGAGAGAGAGTTCCCTGTGGAATGGATTAAGCAAATAAGGAAGCCTTCTGTATATTATTTTTTTCCTTCGCCAAAGGTTTGAATTGAAAGAAAAGAGCAATCATTTAGCTGCTATTTACAATCGTCTGGTACCCTCTCAATTGACAAAATAGGCAATATAATGCCTGAGAAACCTTTTCATGGCAAGCAATTGTAGATTTTCGTACACGTATCCACTAGAATTCTACGAGGAATTGATTGAAAAATAGTCATATTTTTGTTAGCTACTAGAACGATGTTGATATTTTGCCTCTAAAGCATGCTGTATGGAGCCTGTCTGTGTATTAATACAGCGGCATGCCTGGTAGAAGACTGAGACATAGCCACAAAATGCCTGTGCCTGAAAAGCTGTAGAAACATTACCCCGATGTAACTGTTCAAAGAGGACTGTCAGGAGGAGTAGATGTGGGCTGCTGGGCCGGATTTCAAACAGAAAATGTAGACAAACGTTTGCCTGCTTCTCTCTCCGCAGGTGAAAATATGAGAGAGGGGGAGAGAAATTGATAGTGAGAGATTCTCAATCCTTACACAGAGTGGACTACCTGATGTGCTGTTTATATATATATATATATATATATATATATATATATATATATTTCCATCAAAACAAAAACACACTGCCTGTGAGTAGCAGCGACCCATCCTAATCCACCTCCCTATTCCTGCATGCCCTCAGACAAGCACACCACACTCGTGTGTGTTTATGTCCACAGTAAACACCAAGACAGGCCGGCTCTTTGCATGTGCTTTTCACTCCTGTCATCCTCCTCCGCACTGCCATGGAAACAGAATTCGTCACTCAAATATCTGCATTGTCTGGGGGTATGTGGCATGTCAGTCAGTGATTTGAAGTTGTTCAAGGGCGCATCTTTATTTCTCTCGGCATGGCTCCAGGAGCTTTAATCAGAGCCTTTGCTCGCACTACTAACACTAATCCCCTTTATTAGCCTGTTGCATGGTCAGAGGTTTTGGGGGAAAAAAAGGCTCTGCTTTGCTGCCCGCTGCTATGGTATCTCTAGTAGTCTCGCAGAGATCAACGGGTGTTTAATGGTGCAATGGCAGGGGGGGCAAAAGACGAGGCAGAAAAGGAGAAGCTCCTTGAGTCGTGGTCGACTGGGTAGCTGTGTGGCAGGCAGCTTAAAAAAAGCTTTGAGTCATTCTCCATATGTGACTTGTTTTCCAAGTGCGTCAGCAGTGCGCATATGCTACCAGTCTGCACCTGCAGAAGGTCTCGTGTCTTAAATTGCACCCACTTGACTATGCCACCACTCCTCTTTCTCCTATCTGTCACTCTCTTTTCCCCCTCACTCCCTCTGTCCTGTTTGTGCCACATCCATGATACATGAATGTGATCGCTGACAAGAGAAATCTGATGAATGTGTAAGGCATGCACCCCCAACACACATGTAAACAAAGCTCCCACCTACTCATATGTCAGTAGCACTGTCACGCTTTCAGACAGTAATGTTCCAGCATGTGTCTCCTCTTTACTGAGGAGGGATACATGATGTTTTTATGCTTGAGACAGGCATTGGCGGTGATGTATAGAACTGCACATTCTCTCCTCCTCTCTCATAAACATGCAGCCTCCTGGGGCAGAGCAGATGGCTAAGCCCAGCTCGCCCCCTGCAGGCTGCTGCCGGCACGCCACAGGCATCTCTGTGGGCACCAATGCTGGCTCTGGCGGCCTTCTAGGGGCCAGGTTTCTACCCCACCCTGACTTAGCCATCTTGCCCAGCACAGATAGAACTGGCATCCTGACAATAACTCACTGCCCAGGCACCATAACCAATGCAATAAACAAAGAAGAATGTGCCATGTCATCAACTAATACCGACACATTATGTGTTTTGAGAATGTGCCAAATTGTTTCATGATGACACATTTTAATACTATCTGGAGTTTCTTTCCGTTTATTTTTTTATTGCGTTGTTTGTACGTGAATTATACATCAGCAAATGTTTTATGGATTTGTGATTTGTTCTGCCAGACTAAGTCTCAAGTCAACTAGATGCTTGTGTACAGTCCAGTGCAGCTTCCAAGGGTTATTTTAAATCCTCTTTATTCCTCATGTCCCAAAGCACAGCCAGACTTCACCGGGATGAGCGTTCCATTGAAAAAAAACATTTTCTAAATGATTTTTTAACATATTAGTTTCATGAATTCCGGTTCACTGGAAGTCTGTGACAGCTGTACCCAAGTACCTAGGCTTTTAAAGTGTTTGCTTTCACTGAGGGATCAGGATTCCCTCTGATTGTTTCAATACAAAATACAATATCATGTTCATCTTCTTTATAAGAAGACTACTCAATGCACTTTTACTTACTTTATTTGACAGCAGTTTGTTAAAAACAGCTGAGCATTCCTAGCTCCCTGGACCAGTACTAATACATAACACTGGTGGCGCTTCTGGAGAAAAAAAAAGGACCGATTTCTGTCCGATGATCAGCAAGAAAATAGGAGCTAGAGGTTTCTCTTTTTGTGGCTGTGCAGCTTGATCATCAGCACGCAATTTCATTCGCTTATAAATGGCCAGAGTGCAAAGTGACTAGGTCCAAAAATTCTAAAGTGTTACGACTCCTGCATATACTGTACCAAGATATTGATTTATCATTTTGATAACTGCAGCTTATTTTTGTGGATGCTTTAGCACTTCTTACTTTGCCAGAGCATATTTGTGATGATTAACAGTTCACAAGTTCTGATACAGTTGTCTCAATGTGCTTGTGCAAGTAGTTCTATTTTTTACCAATAAAACTATTTTGTGAAAGCAACATGCCTACTGTATGTCGTCTGCGTGTGACTTTCATGTGCTTTTATGTGTCGGGGTGATGATGATGGTGCTGGTGTTCATCTTCCTGCCAAATCTACAGATTGTTGGATAGTACAGGCTGTGCTGAGTGGAGCAGACAGGCTGTTCATATGCACCCAAGCTTACAGCAATATCAGTCCAACTAAAAATGTGTATCCATAAAACATTACTATGTGGGAATGGGTTTTGAAGAAGGAGTTCTTCCTTTAATGCCACAACCAGCCTCTGCCAATCATTCCTCACTGAGATGATGGCACAAGCTACTAGATGAGTACAATAATAGCTCCTGGGAGGTCATCTCAGTTGTTCAGTGTATCTGATACACCGAGTCATGACAGAGCTGCTGCTGAGAATCATTAAAGACAACCACAAAATAAGAATGACTCTGATCTGCAATAAGACAAATGCTAATCAATCATTCTTTCTAGCTATTTAATTGTGAGGATATGCTGCTTTTCTTTTAAGTGATTATAGATTTAATGTCTTTGGCCTCAAGCTGAAAAAAATAAGCACTTTGATGACATTGCTTTGAGCTTAAAGAAACCGATGGGCATTTTTCTCTCTATCCTGACATTTTCCATGTGATAAATTGAGAAAATAAATGTCAGATTAAATTATGATGACAATAAAAGTTTATTTTTCAACTGTTAAATGTCCCACTCAATTTAAGTGATTCAGATCAAAACGGTATGTTTATATAAAACATGCATTTAGGCTGAGATATTGTTATTCAGAGATTTTAAACTGTCAAACATCAGCATTGGCCTTAAGAATCCTGTATCGGTTAGGCTTTAACCCATGAAACTAAGAAAACTGGACACATCCAAACGCATTAACAGGAAATATTATCTATTACAGAAACACACATCTCATCCTGCAAATGTGTTTAAATGAAATGACTAAACAAAATTGCACAACTTGCTGACTGAATATCTCTCAAGTCTTAAACAATCGTTTGAAATGCTCTCCAACTTTAATGGATTTGTCATATACTATAGCCTATACACTTCAGATGGAGTGCTCGTTTACGTTTTATGTACTTTCAAAGTGAATCTGGGCTCTCATTACAGCTGGGATGAGAATGTGCTTTCCTGAAACAAACATGGATTATTCACGGCTCTCTCTCATTCTCCCACTCTTGGTTATGCAACAAGAGTACAGATCAAATAACTCCTCCTCTCGTGGGGAAACGCTAATAAGATCTGCTCCTCTGTGTATTTAACCTACATTTTCCATCAAAGGCTTTCACCCAGAGTTGCCGCTATGACAGATCTGAAATGTGAGGGTGAGGTGAGCGCTTGCCAATTGGAGGTAGGGGTTAATCATGCATCAGGCTCCTCTTTGAACTTCAAATATAGGGATTACTTTACTGACCTTCTTGACCAGCAAAGACCCTTTGCAAAGATCAACCGTAGAAAAAGAAATGTTGAAGCCAGTGAAGCGAGGACTGCACACGAGAGCTTAATGTTCTCCACCAGTCATGTTGGCAGACAAGGAGCGAGATCAGAGCATGTAAACTGTCGAGCCATCGCTCACCACAATTCCATTGGCGATCACCATATTGCTTAAAATACAGCACCCAAATAGCTCTGGCATGTCAGAATACTTAATGTGTGGCTCTTTGTTTGGGAGAGCCAGTGTCCTCATGAAGGTTCGTATTGGACATATAATGTGGTCATCAACGCTGAGGGGGAATGACCTTCCTTTGTTGCTCTACGCTGGTCCCCAGTGCTCATGTGAGGCTGTGGAATAATAGCAACGACCTTGGCTGAGCAGTTAACTGCTGAGAAAGGCAATATAAGCTATGGAGATGACAAAGGAGCGCTTGTTGGAAAACAATGCATTCTGACAGTTCAAAAGGAGGCCTTTTAATATTTCAGCTTTGAGCACAGGGCAGGACGCGTGGCTGGGAGGCTTCAGTAAGCCCAAGGTGAAGGGCTAAATGGTTGAAAGGTGTGTGGACACACCAAAATGTGTGTCTCAAAATGAAAAGATGATTGTAGAGATTCTTGTATTACAGAAGAATACAGTGTATTAGTTAGAGCACGGAAACATAATAAGCTAAGTAAGAGGCATACTTACATTTTCAATTGTCAGTTAAACTTTAGATTTTTTAGCTGAAACAATCATGAATCATGTTACTATGAACTGTACAAAACCTCATAAAAAAACCCACTAAATCCAACCTTCACCGTAAGTCAGCCTCAATTTTAAGTCATGAAATCCCAGTGCATGAAGTTTAAAATAAATGACCCTTCAAGTTAATAGCTTAGAGATTGATGCCTCCCATTGTAGTGATACTTTTTTTTGCACCAACTCAATTGGCCAGGGTTTTTAAGCATTATTCCTCAAATACCAGCATTCTCTTGTGATGCTTACCAAATAAACTGAGCTGAATTTGCTAAACTCTGAACGCTGACTCTCAGCGAACCCGGCACAGTTTCACGTTGGGCGGAACAACAGATCTCTGGAGATGGTCATGAGTCAACTCTGCCAACCTCGGCATTTTGTTTAAGGAGAGAGGAGGAGGAGTATTTTTAGCTTTTCTTTAACCTGGGTCTGTGACGTATTGAGACCAAGCCTTCAGGCATTTACCGCGCAGGCACGAGTCATTGAAATAACTTTGCCCGATACTCTTGATACCACGTCTGACCCCGTTTGCGAGATAGGAATAAGCCTAGATGAATTGTGTGCCTGTAGAATGCATGATTGGAGGTGAGAAAGCAGTAAGTGGACTCTTACTGGGCTACTTCAGGTCATAGAGAAGACATCCATCACTGAGCCTGCCACTGCATTACCCTGGACTGAGGTGGGTCACATTCAACACTGAAAAAGCTCTGCATTCAAGATAAGATTATTTTGATACATGAAACAGCTGCTAGCACCTTAGCCATGCAAGAAACAAGGCCAATAAAATAATTCCTTTTTGAATGCAAAGGTGTCTCCCTGAAATGGATGTTCAATGCAGCATTAACAAATTTAATTTAGGCTCTGCTCATCTGGCCTGTGCTCTTGGTCAACAACTGTGTACAAGAGGAGCAGCTGTCGGGCTCTCCTCCTGTGAGGCTCACTTAGTTGGTGGGTGATGGCTGATACAACCATTACTCAGAGCGGGCTGACGATGGGCCCAGACAACCATCTGCTGGAGGTACGCTTCGCTCTCCTTTCAGATCGATCTCTGTCATCAATCTGTCTTCTCCTCTGTTCTTGTGAGGGGGAAGCTTTAGAGTCTTTACATCCTTTTCCCAGCTTTTTTTTAAGTCCATACATCATATCAAGACCATATACACACCCGATCCCTATCTCTTCTGGCCTTTATTTATTTAACTGTGGTTTTAGTTAGTTTCCTCACTATCCATATTTTATTTCTCTTACCGTTTTTTTCCCCCACCGCTATCATTCAATATTTCAGTCTACCACTGTCCCCCTTCTCAATGCCTCCTTTTTTTCTCTTCACTTTTGCCAATGATAACACCGTTGTTAGCTCTGTAGGAGCTCCACAGAAGAGACAGCAGGTTGCCCGTGATGAAGCATCTATTGCAGGACTTATAAACCTGCCTGTGACGGACACAAGTTGATTTTAATGACATTCTGCTAAGAAAGCAGAGAGGCTGGGGAAGAGAGATGAGCAAGCCAACACACACTCGTTACCCCTTGTAAATCAGCTATTTTCTATGTAAAGAGGCAGTGAAGATGAAACTGGATGGCTGAATGTCTGCATTGAAGATGCAGGTGCTTTATGGCAGCATGCACTCTAAAACTCCTTGACCCCTGACCAGAATACAAATTGGAAATGTGTATAATGACTAAAGCAACAGCGGAGAAGCAGATTCGCTTCTCAAATTACTTCCTTAAAAGAGTTATTTCAGACATAGCTAGAATAGCTTTGAATAACAGAAGCAATTTCAATATCTCTCAATCTGTCTGTCTGTGTGAGAATTAAGAGGAGGAGAGCGACTAATAAGGAAATGGAGGCAGGTGTGATCTTCAGCAGGACAGACCTCGGCCGCGGAGAGCCTCAGGGAACACCATCAAAGCAGCCAATCACCGCTCTAAGAAACCTTCAAGGACAATCTCAGTCACTCAATGTGACACTAGAGAGGTGCAGTCCGGGGGCGAGAAGAACAAGACAGACAGATTACACAGAAAGCATAAGAGCCTATCTGCCCGCCTCAGTCAATATGGCCACCAGCAGCTGCTGATATAAAATGGATTCAACATTTCCCTTCTCATTATCCTATTAGCCTACACTGGCCAGCTCAAGGTTCAAATTAACCATCTATCACCTACATAGTATTAAAGCAACCACAATGATTTTCACACACCAATAAATGCTATATGTGTATTAGCCCCTGCTGTCGCATATTTTATTTCATGCATTTAAGAGTGCACTCACACTTGGTAAACCAAACCGTGCCCAAGCACGTTTCAACCCCAAAGTGCAGTTTGTTTGACGAGTGTGAGTGCTCTGTACTGGCATGGTACACTTCCTTGGCCCTTGAACGGTTGGAAGATGTGGGTTTCAGCCCGATACAGTTGCTCATGCACAAGCACTGGGTATGCAATGTGGAAATGGTTCACGTTGGTCTGATACAGAGGTCGAAATTTGGGCAGATGCGAATAGTCAGAGTCAGCTGACTAAAACCCATGACTGACTCGCTGACAGCAGACGGCTTCAGATTTAGGCACGGCAAAGACATGCCAAAAGTAGACAAAAACAATCCCCAGTTGTGCTTCAATATGAACAAATTCCTCTTCATTAACACAATCAGTGATCCCAAAGCTTCAGGCAGAACAAGAAAATACCAACAATTAGATCACTGAGTTCATTTATTAGCTAGGTGTGAGACAGTCACACAGACTCCCTGAAAAATCATGCAAATGTTGCAGTTACTGAGAGAGAGTGAGAGGGAGACAGAAAGAGAGGGATAGACCAAACCTTGGCAGTGTTACTCCTCCATTACAATTAACTTCTGCACGCAAAGGGGGTATTTAGCCATCATCATTTTTATGAGTTGCTTCTGCTTTGTCACTACAGCCACTATAAGCAGTGTACAGTATCATCACCAAAGACAGTATCCATTGGAACTTCACATCTACGCTAAGACTATATTCTACTGTATATTCTATAGCTCTTCATTCACTCTGACAATATATAGGTCAGCTTTACAGACAAACCACTGCTTTCAAAGTCTATATCCGTGTGTGTCACAACTTCAATCCCCCCTCCTGCCAGCCTTTGATGTTGTCCCATAGATCACGCAGGACATTTTTATTGTTCATGCAATTTGGCCTAATTACTCTGGTGAGCACCAATAAACAATGCGGAGCCGTAGAGTGTTTTATGAATTACACTACATGACCTACTAGTAAAAAGGTTCCTGCATAACGCAGAGAGTATGATGGCGTTGATATACTCTGTGTGCTCTCTGATCTTTTATAGGACAGCAGCAGCAGAAGGCCTGCTCATCAAACAGCCATCATCTCTCCTAATGATATTAATTTGACCAAGGGCCCATTAAAACATTTAGTGGGGATAGCTGGCCTGCGTGTGCAAATGGGAGGCACTGATTCATCTGCAGTGCATGAACACGCTTGTAGTGCGAGTGCACTCTGTTCGTGTTTATATAAACCACCTGTATGCCACACTCACACATGTGCACTTTTTCAGCACAGACGTGCACAAATCCATTAAGCCACATTTGGGATATGCACAAAAAAAAAAAAAAAACGCACAGAAAGGCAGCTGAATCTGATGAAATAATCATTGGTAGCCATCTTTTCTGAGAGAATGAACAATGAGCACTGGTCCCATTCACTGTGCTGTGTTTTACTTCACATAGGAGATTAAATATTTACCAATAGTGGGTCTCCTAAAGAGCCATGACATCTTCAAGGGACCAACAGTCCATATCCGACATCAACCTAACACCTTTCCTTTAATTCACTAAAAGAAAAACATGGTTTCTCATTTGTACGGAGATGTAAGAGAGCTCCAAAGAGTGAATTCGTCTCTAATCTCAAACTCCATCTCAGTAGAGCTGTCTATTAGCCAACACCAATATTTCTGTTTTTGCAGCAGTACTTATATTTTCTTAATGCGCCCCCTAGTCCTACTATAAATCCTTACCCCGGAAAGGAAAAAAACCCTTTCAATCTCATGTTACATAAGAGTGAACGTCTTTCTTTCACCACTGATACACACATGGGCAGAAAGACGCAGAAAAAGATGTAAGTCCTAAAAAAGAACTGGGCCCTCATTACAAGGCGCAGAGTGATTGTGCCACATCTCAAATACCCACCAGGCATCATTACATCCTAGAAAGGGTCCAAAGACGGAACAGAGACAACACTGATTCAACACAGTCTTAATGAAGCCTTAAAGCAAAGGGAGTGAGGGAGGAATGGGGGTGACATGATGAGGCACTGTGATGGGACCATGGGACCAGAGATGGAGCAAAGCTTTGGATATGTGAGGAGATTCCACCCTTATCCTACAATAGAGTAAGAACTATGAAATAATAATGTGTCTACTAGCCGCTGATTCAAGACTGGTAGTAAAGGTTGAAATCGTTGCTTTTATATTGGACATGGTCATATAAAATTTAGAGATATTAAAAATCATTATCAAAGTCAAATTCTACCTCTGGTTTAGGAACGAAGGCCTGTCCAGGGATGACGAAGCATTTGCGGACTGTGCAGAGATACTGGGCCATAATGGACAGACGGCTCCTCTGTTTGCTGCCTGTGCTGGCTGTCAACCTCTGGATGGGGAGGACAAGGACCAGAAATTAGGAATGCAAATCCTGTAAGACCTGGTTAATTATTGAGTTCATGTAATGCTTTTAGCAGTAACAAACATGTCCAGCAAATATATTACATAAAGACCGAAAACTGGGACCAAATGAGTATTTAAGTGGATCCTAAATGTGTCGTTAATAGTAAAGAAGAAGCACACATCATGCTCTGAATAATCTGACTGGTCTTAATGATAAACATACCCAAGATTTATTATTTTAGTTCCAAATTCTGATTATGGATGACGAAATCAATGCTTGAACGTAACAATAAGGTAAAACATTAATTACAAAAAAATTTCATACAAGAGTGATTGCACAGCAAATTAGACAAATATATACCCTAAAAACTGAAAGATGCAACAGTGTTTGCGCACCTCAGCGACCTCTTTCTGGAAAGTGAGTGTGAGTCGGGTGCGTCCGTAGACGAAGGGTCCTGTCCTGTTGGCTATATTCTCCAGCCACTTGATGATAAGTGGGGTTGAGACGTTGAAAGGGAGATTCCCTATGATGTGAAGGTTGGGTGGATCTGTGGAGCCACACATACACTGTTAAGTTACATGAGTTCACTACACATGAGCACGGAAACGACTTAAACTTAACTTAAAATGTAATTTCATATTCTCACCTTCCTCCCATGGCTTCAAGACCTTCTCTGGGAATCCTCGATCCATTCTGTAGGTGAGTATGTCGCCGTGGACAACTCTCAACCTCCCAGGTGCTGCCTCAGACAACAGCTGTGGAAATGGATGCGACATTCAATGGGAAAGGTGTTCAGAAAAACGAACTAATCATCCGTCACTCTGCAGGTGATTGACTGGTCTCATGCACCACACGGGTGAAGGCGTTAAGAGTGATTTAATGTGACTGAGTAAAGTGAGTGAAAGAATGACCTTGATAACATTGTGCAGAAGCCCGTATCATTGTGGCTGCTCAATTTACCTTCAGACCTGGGATGAAGCGTGTATCCTTCTCCACCACAAGCACATCCGACACCCCCGCATTGAGGATGGAGCGGGTGAGACCGCCGGGACCAGGACCCACCTCACACACATGGGCATCCCTCAAACTGCCAGCCTGACGCACTATTTTGTCTAAAAACATGGAGATGAATGACCAACTCAGTCATGCATTTCATTAATATCTTTACATATACACTATGAATTACATACTAACTTAGCTCAACTCATGTATCATATAAATTACGCCACACTACACATACAATGTCTTCATCCGAGTCTTCGGTATCTAAATTGAGATTAATAGCGTGTGATGATACAATGCCTGTCTGGCTATGTGTGATGAAGATGAGGTACATTAATCTAACAGTCACCTTGTTCAAGGACAAGAGAGCAGATCAGACCTGCACTGCATCACTGATAATTATATTAAGGCACAAGCTCTACAAGGTGCTGTAAACAACTGACACATTCACATTAGAAGATCAACCCAACCTCGTCCATACAGAAAAGCCTGTCGGTTTCAATGCCTTGGAACAAGGCCATGTGGAGCTGTGCAATCAAGTGCACTGACAAAAAAACACAGCATTGTGCCCTCAGTGCACAAGTGGTAACAAAGAACGGGAGCGAGCAGGTATTGGTGCACTGCAGATAGAGCAAAAGAAGAAAGAAGAGAAAAGTGAGGCGGACTGACCCGTGAGCCTCAAATCCAACAAAAAGTTCTGGGAAAGCTGTTTCTCAGCTCGCAGGTTGTACAGCTTTATGAGCTCGCCTATGGTTGGCAAGGGAGGCAGACGGAAAGATGCCAGCTTCCCTGAGGCAGCCATGATTCTGGTGAACACTGTGAAAAATGAACACACAAAAGATGAGTAAAGACTATGAATGATCAGCTTCCTCAGCAGCAAAGCAATTCAGAAGCTTCCGAACCATAAATGTCTAAAAATACTGAAAAGGGCATTATTGGTCATAATAACTGTTCTGTAATAGTATTGAAACTATTTTGTGAAAAGAATGTTAGGTCAGGATTCCTTTTTGGATTTACTTTCAGACACTGAAAGTTTAAGTATGATGATTCGTCTATATCCTCAACTTTGAATTCAAGCGTATTAATGATTTCCAAAAATATGCTGCAAAGGAAATTTGTTTGGTTTTAATCTATAGCTCAATTTGGTCAAATGTAATCAATTCGCATTATTGTTCTTCATCGGGTCATGGGATTGATTAATGCTGAGATGTCATTGTTGTAATGTTGACGTCGTAATTGTAAGGGTCTGTTATAATAAGTTCTCGTGCACCACCTAGTGGTGGCAGAACAGACAAATAAATGACCAACAAGAACACACAAAATCAGGTGCTGTGTGTCGAAGACGCTTTCCCTGTCGTTCCTGAACCAAACATTATCCCTAATCACTTGTTTTGGTGAGGGCAAACACTATTCGAGGAAACGTAGTTTAACTGAAAAACTGTATTACTGTTCTTTCACTCCACATTTTGAAATCACGTATCTAGTTCACGGCAAACAACGTTATTGTATAATGTGTACATTGTTGCACATAAATAACAATAGCTGAGTAATACGGTAACCTATGTAATTCAGGCAGAAAGCAGTGAAACAACCTCGAACTGGAACCATTAACTTTAAAGGTATGTTGAGCTGTTCTGAGCTGTGACAGTCTGCCACAGTCGTTAGCATTGCAGCTAATGTTAGCTTCTTGGTCCAAATGCTGTTCACAGAGCCCCTAGGGAAGCTGTTAATTAAGACGGAACATTTAATTTTGTTTCTAAAAAACAGATTTAAGACCGAGAGCAGACTAAACATGGAATATAGAACAGAAAGATACGAACGCTTAATCCACGTTTCTGACCGGTGTAGTACTCCTGTACATTTCCCTATTCGTCATTCCATTGCGTCCAATGGGTCCGCGAGAATCCTAATCTCAACCAATCAAATTCAAGAGGGCGTGGTTTTGCGTTGCCCTTGAAAAGCCGTTCATTGTTGATGTACAAGCTGCGTCCTAGCCAAAAGAGGGCGACAATTCAATTATCATGCACTGTATTTATTTACAGTAAACTTACAAAACGCACTTTTGGTTGATGTAGTCCTTGAATCCAAAATCACAGTTACGTTATTTACTCTCATGATTTTCACACTATTAATGCTGCTTGCAAATATACAAGAATATAGCTTTTGATACCTCCATTTTGCAAACTAATTGAAACATCTCAGCTGAAACAAATAAGCAGCCCACATTCCTCTTGTCCACTGCAGGGCAGAAGTTCATTGTTTAAGTGTTTTGTCATGCTGGATGATGCGCAGCTGTTGTTTAGAATGGATCCCTGTGGCCCCGTGGTCTCCCATCTCTGCTCACGACCCACGCTGGGTCACGGGGTCGGAGCTTGAGATGGAAATATCCTTCTCCTCCAGGGTTTGGCAGATGAGTGGCATCTCTGTCTCCTGCTGTGGCTGACCTTGGTGGACAGCTTCAGGCTTTAAAGAAGGACTGCTGCTCTGGAGAGGTAGCTGCAAAGTCACCTTCTTGACAGTTCGCTGAATTTGTTGGAAACACAGTAATAATACCATGCTATTGATATGGATGGTCTAGAGAATCATTAATAGATAATCAGCATTACAATATGCATCAGCAGAGTGCAGTACCTCCCAATGATAGTATATTACATGTTAAGTGCATATCCCACAAAACAAAATGTTATAGCACATGATGCCTCTTTGATTATCATTCCAGCGATGATCAAGTCACAAATATGACTGAAAAACACCCACCCTGCTGCTGCCACTCATTTTCCATTAGCAATCAGAGTAGATGAAACCATACCTGCAGCATAAAAAGCACCAGCACCATATCCTTTGTAAAAGACAAGAAAGCATCCAAAGGAACCAGGGGCGTAGGAACGAGTTTAACATTGGAGGGGACACATATCGGAAACCTGACTGATCCATTAATAGTTCGAAGAGAAATATGTCATAAATGAACTACACTGCAAAACATTCACAAATGTATTTTATTCTTCTAAAAATATACATTTGTAAAGGAAAACACATTTTGAATTGCAGCATTGAACTGATACATATCAAATTAATTATTTAATTGCAGGCCTTATCATACAGTTTTGTAGACTGATAAATAACATGGGAAGAATATTGATCTAAATTTGAATTAGTATTTTCTGAATACCTTTTCTTTTCTTAGTTGTATCTTATGCCTCAATGAATACAGGCTATGGTTAAAGGGAAAAACAGCATCAAAAATTTTAACATACACCAACTTGTTTTTAGCCTACTCTCGAGTATGTGATATTATTCCACATTTCCACTAACTAATTGGTGTGTGAAGGTAAACGAAAACAACATTAGAATGGATGTAATGAACTGATAAATATAAAGAGTGTACTAGTTAGATGTTGAATCACAACATCAGTTTAACATCAACAACTCTAACGTTAGTCTGAAAATATAATTATCCTCCTGGATAAAATTATGACCAACTCACATTTCCTTTCTTTTTTTTCTTTCCCTGGAGAAAGAAATCGTTTAAACTGCGCTGCTGCTGCCTTTTCATCTTAACGGCTCTAACCTGTCGCTAGCTGCAGACACCCGCATTTCAAACAGTCTGAGCCGTTGAGGGGATGCAGCAGCGTAGCGCTGTCTTGCGAGACAGCCGTATTCACGCGATTAGAGTGGCAGCGATCAGCAGCGGTGACCGCGGTGCAGCCGTTCCGCGGCGCTTACGTCCCCGGTGGAAATCAGGCTTTATGCCCCCAACTTAGCCTTCTAGGCAGGGATTCGAAGGCGTTCGGGGGCATTAAGCATACAACGCCATAGATGGGACCGGTGACAAGACGCTGTGTTGCGCTTTCAAAATAAAAGCAAGTGAGTAAAATATTTAAAAATCAGATATTTTGCGGTATAATGTTTGGGTGGGACAAATGCGCCTGTCTCGAAAATTGGGGGGGACACGTCCCCTCCGTCCCCCCCGGTTCCTACCCTCTAGAAAGGAACTACTTTAAATTGGATCACAAAGTAATGTATTATTGTCAAAGGAACAGTTACTAACAAAATCCCATGTTTTCAGTGGTCCGAGAAGCCTGAGAGTGAGAAGGCTTGGCTTAGTTTCATAGGAAACAAAACTGCCATGTCAACACAGGAGGGCGTTAGAGTCTCTACCTCCATGCAATTCCATAGTGTGTGTTCAGTAAAGACAGGAAATGAAACATAAGTAATTAACATTTCTGAGATGGTAAGTCATCTCTTTAACTGAAACATCAGAAGAAAAAGAAAGACAGAAATACTTAAGAGTATATAATTTCCAAGCCAATTTAGAAGAAAAAAGTAACATCAATAAACACAGAAACCGCAAGAGATGAGATGTCCTACACTATGTTCCACAATAACGTCTGTTATGATGATAACTCAAAGCTGAGTAAAATGTTCTGGTATTTTACAGAATCTGTTATTGATGCTGCAACAAGTTCAACAGGGTTAACTGCCCAAAAAGTGAAACCAGATGTATACTATTATGAACAGCCATTTGGATTACTTGGTTTAAGAATTTACTATGGCCAGCTTGTATTCCAATAGACACACAATAATTGAAAAGCTGGTCAAATGAATCATATTTTGTGTGTCCTTATCAAATAAAAGAGTAGTTCGGAAGGTAACAGCACTAATTTATGGGACAGTTATATCTTGAATCAGACTCCAGACATTTTAGGATGAATACAAGAAGAGCTTCTTTAGAATAGTTTGACTTCAACTTTTGTACACTGTGATCAGTATGGTCATTATGATTCTTTTTACAGACACAAAATTATGTACATTCATCACTTTGGACAGGACACTATTACTGTGTTCGAAAGTGGAAAATCCAAACCCTGATTAGACATTCTTGTCTGTCAACCTCAAAATCCTATGGCGCAGCACCACTTAAAAGTAGTTGTGGTACTTCAACATTGGAATTCTTGTGGTAATCACTGTGTTCCTGTGATGTGTTGTGGTATTTTTTGTGGTACTCTGAAATTTGTTGGCCTTTTTAGGAACATTTACCGTAAGATGCTTGGTGTTCTGCGGCACTCATGCTTCAGTCTGAGATTGTAGTTTCTTATTGGGAAGTGGGAAGAAAATAAATATGAAAATGTTTGCCATGACCAATAAATCTAAATGAAAAGATCCTCTCACTTGTGGCTCAGGTAAAAATAATCAGGATCCCTGTGGCATTAATATTAAATACATTTTTGAACATTTTGGGAATTGTGCTAATTTTTTTTCTAGCAATGAGTTACATGTAGGCTACATAAGAAGATTTATACCACTCTCATGTCTGTACGCCAAATATGTAGCTGGAGGCGGCAGCTAGTTAGCTTAGCTTAGCATAGAAAAGAATAGAATTGTATTTAAATAGAGTATTTAAACATAGTTTCAATACTCTCTTGTCCCTAGTTTGAACATGAACAACAATATAATCAGCACAACATTATATCAATTATCTCCATGCTAAAACTACACTACACAGTAATAAAAGACATACATTATCAGCATAATAGGATATACAAAACTACATTACACAGCCCACTAATATATATACACAATCAGTACTGTATATTATTAAATATAACTTACAAGTTTAATATCAGGACACAAAGAGTTATTGGGTTCAGCTTTGTTTTTCTTTTAGCCAACACTTAACCTTTGTTGTGAATAGTTTTATATCTGGAATGAATAGACTGGACACTGGGGAAAAGAGCTAGCCTGGCCCTGCCCACCAACCCACACCTCTAACTCTAATTAGGGCCGAAGCACAAATGTGCCCAAACAGTCCCTGTGACCAAACGTGTAAGGACCCTACTGTTTTTGTAGAGATAATCATTCTACTGCAAAATCACATTTTTTAAGGTCCTTGGAAACTGACAAAAATTGGCACACACTTCAAAATGCAAAGTTCTGCAGTGATAAGGCTCAAGGCGCCCACTAATGCGTGGGAGTTTTTGACATATTTGACATTGACTTTCATTACCTCTGCTCGAACAGGCAGTCAGACATTTTTAATTTTTGGATGTAAAATATGTATTTTAGGCAAAGCAAGTAAAGGCAGGTTTATTATAGCACTTTTCCTCAAAAAGGCAATTCAAATCGTTTACATCATGCATCAAAAGCCAAAAGGGACAATTGAATATCATTAAAAACATGGTGCCAAGCAAATATAAAAGAAATAACAAGCTAAAATTGAATACAGCAGGTATAATAATTGAAGAATAAAATATACTGTACACTTTCCAATCTGCCCAAGTATCACTTCTACATGCTCATATTGAGCATCACCTCCTGACAACAGGAAGTCTGCATTATGTGACAAAGATCAACTGATTTACATGAAATTTACATGGTGTGGTCTACACACCATGTAAATTTCACCATGATACAACGACATATGATTAATGTGCATCTGTCATCGCACCCAAAGCTGAAAATGGCCCTGGAGAGCTGCTTTGATGTCTGAGCAGACAGGGCACATAGGTGATGTGGATGATGTCATCAGTTGACAAGACTTGTTTAAGGCATTCTAGTTTTAATTTGCCAATATTGTCTTCTTTTCCGATATTATCTTAGCTGAAACCATCAACAAAAATTTAAGCTGAAGCTTCCAGCTGGATGACAGAGCTCAATTCTCACAGCAACATCTTTATCACCCATCTTGCATTAATTAAATCAGAGTGCTGTTTATTCTGATCAAATCGTATAAGTGTGGGAATGGCAGCTACAGCCCACATTTCTACTATGATTCATAAGAACCGCAGCCCCGATGGGCCCAGACAGGACCACCGTCCTGTGGGCATTAAAAATACAGATTGAAAGCATAACAAACCTCTTCCTCACTGGATCCCGCCACATGACTTCATTTTGGGTGTGGGAAGTATGGCATTGAATCAAAATACACTTCTCATGACCTCAGTTTGGATAGCTCTTCCTCTTCGATACCACATGGAGGAGGATGACTTCATATGTGAGGAGGAAGGCGTCTGTCAAACAAATGTGCTTCGTTTGAGTTAAGTTTTTCGGTTTTCGGTTGCACTGATTAACTTTGAGTGTCACATACAGGACAACAAAAAGGTGAAAAATGCCTTTGATGCCTCTCCAGAGCTGGCGAACTCTCAGGTGACCTTATATCTCCAGGGATCCGGTGGCTCTTGTGAGATAAAAGGAATGTAAGAGTTAACAACCAGCGAAAGAGTGCTTATGTCTATTCATTTCATTTGTCTATGCATTTGTGTGTTCTCCTTTCTTTGAACAAAACAATATGTCAGCCCCACACCCAAATAATCCAGCAATGGCTACATGTGAAAAAAAAAAGAAGAAAAAAAGACATACTTTCTTTGTCAGATTATCTGTTGGTTAGCTGCCCTTTCTTTTGTTTGCTTTGGTTTCCACCTAGAGATAAAAGTGTCATTATGTCCCCGTTTCCCTCTAGTGACCAGACGAGACTTTCACTTGATCCCTCATGGTTCATACATAACTATGGTCAGGATTAAATGTGGTACTACAAAAATCTTCCAACTACCCAGTCAGTGATTATCAGTTACAAACAAGATAAACATTAACCAGGAACAGATAACAGGGTCAGACTGGAAACAAAGAGAACAGTCCAATTGTGTTTAAGAAGTGATTCCGCCCTGTCAATGTGGCCAAATATTGAAATTGTCACGACAGCAAAAGCACAGTGCTGCATAGAGTTTCACTCACCTTCCGCGGACCAGTAAACAATTGCATTCAGGCTTTTGTCCCACAAATAACAAAAAGTAGGTGAACCAAATGTAGGTCTCTCTACCACTTCCACATGTCTAAACCAACAGCACCCTGGCAGCAAAGTTAACTATTCCCATTGTTGCGCAGCACAATTACTGTACCTCAGATTTAGCTCACTGGCCTTGTTTTCTGCAAAAGGGGCCAAAAAGACAGTCTTTAGCTGCCAACGTCCTGGATAGTTTGGCCTCACTCGGCCCTCCTAAGTCAGCAATTGGTGGTTCCTTGGACCACTGCTAGGGCTTGGGTGGCTGCTGTCACCGGACTTTCCCAGCATGAGAAAATGGCATAGTTCAGCTGTCACCAAGGGTCAGCGGGGAAAGTTAACTCTCTAGCTGGCCAGCCAAACCATTTAGCATTCAGCTAGCCTCAGCTGCTAACATCGCCCGTGTTGGCACAGCGGACAGGTTAATTATAGAACTACACTTTTAGCCTCGGTGACTTCAGTCGAAAGAGAGTAGAGTGAGACAACAAAGACGAAGGATGTTGCTGAGTGAAAAGATTTGGCTCTGCGACAAAGCACATCTCCGCACCTCCAGCTTTCTCTTCACTGTGCAATGACCTCTTTCAACCACTGAGAGGGAGTAGAATAGTTCCTGCCCCCCCCCCCCCCCCCCCCCCTTCTGCCTTTCATTCTCACACACTCTTCAACTGACTTCTCGAAAGGATAGGAGGGGAAGAAAATGAGAGGTGTGTTTTAGATCGCTATGTGGAGCAGATCTGGATAGGCTGTGGGAGTGAAAGAGGGAGGGAGGGTGAGAGAGAGGGAGAGGGAAGTTACAGTGCTCTGTTATTGCTCTCTACCATTCCCTCTCTGACCTGAAGAACTGAGAGAGAGAGAGAGAGAGAGAGAGAGAGCAGAGCTTGTGATGGGTCTTGGCACAACTCAGTAGGCAGCACAAACGGACACCACGAGTGGAGGATATTAGTGGATACATCGCTGCTTTGGTGCCTTTTCTCTAGGATTATATTGGCGTGGCTACTAATTGCTCAAACCTGGGGACATCACAACAGCAGGTAAGTCAGCGTCTCCTCAGTTTGTCCTAATGAAGACATTCTTGTTCTCCTTGCCCTTTGGCTGCATGGGAAACAGCCACGAGCTTCTGGCAAAGTAGAGCTTATCAGCTGTTCTGCTTTCAGATTGAAATATAGGAAACATCTCAGGTAAAGTTGTTGCTGCTTAGCTGTCATCAATTTGTCAAGCTAATCAAGAGCACTGAGCAATGGAAATCCAATTGGCTTCACTTGAACTGTGGTCAGAACTGTTCTGCACCGTATGAATGAAACCACTCTTCGTTGAGGCACGCAGCTAATTTTTTATACTTTCAAATAATATGGATTTTGACATGTTGCATTAATTTCCCGCCCATGAGAAGACAAGGGGCTACTCTTGGTGCGGTTAATGGCGATACAGATTTGGCATTGTGACAATGCATACAGAAAACAGAGAGTCATGAATGAAACATTTATCAATGAATTACATCTTATATTGCTGTATGAATGAGACCATTTAGTGTGAAGGCTCATGTGGGAAGAGAAGCCCACAACTTCACCAGACAACAGGGGATGGTATTGAGATATTGAGAATATAGATGACAGAGAAGTAATCCATCTTACGTGTATCTTGATGTTTGGGAATCTCATATAGAAATACACAAGTGGAGCCTTTTTCCTCAACTTCTCCCACAGCCACCCAAAGTACCTACTGAAGCCCCACCAAATACAATACACACCCCACTGTTCAACAACGCAAAGCCTCTGAGGCCTTCACAGGCTGCAGCAAGATGACATCTTTCATCCCGAATATTTATGGTTTGTAATGATGCCAAAATTAATTCCATTGCATCTGCATGAAGTCATCTACCTTTCGGAGGAGACGCCGGCTCCCACTAGCCACTGTCCATTTGTCGAGGAGCACATGACCTCAGTAAACCCAAAAGAAAATTTGAAATTTCCCTTGGTTTCAGCGAGGGAATCCAACGCAGGTGTGGCTAACGCTGCTGTCAAAGATCCTTTCTGTCAGTGTCCAGGGGCCCTGTGCAACCTCACCCTTCCACTCTCCCACTGCCTCCCACCCTCTCCAGCTGATGTGGCCTCTGTGCACTCAGTGATATCACCACTGACACCAGACAAAGAGAACTAGCTGCCAGATATTACTCATTAACATTTTTGCACTCGTTCCAGCTTTATCTAAGCTCATCCTCTCTGCACATGCCCTGCAAAGTATGTGGAGCTCAATCAGTCGAATGGGCTCTCGCGAAAGAGTTGCGCATGTTGAGTGTGCAGTTATCGGTCCCAGCTTGTGAAGAGCCTGCCTTACTGTAAATCAATAATACGGTCCCTGTTTGATCTGAGACCGGGCTCGCCAAGTTTGAGCGTTTGGCGAAGCAGCACTGATTTGAGATGCACTAAATGTGTCACTGGCTTACCTCATGACATTACTATAGCCCTATGTCACCAGGGAACCCAAGTGACAGGTTGTTAAGTTTAACTGTGAGACGCAGTGTTAGCTTGTGCGTGAGATTGTGAGAAGGAGGGGATTTTTTTTCCCGTTGCAACATTTAGCAGTACTGGTGTTCAACTGACAGGACACTGGGAATAGACAGTCAGGACATGTCATATTGTATTTGAACCCTGCACGAGATGCAAGATAATACTGTGCTTCTGCCTGAAGCACTTGTGGCATATGCAAGATGTTTTCATAGAATCCACTGAACTTATAGAAATGGCTACAATAAGAAGCTAAATAGCCAAAAAATAAGAAAAAATAAGAACAAGACAGCATGCATTTAAGAAGATAATGTGCACCTTTAAATGTTTCAAATGCATTGCTTCATTATTCTTTATCACCTTTACAGTTTCCTGCACATTATCAACTCAGTGACCCTAACGTGCATGCGTGTTGGATGTGTCTGTGTGTGCATACAGGCAAAGAAATGAGTATAAGTGCATGAACACAATGTAGTCAGAGGTGGAGCTCATTGCTGCCAGTAGTCACTGTCTTCCCCATTACGTCTGGTGGGCCTCAACAACAGCTGTCACTAACACATGCACAGCTCCAGTCCTATATGGGCCACCGGTCTTGAATTCCAAATATGCAGTTTAGACACATTTGGATATTTCGCAGCACAGTGGTACTAATAACTCATGTTCCCTTGGTTTAAAAATAAGTCCTTGAACGCCACAGCAACCCAAGATCTTCCTAAGATCATTTGATATGTAGCATTCAAGCAAATTATACTTTCTATAACAGCAGATTGGTCGTTAATTGGTTCTTGACATGTGGTTATATTAGAAGTAGTGCAACTCATTCATGAAGTTCACACACAGGAAGAATGAGTTGGATTGTTGGAAATGTTTCAGGTTCATAAAGGCTAACTAGCTATTCTCAGCAGGAACACATTAATTTGGTTTGATGCAGTAGACATTTTAAATTCCACAGAAGGGAAAGGCAATCCCACCCTCTCTAGCCACCCCATGCTTTTTGAGGCAAAGGGAAATCATCATGACACTTCTACTGATTTGGTATGTGATGATGACAGCCACTGAAAGATTTAATCTGTCCAGTGATGCCATTGATATTTCCTGAAAGCAGGAAGATAAGGATGACTGGTTGATTGTCTCTTAGTGCTTAAGTCCACATATTACTGTCATTTCACTGTTAGTGAGACATAGTTCTTTAACCCAATGCCATTTTAATTTTGTTGTTCTCATCTTCAACAATGCATTTCATTGCATTTATAATGACTTTTTTTTGTCCATGGAAAAAAACAACTGACAAACGAACAGGGTCACAATTACCAACACAAAACAATAAAAATGCTCATCTACAAAACTTAAATGGGTAGTGGTGGTCAAGTTTTGGAATGGTGTGGTTAGCCAAGTTTAACATTATCATTCCAAGCACTCCAGAGTGTGATATGTTTACTAGCTGACTTGAACAGCTTACAGTACTTTAAGGCCTCTAGGCCATGAGATTCTACACGAAAATACATATATTCCAACCTTTTAAGGTCTTAAAACTTGTAGGTTGGAGATCCCAGTGAATCATAGGAAAATGATGAAGAAATATATTTAAAGGTTGCCCATGAAATTGGAATAATTTGCAAATGTCTTTTCTTCTATAGCGCCAAACAAATGTTATGCATGAATTCATTTCACCTGGGTAAATAGGACACATAATGTAATCATTGCACCTGCTCAAAAGTGATTACTGATGCATTTAAATAGGAATAAACAGAGGATTATGTCTGAAAACAAAGTATGGCAACTTTATGAGCAACACTGAATATATATTTTATATAAATAATTTGGGATTTTTATCAAATTGATATGACATAACATAAGGGAGAACGGCCTTGCTAGGTCAAGTAAGAAATATGAACCACAATGCTAAGCCACTGAAGAGGTTATGTGTACATTCATACACAGCCTTGCTTCCAGCAGGCTTTAACAAACTAGGTTGTATCACATTGGCAGCAGTATTGATACTCACCCATAACCGAAACATATGCTCTTGTGTTTGTCATCACTTGACATTTTACATCCAGCAATGGCTGTCCTTTCCCCTTGTTTTGGTCTCCATCACATCCTGAGAAAAAACATCTGGGTCTTTAGCTTGCTAGATGTTTGCAGTTGGCTTTTGTCTGACAACAAGACCAAGGGTCTGCAGCCATGCTGCAATAGTGCCTCTGGAGACCATGGAGTTTTGGATAAATTTCCTTGGCAATCCATCCAATAATATTTCAGTCTGGATTACAGTGATGTAACGACCAACAGATGGACTGATCAGCATTGCCATCAATGGAGCTGTTCTACAAGCATGGCTGCTAGAAGTTGGTTAATAAGATGTTGAACCATGTTGTAAACCTTTAAGCCATCTAGTGTGAGGGCATGATAGACCTGCGCTTTTCCTGCTTTTGCTTTTTGACAAAGCAAGTAAGGTGCAGGTGTGATTATTAACCCTCATTAATAATAACTGAATCCCATTTAGGCAAGCAAGTTCCAGGGTCCTTGAATTGTTTATTTCGGGTCACTGAATTGGCTTATGGGGACACATTACATAAAAGAGCCTTTGTTAAAATGATTGGGTGCTTTTCCTGCTATGATTAAAATGCAGGTAGAGAAAAAAATGGCTATTGTCTGCTGCTTCTTCACAAACAGCAACTCTTTTACAAAACACATGATCGTTGGATTCAGTAAATATGCAGTCAATGGGATACATGAGCATTGGCACCTACTGAGCCTAATTTGTTGAGAAGAGGTGAATGCTTCACCCCGCTGCTGTCTGGCACGAGATACAAAAGTATCAGCTGCCATACCCCCAGATTCAGCACAGGTTCTTTCTTCAGACTATGAGACTCCCAAATTCATTCTCCACAAATAACATAATTTAGTTTTGTCTTAATCAAATGGGTATGTACTTTGTAACCTTGTACAGGCTGTAATACTATAATAGTACCATAATACTACCATAAAAACAAAGACAGTGTCCAATCAAAACAATGCATTTAATTGATGGCAACTTCACCAATAGTATGCCAAAGATCGATCTATTCATTTTCCTACTACAAGGAATCTAAAAACTGGTAGTCAGAAAAATGGATTAGTTCTGGAACCACCAGCCGAGACAGAAAAGTAAATCCATGCGATTCTGATCTAGTAGGTATTCAGACGAGACCTCAGACACATGGCTGACCTCATGACATTGTACCATATCTGAGATGGCTTCATCCATATGTTATCGTGCTGTTTCTATTCATAGTAAAGCCAGAACTTGATCCCTTCCTTGATCTCCATGCCGTTAAACTGATATCCACTCGTGTCATTGGTCCAAAAGCATCCTGTGCTTGATCATTCGGTTTCCATTTACAGACACTCTCGATAGACTGAATAAACGCTGTTGCTATGGAAATGAACTCATAGACATAATGGATGTGTTTATTTTTCGACATCATACTAATAATGACAGATGGACGTGAGTCATGTTGTCAGCAGCTGCACCCATCCATATGCTTGGTGACAGTATGTCGCCTGACTGCAAACAATATGCAACAAAGTCCTGCGTGCATCATAATGCATGGCCCAAAATTACAGCAGGTTTCTTGTAAAGAGTTGAGATCAAATTAGTTCATAAAAGTAAATCAAAGTGAATATTTAAACAACCGCTACAAGCACATCATAAATATGTCCTATTTTACAAGTTACGGATTCAGGTAGTACCACCTCAGCCATTAATGTGAGGAATTATGCAGCGAAGTACCTACATTCCACTCAGTTCGCTCATTAGTGGAACTTTAACTGCTGAAGCTACGGTATGCTCCAGTGAGAGGATCAGGTTCATGTGACATCAGGAGAATACTACAAGATGAAATCCATCACCTATGCTGACATTTTGCTCCAGTGTGGCCTGCCAGCGTTAGAGTTATTGTCGCTATGAAGTATTAATAGAAGCCATCATTACACCAAGACAAGCTGTAAACGCTTTGGTTTTGTTCCATAAAAAAACTCTTTGACAGTTCAATTTAGTGGGACTGCAAAAATTCTCCTGAAAAGTGGAATCTTAAGGGAATGTAAACATGTCTAACGTGGTGTTGCTGTACAAGCAGTCAGCCTTCCCCGCCTAAAGCGTCCCAGAACATGGCTGTTGTGTAAAATCTGACCCCAGAGGTCACCGGCCGTCTAGGCTGGAACACGCTGTCCATCAAAATCCCAGAACAAACTGCAGCTTTATACCCTTTCAGGGAAATAGGTGCTCACAAAAAAACTTTCAATATCACATGGATTGACTTGTAGATCTGAATCTCATCCACAACTAGAGTTTTGATTGAAATTCCTATCTTGGCGAGCTGGTCTGTTTTTCTTGTCAGGACAGAAAAGCTTCTCAAGCGTACTGCATTTTATCAGTGTCCTCTGACACAAACGCTCACATGCAAAGAACATTTCCCGCTCCTTATTTAGTCACCTTGGGCTTGTTGTATGAATCAAACTCACCAATGTCATTTTTCCTATAACATGTAACCTTTGGCAAATGTATTTCTCCAGAAGAAAAGTAAATAAAATCAGACTTTTATCACCAGACTTCTTTTCTTCCTCTATGTTACTCTCTATATAAATATCACACAAAGCATAATGTTTGATTGCCAGTATTATAGCCTGCTATTTCAGGAGATAAAGTGTGAGAAATAATGTGTTACAGTTGTATGTCTTGGAATAGGGTTACCATGCAAACAGTTCGCAGGCTAATGCCAGATTAGCATTTATGCACAAATAACATTCACCCATATTTTGGACCACTGAAGTCACAAACTTCAAAATATGTATCAGTTCATATTTATTTTATGGTTCACTTAATCACTTGAAATGTCAGAAAGTTAGTTATAATTTCCCGTCACAAGCTAAAAAACCCAAGGTGACATCTTCAGATTTTTTCAACTCCGAAATCCACAGATATTTTACGGCGTATTAGGGCCAGTGACGGAAAAAAAAAAAACGGAGCCAAGAGAGCTGGGCAATATTCTGAGATTAAAACTCGCAAATTTGCTAGTTTAAAGTGGCCCATTTGCTAGTTTTAAGGTGGCAAATTTGCAACTTTAAAACTAGCAAATTTTCTAGTTTAATTAGGATACTAACAACCAGCATTTCTGCTAGCTAACTTCCCATAAATGTCGCTTTTATCTTTCTAATTACTCCATCCCAACGTGTGACAACGCTTTGCTAAGGTCCTTAGGGTGATGGCTGTTGATGGTTATTGTTGGTTAATTGTACATGGGCCAAATTGTCATCTTATGGGTGTTTGTTGATCGGGTGGTTTGGCTAAGCTAGCGGTAGGTCATAGAGGAAGTAAACACGTAGCTTGACCCAGATGTTTGCCATTGCTATGACAACAAGTGAAAGCAACCGCTAGCTTAGCGAATAGACCAAATCAATAAACACACATAAGATGACAATTTGGCATTGTTTAGCACGTTGTGATGTATTAATTAGAAAGATAAAAGTGACATTCCTGGGACGTTGGCTAGAATAATGCCGGTTGTTAGCATCGTATCCTATCGCTAGATTAGCCAAACCACCCAATCAACAAACACCCATAAGATGACAATTTGGCCCATATAAAATTAACCAACAGTAACCATCAACACCCATCACCCTAAGGACCTTAGCAACGCATTGTCACACTTTGGGATGGATTAATTCGAAAGATAAAAGCGACATTCATGGGAAGTTAGCTAGCAGAAATGCCGGTTGTTAGCATCTTAAACCGACCAAAAATTTGCCACCTTAAAACTAGCAAATGGGCCTCTTTAAACTAGCAAATTTGCCACTTTTAATGTCAGAATATTGCCCACTTCTCTCAGCTCCGTTTTTCCCCTGACAGTGGCCCTAATATGCCCGTAGATATTCAATGATTATGTAAAACACATAAAAAACAGCAAATATTCACATTTCTGAGGCTGAAACCAATGAATATAAAAATAGAAGTGAACATATATTGTTTTGCTTAATTAAACAATTGAAATGTTCAATTGCTTTTCAAACGTTTGCTGATTAATCTTCTTGGTTGACTAATTATTAATAGATGAAATTCGTAAGAAGAACGTTCATCAATGATAATGTGTTAATCTGATGTGTAGCGGCGAACAAAGAGCACTGTATCCTTGTGGATGAAATGCTTGGAGTTTCAGAGCAAAGATAAAACTCATATGGTGACTATCAGTGGGATTCGCTAACTTGCTGATCACTGACATTTCACAGCAGCCTTTTTTACTTTGGAATGGAGGCATGTGTTCTGTTTGGGCTTATAAATACTCATATGCGACAGCTGGACTTGCCCAAACCATGGGACAGATTTGGGATCCCGCTATAAATTTAGGTTCAGGCCTTGACTGGGGCCTCGTGGGGTATTAGGCCACCCTTTCATATTATAAGGCTATATGGAATTGGATGCCAGGCAATCAGAAACATTTAGATGCCACGAATGTGTGTGGGCATGGTGGCAGGTTGGCGCAGACGTCGGAGTAAAGGCTTATTGTCTGCCAGCTCTCCTTTCTTTTCCAAAGAGACAACTGGGAGCGTTGCATGTCAGATTGGAATGCAGGACACGTGTGTTTGGAATCCCCATATGTTGCTCCGGAGATTTCACTACAATCAAGACAGCAGTGACCGTGAACAGTGAAGACATCAGATGACAGAGGCTTGTCATCCATAGGATGTCAAACTAAGTTTTGTCATCAATAGAGCCTGTAAAATAGTTGTGATTATTGGCATCTCCTAGAGCTGTCAAGGACATTTTTAGTGTGTGTAACATCGGAAAGACTTTACTAACTTCAATCACCCTCATCACTCTCATCCGTGTTGTTTGATAAGGGCTAAAAGAGTTTATAGCCATAATACCTGGGCAAAAATAGGACTGGAAATAAATGTTGCCATGCCTACTTAATAATGTCAATCAACTTTCGAAGTTAAAAATAAATCATGTTGTGCTGAGGCTTGTTGTGCTGCCCGCAAGTGGCCAAACAAATCAAACAAAAGAGATTTAAGTCAACTTAAATATGGGAATTAAAAGTTCATCACCACAGGAAGCCTAACTTTAGGAGATATTTATCTTTATCTTTAGTTTATTCATATTTGCCACAGAGGTTCCCACCTCAATAAATCTTCAATTACTGACCTTCTTTATTGCATTGCTATTTAATTAATAACAAGGTTTATATTAATTTAGCTTTCCTCTATAACCACCACACACACACACACACACACACACTTCTGCTAGCTCTGTTGAACTGGAATGATACCGCTGTTACAGTAGCTTCTCTGGATTTTCATGGCATCAGCCCAGTAATTAAAAATAAACCTTCCAATGCTAAACTCAGCGTCAACCATTTTGTCACCGGTACCTTGGAACTCTGCCTGAGACATTTACAGTACTGCACATGTTGCTATGTTTCGTCACTCTCATGCCACAGTGGTGCCAATTAGAATGCCCTCTACCACTGGGCTTGTTTTCTGGTAATAACTCTCTGGCCCTGCTTGAATGCTGGGCTGAACACGGTCAGAGCTCGTACATGCTGCTGTGCTACGACATTGACTGAATGACAGTGAGCCCACAGCTGAGACTAATGCTTACAGACAGGAAAGAAGGCGGTTAGTCTCCAGTCAGACTCCCACTATAAGATAAGGAATGTTGGTAATGTGTTGGTTTGAACTGAGAGATGCATTCGCTGTTATCTTGCATGCTTCCCTCTCATGCGCTCAGGTCTTTTTACTGGAAACACATGAGATTAGTTTCAAGCGTCATTAGACTTCACTGCCATCCTAACTTCGCTGACCACCATTACAGAAGAAGAAACAGTTTTATTGATGTGAACCGAAACCTTTGATACTCGCTTGAAAACCTTTTTCAGCACAGAAAATGTTATTATTCTGCTATAACATCACATTCTCTTTTAACACCTTGTTTTAATCCAGTTGGAATGATGGAAATGATTATTGATGTTTTATCTGGGCAGTGTGTTTGCGTGTTGAGTGTACGTTATTGCACTCATCCAATCCGGTGATTAAGAGAGAATAACATTTTGGCGAGATTGTTCAGGATGTCTCAATGCATGATTCAGGGGTCAGGGTGCTATGACATCACCAACGTTTGACAGTGGGGATTTTTTCTGGGGGGGGGGGGCTGTGGGTGGTTTCTGTTTGCAAAAAAAAGCACTGCTGATGTCATATCTGACATCAATCACAAAGTGCACTTGCTCAATGTCTCAAGGCTGTTGTTGGAGAGCGCATGCAAGCACACACACACACACACACACACACACACACACACACACCCAAGGCAAACACACCGCTATCCTAATGAATGCTTGATTCAGGGGTACTTGTTCAGCATATTGAGTAAAATAAAGAAGCAAATAAGATTACAAACAGGTGTGATGCTGTTCTTCGGTAAATATTGTAGCAATATGTTCTTTTATACTGAATAGTGTTAAATAACCATTAAATTAAAAAATTATTTCAGCTCACTGTATGTTTATGTAATCAAGCGTGCTACAGGCCTCCGCAACGTGACTTGTCGTTATAAATTATTCATATAGTAAAATTGAATTTAGTCTGTCATAGACAGATTTATTTCAAGATCTGGATAAAATGTTTGACTCCGACTTTTAATGTGAGCAGAGAAGGCGAAGGCACCCAGGAGGGCCACAAATGTGCTTCCAGACCATCAACACTCAGCATGAGACACACTAATCTTGTGAGAATGCTGGATGTATCAGAAATGCACACATTGCTATACAACACACATACACACGGTGCTGGGTAATTGTGGATATTTAGCCACGTATTTATTTAATTTGTATTAAATGCAAGTAAGTAAGTAAAATCTATTTATAAATATGCCATGCATAGTGCATTAATAAAGTAAAAATATAAATACAAGTAAAATAAAGATTAAATTAAATTAAAAAGAGTGACTATACACTAACACCATAGTAGTATCACTAGTAGGTATGACAATAGGCAGATATTCAACCTTAAATTGAAATAGAAATGACCAAAACTAGTATACAAAGACAGCATGTTTCTTCTGTTCTTGTTGCAGGTAGAAGATGAGGTCCAAAAGCAGCGGGGTGGCGAGCCCGACCAATGGGGTGCTTGGGGTTCCACAGGGTGACCACGAAATCAGCCAAGGACCAGAAGTGGGTCTGCCTGTTAAGAGCCTTAAAGCCAAAGTTCAGCAGAAGGAGGGTGAGGATGATTTGAAGGTCGAGGTGATCTCTGACAAAGAGAAGCTACTGTTAGATTCCCCTGAGGCTGGAGCAAAAAAAGGCGACATCATGGATCTGTCCAACGAGGATCTGCTTAAACTGCTGGGGATCATGGAAGGAGAGATTCAAGTGAGTTGGATGTTGTCTTTGACCTTTGACCTGCTATAATCAGTATGGTACATACAATAATGAGGGTAACAATACATACATGTGGAAGGCACTGTGGATGAAAAGAAGATTAGTTTGAATAGAGAGTGTACCTGCCTTCATTGGATCAAATTTACTGCAATTTTATGCACAATAGCTCTATCTTGTGGTTGAAAATGGCAGTTTTTTGCAAAAGGGAAAAAAAATCCATGAACCACATGTTCAGGGGTTAAACACCTGAGTCGCAACATTCACAACATGTTTCAGGCCATTTAAAACATCATTTTTCTTAATTGTATGTCTGGGACAAATAAATCTGTGTCTCTTTAAACAGGTGTCCAAATAGAGTGAATGCATGCCTTTTCTTCTCAAGTCATCAAATGCTGTATCATTTGCATATCTTTATATTTATATGTAATTTCAGGCCAGAGAAGATGTTATCTGCATGCTAAAGTCCAAACAGACAGTCCCAGAGGACCATGAATCACGTTATGGCTCAGTGGCCCCTGGTTCGGCCCTCACAGCCCTGCAGAGAGACGGCTTCACCACCGGCAGCGCGCCACACGACCACAGCGTTTACCAAAAGCCTATGGTTGAGGTCAGTTAGTAACTGTCAGTCACAGCAGTTACATGTTGAAAATCAACCGTATTAACAGTTGTTTTTGCATGTTTTGCAAGATTGTTCAGTTCGGTTGTGTCCTTAGTTCTTGCATGTGTTCCATGTTTTTTTCGCTGTGTGGCTGAGATTGTGTGTCGTTCTCAGCTGGAGCGTCTGCAGGAGAAGCACAAGGAGACGTACCGGAGGATGCTGGGTCAATTGCTGTTCGCCGAGAAGTGCCACCGACGCACCGTCCACGAGCTGGACACAGAGAAGCGCAAACACGCAGACTACATGAACAAGAGCGACGACTTCACCAACCTTCTGGAGCAGGAGAGAGAACGGTGAGGAGGAGAGGGATGAGGCAGCTGGGACAACAAATTGCCACACCGTTAACACATAGTATTCAATTCCTAAAAATATACAAACTTAGTCATCATCTACATTTCTGTGGACATATAGCATCATGTCATATGACTGAACATATTTTGGAAAGCAACATGCCGATTTGCTATACCATAACGGGCGGTATAGCGTATTGCAAGAATTTGCTGGCAAAATAGAATAGTGAAAAAAGTGGACGGAGTAATGTTGAAAGGGAAATACGTGACAGCAGTGTGGGAGGAGTAGAGTGAAGTGTAAAAGAGGTGAGAGAATCCAGGGAGAAAGAGTGGCAAAGGAATGCATGGCCAAAGGAGAATGTGTGAAAGATGGCCTCATCAGTCATGTGAATAATGAGAGAGGGGAGAGGAGAGGCGAGGAAGAGGAAGAGGAAGAGGAGAGGGGTACTGGTCACTGATGTGATAACCTCACATACCTTCACCTGACAAGGAGAGGTATATGGACTGTGTGGAGGGGGGGGGGGGGGTGAAGGGGTCAGTCTCTTTGCTGTTGGAAACAGGGAGGTCAGGGGTAGAGGGTAGAGGGGAGGAGACCTGAGGAGAAACAAGCGAAGGAATAAAGGGCTTTGACAGGGGCAAATCTCTCATGACATCATCTGTGAAATGAAGCCACCCCCGAGGCGACCCTGCTTGTTGATAAAGAGTAGACAAGGGATGAGAGGCAGGGCAGAGAGAGAGAGAGAGAGAGAGAGAGAGAGAGAGAGAGAGAGAGAGAGAGAGTACACACTCTCCATCACGTGTGTGTGGAGGGCCCCACAGCGATCAAACAAGCGTGGTTGTGAGTGTGTGGATGTGCACTGAATGCGTATGAGAGTGGAGGCCCAACTAATTAAAATATTTTTTACAGATGAAAGAGTTTGACTGGCTGTTGCTTGTTGGGGAATGTATTTTGTTGGGATTCCCATAACACATGCCTGTCCATTCTCACACAACAACATAAGAACTGGGGGTGCACTAATTGTATACTGTACACGTGATTTGCAGGGCATATTAGTAGTGAGGGAGACAGGCGGAGTAAGAGGAGAGAGAATCTGTAAGGTACTGTACACACACACACACACACACATATATATATATATATATATATATATATATATATATATAGTCAGTCAACTTTAGAGCAGACAAGAGGCCACTCATATGCTGCATTTCATGAACTGACAAAGCTTCAAACGGAGGAGGCGGTGACTACCTCTCTTCCTTGAACTTTTACTGCAGGACACAGGAAACAGACCATGGGGGTTAAATCACAGTTCTGACAGCTGCGCTGCCACCACACGCCGGAGAGAGAGACAGAGACCTGGGAAATGAGCAGCAGCCTTTAGCTTATAGCTACTCCTTTGGCTGGTTTCATGAGACAGGGAAATAGGGAGGTCATGATTCAAAACATTTCAATGAAGAATTTCTTCTCGATTGTAAATCAGTGTGCAGACATGCCTATAGTAAGTTATCTAGAGTGTAGTGGGGTGTTTGATGATTGCAACCCAATTGGTTGAGGAATTTTTATATAAAAACATAAACAATAGGGTTTTGTAAGGCTGAATACATACCATGGTCTGTTGACTGTCATTCTACTGAACAAACATCTCTAACCTGAAGGTGCAGGGTACAGGCACAATCGGGAGATGAAAATCAGGTTATTCCTTTTCACTTTGATGTACAGACAATTCTGTGCATTTTACTGTGTTAACAAAAGTAGTTGTGACAATACAGATGGGCCTTTAATATAGTGAATGGAAGAATCCATAGCCATGCTAAGTGAGGCTCTGCTAGCATGCTCACAATGACAATGCTAATGTGCTGACGCTGAGCATGTATAATGTTTCTGGGGACCATGAATGTCTTTAGCCACTAACATTACCATCCCTAGAGCCCAGCTGTGAATATGGCTAGTAAAAAAGCTTTGAGTGTAACATAATCAGAACCTTTAAACACTGGAATCAGTGAGCTAAGGCTTCAGTTTGAAGCATATGGCACAAATCACAAGTTAACTACTTAACTTTCACTTGATCCTTGGTTTGCATGCAATGACCTCCTTCTCATGCCAGGTAGTTTCCAGCAGGTTCCTTGGCTCCTGCACAGGTCGGCCTCCGTCACCTCACAGAGCGGGCGAAGGGGATGAGCTCTGATTCTTCTCTCTGTTTCCATAGAAGGACAGAAAGCCGACTTGAAATTCACGGATGAGCTGATGGCAATATTCAAACAAGAGAAGCACATACTGTGCAAAGGGCCAGATGCGAACACACATGAAAGCATTGCTGTCTTTGCATGAACATATTAGCGTCTACACAGAAAGACACACATATCTGCCATGTCTGGTGTCTGTTTTGACATCCACTTTCTCATGGTGACATGGAAGCATGTCATCATCTCGTCTTTATCAATGTGATCTTCTCCCGCCATCTGGGCGCGTGTGAAGAGAGAAAAGTCAAAGGTCTTGTGCCAAACACCTGCAGGAATGCAGAGGAAGGGCACAGGAGACGCAGTTTCTGACTGGTAGCCTATCAGCCATTAACACCCTCTGAGACAAGCAATTTATATGTCAAGAAGTTAAAATATTTAAGTGACGTGGAGGTATGTGAATGATTAATGGAAGACATGGCTCACACGTAAAACCACATACACAATGAAAACGAAGACCTGAAATTGAAAACAAAAATGTATGTCTTCTTGTATGTCAAGACTGACACAAGACTGTGTCAAGACTTCACATTATTCCACCATCTGTCAGTAAATTGAGTACATGCAGTATGCGTAGACCTATTACAGTTGTCTCTAATTAGTTTGATGTCCACTTTGCTTCTGATTTCTCTCTTTTAACACCACATTAGTGTTGTATACTGCATTCTATCACAGACCCGCTTGCAAAACACTTAATGCTTTTTCTCCGCCAAGAGAAGTAATTACTGTTCAACACAGTGTTTTGACAGCTTTTTGGCAGTTCATGTCTGCTTCAATCCTCGGACTCCTGACACAGAGGGGCTGCAATGCCTCTCACCACATTCTCCATTTAACATGGGATGAGATGTTGTTCCATGATGGAAAAGAAAACGTTCTCTCCTGGATGTTGGCTTATAGATTGCACCTGTGTGTTTGCTTAAGAAATGTGTTTTTATTTCTTGCACGCACATTTTTGTTTCATATGAAACAACTTTCAATAAACTTTCTTAAACCTATAATGAACTGGAAGGACTTGATATACAGCACACTGCCAATTTGGCTCTAGTTATTTCTTACTTAGAAACAGAGCCGTTGACCACTGGAGCCAAATACCACTGACATCATGACTCTGACCTTTGCATGAAAGTAATTTTAGGGTATCAGTGACATCTGACTGTTTAAGAGCTGCACTCTGAGATCCGGATGGTTCCTTCATACAGTAGCCAGACCCACTGATCCCACTTGGCAACTAAGGCTGCTGGTAATATGAAACAATGTACATGTTTACTGTCACTAACAAAGTGACAAACAACACTTCAAATTTCAAATTGAAATATTATTCACCAACATGTTGGGTTATTTTTTTACAAGAGTAATTGTAGCTATTCAGTTCCATTCTATAATCAGGGTATAGCACTTCATAAACCTATTGCCATGGTTAAGTATACGAGTCACAAATCTTCTTCACCTCAAGGGAGACATTCAGCTCAGCCATATCTGCTTTCCTCATCACATGTAGCCTTTGCAAGGAACCCAGTTCAAGTCCAGTTTCCCCTCAAGTGGAACTGCAGCAGACATTATCTTCAGTCTCCTTTAACAGTGAGATTATGGCTTCCGATCTGCAGAGTCAATATCCTCTGCACTTTAATTTGCACAAAACTTGCACTGAACTATTTTTTTCCTGAGAAAAATGTAAACATTTCTTCATTATTTTTTCAAGAAAGTTTATAAACTATCTACAGTTGCCCCCCCCCCCCAACTTGCCATGTTTTATGAAAGCATGGGGGGGAGAGTTCTACTAAACACTCCTCCTGTAGCAAGGATCCCACCCCTTTTCACAGTGTCCAAAGCAGAACAGCACACACTCTCATACACACATCACTGCCTTATATGGATGAGGTGACATCACTCACTAGTGGTTTGGTGGAGCTCGACTGTATTTATTCACCTTTTCATTGATAACGTGCCTGGAATGTGACGGTGGAGGATCTGTGGAAAAGGAGGTCCCTGCTACTTCTAATGCAATCACAGTGGATTTTTTTATAATGGCAAAAATGTTTAGGCGCTGACTGTAGAGAATGTGGGTAAGTTTGGGTTTGTTGCAATGTATCTTAAGTATGACTGTGTCCACAATAATAGATATCGAACATTTAGAGGTTGTTTAAGCTGTAGATGCACAATTCTCATTGTTGTGCTGGTGGCTACATTCATTTGGTTTATTTTGCAATGCAAAAATGGTCAGGCTGAATATTGTATGTCCCTGGGTGTGTAAAAGGAGAAGATGCAGCTTTGCATTCAATCTGCTTTGCATGCAATTTGTTGAAGCCAGAGATGAGAATGGGCATGAGTAGCATAAAAAGAAGCTGAGAGAAAATAAGGCCACTTGGTGAGGGGGTGAACTTTTACCAGCAGTTTGTGTTCATAGTCTCTACCCCAACAACAGGGATGGAAATGCAGGAATATTTGGATGTTGTAGTGTTAATCTTTCTTTCTCAGTTTTGCTTTTAATATGTAGCTGTATATGGCATGTATTGTATTGCACAACATACTGTGTATAAAGATCAATTGTTCTATCAAATTTGTTTTTTTTCTCAGATAGTTCACTGGATTTCTATGAGTGATAGTTCAAATATGTTTAATGCAAAACTGTTGCCTTAGGTGTGTGTGTTTTGAGCTTAACATTTCCATAAGTGAGAACAATTTGACTGTCAAAACAGTCTAATAAAATGTCGGTAAAGAATCGGGAGTCATTGATACATTACCTGGAACCTGAAATACAAGGCATCCATATTTCTATGACATGATGACAAACACATACATAGTTACTGGCTTATGAAAAACACCAATCTCTTTATCTTTGTTTTCTCCCTTCACGTTTTAGACTGAAGAGGTTGCTTGAGACGGAGAAGGCCTATCAGGCAAGAAAAGAAAAGGAGCACTCTAAACGTCTGGCCAAAGTGCGAGAGGAGCTGGTCAAGCTGAAGTCCTTTACACTGATGTTGGTCAATGAGCGCCAGCAGCACCTGGATCAAATGGACCAACAGAGCCAGCGGGTGCAGGAGCTCAGCCAGCAGCTCCAGCAATGGGAGCAGGAACTGAGTGAAGCCCGGGAGCGTGGACAGGAGGATGGCCACAGAGTGCTGAGCCTGGAGGCTGAGCTTAAAGAGAAATCCGGCAAACTCACCGAACAACATGAGGAAATGAGTGCCAAACTGGCGAGTCAGGAGCTCCACAATCGTCAACTTAATGACAATCTTCTAGGGCTTACGCATAAAGTGGAGGAGCTAGAGGAGAGCAACAGAGCCTTGAGGAAATCTGAGGAGGAGCTGCAGGAGCTGAGGGAGAAGATCGGCAAAGGGGAGTCTGGCAACTCCAACCTGAGTACGGAGTTGGAGAACTTGCGGAAACGGGTGCTGGAGATGGAGGGAAAGGACGAGGAGATTACCAAGACTGAAAATCAGTGCAAGGAGCTCAGAAAGAAGCTACAAGAGGAGGATAGTAAGAGCAAAGACCTCCGGCTGGAAGTGGAGAAGCTCCAGAAAAGAATGATGGAGTTAGAGAAACTTGAGTGTGCCTTTAGCATAAGCAGGGCTGAGTGTGCAGAATTACACACTGCTCTGGAGACAGAGAAGGGCCTCACCAAAGAGCTCTCAGATGAAGTCATAGCACTCAGGATCCGTATGAAAGAGGTGGAGTCTTCTGAACTCAAGTTAGAAAAGTCTGAGCTGAGCCTAAAAGATGACTTGAGTAAACTGAAATCATTGACTGTTGCGATGATGGAAGAACGAAAGACCCTGATGGAAAGAATGAAGTCAGACGAGAAGAAAAAGGAGGATTTGAGCAAGATGGTCAAAGTCGAGCAGGGTAAAGTTATGGAGGTGACTGAGAAATTAATAGAGGAAAGCAAAAAGCTCTTAAAGATGAAAGCAGAGATGGAAACCAAAGTAGAGACTCTAACCATAGAAAAGGGGAGCTTAACACTAAGCTGGCCTATGAAATTGATCAAACTAAGGATCTTAGTTCTATGGTAGGTCTAATGAAAAAGAGGTTAGATGGGTTCGAGCAAGCAGAGAAGCTATCAGTGAAGAATTCAGTGAAAGGTGAATTGGGAAGAATGTCTGACCCTGTCACGACAGAAGACAATAAAGTTAAGGAGCTGACATTTGAAATTGAACGCCTGAAAAATCGTCTCAAACAACTTGAAGTAGTTGAGGGAGATTTGATCAAAACAGAGGATCAGTATGACATGTTGGAGAAAAGGTTCATGACTGAACAAGACAAAGCCAACGTTCTCTCCCAACAGGTGGAGGAAATGAGGGGTCAGATAGCACGAAACAAAGCAATCGAGAAAGGAGAGGAGGAAAGCCAGGAAGTTGACCTCCGACAACGATGCAAGAGAGAGGAGGGCAAAACACGGGAACTGCAGGCCGACGTCATAGCCCTCAAGGAGAAGATTCATGAACTGATGCACAAGGAAGACCAACTTTCCCAGCTCCAAGTTGATTATTCTGTCCTGCAGCAGAGGTTCTTGGAAGAGGAGGAGAGAGCCAAGAACATGGGCACTGAAGTTTTCCATCTCACCAAAGAATTGGAGGTAGCAAAGCGTCACAGTCGAGCACTAAGGCCCAGTTTGAATGGGAGGAGAATGGTGGATGTTGCTGTGACATCCACTGGAGTACAGACAGAAGCATCATCAATTGGGCCAGCAGAGGAGGATACCCCAGCTGTTTTCATCAGGAAGTCTGTTCAAGAAGAGAATCACATCATGAACAACCTCAGACAGAAGTGCCTGAAGAAGCCAACAGAAAAGAGTGGCATTGAGCGTTGCCCTTCGTCTAGCAGCGACCTGGGTGTGAAGAAATCCTGGATTCCCTGGATAAGGAAAAAGGACAACACATCTCAAGAGGCCAACTTGGGGAAACATCTGCACATTAATGGAGATCATTTGCCTTCTGAGTTGACCATGTCCCAAAAGCATGGGCAGCCTTTACGCATCCGCGTTACACCAGACCACCAAAACAACATGGCAACACTTGAGATCAGTAGCCCCACTGCTGAGGATGCTTTCTCTTGCTCAGCTCCCCTCAGCCCCAACCCATCTCAACCTAAATCCAGAATCACAATCATTCCCACCTACTCTGCTCCAATCCACAAGAGAAAGTCCACCACTGGATCTCAGGGCCCTGAAAGAGCCAAGTCTCCAGTCACGATCACAACAATATCCAGAGCAAAGTCTCCAGAAAGCAGCCGAGCCCCCTCCTCTGCCTCAGGAAGGCCCTTGTCCCCTGTTTCTATTATGACAGTGAGCACTGCTATAGTGCCCGAAGCATCTTCCTCCCCAGAGCCCCAGGAGATGACCATGGGCCGAGCTGTGTTCAAGGTGACCCCCGAGAAGCAGATGGTCCCAATACCGATACGGAAGGGCCACACCAACACTAGCATAATCACTACCACTGACGATAACAAGATCCATATTCATCTAGGCAACAGCATGACCCCAAAGATGGTAGTCAGGCCGGTGGCCGCTGCAACAGAGAGCAAAGAAATGACCTTATCAACTGGCACAGTTTTACGCTCCCCCCGACAAATCACCACCACCACCACCAGGAGCACACAGAGCAAAGTGATGAGCACCATCACAATTACCCCTGTTACGTCAACGGCTTCCAGATCCACACAAAGCATGGTAAGCTTCACTTAAAGGTTTGCATGCCTCCAAATCATGAAATAACATGTTTTCATAGAGTTAGCTTCAAGTAGTTTGTCTATTTCTTGAGATACCTCCTCAACAGCAATTTACTCGAGATAATCCACAGATATTACGTCTAACTGTTAATTCTCAGCTCATATCAAAAATGGGAGACTACATGTGTATAAATAGGCCGATTTCCAAAGTAACCCAAAAGAACATAACAAAAGTGGAAAGTCAGCCCAGGTGTGACTCACCCATATGCTTCAAGACAAAGCTGAGCCAGCAAACAGTGTGTGCCACCTAGTGAAGAGGAGGGGTCATCACACTACTAGAAAGAAATCAGTAGAATTGGTAAAAAGTAGTATAGCAATATGTAGTAAGAATATCGCGTTTGTTTTTTAATGCTTACAAAAAACAAAGTGTAAATATGAAATAACACACAGATATAGGAGAGGTATTGATCTTCTCATATATATCTCGGACTCAAAAAGAGCCTATTTTCCAAAATTGTTCCAAAAACTATTTCTATATCTTTCATATTCTACATGTGATGTTCCACAGGGTAAGTCTGTCGCTAACAGCTTCATCTACAAATGGGACTTGAAGCAACACTGTTAGTGTTTCACTGGACCTTGTAATATGCTCTTTGTGGCTCAGATAGCGTGACAGAAATGGTCCTATGGGCAGGCCTTAGAAAAGCAGAGCTAATGATGTGGCATTTTGCCACTTTGCTACAGTCATGCTGTAATTTATAGTTGTTGCACAGTGTTTACATTCACAAACAGCTATGCAGGGCTCAGTGCCCTCTGGCTGACACAAAACAGGCCCAGCCTTGACAAGTGCTCACCCACTGGGATTGAAGTGAAATGAATGAATAAATATTTACATTTTTCTTTCACACAGTTCCTATAGCACATATGATCTGTTTAGAAAATTCAGAATTCCTTTTTATAATGGGTTTTGCCTCTCTTCCATTATTTACTCTGTGTACCTCTTTCTTTATTCTGCTGCCTGAGAAACTGTACTCTCTCTCCCTATTGTCAACAGACTGGGCACGATGCCCAGCCAGCTCGCACAGGGCTCACCCGCATCCCGATGTCCAAGAGCCTGAAGACGGGGAAGACTGTGCTGGGATCCCTGGGGATATCGGGTGGAGTGAAGCTTGAGTCACGAGCTGAGAGTCAGTCTATGAGGATAGAGGTTAAAAAATCCACTGTGAATAGCAATGCTTTACAAAATGGAGGAAAAGCCTGATTGACATTATAGCAACCAAATATGTAAATATATCGAAATATGGTTCTTCAGAGAAGTTAAAACAGTATACTAAAAACTCTAATATCCCGAAACAACTCAGCTAGACATTATGGCACAGAGGCATGTTTTGTAATCAAATAAGCCATTTTTAATTTTTGTAAAGACTTTTGTACTTATATACAGTTCTGCCATTAAGATGGAAACCCATACCGTGTGTGTGACATTTGGGTTAAATATTACATCAGACCATGATGCTTCTAACGGCTTCTCGTTGGTCGTCACACATATAGGGAGTTTGTTGAATATATTTTATTTTAAGGACACATTATAACAAAAAAAGTTTTGATGTAAATTATTATTTTTTCTGAAAGGATTTGTACTGAAATGTATTTTAAATAAATGTGTTTTCAAAGGGTAGCGTGACATGCTTATTCAGGGAGACGAATAAGAACCACAAATGTCTTAAAGACATGTGAATTTTGTTCAACTTTGCAATAAGGCCAGATTACTTTTTACTTATGAGCAGTCTTTTAGGATTTTACCAAATAAAGTCAGTACTCTTTGAATCCTTGAGGCAGGGCCGACATCCTTGCTTCAGTTTTTTCACATTGTTATTTCAAAAGTATTGAAAAAAAAGCTCAAAGTATTAATTTATACTTGTGATTTAAGAAAAATATCCATAGTTTGTGATAATTTAAATTATTATGTTTATGCGGAAGCACAGAAAAGCCACAATAATGTTAGTCAAGTATGTATAGAGCATGTTAAAAAGAGTAGGTGTTAAAATTAATTTATGTCTTTAAAAACTGTTCCTAATTCGCTCGATTTAAATTCTCCTCTTTGAAGCTTCCAGAGGGTAAATCCAAGTTGTACAAAATTAAACAACTTTATCTTGGTTGTAGATTTTTACGTTTTTAGCTTCCAGTCTCAGCTTTAACTTAACTTTGACAAATGACTGATCAATTAATTGCACGATCAATTGCTATATCCTTGGTATCCTTGGCTGTTGTTTTTTTTCTGTAAAATTTTGGTGACTAGATAAACTTGACTTCACAATCTTTTGGAATAATGCACACTTTAATTTTCTGTCGGAATTTGTACACACTTAAAGCAATTCTTACCTTTCTAGCATTTCACACTCAGCACTAAGAAAAAGTTAGAACATGAACAATTCCGCCTCCCTCCAAAGACCCACCCTCTTACCCCTGCCTGACGTCCTCGTCCTCGGACGCATGCGGTGAATGTGAGAAGCACAAGTGAAATGGGTCAATGGAGTCAAATTCAGAGCCCTTTCTTTGTTTATAAATTGTGGTGCTTCTTGGAGGAGAGTGTGGTTGGAGATCCTGACTACGTTCCAGATCTTCCTACAGAGGAAGATGATGATGATGATGCTGTTGATGATGACCACGACTCTCCCAGCTCTTCAGCTGGCAGGACATTTTCAAAGACTGAAAGTGCACAGGGGGGTTGCTCAGGTTGCCCGGGCAACTGCCCATTTCCCCTCCTTGACTGATTTTGACCTTCTGAGGGGTGGAAAAATCTCTCAATGGATACAGAATTTCATGTAGGCCTAGATTAGAACATGAAAACAAAAACAATTAAAACTGCGAGCAGTATCGTGACGGGCCCTCGCTCATATGCGGTCGTGGAGTGCATGCGGTCACAGGGCAGTGTCGTGGACGCTGCCCTTGGCGTGGCCGCCTTTCGTGGCGCAAGTTGAGACGCAAGCGATGGACACCGAAATGCATCCGTCTCTCACGTGCGGTTGTGGAGTGCCTGCATTCACACGGCAGCGCGGCAGCCGCCTACCGGTGCAGCAGCCACCTCCTCGTGGCGGCAGCTGCCTACCGGTGCAGCAGCCACCTCCTCGTGGCGGCAGCCTAGACACAAGCGATTGACATTCAAAGCCATCTGTCTGTCACATACACACATGTTCATGCTTCCTGACATCTCTCCTCCTCCCCGTGTGTCCTCTCCTCCTCCCCCTGTGTCCTCCTTGCAAGCTGAAATGAGAGGAATTAGTTATAAAAAAAAAATCAGGTGTGTCTTTAACTTGGAAAAAGTCACAAAATCGATGACATTTTCTGTTGCCAGTAGGTGGCGCTCTGACAGAGTGAATGTCAAAGTGCAGATGTGTTCAGGAAGGAACTCTTAATCAAGTGTGCAAAGTTTGGAGCAGATCAGAGAACAAACACTGAAGTTATAATAGTTTTGATGTTTATGACAGCTGAGTTCAAGTTCAACTGACAGCTGTGTGAGGTGCATGAGAAGTGTGTTATCTCTCCTCCTCCCTCTGTGTCCAGGCTGAAATGAGAGGAATTAGTTAAAAAAAGGAATTAAAAGTGGCATGACTGTTGATCTGGTGTGAAGCAGACTGCAGCTGCATGTGAGATTCACAGTTCTCCATCTGTCACTGATTGATCTCTCTCTGCCTCCATCTGGTGGTCGCTGTGCGCCTGTGTCTCTCCCCCCTATGCTCCCTGAGTGAAAAACTGGCTGAATTACACACTTGGCTAAAAAACTTTTTTTTAACCTTTTTTATGATAACTTTAGGCGGTGGGTCCAAGAGGCTTTTTTGTACATCTCCACTTGGGCTATCTAGGAAAAAATATTTCACGCGTCTACGCCCTACCTAGAGGGGGGGGGGCTGTTGCTCAGAAAAAGGGCATAAAATCGGTCCCATTTCATGTCGCCATTAGGTGGCGCTCTACCTGTGAGTTAAAATTGCAGTGCAGTTGTGTTCAGGATGTGACTCTTAACAAGCATGAATATTTTGGAGCAGATCGGAAAAGAAACGGTGAAGTTATAACAGCTTAAATGCCTATGGCGAAGGTTCAAAATAGTAGCGCAGTCAAGGCGTCGCCGTGGCCACGCCCCTAAATATTCTGGACATCTTTTGATAACTTTTTCTCCTTAAATTTTGGTATCGATCGGAGCAAGGGTATAATCAGTTTTTGATTTTGTGTGACCCCTGTGAATAGCCAAAAACAGCCAAAAACGGCCAAAAAACGGCAGTTTTTGGAAATTTGTGGCAGCGCCAAACATGACCCAATTTTGATTAGACTTGACATGCATGTTCTTTGAAGCTATTGCAACATAGGTTTCGAGTTTCGTAATTTTTGGGATAAAGGTTATAGAGTTATGCTAATTGCATTTTGGTAGGCCCACCCTCTAATGTTCATTGGCCGATATCTTCTGATAAAATGCATATTTTCGAAACCTTTTCGGATCATCCCCCCAGCTAGGTCTGAAGAGTATGCGTACCAAATTTCGTCCAAATCGGACCAACGGTTTCCGAGAAATGCGCAACTTCCTGTTTATAATAAAATCCAAGATGGCGGAAAATTTTCCCAGGCGGACTTTTGTACTCCCAATGGCTTTTTTTGTAGAGGAGACTTGTGTGCACATGTGTGCAAAGTTTCATGTCAATCTGAGTTACGGTGCGGCGGGGCTGGCGATTCTCCAATCTAGGTGGCGCTAGCGAGCAACTTTTTCGTGTCTGAATACGAAGACGCCAAATTCTCACATTTTTTGTCAGACCCTATAGACACTCCAATTTTCTGCGGCCAAAACGCAGGTCGAACTCGTAAAAGAATAATAAACATTTGAATAACAATAGGGCTTCGCAGCCCGACGTTGTCGGTGCTCTGGCCCTAATAAAAAAACAAAATCGCTACTAAAAACATTTGTCATAAGTAGTAGCCTCATCACCAACATGTCTTACTGCCTGCGTCATCCATTTGTTGCCAAGGACAAGAGACAAGAGGAACCAACAAAGAGGGAAGACGAAACACAGATTATCAGAAACGTCGAATAGGGACTGAATGTGGATCCCTCCTCCACCCCCCCCAAATCTCCATCCAGGTCTTCGTCATTCTCCCTCCCTCCAATAAAACTTTCTCTCCCCTCCTTCCCCTTGGAGTTCCAAGAGCTACCCCCACCTACCCCCCGCCCTTCTCAGATTATCAGAAACGTCGAAGGAGGACTAAATGTGGATCCCTCCCCCACCCCCCACCCCCCAAATCCCAATCCAGGTCTTCGTAATTCTCCCTCCCTCCAATAAACCTTTCTCTCCCCTCCTCCCCCTTGGAATTCCAGGAGCTACCCCCACCTACCCCCCGCCCTACTCAGACCCCCTCTCCCAAGGCTGCAACTAAGTCACCAAAACCCAGGACCCCCTCTTCCAAGACTGCAACTAAGTCACCACAACCCCAGGAACCCTGATTTTGACTGCCTAGTTATAACCGGTGACTTTAATTTCCATATTGATGATTTAAATGACAAGGGTGCAAAAGAACTTTTTAATATTCTAGATACATTTGACCTTTCTCAACATGTGAAAGAGGCTACTCATTGTAAGGAACACACCCTGGACCTGATTATCACAAAAGGTCTCCATGTTTCTGATGTTTTTGTGACTGATCCTTCATTGTTTGATCACTTCTGTGTTTTCTTTAATATTTCTTTCATTCCTGACACACAAACAGAATCAAATAAGGTCAAAAAGCGGTACATCATTGAACATGCCAATGTACTCTTTAAAAATGCCATCTCCTCGTTTCCACCTCTAAACCCATGTCATGCTGATGATCTTGTAAACATCTTTAATTCCAAAATTCTGAATGTCATAGATGTCATTGCACCTGCTACGGTTAAAACAATTTCTGGTAAGCAAAATGCACCCCTGAGAAAAGCTGCTGTTGTGACAGCCCAGAGAAGAGAATGCAGGAAGGCTGAACGAATCTGGCGGAGTACTAAACTTCATATTCACCATGACATCTATAAAGAGAGCCTCCGGGCCTACAATTTAGTCTTAAAAAGTGCGAGAGAAACATTCTTCTCCAATATCATAAACAACAACACTAATAAGGCGAAAACCCTATTTGCAACTGTTGACAGACTGACCAACCCCCCAACACAAATACCAGCTAAACTACATTCCACGCAGAAATGCAATGAGTTTGCATTCTTTTATACTAATAAAATTGAAGGCATCAGACGCGCCATCAATATCTCAAACAAAAACGTTGGATCACCACCCTGTTCAGGCAAAAGTAACACAGCAATGATGGCAAGCTTTAATGCCATAGACTCTAAAACTCTAGTGGAAACCGTGACAAATCTAAAATCATCCAGCTGCTGCCTTGATGCTTTACCTACCAACTTTTTTAAGAATGTTTTTGACTGCCTATCAATAGATGTATTGCAAATAGTTAATAACTCCATTCAATCAGGCAATTTCCCAAAGGCCTTCAAAACTGCAGTCATTAAACCTCTTCTAAAAAAGCGGAGCCTAGATGCTTCTATTATCAACAACTACAGACCAATTTCAAATCTACCCTTCAGAAGTAAAATAATTGAGAAAGTTGTCCTCCAACAACTAAATCACTTCCTGGCTTCAACTGGCTGCCACAACAACTTTCAGGATTTCAACCTTTTCATAGCACCGAGACGGCCCTTATTAAAGTTGTAAATGACATCCGTCTTAACACAGACTCTGGCAAAACTTCAATATTAAAGGAACTTAGGGCAGGATCAAGAAATAAGACTCAACAGTGACACGACGGCCGTTAGGGTAACTGCAGCCATCTGCCAAGCCGGCGCGGGAGCGCGCATGAACTCTTCAGTGCAGCTGATGCTGTGACACGGTTGTTTATTTACTCGCTGTTCACGTGACTGTTTACTACCCAGTAAACATTTTCTCGACCATCGTCTAGATGAAGACGTCTAATCGACGTCACGTCACGACGTGACTTTAATTCGACTGTTTTTCGACATCATAAAATAATATCATGGCAAATACGACCTAATTAAATATGCACTTTAGAGCGGTTCAACTTAATAAACACGGCCAGAAAACGTTTTCTCGACCTGCGTCCAGAAGACGTCCAATCGACGTCGCGTCACGACGTGACTTTAATTCGACTGTTTTTCGACATGATAACATTAGGGGGAATACGATCTCAAAGAAAACATGTTTAACTGAAAAAACACTGTCAAGAATGATTTCCTCTATCTACTGCTGTGCCGAGATGCAGATATCCAATAATGTGGGCAGGCAGGTTGATTTGACGTCTATCTGAGGGGCTGAAATGACCAATGTCATTTAGACGTTGTTTCAACGACATATCAACGCACGGATGCTAAAAAAAACTATGCGAAATAATGGAAATATGTTCGTGAATTTAAGAAAAGGTGCGATGCTAAACCGAGCCGAACATCTGTGCAACTCTCGGTTTAGCATCGTTACAGAACCATAACACTTTAAGGGCCCTCCAGACGGGCGAAAACGTTGTTTTTTCTCCGTCTCCCTCGGCATTGTTTCAAGAATATTTGCATTTAGACGGATCCACCGAAAACGCTGTAGTTCATATGCTAGGCCTAAAACGGGACGGAGAGACGGAGCATGCGCAGAAGGTTTTCGCTCTATAATTTGTTCTTGCCATCTATAAAGTGCTTTTAACATCTGAATAGGCGCTCTGTAAAAATGTTTATTTTCTTCTTATGCCCTCTCTCCAGCTGCTGTGAAGAGATGGAGTCCAAAGGCCATAGATGCAGAAACAGAGTGATTCAGAACCACCTTAAACAAGACCCCACAGGACTGCAATAAAAAGGAAGTCAATAAAACATTTGTTCAAATATACATGTTCGTTTTTTATTCAATTATTCAATATATAGATAACTCGTTGTGTGTGTGTGTGTATTTATGTATGTATATATATATGGTCCTGAATGCTGTCTCTTTTTTTTTTTTTTTACCTGAGATTAGTCCATGTACTACTTGTATTTTACAGTATGGGTGAACATTACTCGAGTATTTTTAACTTTATCACAGGTTAGTTTATTTACTATGAAAGTTTCCACCAGGTTCACCATTCCTGTGATATTTTAAGTTGGCAAATGTGAATTTTGCTGGTGTTGTCTATTGGACTTTTTGACCTCTTTGCATTTTAAGGATGTTTTTGCTGAAATTGATAAATTAATTTAAATAGTTGTAGATTAGAGCATTGAGAATTGCACATGTATGCAGCACAAGAGCTGTGATTGTCATAGAATGTATGGATGTGTTAATGCCAGTTATGTAGGCACTAGTTGAAACTAGATTTAGGTAAACATATTTTTAAATGCAATACATTACATGTGTTTTTTGACAATGGTTGATATGCCGTCGAAACGACGTTGAAACGACGTGAATTGATGCCGTCGAAGAGCCGTCGAAATGACGTTGGTCATGGGACCGACGTCAGAAAAACTTTCATTTCAGCACCTCTGGTAGACGTCGTATCAACCTGCCTGACCGACGTTGATTAGACGTCAAATAGACGTCACGTAGAGACGTGGAAAAGTCGTCTATACGACGTAATAATTACATAGTAGCCTGTTCTGTGAGCCGTTGATATGTCGTCGAGACGGCGTTGAAACGATGTGAATTGATGACGTCGAAGAGCCGTCGAAATCCGACGTCAGAAAAACTTTCATTTCAGCACCTCTGGTCGACGTCGAATCGACCTGCCTGACCGACGTCGATTAGACGTCAAGTAGACGTCAAAATGTTTGCTGGGTACAAGACCTCCGCACATGCCTCCGCGGAACTGCGTTGGTACCCAGCAAACATTTTGACGTCTATTTGACGTCTAATCGACGTCGGTCAGTCAGGTCGATTCGACGTCGACCAGAGGTGCTGAAATGAAAGTTTTTCTGACGTCGGATTTCGACGGCTCTTCGACGTCATCAATTCACGTCGTTTCGACGACATATCAACGGCTCACAGAGCAGGCTACTTTGTCATTATTACGTCGTATAGACGACTTTTCCACGTCTCCACGTGACGTCTATTTTACGTCTAATCAACGTCGGTCAGGCAGGTTGATTCGACGTCTACCAGAGGTGCTGAAATTAAAGTTTTTCTGACGTCGGTCCCATGACCAACGTCATTTCGACGGCTCTTCGACGGCATATCCACCATTGTCAAAATACACATAATAATGTATTGCATTTAAAAATATGTTTACCTAAGTCGAGTTTCAACTAGTGCCTACATAACTGGCATTACCACATCCATACATTATATGACAATCACAGCTCTTGTGCTGCATACATGTGCAATTCTCAATGCTCTAATCTACAACTATTTAAATTAACTTATCAATTTCAGCAAAAACATCCTTAAAATGCAAAGAGGTCATAAAGTCCAATAGACAACACCAGCAAAATTCACATTTGCCAACTTAAAATATCACAGGAATGGTGAACCTGGTCAAAACTTTCATAGTAAATAAACTCACCTGTGATAAAGTTAAAAATACTCGAGTAATGTTCACCCATACTGTAAAATACAAGTAGTACATGGACTAATGTCAGGTAAAAAAAAAAAAGAGACAGCATTCAGGACCATATATATATATATATATATATATATATATATATACACACACACACACAACGAGTTATCTATATGTGACGGGTGGGAGGGGGACACCTGGCTTTAATCCTAACAATCAGCGCGCAGCGAGTCACCGGCCGGGTCCCCCTCACGTGATCAGAAGTGACGTGGGTAAATAGAACGCCGTGCAGTCAGTCTTCCTTTTCAAATCAAACGGCGCGGCTATTGCAGTGGTGAGAGCGCTGTTAATTCTGCCGGCGGTGATTCAACACAAAAGGGTAAGGGAAATGTTTTTGTTGGCGCTTAGGCATAGAGCAGTCGATACATGCTGTAAGCTTACAAACTGCGGGTCTAACATTACAGTGTACCGTTCGTCTGTGGTCTGGTCACAGCTGTAGTGATCAGCTGTAGTCGCCCTTGTCCATATCGGGTGGATGGCTGGCAGAATGAATGGGCGGTGAAGATTTTATCAAGGTAAATGCTATGTATATTAAAGTGTGATTAATTAAGATGTATGTGCTGCTGTGTGTTAAATATGTACTCATTGTACGGAAATGTTAATTCCATTCTACATCATATAAAATCCATACAGATGTAATCAGGTACGAACTGTTTAGCTCTCTCACCAGAGATTATATTAATTCTGTTGGTTGTAAAGACACGTGAATAATGTGGTCTTTTGTTGATTTCAGAAGCTGATTGTAGCCACTGTTTTTCCCTAGGTTATTATGGGTCAAAGTTGCATAGCTACTCTGTATGCCTTATTTGAGTGTAAAACCATCTCCAATTTGTTATTGATAATTTCTTTATTTTATTTTGGCGAGGCGTGTTTTCTTTTCTTTCCTTTTTTTGTCAGCCGGGGCGCGGAGAATTTAGAGGGTAGTGTAGACTGCATGTTCAGTCCAGTGGGTCTGTTTTGGCAGTAGCCAGTAGTGCAGTGAGGCCTTTTCCTTTTTGTTGTTTGTGTGCAGTAACATTAGCCTACGAGTGGTGCTTGATTTGCAGTGTACATTTTGACTAGATGGTGCGTCAGTGAACTAGTTAGAGGACTCCATTGATAATATATATACATAACTAACCGTGTGCGGCTAGCCTCATTATAGTCCTGCTATGATCTGTCCCTCTGAATGATTCCACTCGCGGCTGGTTTCTCCTTTTCCCTCGCCCTTAGTGGAATGCTTATGCCCGGGTTTTGGGTTGATTGTTGTGTGCTGTGCTTTTCTTTTTGAAGCAAACAGAGTAGGTAAATCTAATGCAAGTAGTGACGTACAGTTACAACTTGTGAGTGTGTGGAACAGTTAACGAAATCTAATTTATTCTGTTTATCCCTCTGCTATTCCAATATTTATTGCTAAGTATTTATTGACACATGTCCATATGTTTTTATTCCAAACAAATTCAGAAAATAAAGTGCAGTATTTTTGTACATTGTCTCCTCCCTCATTCATTCACTTGAATACCTGTTAGTGGGGAATACTGGAATTACACTGTAGCTTGTTAGCCCTGACACTTGGTTGTAGTCTTAGGGTTGGCTAGGTTACATATATATTGAATAATTGAATAAAAACGAACATGTATATTTGAACAAATGTTTTATTGACTTCCTTTTTATTGCAGTCCTGTGGGGTCTTGTTTAAGGTGGTTCTGAATCACTTTATTTCTGCATCTGTGGCCTTTGGACTCCATCTCTTCACAGCAGCTGGAGAGAGGGCATGAGAAAAAAAATAAACATTTTTACAGAGCGCCTATTCAGATGTTAAATGCACTTTATAGATGGCAAGAACAAATTATAGAGCGAAAACCTTCTGCGCATGCTCCGTCTCTCCGTCCCGTTTTAGGCCTGGCATATGAACTACAGCGTTTTCGGTGGATCCGTCTAAATGCAAATATTCTTGAAACAATGCCGAGGGAGACGGAGAAAAAATAACGTTTTCGCCCGTCTGGAGGGCCCTTAAAGTGTTATGGTTCTGTAACGATGCTAAACCGAGAGTTGCACAGATGTTCGGCTCGGTTTAGCATCGAGCACGTAGCCTGTGAGCTAACTCAGGGCTAGTTTCACACGGCAGCTAACTCGGCTGCTAGCCGCCGCTCGGTTACGGATAAAAGCAACAAAAAAACATCATTATCTGTAACAATACACGATGCAGCAACACAATCACAACTCTAACATGCAACTGGTAAACGTATATTGTCTTATCAAACACGGTTTCATTTTAAATTACAGTACTTTTAGTAACTCACCTTTCACAGGTGTCTGTCTCCTCCTCGTCAACTGACGCTGCAAAGTTCTTCTTGCGCATGCGTAGGAAACCGTTAGGTGCGCTAACTACGCCAGGAAAAATAGTTCCTAGATGGATGCTAGAATCACAAACATTTTAACCCACATTGCCAATATGCTACTACATTATTTACTTAAATTCACGAACATATTTCCATTATTTCGCATAGTTTTTTTTTAAGCTTCCGTGCGTTGATATGTCGTTGAAACAACGTCTAAATGACGTTGGTCATTTCAGCCCCTCAGATAGACGTCAAATCAACCTGCCTACCCACATTATTGGATATCTGCATCTCGGCACAGCAGTAGATAGAGGAAATCATTCTTGACAGTGTTTTTTCAGTTAAACATGTTTTCTTTGAGATCGTATTCCCCCTAATGTTATCATGTCGAAAAACAGTCGAATTAAAGTCACGTCGTGACGCGACGTCGATTGGACGTCTTCATCTGGACGCAGGTCGAGAAAACGTTTTCTGGCAGTGTTTATTCAGTTGAACCGCTTTAAAGTGCATATTTAATTAGGTCATATTTGCCATATTATTTTATGATGTTGAAAAACAGTCGAATTCAAGTCACGTTGTGACGCGACATCGATTGGACGTCTTCATCTAGACGCAGGTCGGGAAAACGTTTTCTGGCAGTGTTTATTAAGTTGAACCGCTCTAAAATGCATATTTAATAAGGTCATATTTGCCATGATATTTTATGATGTCGAAAAAAAGTTGAATTAACGTCAATCGTGAATCACGTCGTGACGCAACGTCGATTGGACGTCTTCATCTAGACGATGGTCGAGAAAATGTTTACTGGGTATGGCGTCACACTGATCAGCTGATTGTTGTTGTTGTTTTCATTGCCACAGCTGATTTGATTGAGCCGTTGGCCTTTAGGCGTCTGATGGCGACGCCGCTGCATATGAGCAGCAGCAGCAGCAGCGAGTCGACAGCCAAGCTGATCACAGCCGCCGTCATAGTCCTGACCAGAGTGTCGGGGTCCTGAACCCGGACCAGATACTGGCTCACGGTCCTCCGGTGCACCTTAAACTTCACTGTCTCCACCGTCTCACAGGTGTAGATGCCAGAATCAGAAAGGGAGGGTCTGAGGACGAGTTCCATCAACGTGACTTGAGGCACTCTCCGCTAAATAAGCAGGCTAACCATCAGGCTTGGTTTCAGAGAAGTCCGTCGGAAACAACTGTACCAGCAGAAGGTTCCGCCAAGCCTAGTCCTCGTGATTTCATCACGTGAAAGACCAAAAATTACCAAATTTACATATACAAACAGACTATATTTTCATCAAGCGTCTAAGAATACATGCCTGCAATTAAAAAAACTGGCCATATCATTATCTAAAGCCCCCAGTTGGGTGAGTGGTGAAGCACCTGCCCCCGAACGTGTGCATCCCAGGTTCACATCCCGGGGAGGATATCACGTGTGTTTTTTTTTTTTTCTTCTATAATTGTCTTTAGATCAGAGAATTAGACCTATGATAAATATGTCATACAATTTCCCCAGAACCCAAATATAACTTGCAAAAACATGATAGACATAAATATGTTGTTATTAATAGCATGTTATAGATCCCAATGACAAAGGCATTGCTGCATGCAATTTTCAGCCACATAAATTCCTTCCAGGTGAGTTCATTAATAGGTTTATTGAATGTGTTCATTGAATTGTTGAGATAAATGAGATGGTCGAGCGAGAGAGAGAGAGAGCGAGAGAGAGAGAGAGATTTTAACAACACACTTTATTTACTTAAATATGGTTTTTACATTTCAGCGGTTCAGCAAAAGTGCTAAAATGCTTTAAAATCCCAGTATGTTTAAAAAAAAAAAAATATATATAACTCATCCTTTAAAAACTTGTGCAAACACCAACTCTTCGTCAACCACTGAGCAGACAATGGCCGCGTTTCCCAGATTCAATCGTTCTTAAGGACTTAAGAAGGCTCTTAAGAAGGGTTCGGCTAAGGAGCGCTAAGATACGGGTGTCTCCCAGACGCGTTCTTAACTGCCTTCTTAGGATCAAGCCAAAGAAGCTCTTAGCTCTTAGCTGTCCACTGCGGTGGTGCTGAAACTGAATCAATCGATGCCAGGCTAATCGATCACCCACCTCTTTATCAGCGCATAAGTCACACATAGCGCCCCGTGGTCCCCCCGACACAGGTGCAATTAGGCTACACATGTATCGGGTGCGGGGGTGTGTGTGTGTGTGTGTGTGTGTGTGGGGGGGGGGGTTGAGTGTGTGCCAACAGGTGTATCCAAGTAGTAATCAAGCCCATTAGCGCATATATACCCCCGTGGATATAGGCACACACGTGAGAATGGAAGAAAGCAGCAGCAAGCGAACCAAGCGGGCACCGGCGTTCACCACGGAGGAGATGGGCGTGTTAGTGGACGAGGTCTGGCAGCACTGGGAAATTTTATTCGGGGGAACGAGGGTGCCATCCACCACACCAATCACCCGGGGGATCCCAGCCACTGTGTGGAACCCTTGGTGGACTTGGCGGACCTCGTCTCGTGTGGTGGGCATCTTTATGTGGGTCCGGGCATGACGCAGGAGAATCGGTGTCACAGCTGCCACACTCCGTGACACCGATGCCTTGCTGAGGCCGGTGCCGTCCCCCACCACCTCCAGGAAGCTCCCCACTGCGTAAAAACGCAGCGCAGCCAGGAGCTGCACCTCCAGGCTGAGGGCAAAGTTGCAGCGGGTTGCTCTCTGGATGTGTGGAGACACCAGAGTGATCAGCCGTTGGATCTCCGCACGGGGCAGCCGGTACTTTGTCTGGACAGCCCGGTCTGACAGCACGTCCAGTGGCGAGAAGTGCTGACGCACGTAAGCATTTATATAAACTGTCTGGCTTCGCGCAAGGTGACGCTGTTGGTTCGCAGCGAGAATGTGCTGTATTGTATGCAGCCATGGTTTCTCACACGCACGGACTTTGGCAACGCCTTTATATAGAGTAGCAGGTGGAGCCTCTCTGGATGAGGTTCAGCTGAGTTCACATCTCAGCTGAACCTCAGCTTACATATGTTTCCTTGATATCTGTGAAATGCCACAGGGTTGTTGATGTGTTTTTATGTGTAGTACTATAAACTCATATATGAAGATGTGTGTGGAAAACTTAAACTTGTAATTCAATGAAAAGTTTTTTATTTTATTTATTTTTTTTAGCGCATTACAACATTGAGCATTGTTTTATCATTTCGAAAAGTGGAGAATATAAATTTCCCTGACGCGGCTTGATCACTGAGCATTTCGTCGCTAAGAAGGCTGTTAAGAGTGGGTCAGCTCGATCTTACGTTTCCTTCTTAGTGAAAGATCTTCTTAGGCTAAGAGCGACTCTGGGAAACATATCCTTCTTTCACAGCGTTCTTAAGAGCCCTCCAAAGACGATCTTAGCACTTAAGAGCTTCTGAACGAATCTGGGAAACGCGGCCAATGTCATTAAAACACCAGCGCTGTTTAAAGGAGTCCAAATCTCTAATGTGTTTGTAAAATCTAAAATCTAGCCAGAGTCTCGCTCTAATATTTATCAGCCACACTGCCTTTGCCTCTTGCCCTTCTCTGTTCTCCACTCTGTTTTTTCTGCTAATATATATAGCCATCTTTGCCTCACCTGAGAGGAAATTAAGGAGCTGCCATTTTTCTTTTTTTCCTTTTTTGTAGGCAGCTCCCATGATAAAAACCTTCTCAGTAAAAGCCACATCAAAAAAACTAAAAACCAATGTTAAAAGAGAGAAGAAACTTGTGAGTCTCTTGCACTCTGTAAAAACATGATAAATAGTCTCTCGAAGGCAACAAAATGGACAGGTGTTAATAACAGAAGGATTAAGAACAGAGATAAAAGCATTGGAGGCTACGGCACCATGAAGAATTCTCCACTGAAGGTCGGCAGTCCGTTTTTTTTAGGGGAGGTTGGTATAAAATCCTCCACTGTGGGCCGGGTCCATTTGCTCCCAGTCTGTTGGACCACACAGTGGGGGGACGGTGGCACAGTCTGGCCTTGTGAATGGTTTTCACACAATTAAAATACCAAGTCTTTTTGTCAGCCTTGTGTATCGTCAGCTTCTCGGGGTATGCTGAAGCTAGCAGGGGGCCGGCGAGTTCCCGCAGGCCTGGGCTCAGGGAGACGTCAGGGAAGGGGTCTGCTGGGTCCGGTCTGGCCTTTCTTTTTCCATAGTCCATGAGGAGGCTCCTATCTCCCCCAGTGAGCTTCTGGCGCCACAGCTCCAGGAGCCTCCCCGCCACCCGGACATAGTGCAGGCCCAGGAGAGAACCCAAGGCCCGGGCATCACTCAGCGCTGGCCCCACTGCGTCCACCAGCTGCTGCAGGCACAGGGTCTTGGCTTTAATGAGCGCCACCGTCAGGCCGGGGGTGACGCTGCTGCTGATGTCCAGCTTGGCCCTGTGAATCAATGGCTCTCTCAACAACCAGTACAGAGAGTCAGACTTTGGGCACCTTTTACAGTTAAAAAGGCCCCAAGACTTAAAAACACTCTGGTAAAACGGAGGTAGCCCAGTTAATTTTAAAAATTTAAAATCAATTGAAAACACAGCATCCAGCCCCAGGTAATCTGCATGTCTGAGAATACAGCTGGCCACATCTCTCCACACTAGGTCAGCCGGGCCTGTGAGATATTTCTGTAAAAACTGTAGTCTAAAAGTGGCTGTCCGGCTGGCCAGGTGGACGAGGCCCTGTCCCCCCTCCTCTCTGGTTAAAAACAGCACCCCTTGTGGCACCCAGTGCAGACCATCCCCAAAAAAATCTACCATTTTCCTCTGTAACTGGGCTAGCAGGTTTGAAGGGGGGTCCACACAGGTTAAACGGTGCCACAGTTGGGATGCTACAAGATTGTTTAAAACCAATACCCTACCTTTTTAAAAGTCATTTGAGGGAGCAGCCATTTCCACCTGGAAAGTCTCCCCTCAATTTTCTCTGTGACGCCCTCCCAATTCTTCTTGACTATGTGCTCTTTCCCAAGGAACACCCCCAGGTATTTAGAACCATCTCTCTGCCAAGTCAGGCTCTGGGGAAGAACTGGGAGAGCGCCACGCCACTCACCGACAGCGAGGGCTTCGCTTTTTTCCCAATTCACCCTCGCTGCCGATGCTACGCTAAAACTTTTTACAATATTGGTTAAAATGTCTACATCTCTCTGGTTTTTAATAAAAACAACAATGTCATCAGCATAAGCGCTTAAAACAATGTTACTATTAAAACCCGGTAAAACCAAGCCCTGTAAATTGTTTCGTAATTTGTTAAGGAGGGGTTCCAGGGAGAGTGTGTAGAGCATGCCGGACAGAGCACAGCCCTGCCTGACACCCCTACACACCCTGAAAGGAGCACACAGACCGCCGTTAAATTTCAGCACACTCTCAACATCACTGTACAGCACCTTGATCTTGGCTATGAAACCAGCGCTGAACCCAAATTTTTCCATAACTTTCCAGAGGAAGTTGTGTTCAACGCGGTCAAATGCCTTTTCCTGGTCTAGAGAAATCAGACCAGTGCTACAACCCAGTGAATTGGAGATGTCCAAAACATCCCGAATGAGGTGGACATTGTCCACCATGGACCTGCCGGGCACACAGTAGGTCTGGTCCCGGTGGACGAGATGATCCATAGCTACCCCCAGCCTGGAGGCAAAGAGCTTGGACAGAAGCTTGTAATCCACACACAGTAGAGACACAGGGCGCCAGTTTTTAATGTCCTGCAGGTTTCCATTGAACCAGAGGCCAGAGTTTAATTAAAAACATCTAAAAGATCTTTGGCAAAGATGTCCCAGAAAGCCTTATAGAATCCTACGCTCAGGCCATCTATGCCGGGAGCCCGCCGCCCCTGCATGCCCTGCAGAGCGGCTACCAGCTCCTGCATTTCTAATGGCCTGTTTAGCTGTGCATTGATCTCCTCAAAGACCTGAGGCAGTCCGTTGCAGAACCCCTCCACCTGAGCTTCCTGCTCCTCATACTCACTGCTGTAAAGCGATGAATAAAAATGCACAGCTCGCTTCCGTATCTGGCTTGGTTCTGTAATTGTTTGCCCTGTGTCTGCTAACAGTGAGTGGATTACCCGCCTCTGCCCGCTCCTCTTCTCCAGGCCGAAAAAATAGCTAGTGGGAGCATCCATCTCCGCACTGGCTTGAAACCGGGACCTGACCAGTGCACCCTGTACTTTGACATCCAAAAGGTCTGCTAACGCTAGCTTTTTGATTTTGAGGATTTCAATATATCCTCGATCTGCTGTGGACTCACTCAATCTTTCTAGTTCCACTATATCAGTCTCCAGGTCTTTCATAGATCTGGTGAGGTCTCTGGTGACATTGAGGGTGTGCTGTTGACATACAAGTTTAATCTCAGTCTTACCATGGTCCCACCACTGCCTAATACTGCTAAAGTCACCCTTCCTCTGTCTAAAAACATCCCAGAAATAAATAAGAACCTCTCTAAAATGTTTATCAGATGCTAAGACTAATTAAAATGCCAATAAGCGCTTTTAGGTATAATATTCTGAATAAAAACATTACACAAAACTAAAGAATGATCACTAAAACCAGAAGGAACAATACTGCACATTTTAAAAATATTAAAATGATGCTTAAAACAATAGATACGATCTAATCGAGCTGAGGAGATCCTACTCTCTCTGAGGTGGGACCAGGTGTACTGACGGCAGTCTGCGTGCGTCCTCCTCCACACGTCCACCAGGCCATGAGAATAGACCAGCTGCCTCAGAACATGTTGGGAAACTGGATGCGGCTCTGCATGGTTGCGATCTAGCGCAGCGTTTTCAGTACAGTTAAAATCCCCCCCCCAAGAATAAAAAATCCTCCGAGGCACAGCCATTTAAAACATCATTAGTTTTTTGTAAAAACAGCTTCCTCTCTGTACCGGTTGTTGGAGCATACACATTGATAAAAACAGCAGTAAAAAGGCCGAACCGTGCTCTCATTAAAAGCAACCTCCCCTCGATAAAATGCTCGACCTCCAGTGAGACCGGAGTAAAAGATTTGGAGAGGAGGAAGCCAACTCCTCCACTCAGGGAAGTGTTGTGACTTAAAATGACTTCCCCCTTCCACTCTCTCCTCCAGTTTGTCTCATTGGTGCTGTCACTATGTGTCTCTTGTACATAAAATACATCAATATGTTTCATTTTGGCCATTTCATAAATACTTGCTCTTTTTCTTTGTTCTCTGGCTCCATTTACTTTTAGACTTCCCACTCTAAAATTATCCATAAGTAAGAAGTTAAGAACAAAAATAAAAGCCAATAAATTACTTAAAACACACATTGGAGTTCTTCCCATCATCATCCTTGTTCATTTGTCGTTTAACTTTAGGTAAAAGTTTCCTTAATCTAAAAACCTCTTGATCAGTAAAACCAGACCCATCTTTTTTGCTCATGTGGAGTCTGGCCGAGGTATAAAACAAACTTAAGACTGGGAAATGTTCTTCCATTTTAACCCCTTTAGCATTTTTGGTTTTGGTTAAAAACGACTGTATTAATTCTACAGAGTAAAGTTTTTTTTGTTGTTGACTGTTGCTTACTTTAGAACCAGATATGTCACTGCTGTCAGAGACACACTCATCACTTTCACTTTCCTCTGTCTGCCCCCTCCATACTCACCCCCCCCCGTGCTCCCGGTCGGACACAGCAGCAGCGCGAGGCGGTGCGCTCCGCGGCGCTGCTATCGGCCGCTCGGATGCCGCAGCCCGGGCTGCAGCAGATGAAACCTCCGCCGCAGCCCTTTTTAATGGGCGACACCACCTTCCCATGTCTGGAGAGTTCTCTGCTGAGAAATTCGTCGGTTATGAATGGAGGGACATTTGATAGTATAACCCTGGTGGATGGCTGTGTCAGCGGCACCACCTGCACAAACATTTGATTCACCGTAATGCCTGTCTCGACGACGCGGTTCACCTTCTCCACCTGATCCAGGAAGATGACCACGGCACTGTTCATCCGAGCGGCCGACCTCACGCTGCCGTGCCCCACCTGCTCTCCCACCGCAAGCCCGATATCTTCCACACTGCACGGAAAGCCAGCATTAACTTTAATGCCGTGCTTCCGCGTGAGGTGGTCGAAAGTGACTCCATTTACCATGGCGTCTGAAAGACGCCGACCGGCGAGACACCGGCAGGAGGAAAAAAGAAACGCACTAACACACACACTAACAATAAACTTAAAGTGAAAATATACCCAATCAAATAAAATCAAATACTACGGAACAAACGCTCAGCGTCTCACTCCACACTACGACTCACTCCCAGCAGAGAGAGAGAGAGAGAGAGAGAGAGAGAGAGAGAGAGAGAGAGAGAGAGAGAGAGAGAGAGAGAGAGAGAGAGAGAGAGAGAGAGAGAGAGAGAGAGAGAGAGAGAGAGAGAGAGAGAGAGAGAGAGAGTGTATATATTCCGGCCAAAGAAAGACATTTCTCAAACTTCCATAGTCAGGAATTGAACAGTCTCCTGCCGGGTGGATAGACTGCACGATACCTCTACAGTATCCTCACGTTCAAGACATCGTTGTCAGTATTATATTAGAACATGCTACTTTTAACGGTACTTACGCATTTTATCGCTCGGCAATTCTTGCACAAGCAGCCTCGCAATTTTTATTTATCACTTCAGTATTCCCTTTTTTTGGTTATGATGGGTTTGTACTCCTCGTACAGTTCCATCAATATTTTTTTCTCTGCCATTTTCTCGATGACATTCATGGTTCTAGTCTGGCTTCATATCCCGTGAACGTGCGTAACGCACGACAACATTAACCTGGCTTGAATTAGTCTCAACAAGGCGCGGCTGAAATGCGTTAATAGAACGGGTTTAGCCGCAAGTGGAAGTTGACGTTAGTTCTAACCAGGCTTAACCAGGAAGCGCCGATTTAATTAGCGAGTTTGGTGGAATACCCCTCTGGGGCCTGTACTACGAAGCGAATTCAACATACCCAGGGTATCTTTCAGAGATCCAGCATAAGTTACCCTAACAAAGGCAATCGAAAATAAGCGGTCACACGAAGCTGGTTATCAACTCGTTAACTCAACCCAGGGTTTACCAGTCCAGCTATGAGCGCGTGCACATGAAAGAGGTGGCGTTTGCAGCATTTGACCAATCACATAGCCTACATGGATCAGTAGGCCTACTATGGCAGCAGAGCGGCGTATTTCACGTACGAGGAGCGAACCCAGGGCCACCCCTGCCTACACGCAGAACACGCACAGTGTGTAGGGCCCCGCGATCCAATAGGGGCCCCGTTTTGCACAAAGGATGCGCATGCACAGCCGTGGGGCGCGCCGCGCGCTACTAGATCAGCTGTCAGCGAGAAGCGAGAGAAGAAGAGGGGTGCAGTCGAATAGTCAAAAAATAAGGTCCTAACTCCTATTCCTATCTCCTATTCCTTGACCTCTCGGGAAAACGTCACGGGGTTAAGGAAAGGCGATAGGAGAACTCAAAAGGACTTAGGAATAGTCGACCGCGGTGCTCAGAGAATCCGACCGGACTTTCACTAAGTTACGTCATTATAACGCGGCCGCTGATGATTGACAGCTGATCATTGGCACCGGCGATTGACGTGCGTCTGCGCTGGAGAAACTACAATAATGGACTACAAAAAGCGCATCGTCCACTTCTCCACATGTTGGTTTTATAAACAGCTGGTTCACTGACCGGCTTCAGGTCCAGCAGCTCCTGTTTGACCGGTTGCTTTATTTACGTTTCATTTGTGGTTTTAGTTTCGTTTTTGTCAAGTTTGGAACATGATTGAAATAAATAAAATATAAAAAAAACATTTGATTATTATCTCTGTCCACACATTTATCAACACTATTCCAATTACTATATGTCTGCATGAAAGTTAATGTTAAATAGGCTATGCAAATGCACATATCGTTTGTTTTCATGAACGGCCGAGGTGTGCGGCACTTTAAAATGTTGCTCTCGCAAAGAATTGTGGGTCGGCGTAATCTCCTTTCCTATCGCATAGGAAGGTCCGTTGCATCCTATGCTAAAGGAGGTCTGAAAGGAAGCATTCCTATGCATTTAGAGAATCCGAACGGCTCTTATCATGGCGACCACTTGTTTACTTCCGGGTCACTACTTCAGTTAGGAACCTTCCTAAGCAAAAAAGACTATTCGACTGCACCCGAGACCTTTTTTTTTTGTAATCTGACACCGCACGCGCCGTCACTGCAATGATTGACAGCAATCGATCTGACCAATCACTGGATCTGACCAATCACTGGTCAGATGCGAATACGATGCAGGCCCTTGTCAAGCAGCTGTAGGTGAAGACGTGATGATGGCTTCGACAAGAACATACGCGTCAGGTGCGAGCAAGAGGGGGAAAAAAGCCAAACATGAGGAAACTCGTGCTTCTCTCGAAGGTGGGTATTTGTTGAAGTTTGCTTGGCCTTATTAACGGTTACAGCGCCGTTAATGGCCCAGCACTAGTAAAAATGTAAAACTTTGTGGCATAAGCAGCACTAAACCCCCATGCTCAGCACAGCTGCTGGTGCTGCTACTCACGAGGTAGGAGGAGATGCTTGCCTCCAGTCCATTTAGCTAGAGTCTATATGTGGACCTTGGTCTGGAGATGAAAGTAATTTTCCAGAGGCCCTTACCATTTACTAAATGTCTTGTTAACACCTTTGTCTGCATATGCACTCACCTCTGTTGAAAGGCAGTGGTAAATTTATCAGTTATTGGTCGTATTTTCGGCTAAAGTTTATAATCTATTTAATGGATGTAAAATGTCGCCATCTGTTGGTAAATTTAATCTATGACAGGCAGCTTTGGAGGAGATGTTAGAGATAAATATTGATAGAAATGAGCCAACCAGCTTCTCTTCAGCCACAGATAGTACCATCACTACTCCAAGTGCACAACCAGTTGATCCTGCTCTTTGGCCAGCACACTTATCAGATGCCGAACGGGTTGAATTTGTGCGCAGAGGGCCTTTTAGGGTTGTGTCAGATTTCACTTTCCCTAAGACAGATGGAAGAGGTTTTCACAGAACACTGTCCTACCGGTCACTTGCAAATGGAGACAAGGTAACAAGAAGTTGGCTTGTGTATTCAAAGCACAACAACTCTGTGTTTTGTTTTGCTTGCAAACTTTTTAGTGCCCAAGTTATAAAGTTGACCACACAGGGACATAATGATTGGTCTAATATTAATGCTGCTCTCAAGAGTCATGATAATAACCAAGAACACACAAAGTCAATGCTCAAATGGAGGGAACTTGAGCTTCATCTGCTTTCATCAGCTTTAGATTTTAGATTTTGACTTTAGATTTTGATAGTATATAATTCTAAAGAACTAAAGTCGGTCCCCTGGTGCTGTGCTGTTTGTAGTTATGTGGTTCTTTAGCCACTAAGGAGAGGTGCAATTGAATGCGAGAGGATGATAAATCACTCAATAGACCTCAGAACAATTTGTCCCCCTCACTTCTGAAATGATGGCTACGCCCCTGAATGCAGACGTGTGTGTTTGTGTGACTCAGTAAGGGAAAGTTTCTGGCATTTAAAATGTAAAACAATTATTTGTTTTAACTGATAATATGATGTTGAAATAATTAGCGCTTAAAATTTAAATCAACTTTTAAATGTAAGATCGTAGTTTTGTTGTGTAAAGTTAAACCAGCTTGAAATATCTTTTAACATGTCATTAATAATACCCTCAACTAAAACGTATCACACTTTGCACATGTACATATTTTTTTACAAGAAAAGTAAATATGACATGAAGTTGTTGAAGTCCACAAATATTGCTGGAAATATGGTAAAAAGTGACTTTAAAATATTCACACCACTTTTTTAAATGTTAAGAGCTAATTGTGGCAACATGTAGTCGTTCATTTCAGAGTTTGTCACAAGAAAAACAGAAAGAAAGTCAACATGATGTATAACATGAATTTATTTTCATTTGCACAAGGATTTCAGAGGAGCAGTCGTTGGATCTCAGGCTCCTCCAACAAAGCTCATTAAATGTGTCCAAAACAAAATCACAGCAGTTCAAAATGAAAAAATACGACATGAAATAGTCTAGAAATCAAATATAGGCATAAAATGTAACATATAAACATGAATTGAGTGATTTGTGGTCGATTTTAATTCCAAAACAAATATACAAAGTGAAGATTTCAATGTTCTACTTCAACTGTATCGACCTGCTGCATGTGTTTCTTATGTTTATTCAGATTGTTTGCTTAGTTATGACCATATTTCTCATCAAAATCTGTTCAGTATAAAAATGAGCAAACTCATGCTTCATCGTTATTCGATATACATACTTTTATTTTGAAATTTGCTTTGATTTACTGATCATCCAATGGCCTTAAATTTGTTCGTTTTTTGTATTTTTGTTTCATTTTGGCTTTTTGCTTGATCTTCTCATAATATAAAACATTGTCATGAATAAAAAAATCGCGATAAACAACAACACTCCTTAACTAAGTCAAATGAGCTCAAAATGTATGAAAAATAGCAAAATCAAGTACAATTGTTATGAATTTAGCAAACTGATTAATAAGAATAAAATCCTGAAATACAAAATCATATACTTGTTTATAAAGTACAACATTAAGTCAACACTTTATGTACAAAATGAAGCAGAATTCTTATGAAATATGAACATTGGTTCGTCACAAAAATAAGCTGTTCATGATGTTTCTCTTCAGCTAAATGTGTCCTGATGCCCAAATCGACTTCACAACAACAATGAGCCATGTGAACCACAAGGGGGCGCTGACGTGAAGTCATGACATATGTGACTAACAAATTAAGTTGTCTCTGGGACCTCCAACAGGACTCTGCAGCTGGGAGATTTCAACCACGTCTCCATGAAGAAAACTCTTCCCAGATACAACTGATCGGTGAGTCTGATCACAACACTGTATTCCTCCTTCCTAAATACCTTCAGAGACTCCAAACATCTAAACCAAGGACAAAGATGGTGTTTTTAAACCTGATGAACATGATGATATCCACATTTTCACTGACACTGTAATGTCCTCTATCAATGTCTGTAAGTCTGTGTCTATCCCACCAAACCTGTTACCATAACAACAACAAGCCTCAGTTCAACAAGGAGGTTAGGCGCCCATGCAGTGAGACAAATACAACAATGGACAAAGACCAATACAAACTCAGCAACTTCAAAAGGCAGTTCAAACAGCTGAAGCCACTTCTAGAGTCACACTTGAAAACAAGCTCCATGACATTAAGGGTGTTTGGCAGGGCCTGTAGACAATCACTAACTACAAGAGCAAGCATCATGTTCTAGACTGTGAGCCCTCCCTTCCTGAGAGGCTGAAGGATTTCTACTGTAGATTTGAGTCCAGTGAAGCTCAGACTCGCTCTCTCAGTCCCCCCCCCCCTTTTCAATCTCAGAGCATGATGTCAGAAGGCTGCTCCACCGTCAAAACATCAGGAAAGCGGCAGGGTGCTTACCAGGGTGAAGTAGAACAGCTGTTGAGGTGGTGCCAAGACAACAACCTAATCCTCAATACATCTACAAGCAAAGAGCTGATGGTTGACCTCAGAAAGAAAGCAGCCCAACACCTCCCCCTCTCCATCGATGGCCAGCTTGGTGAGAGGGTCTCCTCCTGCTTCTTAGGTACCACCATACAGTCTCTCTCATGGGACCTGAACATCAGTGTCATTGTCAGCAAAGCCCAGCAGAGACTCGACTTCCTCCGTCACAACATTTGTCTGTACTATGACTGTCCCCCCTGTACTATGGACTGTCGGTGTGACTCTGGTTTCAAAGACAGACAAAGTGTTGTCTACTTTCAAGAATACAATGTCAAACTTGAAAAAACATTTAGAGTCACAGCATGGCACAACCACATTAAAAGAGCAGGTCCCGCCCGGTGACGGTGAAAAGGCACAGCGTGTGAATAAATAAGACAAGTTCTCAATTTCACGGAGCTCCTGCTAACTCTGCTGAAATGCGAGCGAGTCTCTCTTGAGAGTATTAAGTGGAGAAATGTCTCGCTGCTTGCAGGCCCCGCCCCTTCCCTTCATCATCACACCGCTCATACTTAAGGACTGTGCTCATCCTTGGTTTCATAAAAGCAATCCTTGCTGCTCTAATGCTGGTTCAATATTCATAAAATGTTCATTCATGATGACATGAAGAAAGACTGTCTTTATTTTTTCATATAAAAACGTAAATGTATTGATAGTATAGATAGATAGATAGAGATCGTCAGTGGTCAGATTACTTTTTCAAAGTAACTGTGGCAACACTGTCTGTGAACCTTAGAGGACAAAAATGTCCGTGGCAAAAAAGTGCAATAAATGAATTTTTTGTTTGTTAATTAGCCATAATTATTATTAGTAGTAGTATTATTAATTAGCTTAATTAGTCATGATCATTAATATTAAATATTCATTCATGTTCAGGATTTTAGACCTTTAAATGCTTCTGTACATGATGCCACTATTTTTTTATTTTTTTTTTATTTCAATCCTTCAAAGACACATGAAACTGAGTGAATGACAAATAATGCCATGAGAACTACTTGCTCTGGTCCATAGGGTCATGCAACGAACACCCCTACAAAGATGCGCACGCACGCACGCACGCACGCACGCACGCACGCACGCCATCTGAGTTGAACATATTTGCTCAAATGTCTGCCAGTGCTCACACATGGATGAACTCAGGAATATTGCATGTGTTACCCTATATCCCAGGGGGGGTTAGCTCAGGAGGCAGAGTGGGTTGGCTGGCAACTGCAAGATTGCCGGTTCGATCCCCAGCTCCTCCTAGCTGAGTGCCTGGTGTCCCTGGGCAAGATACCCCAATTGCTCCTGACGAGCTGGCTATCGCCCTGCGTGGTTGACTCCGCCGTCAGTGTGTGAATGTGTGTGTGAATAGGTGAATGTCAGTCATTCCTCGAAGGCGCTTTGGATAAAAGCGCTATATAAATGAGGCCATTTTTATCCCAAAAATGGGGAACTGGCTCAATCTTTTGGAAAACAGTAAAAACTACAATTTTGAAGTCTTGACTTCAGAACGAAAGCCTAAAAAGAGAGATTGCATGATTTTGTGCTGTAATGGCAGTGGGATCAAACATTGTAGTTTTTCCTGGTTTCAGTGGGATATTGTTCTCCTAAATTGCTGAGTCAGATTTGTGTTTACAAATCTAAAACTGCGTTAAAAATACATCACGGATTTCTCGAAATACTCATATACACCACGCTCTTACGTCCGTATCTACACACCCACATCATGTTTGTTGCATACATGTATTCCACTGGCCTGCTATGATCTGTAATACAACAGACAGTGAATCTTTGGAAAAAGATGGAATTTCCTCTGTTCCCAAAATAGGAAAATGGCTTTATCTTGTGGAAAATAAGAAATGGAAAAAAATCATGACTGTATGCTGCAATGGCCCTGGGGTCAAACATGACAGTTATAATGGGTTTCAATGAGGACATTTTTGTCTCTAAGGGTCACAATGTATTATAGACATAGTATAGAAGGTTGATAAAAAAAATCCCCCCAAAATACACTCCTTGGCATAATTTTAAGCCATATGCATTAACACAGCCAAAATGATCATTAAAACAAAAATGAAAAGAACAAAAATGTCCCCAGGGGTCCCGAAGGGTTAAAGATCTACGTCTTCAGTAGGAACCAGTAAGCTCGGAGAGCCACAGACAGAAGTCTATCACAACAGCAACACATCTTTTCATGTCCAGAGTAATAACAATATTGTAGAAATGTGTCATATTTCCAGAGGAACATGCGTATGAACATGAGCTGGTGTCGGTGTGTTAGAGACCCATGTGGATGTGAGAGGAGCTCCTTGGAAGTGCTACTCTGCTCCCCGAGCTCCTTCCTGTTCAGTCGGCCCTCCTTCAGCTGCACCAACGCCCAGGTTGTAGTAATCCGGCTCCACGTCCTCCCGTCTGCCCGGCTTCTGCCCCCTGCCGGCCTGGAGAGACGTGACAGCACACAGACATGTGACTTCCTGCATGGCTCCTCTCTCCAGGTCAATGAACACAGACTGAGTCAGTGCTCTCAACAACAGACATGTGTCAGTACCTTACAGTAGAAGTAAAGGCCGACCTGCGCCGACAGCAGAATCAGCGGCACGGTGACCAATCTGATGATAACAGGTGTCAGATCTGATGATCAAACACATAGACAGTCATCACATGACTCATCATGACTCCAACAGCTGCCATTCAACACAAACTAGGGACCTGGCATGCCTGTCCTCCAGTCCATTGTTTGCTATCACTATTTACAGACCTGGTTTCAGTTTGTTCACTAGATCAGGGCTGGATTCCAGACAGCAGGTTTAGTTAAGCCTGAGAAGAGGGACACTCTGGGTCCTCTGTTCCACAAAGACAGTGAACCTAAACTTCCACCTAATAGATATGGAAGCACATTGATTGGAGCAGCCTGACGGCAATCTGGCATAAGATTAAAACCATATGTTTTAGGCTGCCTGTTTGCACAATATTCTTCTGCTTCATTTTCAGCTGCAGCCACATTCTTTTTGTGTCTGTGGGATTAAACCTAAATCAAAAAGAATATTATTACATTTCACTTCTTTCAGTCATGCTCATCAGGAATTGAACAGTCAGCTTACCTACGACAGTGACAGCGTGCAGACGGCTCTCCCAGGAGAAGTTATAAGAACGAACATGGACGTGATAAACACAGCTGTAGCGTCCCTGGTGGGCGGGCTCTGCAGCAGGAAACAGGAAGTGGGCAGTGTGATTGACAGCTGGCTGGGTGTAGTTGTGTGCTGAGTTGGAGGAGGTGAAGGTGAGCTGGAAGGAGCCTCCTGGGTACTGTGGCTGGACGGAGCAGAAGACAATGAAGGTGGAGCCCCTGAACGTCTGAAACCCCTGCTGCTGGGCCTCGGAGACCCCGTCCATGGAGGAGGACACGGAGATGTTTGGCTGCAGCAGCAGGTCTGTAAAGACAGAGAGATGATGAACGGTTACATGAGGCTCGTTGGAGATGAACTGCTCCTCGCCTGGAAAATAGACGAGATCAGGCGGCAGCAGCAGGAGGCGAAGCCTAAAAGCTGCCGTCCAGTCCAACACTTTCCAGCTGCCTTCATAGACGTCACAGGAAGTCATAGGCTTTGTCCGAAATCATTCCCTACTCTAGGGATGTCCCGATCCGATATTTGGATCGGATCGGCCGCCGATATTAGCAAAAAATGCATATCGATATCGGATCGGCCTGCACGGGAAAATCCAGATTCTAGCGCACCGATCCATTCCAGTTTTTTTCAGTTTTTCCCCAAAATATTTTTTTAAATACATATTCGTTGCAAACATTTACAAAACAAAAAGAATGAGTCCTCCAGTGGGAGGGAGATTCTGTGTCTTTCTCATTTCTTGAAAAAAACAAACAAACAAAAAAACATCGTCCTCACTGCTGGATTTATTTTCAACGATCCCGATCGGGTCCAGGTGGACTTTTGCACTGTCATCCTATGACCAAAATGTTTGTCCTTAGTCAGATGATATGGGCGTGCGTGCCACATGACATGAGACAATTTCAGAGGACATTATGACATCTGTGTTCTGTACATCTTGCCTTTGTAAGACAGGACATGACTCATCTTCTACAGTATGGTTCCTCCTCCTTAAAAGGGAGATCCCTGCAAGACTCAGGGTCGTTCCTGCGGTCTCTGGGCTTTGCATGATAAGGCAGGGGTGAACAATTTTTTCCTCTGCAGACGAAAAATACTTTGTCGAATAAACCATCGGAGAAAAAGCTGATCCTGGTTGTTGATCTTTATTGGGCAGATTCCTTTTTCCACTACAATTGGCGTCCCTGGGTGGGCACCCGGAGTGAGAGGCGCGTGCGGACAGGACTGACGGTGAAATCTGTGCACAGTGGAGCAACGCTCCTACTCCAACCTCGGCAGCCAATCCAGCTGAGACGTGGGGGCCTAATGTCCAACAATCTGGCGTGCCCTCTCACTGTTGGTGCCCGCAAACCTGGTGGAGGGATCTCTTCAATATTCTCCAGTGAGTTTTTTTTCGAGTTGTGGGCCAAAGAACGAGGGTTTGAGTCCCTCCTCTGCAAGTGGTTGGAGTCCACTTGTTATTGATGTACAGTTGGAATCTGTGCAAGGGTCGGCCAGCAGCTTGATCAACTGCTCTCCTTTCAGTTGGAGTCTGTTAAGTAGTGTCACACAGCGGTGAGGTTGTCTTGTCTCGGGTGTTTTGTCTTGTGAACTTCCCGCTTTATTTTGAAAGTCTAACTCCCCTCTAGTTTCAGGTCACTTGCCCTTCCTCATGTGTTCCTGGTCTGATGTCTTCCCTGATTGTCTCCACCTGTTCCCAATTACCCCTCTGTGTATTTAAGTCCGCGTCTCCCCTTGTCTTGTGCCAAAGTGTTTCACCTGTCGTCCACCTAAGCCCTTCGTCACAGCCCACATCTTGTTAAGTATCGAAGTTCAATGTTGGTTATTTAAGTGCCTCAAGAAGAGAGTGTTTTGTTTGCAAGTTTTCACAGTGTAGCTCAGCTCACAGTTTTGTTTGCCCTTTAGTCTTCCTCCCTTTTGGAGCGATTTTTGATTATTCACTTGTTTCATAGATTAGCTTTAGTATTCCTCCCTTTTGGAGCAATTTTTGTTTATTCACTTGTTTCATAGATTAGCCTTAGTTTTCCTCCCTTTTGGAGCAATTTTGTTTATTCACTTGTTTCATAGAGTAGCCTTAGTTTTCCTCCCTTGCGAGAGAATTTTTGTTCAGCCTTTTAGTTTCTAGTACTTAGTCTAATTGTTTCTCCAAGTACCGTCGAGTTCCCACCATTGGTAAGGTTTTCAGTTTTGTCCTTGTTGTTTTCTATTTGTATGTTCGCCAAATATTCAGCGTAGTCAGGTTAAGGTTTTACAGCCCATTTGGTTTACCCTCTGTCTTCACTCTTATAAATTTCAGAATAAAAGACCTGTTGAAATTTGATTCCGCCCTGCATCTGAGTCCTCTCTCTAGTTCAGGCCTGACAGTACACTTTGGCCAGAATGGACTCAGCAGAGGCTAGTCCACTGGTGGAGATCCTCAGAGCCCAAGAAGCCCGTCTTACTCGTCAGGAAGTTTCAGACGGCAATGGCAGCTCACATGGGACTACTCACAGCCCAGCTTCAGGGGGTAAACGACTGCCCTGCTCCGCCAAACCCTGTGACTCTGCCCCCAACGGCAGCTACCATGCCTGAACAGACTACGCCGGTTGTGGGGGTTGGCATCAAGTTGGCTCCACCAGCTCAATATTCTGGGGAAATGGGATTATGCAGAACCTTCCTCATTGACTGTTCTATTCACTTTGAACATCATGCTTTTCTGACTGACCGATCCAAGATCACGTTCATGGTCTCCAACATGACCGGCAGAGTCAAGGCCTGGGCATCGGCAGAATGGGCCCGGAACTCGCCACTCTGCAGCTCCCTTACTAGTTTTGAGGCCGCCTTGAACAAAACTTGACCCTGTCACCACCAACCGGGAGAAGGTTTGACATACCCAAAGATTCGGCCTCCAGGCGTGCCAGATGAATAGAGGTTTGTCCAGGATCTGCAGGCGGTAAATGCAGCAATCCACATGCGCGCCCCTACGGTACCAAATCCTCACACAATCCTCCACAAGGTCCACTTGAAAGTAAGTGGTTTTCTGTTGTTGAATTGGCTAAGGATTCTTCAGCGTCCCCATACACCTCGACAGCCAGTACTGGTTTGCATTCCCATTTGAAGGTGAAACGTACACATTCACCCGTTTGTGCCAGGGCCTGTCCATTCTCCCACCATTTTCAACGACGCTCTGCGCGAAAATTAACAATCCTTAAAGGGATAGTTTGGAATTTTGGACATAAGACCTATTTTCCAACTCAGCCGGTGTGTTCGAGATGTCTGGAGACGTTTTCAAGAAATTTTATTCAGTTCTTCTCGTTGGCGAGTTTGCTTGTGCTATGGCTAGCGCAAGTCAATCGTTCTAGTTAGCATGGCATTAAAAACAGTCTTGCCATTAAAAAACAGTCTTGCCCACTCCACAGTGCACCCGAGGCAAATAAATTAAAACACTAGACTGTCGACAGGGCCGTAGCCAGCTATGAGGTCACCGAGGTCCGTACCTTGTTAAAAAATTTGGAGAAAAAAAAGTGGGCCCCGAACAGCATATTAACACACCGCCACCGGACAGCTTTTATTTTGAAACCACAGGAAGTTATCCATCAGCGGAAGTCGCGGGAAATTTACAGAAGAGATGACCACAGACAACACTGCGAGTTGACAGTTGAGTTGACAGCTTTTAAATATTATGCTACAAGCAGAACAAGTTAAACCAATGATCGACGCAATCCAATAAGTGATCATGATGAGAACAGTCTCTCTCTCATAGGCCATAGGCTTATAATGTTAGGCCTATGTATATAATCAATAAGGTCTAATCAACCTCTTTTGATTTCCCCCTACAGAAGAAAAAAAAAACAAATAGGTGACTGTCTGAAGAGTGAAAAATGTCAAAAAAAAAAAAAAAAAAAAAATTCAACAGAGTATGTTGGATTCATTTGTTCAAAAGAAAAACAGAGCCAGTATGTCAGATGACAGACTCACTGTACTGGCTCTCATGCACGTCCACTGGATGGTCAAGATTGACAGGGAGAGGGTCCTGAGACGGTGGGATTCTTCTGGCCACAGAAGGATCCACTTAGCCTTCAACTCCAAAAGGTAATTCATGTTATACAAATTCTCTTTTGCAAATGTACTCGGGGTGATCATTTTAACTTATGTTTGTGTATTCTATGTCATTTCAGAGAGCCAATGCAGAGAGAGGAGCATGTGGAGGATGACTGACTCTCTCTCACACACACACACACACACACACACACACACACACACACACACACACACACACACACACTGCTAGCACAATAAAAACATTTTCTTTTTGCCAACAAGTGTATCAGTGTACTTATTTTTGTAGGTGACATTTTGTTATGGTTTGTGCAAAAACTGGTAAAAGGGGTGTCTTTCCTGGGACGGACCTCACTCATTTTTAAATCCTGGCTATGGCCCTGACTGTCGATGTACATATCTGTGTTGATAGAATAATATTTGAAACAAAACTAACCTGGCATGAATCATCTTTTGAGGGACTAGTTTCTCAGCAGCAGCAGAATTTTACTTTGCTCCGTCGGACTCAAAACTCTAAGACGCGCTGCTCGGAATCCAGCCGGTAAATACACACCTGAACACCACCGATTTGTTGGCCCTTAAGCCCCCAAGGCTGTCTGAAAAGCCCTCGGAGCTCACTCAAACACCGGGCAGCACACGGCCCCGCGAACCCACAATTACGCACCGAAAACCCGAACCTCTGCTCCGTCCGGAGAACCGTAAACCCTCGGACGCGTTGCGGGGGATTCCCTCCTGGCACCACCAGTCTCCGTTTGTTCGGTCCCGGTTCTCAGCTCCAGCAGGGGCTATCTCAGTCTTCACAGACGCTCGTTCACATTCTGCCCTTTGAGCATCCCTCTCGCGCAATTCTTCCTCTGTATATTCAGGCTCGTACAGGTACGGTTGGGTTTGGGTGGAAAAAAACTCCTCATCAGTCTTCAAAAGTTTCAGTATATTCTCCAAAAGTGGCCATTTCTGTGAGATTGAAGAAACTAGCACTGCAGGCTACTCTGCGTCTGTAGCAATGACAGCAGGTAAACAAACTATTATAGAACTGGTAACTTACAAGTGCTAGGTGATATCAGTCCGCCGCTGCCATAGCCTACTAGGAAGTATGACACGCTGCTGCTGCTGCTGAGACATACATCTCAGAGACATACATCTCAGCAACATACATACTGTCGCCATGACCCCCCCTCAGCTGGCGAGTTTGACAATCACTCAACATCTTTTTTGTGCCTCTGCATTGAACGCTCTAGCGCCACCACTAGTTCAATGTTTGACATGCATTTATGCTTGTAAATTCTTTGAAATGCATGCTGCTTACTTTGCTTACAACTCTGTGCTGCATGACGTCACAATCACTCACATCAATTTGTGTGCCACTGCATTGAACGCTCTAGCGCCACCATCAGTTCAATATTGGACATGCATATTTGCTTTTAAGTTCATTAAAGTGTGTACAGCTTACAATGCTTACAGCTCTTTGCTGCATACCTTTCCAATCACTCACATCATTTTTGTGCCTCTGCATTGAACGCTCTAGCGCCACCATCAGTTAAAACAGGAAGTGAATCCATATCTCAGCAACACTTTCATGTATGGAAACCAAACTTGTACATGGACTCTGGACCCCATCCTGAGGATGCTCAACAGATGTAGTGATTTTTGACCACTAGTTCCCTGTTAATGTTTGTTAATGCTTAACTAATGCTCAACTAATGCTATGATGTGACCATCATTGTGAAACATTACCCAACAAAAACTTGGTATATTCTCAAAACCACACTAATGATTCATGATTAAGAATTTACGACTAGGTGTGCAATAATAATCCACATTTTTCTGTATCAACACCAAACTTGCTACATAGACTCAAGATAGCCAGAAGTTTCAGCCCAGCAGCTCTGCAGCCCAGCTTGATCCCCTCATTGCTGCTTGCAGCTATATCTTTTTTTTTTTGTATTTCTCAGGTTACCCAAAACCTCTCCAAAAGTGGCAAAATGAGCTCATTCACAGGGGTCGTACTAAATCGAACTTGTACTATACCGTTGATCCGATTGATACCAAAATTGGATATGTGGTTGGAAAGGCCTTAAGGACAAAAAGTTGCTCAAAGATGCTCAAAAAGTCTAGGAGCGTGGCCACGGCGACGCCTTGACTGCGCTACTATTTTGAACCATCGCCAAAGGCATTAAAACTGTTACAACTTCACCGTTTCTTCTTTGATCTGCTCCAAAATATTCATGCTTGTTAAGAGTCATGTCCTGAACACAACTGCACTGCAATTTTAACTCACATGTAGAGCGCCACCTTATGGCGACATGAAATGTGACCGATTTTATGCCCTTTTTCTGAGCAACATCCCCCCCTCTAGGTTGGGCGTACACGCATGAAATATTTTTTCCTAGATAGCCCATGTGGAGCTGTACAAAAAAGCCTCTTGGACCCACCTCCTAAAGTCATCATAAAGTGGGTAAAGAAAATGTTTTTAGCCAAGTGTGTAATTCAGCCAGGTTTTCACTCAATCCTCACTCATAGACACATAGGGGGAGAGACACAGGGGGCCAGCGACCACCAGGGGGAGTCAGAGATCTATCAGTGACACATGGAGATGCTGTGAATCTCACATGCAGTTCCAGTCTGCTTTACACCAGATCAACAGTCATGCCACTTTTAATTCCTTTTTTTTAATTCCTCTCATTTCAGCCTGGACACAAAGGGAGGAGGAGAGATGGCACAATTCACATGCACCTCACACAGCTGTCAGTTGAACTCTTATAACTTCAGTGTTTCTTCTCTGATCTGCTCCAAACTTTCCACACTTGATAAGAGTTTCTTCCTGAACAAGTCTGCACTGTTATATTGCCTCACAGTCAGAGCGCCACCTACTGGTGACCAGTGTTGTGCTAGTTACTGAAAAATAGTAACTAGTTGCAGTTAATAGTTACTTTGTAAAAAAGTAACTCAGTTAGTAACTCAGTTACTTAAACCAAAAAGAAATGCGTTACTGAGAAAGTAACTTTTTAGTTACTGTAAACATATCTGAGGGGAAAAAACATGTTTTTATCTGTACAATTTTACCATTGGACTTTTGGAATAATAGCCTGATATTGCTAAAAGAGATCCAAATAAACAATTAAGCATACCGTGCTATTGTTTTATCAAGTTGTGCCTGGCTATGGGTCCGTCTTTCGAACTCCAACCGCTGCTGCTTGGGTGGAGTGGGTGTGTGCTCACTGCTGTGACTCTCGGTCTCGGATGCTGCTACCTTAGCTGCTAACTTTGTGGAAGCATGCCGCTTCTCCAGGTGCTTCAGCAGATTGCTGTTGCTGTTGTTCGCCGTAGAATGTGTTTTTGAACCGGGACACAGTCTACAAGTTACCAAAATGTTGTTTTTCCCTGTGCTCTCCAGTTGAAAATAATGTGAATACCTCCACGAGGAGAAACTTGTCTTCCCCTTCTCACTCGCCATCATGCCGTGCCCTGACCTGTCCAGTCCTCTTCATGGCGCGTGTTTGATTACGTGTGGGACGCTAGAGGGCGACAAGTGCTTTGTTTTTCAATTCAATTAAACTTTATTGATCGCTAAAATGTTATGGGAACTGTGTGCCGTTGTAAAACCTCACCAAAAGGAACGGAGTAACGCAGCGTTTGGTAACAGAAACAGAGTTACTGAATCTAAAAAAACAACGCATTACATTATTAGTTACTGAATAGTGAAAAGTAACGGCGTTAACTAATATCGCGTTACTACCCAACACTTCTGGCACAGCAAATGTCATTGATTTTGTGACTTTTTCCAAGTAAAAGCCACACCTGATTTTTTTTAACTAATTCCTCTCATTTCAGCCTGCAAGGAGGACACAGGGGGAGGAGGAGAGATGTCAGGAAGGCATGGACATGTGTGTGAGCTCTGTGACTGAAATGTAGTTTCACTTGTGTGCCACTCCACGACTGCACGTGACAGATAGATGGCTTTGAATGTCAATCGCTTGTGTCTCAACTTGCGCCAGGGTAGCGTCCACGACACTACCCTGTGACCGCAGGCATTCCAAGAGCGCATATGAGCGAGGGCCCCTCCAATACTGCTATGCAGTTTTAATTATTATTATTATCAAACAAAAGAGATGTTTGTTAACGTTTATTTTTACAAAGGAAATAGCCCACAATCTAGCATTAAATATTAATGAGTTCAAGATGCACTGTGGAAACAGGGAGTGATGTCACAGGTCAGACGGACAGACGGACGGACGACAGACAGACAGACAGACAGACAGACAGACAGGTGTGTCCTGCCAGGTGGAGCTCAGCAGTCTATGGAGGGTCTGAAGCTTCCAGAAACCAGCCCACTTCTCTACATTCTAGGACGTCATTGTCCTAGAGAACTTTACAGTTCAGTCCAGTGGAAACCACTGACTGTCACTGTGACAGAGGAAGGAACATACTGGGAACACTGCTGTCATAGATGATGTCATAGATGATGTCACTGAGGGGCTTACCTGAGCAGGTGAGATTCAGGATGGAGGGAGAGTTGACTGATGATGCACACTCCCTCAGAGTGGATCCAGAATGAACACAGTTAGACCAGATCCACCACATAGGTCTGTATGAGGACTCCCCTCTCAGTACTACAGAAACAGCAGAGCCACAGTCCAGCTCTCTACAGGCAACAGCTGCTTCCTTCAGGGTCCAGTCATAGCCAAACACTGGTCTCCAGTCTCCCCGTCTCACCTCCAGTATTCCAGCACAGCGACTGGCTCCTCCCACCAACCTGACAGGCTCTGAACAGAAAGAAGAGAGTCGTCAGTCAAAGAGCAAAGTGAGTTTGATGAGAACAGAAATGAACCAGATCAAAGCAGCAGCTCCTCTTCTACCTGAGCAGGTGAGTTCAACAGCTTTGCCAGGTGAGGAGGTGTTTCTATCTGAGCCTGAGCTTCTACAGTCCAGGAGAGCAGACTCATGGCCTCCACACTGGAACTCTTTGGTCCACGTTGGAGCCCCCGCGTCTCCATAGAGCGCCCCCTGGAGGACTGAAGGAGCCCCACAGCCAAGCTCCCTACAGACCACCTCTGCATCCTGCTGGTCAAAGTCAGCTTCACACACTGAGGACCACGACTGGTTGGACTGGTTGGACTTCACCTCCAGTCTGCCTGAGCACAGACTAGTCCCATCCAGCAGCCTGACAGAGTCTGGAGAGATGATAGAAGATCAAATAGAGAGAGAGAAAAGACACCAGACACCAGAGAAAAAGATGTCATGAAACTATTCAGTGATTCAAACTGGACTCAAAACAATTCCTCAATCAGTTCATCATTTACAGTTTTTCTCAATTGCTTTGCCACAATTCTCAAAAGATAATGAATATTTTCTCAACACGTGTAAACCTCCAAGCCACTGCTTCACAACAGATTATCATTTCTCATTCTTTAAACAAATTGCAAATGTTTTAGCACATATATGCAAATGAGTACAATTAGCTACAATTTGCACAATTAATGATTGAACATATCTTGCTGATCAAAACTGATTATGTTGCTTCTCAGTTGGATAGTTGTTCTCTTCAAAACATGTAGGAATTCTTTCATGGTGTGAGTCATCACATGCACAATAGTTAAACTGTCTAAATATGAATATCATTGGGCCCTGTAGCGGTCTGAAGCGTGAAGTGTCTTTGTGGGCGGATCTTGGACATACGCTAGATACCTATTTGTTCATATCGTCATGGACTCCACAATGATTTCCCCAATGTTGAAATGTTTCTTGTAATTATTTATGGTTTGCATTAGAGTTGTTCCGATTCTGATACCAGTATCGGAAATGCCTCCAATACTGCCGAAAATGCTGGCATCGGTATCCGCAAGTACTGGAGTCCAGGCACTGATCCGGGTCCACGTCATTTATTTTTCCGTTAGCTTTGACACAGTTCTTCTTTGCCGCTCTTAAAAAAGCTGTGCTTCGAGGGACGAAGAAGAATTGATCACCTTACACCTGCTAAAAGGAGCTAATGTTAGCGCATCATGTCGGCGGTTTGGCAGTACTTCACAGTGGATGTTCACACCAGTAAGACGGCGACATGCAACACAAGTCTCACGCATTTCAACCTGTTCACACGCTCACACACCACATCTAGTATTTCTCACGCAGACAAATTACCGGGATAATTAAAAAAACGTTCTCTTATTTTATAAAAATAGTTCACCGAAATGTTTTTCTGAAAACATTTTATGCTAGAAATAAGCTACGCAGTTGGCGAGGCGGCAAGTCGAGCTGGGCGCCTCTGATTAGCATAAAGTAGATTCGACTTCAACCTAATGCAAATGAGGAGCGGCCAACTGGTAGGGGTCACAGCCCCACGATTCTTCTACAGACAAAGGTCCCTCGCAGCAGATGAGTAAACATTCTCCTTCAGGTCAATGGACCGACCTAGAGGAAATGGAGGCCACTTTATGGCTCGGTTAAAGGATTTACGAACCCCAAGTCAGAGCATCAACGAGTTCCCCTCGCACCCCGGATGAGAAGAGGGGGGTAAAACCTTCAGAAACACCAGACTTTGTGGCACCATAAATACATTAGCGCTTGATTTAACACCTTGATTCCACAGAGAAACCTGGTTGGGTTAACAGATTACGACCTCCTGTCCTGTCCCCCTCTCCGGACCTTCTCAGAGATATAACCTGGTTAGATACCAGTGAGAGTCTGCTGTGTGGGTCATATAAATACCTTTGACACTTGAAGCCACATATGTAGATAAGGAACACCATATGTTGTTCCTTTAAAGTAATGGTAGACATCTCCTCAGTCGAGACCACTTTTAGAGCAAGGCTACGAAAGGCTCATGGACACTCCGAATTACCCTAAGTTTCTGCGACCCAGAAGTACGCAGCTCAGAAACTGTGATTCATCCACAAAATTTATGTAGACCTCTACTGCCCTCAAGTGGTCAGAGGTAAAATGTATCATCTCCCAGTCATCGTTAAGCAGATCAGAAAGAAAATTAATAGGTGTTGAATTCCGATGTATACCTATCAATATACGAGAATGTGTAAACCAGCTTCCATGGAACTATAGTGACTCCAGCGTATTATGTTAATCCATATCAATGCCATTTTCTTTTAGGAAAACGTGAGGACATTCATTTAATAATATGCTAAAGGATCTTGGACGTACTTTCAGTTTCATTACAAATGTGCCATGTTACGTAATGACGCGAAGTGTAGCCTACTATTGGAGATCAGTTTGACCACAACGGCGAGATGGTGTTCACATGTATAGTTATAGGATCGCATGTATTTTTATAGTCTAATCGTATAAATCTCCGACCGCCACCCGAGAGGGTTCCCCCGAACACGCCCCTTTCAGACAACATAAAACAGCGCGTTACAGACCCTCTTCTCTCTTCTCTTTTTACCCTCTTCAAGTTTCGTACTTTTCTTCGTTCCCAATTTTTACTCGACCTTAGATTCTCCATTTTTGCATTTTTAGCTTTTCTTTTTCCGCAAGCCTTTTGATCAATGCTAATTCAACCAGCGGCCGCAAGATTTGGCATATTGACTAACGCTTATACCTCAGTCACCCAAGGTTTGATGGGTGGGTCCTGCAGGGGCGGATCTACAGGGGGGCAAGGGGGGGCAGCTGCCCCCCCGCTGTAGAGCCTTGCCCCCCCAGCTGCCCCCCTAACTTTTGGGTTCTTAAAGCTGTACTTGTAAAAACAACCCGCCACTATGTCCACAAGCTTTTCAAAGCATTGAAACAAACAATAAATTGGCCAAAAGTGAATAATTGTAAATATAATCTTAGGCCCCTGCCCCACTTAGCTACGGCCCAGCATCAAACGTGTGGAGCGGCGTTTGCAGTCCGTCTCACACAGCGAGTCTGCTGCGGTGGAAAGAGTGGAGCGACTGCGCTGCCCCCGAGCATCTGAATTTGAAGGTAGTTTCCCCTGCTGAAGTTTTAACAGGCCAATTTGACCTAAAGTTACATTTGTAATGAATGTCATGTATTGTAAAGGCGATTCAGCATCGACAATAACAGTGTGTGTGTTATTTCGCCAAATGTAAAAATCGCTCACTTGTGATTTATGAGAGCATGTTGCCCTTTGATTAGTTTTGGTTTTAGTAAAGACAAAAACAGCTTCATACAAAATATTAAAACCTGTCATGGTTCAATCCATAACTTTTACAGAGGGTCGCCGTTTCGCGGGCGTTACGTTACAACGCACTACACAGTTCTAGCGAGGAGATCGATCATTTTGATTTGATAAGGTAATCAGTAGCCTACTATAAAACCATTGACTGTCACATATCCAAGCAATCACGCTGCACAGTAAAACTGGGAAAATAACAAATACAGTAGCAGTAATTAGTGCAAACATAACTGTGTGCGTGTGATAAATCTTATCTGATTTTATATTCGTTATACTTATTATCTACATGGCCCTACAGTGTAACATAATATCAGGATAACCAGAGCTTTTTCCCATCTTGACTATTGCAGGCAAGAGTAGCTGGAGAGAGAGGAACCATGAAAAGGAAAGCAAAAGTGGGGATATTGACAGGTTTTTTAGAAAAATGAAGGAGAAGGTAGAGAACTGGAGAGACCAGGAGGTTCAGAGCAGGAGATGAAGAAATAAGTGAAGGAGAAGAGGATGTGAGAGATGGAGAGGAGGCTGCTGTAGATTCAGAAAGTGGGACAGAGGCAGGGAGTGACCACCAGGCAGATGAAGAGGGAGGAAGAGGGTCCTAGACCTACAATATAAAAAAACATGATGATGGAAAACACGAACTGTTTATTTTTGGGGTCATGGCCTAATCATTTTGGGAACCCTTGGTACACAAAGCAAACAGAAAATTCAGGAAACAGAAACAGAAAAAAAAACAACCCATTTGGCCTTCACTTTCCTTTTTTTTAGGGGCACCAAGGCCACATGACAGGGCACAAAGGTCATCGAGTAAAATGAGGTTTTAAGTTTCAGATTAATACCATAACATCCTAATTCATAACAAAACATGAATTATGTATTAAAATATTATTATTAAATATATATATTTATACCAATATCAAGTTAATGTTGCATTGGATTTTTTTTTTAATTACATCTTACAAAGGAATTACTACTTGAAAGCAATAAAACTTATTCTGCATGAAATCTTCATATATATACTTTAATTGATGGGCAGTCCCTCTCATTATCACTCAGGGCCCTAGTTTCGTAGACGTGCGTATCATAATCATAACAATGCCGATATTATAAAAAACAGGAGAGAGAGACGGAGATGTTTGGTCCGAGAGGCTGAGTTTCCGTTACGCGTGCCATCCGCCTTTGATCTGACGTCAGATGTGACGGGACAATCTATATAGATATAAATTCACGTGTTGATTCAATTAGTTGCATTAAATAGTGTTTGTTGTGATTATTAATTGCATTTATATGTGCCTGGAACTGTGGAAACCTGCCTGTGAGGTCTCGGTGACGCACTGCACGCCGTCAGCCAAACTTCCACTCCGCCAGCTGTGATTCGCCTTGAATGAATGGACTTTATTTGCGCCTTACGCCCAGAGTAGACCAGAGCTGCGTTTCAATAACAGTTTGAGGCGCCCTCGCTCACTTGCCCTAAGCACTTGCCCTCGGGGGAATCCCCGCAGCCATCTTAAGGGCTGTTCCATTTCCCTGAACAGCTGAAGTGAACTCCATGAGATCGACCCTTGAGGGCTGAGTGATCAAGTGAACAACGATGGTCACTTCAGAGCTGTATATCACCCACAATGCATTGCAGTGGTGCACAAAAAATATGTCCATGCGGTGGCGATAATGAACCTCAAACACCATTGTCTGCTGTCTATTCACCACCAAGGAAGAAGAAGAAAGTAGAAAATGAATTATATTTAATTCATTTTCTTAAATTGTGCAATTAGACTGTCTGTTGCAGAGTTATGGCAGAGCCCACCGTTTACAAGTGTAAGTATATAAGCTGACGTATTGCCATCAAGCGTAGAATACGTCTTTGTCTCAATGAAATGAGTCTCCGCATATTTTGTGTAATTTGGAATAGGCAGTATAGCGCTACTCCAACAACGTGTGGTTGATCCATGATTGTCTGGGCTGTTAGTGAACGAGGGCAGGTGTGTTCCATTTACCTCTTTCACTTCCCCTCCGCCCTCTTTCCCTCAGCCCTCCAAGTGGCCTCCGTGTGACATCATAGCAAGGGCTGAGGGCAAGTGAGCGAGGGCGACTCAAACTGTTATTGAAACGCAGCTCAGGTTGGAGCTGGCGGGCTTTCTGCGAAGTCTCGGCGAGGCTTTTTGCCACGAAACTTCCGCTACGCCAAGCTGAATCTGTGACGCCTCCCCCTGCTGCGCTGCCACACCCATCTTGGCGCAGGCGATCCACCAAACTGCCAAACTCACCGTGCGCAAGGCTGCGCGGGTCGAAACTTGCATTACGCCGGCTCTGCCACCCTGCGCTGCGCCACGAAACTAGGGCCCTCAGTGTTCAACCCCGCTATCGAGCCGTTTTATGACTGAACATACTGTTGATGACTGTGTAGGACACAGCGGGATTCTGGGTCAGGCTTGGGTCGGGACTCGTGGTGTTTACAGGACCGGAGCAGAACCGGATCGTATTTTTATAATTACAATGCCGCTCTCTGCAAAATTTGCTGCCTGCTCGTGGCCACTCGCTCGCTCAGCTCCGCTCGTGTTGACTACAAACGTGCGCACGCTGGAGCGGAACCGGACGGGAACTGGGCCGCTATTTCTAATACAAATGCCGCTGTGTGCTTTCACTGCCCGCTCGCTCAGCTCCACTCGGGTGGCTGTAATTAAGCCCGCTACGCGCAACTTACGCGAAGTTGCGCAAGTTGTATTTTGGAACGATCACAGCAGTGCAATCGCTCTTATCCACAGACGCGGGACAAGCCAAAATTAATTAATTATAACACAAATCTATCTATGTGCGCTGGCAGAGTAGTTCTCAAGCCCTGCCATGTCACTTGCATGCATTGAATCAATTCTTTTTTTTTTTTTGCCCGACATTCTAGCCCGGGCGCTACAGATTTCAGGCCAGGTAGCCATGCCAAATAAGGTCTGCAGGAAGCCCTGGAGTTTTTCACAGTGAGAGTAAAGTACTGTTTTGTAGCCCTTCTATCCTCCCTTTGGAGTGTTTTTGGTTGATTAAGATTCATAGTCAGTCCTCGGTAGAGTAGACCAGTGTTCGTTGTCACTCTGTTTAGAAGTAATTCAGGAACCCAGTAAACATTTTCTCGACCATCGTCTAGATGAAGATGTCCAATCGATGTCGTGTCACGACGTGACTTTAATTCGACTGTTTTTCGACATCATAAAATAATATCATGGCAAATATGACCTTATTAAATATGCATTTTAGAGAGGTTTAACTGAATAAACACTGACAGAAAAACGTTTGCTTGACCTGCGTCTAGATGAAGACGTCCAATCGACGTTGCGTCACGACGTGACTTTAATTCGACTTTTTTTCGACATGATAACATTAGGGGGAATACGATCTCAAAGAAAACATGTTTAACTGAAAAAACACTGTCAAGAATGATTTCCTCTATCTACTGCTGTGCCGAGATGCAGATATCCAATAATGTGGGCAGGCAGGTTGATTTGACATCTATCTGAGGGGCTGAAATGACCAATGTCATTTAGACGTTGTTTCAACGACATATCAACGCACGAATGCTAACAAAAACTATTCAAAATAATGGAAATATGTTCGTGAATTTAAGTGAATAATGTAGTAGCATATTGGCAATGTGGGTTAAAATGTTTGTGATTCTAGCATCCATCTAGGAACTATTTTTCCTCGCGTAGTTAGCGGTTTCCTACGCATGCGCAAGAAGAACTTTGCAGCGTCAGTTGACGAGGAGGAGACACAGACACCTGTGAAAGGTGAGTTACTAAAAGTACTGTAATTTAAAATGAAACGGTGTTTGGTAAGACATTATACGTTTATCAGTTGCATGTTAGAGTTTTGGGGCTGCACGGGGTAGCACTCTCGCCTCACAGCAAGAGGGTCCTGGGTTCGATTCCCGGGTCGGCCCGGGTTCCTTCTGTGTGGAGTTTGCATGTTCTCCCCGTGTAAGCGTGGGTTCTCTCCGGGTTCTCCGGCTTCCTCCCACATCCAAAGACATGCAAGATGGGGATAGGTTAATTGGTGACTCTAAATTGCCCGTAGGTGTGAATGTGAGGGTGAATGGTTGTCTGTCTCTACATGTCGGCCCTGCGATAGACTGGCGACCTGTCCAGAGTGTACCCTGCCTTCGCCCAATGACAGCTGGGATTGGCTCCAGCCCCCCCGCGACCCTAAATACAGGATAAGCGGTAGAAAATGGATGGATGGATGGATGTTAGAGTTTTGATTGTGTTGCTGCATCGTGTATTGTTACAGATAGCTGTTTTTTTGTTGCTTTTATCCGTAACCGAGCGGCGGCTAGCAGCCGAGTTAGCTGCCGTGTGAAACTAGCCCTGAGTTAGCTCACAGGCTACGTGCTTGATGCTAAACCAAGCCGAACATCTGTGCAACTCTCGGTTTAGCATCGTTACAGAACCATAACATTTAAGGGGCCGTCCAGACGGGCGAAAACGTTATTTTTTGTCCGTCTCCCTCGGCATTGTTTCAAGAATATTTGCATTTAGACGGATCCACCGAAAACGCTGTAGTTCATATGCCAGGCCTAAAACGGGACGGAGAGACGGAGCATGCGCAGAAGGTTTTCGCTCTATAATTTGTTCTTGCCATCTATAAAGTGCATTTAACATCTGAATAGGCGCTCTGTAAACATTTTTATTTTCTTCTTATGCCCTCTCTCCGGCTGCTGTGAAGAGATGGAGTCCAAAGGCCACAGATGCAGAAATAGAGTGATTCAGAACCACCTCAAACAAGACCCCACAGGACTGCAATAAAAAGGAAGTCAATAAAACATTTGTTCATATATACATGTTCGTTTTTTATTCAATTATTCAATATATAGATAACTCATTGTGTGTGTATGTATATATATATATATATATATATATATATATATATATATATATATATATATATATGGTCCTGAATGCTGTTTTTTTACCTGAGATTAGTCCATGTACTACTTGTATTTTACATTATGGGTGAACATACTCGAGGTATTTTTAACTTTATCACAGGTGAGTTTATTAACTATGAAAGTTTTGACCAGGTTCACCATTCCTGTGATATTTTAAGTTGGCAAATGTGAATTTTGCTGGTGTTGTCTATTGGACTTTTTGACCTCTTTGCATTTCAAGGATGTTTTTGCTGAAATTGATAAGTTAATTTAAATAGTTGTAGATTAGAGCATTGAGAATTGCACATGTATACAGCACAAGAGCTGTGATTGTCATAGAATGTATGGATGTGTTAATGCCAGTTATGTAGGCACTAGTTGAAACTAGATTTAGGTAAACATATTTTTAAATGCAATACATTACATGTGTTTTTTGACAAAGGTTGATATGCCGTCGAAACGTCGTTGAAACGACGCAAATTGATGCCGTCGAAGAGCCGTCGAAATGACGTTGGTCATGGGACCGACGTCAGAAAAACTTTCATTTCAGCACCTCTGGTAGACGTCGTATCAACCTGCCTGACCGACGTTGATTAGACGTCAAATAAACGTCAAGTAGAGACGTGGAAAAGACGTCTATACGACGTAATAATGACATAGTAGCCTGCTCTGTGAGCCTTTGATATGTCGTCGAAACGACGTTGAAACGACGTGAATTGATGACGTCGAAGAACCGTCGAAATCCGACGTCAGAAAAACTTTCATTTCAGCACCTCTGGTCGACGTCTTATCGACCTGCCTGACCGACGTCGATTAGACGTCAAATAGACGTCAAAATGTTTGCTGGGGAAATGGTTTGAATAAAAGCTTGGTTCAACTGTTCACACTCTGCGCCTGAGTCCTCCTTCTTAGCTCAGACCTGACAGCATTAAAGTTCAGCTCAGACACCATTCTGTCTACCACAGACTGTGTATCAGAAGTGGACGTCATCATGGTGACATTGCCCGTCAGCTTGTGAACTACAGTTTTGAAGCTTTGATGTTTTCAGTCAGTTTGAGTGATGTCACTGAGGGGCTTACCTGAGCAGGTGAGATTCAGGATGGAGGAAGATAAGAATGTTCCTGCACACTCCCTCTGAGTGGATCCAGAATGAATACAGTCAGACGTGATCATCCACACAGATCTTCTTGAGGACTCCTCTCTCCGTCCTACAGAAACAGCAGAGCCACAGTCCAGCTGTCTACAGACAACAGCTGCTTCCTTCAGGGTCCAGACATCGCCATCCACTGGTTTCCATTGTCCCCGTCTCACCTCCAGTGTTCCAGCACAGCGACTGGCTCCTCCCACCAACCTGATAGGCTCTGAACAGAAAGAAGAGAGTCGTCAGTCAAAGAGCAAATTGAGTTTGATGAGAACAGAAATGAACCAGATCAAAGCTGCAGCTCCTCTTCTACCTGAGCAGGTGAGTCCAACAGCTTTGCCAGGTGAGCAGGTGTTTCTATCTGAGCCTGAGCTTCCACAGTCTAGGAGAGCAGACTCATGGCCTCCACACTGGAACTCTTTGGTCCACGTTGGAGCCCCCATGTCTCCATAGAGCGCCCCCTGGAGGACTGAAGGAGCCCCACAGCCAAGCTCCCTACAGACCACCTCTGCATCCTGCTGGTCAAAGTCAGCTTCACACACTGAGGACCACCACTGGTTGGACTGGTTGGACTTCACCTCCAGTCTGCCTGAGCACAGACTAGCCCCATTCAGCAGCCTGACAGAGTCTGGAGAGATGATAGAAGATCAAATAGAGAGAGAGAAAAGACACCAGACACCAGAGAAAAAGATGTCATGAAACTATTCAGTGATTCAAACTGGACTCAAAACAATTCCACCATCAGTTCATCATGAACACTAGAACACATGGTTACAACACCACAGCCTGCAGCCATGTTCCATCACATTCCCGTGTACTCGTGGCTTAGGGGTGAAGCTGATGTGGTCTCTGTCCCACTGTGACACCGAGGTCCACAAGCAGACAACACAACACTTCACTAACTGTGGATGCTCCATGGAATAAGGCAAGGAGACACCAACTGTGCCACGTTAACACCATATCAGCCGTGTGACAAAGAAATGTGTTGCACTCTCTTCACACAGCACTGCTGTTGCAGAATAATGGGGATGTCCATGTTCTCCTTTGTGGTCCTCATGCAGCCGCTAACCTGTGAGGATCACATTAGAGCTGCACAGTTTGATGTGTGCACGAGGGCGGAAGTTTGCATCGGGACGATAAGGACAAGCCACAACCAATGTTGCGCCGATCTGACGGGAGTTTGCCGACGAGCGGGTGCACGTAAAGATGGCCTCCAACTGCATGCGCTTGACAGCAAGTGCAGCTCCGCAACGCAACTAAACAGCTGAAACGCACCGGACTAATTAACAGTGCGGGCCAGAAACACCAGGACAATAGAGGCACACGAGTTTGCTCAGTAGGTTTGCAACGCAGCTCACGGCAGCAGGAGACGAGCGAAATTGCCAAATTATCACTGAGTTCAAAGCGCATAGGAAAAAGGAAAAAGACCAGAGGCCACCGGTAAGCTCACATCTCTTTTCTGGACTGAAATGGCTTTCTGGCGTTAAATGCCTAATTTTCTCTTCAACGCTTGATTTACACAGTATTTGCCCACTTACCCTTTGCCTGAATCTAAATGTACTTGTTGTTGTGTTGGGAAATACTGAACTAAATTTTCATTTGTTCTATTTGAAATGCTGTACTTTGTGCTTGCATTGTTAGGAAAATACTGATTTATTTAATGAAATTATTTATTTTTGTATGTTTAAAGGTTTTTCACCTACTTCATTGTTTACTGGTCAATAAACCAAACAAGAGTGAAATCTGGTCAAATCCTTCGTTTGTCAAGTGTGGGAAACCATGACGTCATAGATACACTTGCCAACCAAAGTTTGGGAAAGACAGACTTGTTCCAACCAATATTTAGATATATTTTAATATCACAGAATGTTTTTCAGCAAAATTAACCATTTGCAGTCCAAATATGTCATTCACGTGAATGTTCGTTGGCATAATTTCACATAGACTGGAGTGAGACTACTGGCGTTTGAGAGTGTGATGTCCTTCACAATAAAATATCTTTGTGGAACGTCAAGATAACGGCATCGTCGTCTTCTTCACTTTTCAATGATACTCGCTTTGAGGTAAGTCTCATTATCTGCCAACGATATAATACGCTGTTTAATGTTAAATTAAGTTTAAGTGTGTTGTGATTCCTTTTTCCTAACGTTACCTTTTCTACCAAGTTTATAATGGAAAGCCGGTCAGCTAGTTAGCACGTCAGCTAATGTGACTGTGTATTAACGTTAGCCTACAATCAACATCAGTTCAGATGTCATTATGAAGAAGGAGCGCTGACCCAGCAGATAATATCTGGACAGTTCTTTCCAGAATGAGAGCTCAAAGAGGAAGACGCTATCTATGTAGCACAGCTAGCGTCAGGGCTGAGGTGCAGATGGAGCTGGGCCTGGCTAAAGGTTGAGACCAAGAAATTAATTATAGCCATCCCATGTCTCATAATTACTGACGATATTTTCTTTGAGCACAGGTTGTCTGTAGGTCCTGAGATATGTCCTTTGTGCTTTTAGAAATTGGTATGCATATGTATGAGTAATTTAAATTGTATATACTGTAATTACATTGATGAATGATTGCTTCAGAGCCTCTGCTGGGTTTGTATGATTACATGTACTGTCGTAACCAAGTTAGAATCTATAAGACAACTCAATAAAAAGCTAAAGAATAAATAAAAAATAGTAAAAGCAACAGGTGACATGTAGGTGAAAACCAATAAAAAGAAAGAAGAAAAGTAATAATCCAGACCTTCAATCAGACTCCTGGACGGTGCCACTAGAAAGAAATGTTTCCAGTTTAGTTTTAAAGGACAACAGCATCGGGGCTCACCCACTAGTGTTGTTTTTGGCAGCCTGTTTTACTTTTAGTTTTAGTCTAGTCTTTGTCTCAAGTATCATTTAGTTTTTATTAGTTTTAGTCACATTCATACTATTTTTAGTGTAGTCAAGTTTCAGTCGACTAAAAGTCTGAGCATTTTAGCCTTATTTTAGTTATAATTGTCCGTGACTATTTTAGTCTAGTTTTAGTCAAAGATTATATTTAGCCAAACCTATTTCACAATTCAAACAAGGTTATCTTATTATTATATTATTGTTACCTTATAGACTCAATACTACATCTATTCAAGACACAGAAGACACAAGATTTCAATTTACAAAATATTTATTTTACCAACCAAATATGTTATCGTCACATGACCTGCATTTTTGCATCTCGTCTCGTTTTCCTCACGTGATAGAGGTTTGTTGACGACAATATTAAGTCATAATTTTCCTTAACGAAAGCAACACTATCACCCACCATGATGAAAAACTAAAGGCACTTTCACAGTTTTCCTGGAGAGCCGGGGAATAACCAGACGGCCTGTTCTAGACCACCTGACAGGTCTGGCTGCTTGGTACCTCACAAGCCTGTCAGAGAGATATTGTGGTCCCAGACCATGTAGGGTCTTAAAAACACCATTAACATGAACGAATCAATTCTAAAATGGACTGGAAGCCAGTGAAATGACCTGAGCACAGCTGTTATATGTTCCTACTTCCTGTTTGTAATTCTCTACTGAAAGGAGTTTGGTAAGACTTTAGATGGAAATGAGGAACGAGAGATGAAAGGTCACATTTACCCTCCGTTCAACAAGATGGACCCTCAAAACAGGAAGTGATGTCACAGGTCTGACAGACAGACAGACAGACAGGTGTGTCCTGCCAGGTGGAGCTCAGCAGTCTATGGAGGGTCTGAAGCTTCCAGAAACCAGCCCACTTCTCTACATTCTAGGACGTCATTGTCCTAGAGAACTTTACAGTTCAGTCCAGTGGAAACCACTGACTGTCACTGTGACAGAGGAAGGAACATACTGGGAACACTGCTGTCATAGATGATGTCACTGAGGGGCTTACCTGAGCAGGTGAGATTCAGGATGGAGGAAGAGGAACTTGATCTTGCACACTCCCTCAGAGTGGATACAGAATTAACACAATCAGGCCTGATCCCCCACACAGGTCTGTCTGAGGACTCCTCTCTCCGTCCTACAGAAACAGCAGAGCCACAGTCCAGCCCTCTACAGACAACAGCAGCTCCCTTCAGGGTCCAGCCATCGTCATCCACTGGTCTCCAGTCTCCCTGTCTCAACTCCAGTATTCCAGCACAGCGACTGGCTCCTCCCACCAACCTGACATCATCAGGCTCTGAACAGAAAGAAGAGAGTCGTCAGTCAAAGAGCAAATTGAGTTTGATGAGAACAGAAATGAACCAGATCAAAGCTGCAGCTCCTCTTCTACCTGAGCAGGTGAGTCCAACAGCTTTGCCAGGTGAGCAGGTGTTTCTATCTGAGCCGGAGCTTCTACAGTCCAGGAGAGCAGACTCATGGCCTCCACACTGGAACATTTTGGTCCACGTTGGAGCCCCCGCGTCTCCATAGAGCGCCCCCTGGAGGACTGAAGGAGCCCCACAGCCAAGCTCCCTACAGACCACCTCTGCATCCTGCTGGTCAAAGTCAGCTTCACACACTGAGGACCACGACTGGTTGGACTTCACCTCCAGTCTGCCTGAGCACAGACTAGTCCCATTCAGCAGCCTGACAGAGTCTGGAGAGATGATAGAAGATCAAATAGAGAGAGAGAAAAGACACCAGACACCAGAGAAAAAGATGTCATGAAACTATTCAGTGATTCAAACTGGACTCAAAACAATTCCACCATCAGTTCATCATGAACACCAGAACACATTACAACACCACAGCCTGCAGCCATGTTCCAGCACGTTCCCGTGTACTCGTGGCTTAGGGGTGAAGCTGATGTTGTCTCTGTCCCACTGTGACACCGAGGTCCACAAGCAGACAACACAACACTTCACTAACTGTGGATGCTCCTCGTAATAAGGCAGGGAGACACCAACTGTGCCACGTTAACACCATATCAGCCGTGTGACAAAGAAATGTGTTGCACTCTCTTCACACAGCACTGCTGTTGCAGAATAATGGGGACGTCCATGTTCTCCCTCATGGTCCTCATGCAGCCGCTAACCTGTGATGATCACATTAGAGCTGCACAGCTTGATGTGTGCATAAAAGCACCAGATGTGCAACGCTTCATCTGCCATCGAGCTCATTTAACACTGAACGAGTCAGGGAGGATTCAGATCCATCTGGCAGATAGAAACAGATGAAAGGGCACTGAGAATCCCAGAATGCTGCTGCAAACATGTCTGCCACTGTCATCCCTCCGAGGAGAGCCTTGGATGAGGACATGACATGAAAAACCTCCATTAACATGAACAAATCAATTCTAAAATGAACTGGAAGCCAGTGAAATGACCTGAGCACAGCTGTTATATGGTCCTACTTCCTGTTTGTAGTTCTCTACTGAAAGGAGTTTGGTAAGACTTTAGATGGAAATGAAGGACGACGAGAGATGAAAGGTCACATTTACCCTCCTTCGCTTTATTCTTTCTCTCAAAGCACCTTTATTTCCATATCACGGCAACACACATAAGCTCCAACTGCTTGCAAACGTCCGTGCAAGGTTAATAAGGTAAGGAAGCACAATGTGATGTAATAGCGCAGCGGTCAAATGAAAGTTTCACCCCCGTGGCTCACCCCACGCCATGTTCAAACGCCAACAGATGAGACCAGTTGAATGCAATCACAAGTAACCACGGATCACACACCCACAGTGACACACCCTTACCCACGCACCAATGCAGTGTCCACATCCACAAACCAAACACACACAAACTTACATATGGCTCCTACATTCCGGCCCCTAATTATTTAAGGCAATAATTACACAACTATTAACATGTAGGAGACAAACTTAAAAGGTCAGCAAGATATTAACATCACATTCAAAATATCTCTTACCCATGACCTAAGATTTATGGCAAATAATCCCAGTGATCATACAAATCAGTCCAAATCCATTCACGTGCACAAATGTCCATCACTACAAACTGTCCATACTCAGAGTCAATGCATCTCCTCTGGCTCCTCCACCTCTTGAAGAAGGCACACCTTGGTGATGGGCCTGTCCAGATAGCTGCTCCTAGTCTTGATGCGGACCCAACGTACAAGTCCTCCTCTGTCAGGGTCTGCCCGCACGATCCTTCCAGTAAGCCATGAATGAGGGAGCCGAGTCGTCCACGATGATCACAACATCCCCTGGCATAACATTTCGTCTGGTGCTCTGCCACTTCTGGCACTCCATAAGCTGGGGCGAATACTCCTTGACCCAGCGTTTCCAAAACAGGTTGGACATATACTGCACTTGTTTCCACCGTCGACGAACGTATATGTCCTCCCGTTGAAACACTCCTGGTGGCAGGTTTGGACTTGAGCAGCAGCAGATGATTCGGGGTCAGCGCTTCTAAGTCATTTGGATCAGTGGATGCTTTGGTTATAGAGCGGCTATTAATAATAGCCTCAACTTTACAAAAGACTGTATGGAGACACTCTTCATCCAGATTCTGGGTTCTCAAGACAGAATTCAACAACTTCCTCACAGATCTAATTAATTGCTCCCACACTCCGCCGTGATGTGAACCAGTGGGTGGGTTGAAAATCCACTTGATTCCCCTCTGAATGAGTGTGTCATTGATCTGGGCATGGTTCCATTTTCTGACGGCTTCCCTCAATTCACGTTCGGCTCCGACGAAATTCGTGCCATTATCGGAACGCAACTCCAACACCTGACCCCGTCTTGCAATGAACTGTCTAAGGGCGTTCACAAAGGAATCGGTGTCTAAAGATGATGCCAGCTCCAGGTGTATAGCTCTCATCGCCAGACATGTAAAGATAACACCGTACCTTTTCGCTGTTCCCCTTCCCCGCTTGACCTCAAACGGTCAAAAGCAATCCACTCCCACTCTGGTGAATGGAGGCTCATCAGGTGAAACTCTGTCCTGGGGAAGATCTGCCATGCGCTGATGTCCTGGGGCAGCATATAATCTACGACAGACAACACAGTTTGGATAAAGTCTTCCTTATTGCAATGCTAGCACCAGGAATCCAATATCTTTGGCGTAGCTTTGCCAACATGTGGTTACGTCCACCATGACCTGTCTGCTGATGTACATGATGTAAAATGAGGTCAGAAATGTGAAGATCCTTGGCCAGTTTAGCAGGATGTTTTGCCTCATCTGGCATGGCTGTTCTGCTAAGTCTGCCTCCAACTTTTAGAACACCTCCTTCGAGTATGGGATCAAGCTTGCAAAGGTGACTGGTCCTCTTCACTTCACACTTTCTCCCTTTTGCAAACTAGTTATCTCTTCTGGAAACTGCTTCCTTTGACCAAAACAGACGATTGCGGTTTCTGCCTTGTCAAACTCTTCAAGCGAAAGAGGCCAGAGGGCAGCATGAGTCTTGACACTCTGCATCTCCAATCCAGGCCAGATTGAGCAAAAACAGCTTTCAATTGCTTCCTCTTTTCAACAAGATCCCACAGCCAACTCTTGAACCTGAGAAGCCAGCCCACCATCCTTTTCAACCTGATCCAAGAAGAGAAATGATTCATAAAACTCATAATGATGTCCGCCTGCTCATTAGCTTGAATAGCATTCACGGAGATGACAGTCTTGATCTCAGGATCTTCTGAAGAGACATTTCCAGACAAATCAGGATTTATTGGCCACATCATTTCAGGTTCAACTAGAAACTTAGGCCCAGACACCCAACTATCGCTCTTCAGAAACAACTCAACCTTGGCTCCTCTTGAAGCCAAGTCTGCAGGATTGCTGGATGTACTCGCATATCTCCACTGAGATGAGTGGGTCGAGGTAAGTATCTCTGAGACCCGATTTGCAACAAATATCTTAAACCTTGACGTTTCATTACTGATGTACTTTAATACCGAGGTACTGTCAGTCCAAAAAATGGACTCCTGCAGCGGCATTTGCAGCTCTCTCCTCCACAACTTGTCCATTCTGCTTGCAACCACTGCAGCTGTTAACTCCATACGAGGGATGGTAATGGACTTTAATGGAGCTACACATGCCTTTCCCATTATAAAGGCACTGTGTGCTTGTCCACAGATGTTATGCAGCACCAGATGGGTCATGGTTCCATACCCATCCTAACTCGCATCTGCGAAGTGGTGGAGCCGAGCAGAAGCAACTTCCCCAAAGTTGAGAGGTTTTAAACACCTGTCGACCTTAAACTCCTCAAGCCGATGTAACTCATTTAGCCAGGCCCTCCACTCCTGGGCCCCAATGAGGGGCAAGGCATCATCCCAACCAAGCTGTCGCCTACACAAGCCTTGCAGGATCCTTTTGGCGGATAGCACAATGGGCGCCAGAAATCCTAAAGGATCGTAAATAGAGCTGACAATGGACAAGATCCCTCTCCTTGTCTCTGTCCCGGAGCGTGATTTTAAACTTGAATGAATCTGACTGGACACACCATTGCACCCCTAAGGCTCTTTCCATAGGCAAGATGTCATTGTCCAAGTCTAGATCCTTCACCTCTATAGCTCTTTCCTGTTGAGGTATGGCAGCGATGACAGCACGTCTGTTGCTAATCCATTTAGTGAGTTTAAAGCCTCCCTTAGCACAAAGCGCGCAAAGTTCTTCATTAAGTGAGACTGCCTCCTCTTCTGAACCAACAGACACAAGGCAGTCGTCGACATAAATATTATGCAAAACAGAATCAACTGACCTTGGACTGAACTGTTCCTTGTTGTCATCTGCACACTTTCTTAAGGCAAAACTTGCACAACTTGGAGAGGAAGTAACGCCAAACAGATGTGCAACCATTCTATATTCCACCAGATCTTGACCATGGTCTCCATCCGGCCACCAAAGAAACCTCTGCATCAACACTTGGTACTCTGACCTGATGGAACATGGCCTCAATGTCCGCCATGTACTACAGGCTCCTTTTGGAATCTGGTTATAACCCCCACCAGCAAGCTAGTCAGATCAGGGCCCTGGACCAGCTGGGCATTTAAAGATGTTCCACGGAAGGAAGCTCCACAGTCAAAGACCACCCTCATCTTTCTCTTCTGCGGGTGGTACACACCATGGTGAGGTATGTACCATACCCTACCGTCGCAGCGCTCCAGATCCCCGGCTGGGACACTCTCAGCATAACCTTTAGAAATGATATCACTCATGAAGTTGGTGTAGTCTGCATGGAATGAGCTGTCCCTGTTAAACCTCCTTTTGAGACTCAGAGCACGATGTTCTGCAACAGTTCTGTTGTTAGGCAATTTGACATCATCATCAAAGGTAAACCAACACTGTAATGACCATCTACCAATGTGGCAGACTTGTTGACCAACTTCATGAAATGACAATCTTCTTTCGATAACCCAAGTTGTTCATCCTGTGCGCGTTCAGGGAAATCTGCCTTTGTTTGCCGCTCCTACAACTCCTTGAGTCTTGTAACAGAAATCCTATTGACAGTGGCACGTCGCTGCATACAAGCAGCGTCACTGCCGAAGTCTCCTCTGAGAGGACCATTTACAGTCCAGCCTAACACAGTTTTGACTGCGTATGGACCTCCGTTCGTGCTCCGAACAACCTCCCATGGCTCTAGAGCAATAGGAACATTAGTACCAATCAGAAGATCTACCCCTGAATCGATCTCTGAAATTTTCACATGCTCCAGGTGTGGCCATCTTTGAAGATCTTCCTGTCGAGGAATGTTACCTTGATGGACGGCATGCTTTTATGAGAGAATATGTCAGGCAGCTCACAGAAACAATCTGTGTCCAATCCAGCTACCTCCAGGTCTGAAACAATGTGACTATCGACAGCTTTCTCCTGACCCATCATCCGTAGGAGAATGCTTGTTCTCCCTGTGAGATTCAGCTTAATCATGAGCCTTTCAGTACAAAATGATTCTGAGCTCCCAGGGTCCAGGAAGGCATAAGTGATCAATATTTCATCTCTTTTCTTCGACTTCACTTGAAGAGGAAATATGGAGAGTGTCCAGTCGCGATCACCGGCCCCAGTAAATCAGCTGGATTGCACAGAGATTAAAGCCCTTCCGTTAGCTGTCTCTGGCCCCATGTTAGCTTGCTCTGAAACAGCTTCCTTTTCCTTAGACTGGATATGCAACATGGTAGGATGTTTCAGATTGCATACTTACACACGAAAGACACTTGCGACAATCTGTCCTCCTTTGCCCAATGCACAGACAGCCAAAACACACCCCATTTTGTTTCAAGAAAGACATTTTTTTTACTGTGCGACCTCCTTTCCAATAGACGACACAGATCCAGGGCATGTCCAGCACCACAAAACAAGCAGACCTTTACAACAGCTAAGGCCTTTTCCCTCTTCGCACTGGCCTCGACCCTTTTGTCCAATGTAGCGACAGTGGTAGCGAAGCTACTCCCTTTTGCTTTAGAAAAAGGTTGGGATTTAGAATTCCTCACATCCTTTCTTACTGCTGTTTGAGAATCCTGAATATCTCCAAACAGTGGGTCACTTGCAATCTTTACTTGTTTTTCAATAAACTGTCACAAAAGGTCCCTCTACGATGGAATTTATCCTGTAACTCACAGGCAACGTTTCTCCATCTATCCTGGAGTTTATAAGGCAATTTCTTAATGACTGTTTGCATATTAGCTGACGTCCAAGTCATGCATGGCACCTACCTCTCCCATGGCATTACAGCATCCTCGTAACAAAAAACTATATGTCTGCAGGGCTTTCACGTCCTCAAGTTTCAAAACTGACCATGTGAGGACCTTCTCCATGTAGGCAGAAGCAATTTTTAAGGAATGGCCGAAATGTTCGTGCAACAAAGATTTAGCTTTGGCATATCCTTGATCATGAGGCATATGCTGACAGCTTCTGACCAGGGGCCTCATGTACTAAGAATTGCGTGGATTTCCTACTGAAACATGGCGTACGCTAGAATCCAGAAACTGTCCTACGCACAAAAAAAATCTGATGTATCAAAGTGTGCGTAGGCATGGATCCAAGCACTTTTCCTTTGTACATCCCAATCAACGTGGAATTAAGCGCACATGTGGAAGTGCTAAACTCCTCCCTGTCCACGCCCCCATTTAAATATGCAAATGATCTTAAATAGGGCCTGCACCGGGGATTTCCCTCTCTGCACCATCAGATCTAGAAAATGAGTAAAGGGAAGAAGCGCAACTTCACCGAGTCTGAGCTCGAAACGCTCTTAAACGAAGTCGAGACTTAAAGACCAGTATTATTTGGTAGCCTCTCATCAGGCATAAACACACAAAAAAAAGAAATGTGAGTGGGAGCGTGTGTGTGAGGCAGTGAACGCTCTGGGGTCGGAGCAGCGCACAATCCCTGAATTAAAAAAGAAATGGTCCGACGTGAAGGTGGAGGTGAAGAGGAGGATTTCGGCCAACCGCCGAAGCGTGACTGCAACGGGCGGGGGGGCAGGAGGATATTCATATATTATATATTATATTATTATATATATTAATGACGGCAGAAGTGCGCCGTGGCTACTGCAGTGTGATATTTCCAACTTTACGCACGCGTTTATCGACACAAATACTGAACACAAGGAGACAATAAAGGGCTTGTTAGATAGCTCTGCCGCTCTATTTTCACCAGGGGAAAACAAATGCACATATTTGAATGCACGTGCCCAAATGGGCATTGTGCTGGTTTACATTCAGAGCGCAATTAAACGGATACATTTACTCACCGAGAAGCCACCCATCGCGCACCGTGCCAGCCTCCAGCCTGTTACCAACCATGCTATTAGTAAGAATGAACGAGTCATGCGTTGAACCAGGCCACCTTGCCACGATGTTGGTGAGCTGCATTTGCGCATCACATATTATTTGAACATTTATTGAATGAAAATGTTTCCATGTTTTCGGCCGCAGCTCTGCGCACAGCTCCAGTAACACTGGCCTCGGCAACCTAAAACGACTCATGAGCCAGTTGTCGTCATTTGCTAACATATCCTTCCGTTGTCTAAACACCCTCTCACGTCTGATGTTACCGTTTGCGATGTCTTCTAACAAGGCCAAGGCTGCCATTGTTAATGCCATTTTTTCATCACTTTGCGCATGCTTTTATATCCATCCATATGATTGCAAACACCTGTGTGTTAATTGTCCATTAATGTGTCTCTGATGTGCACATTACTCTGAGGACTAATTGTTTCCACATAATTAACAGTTTCCCAGCATCACCTCAGAGTGTCGCCAAAGGAACAATAGCTGTAGAAACGTGCGTACGCCAGCCATGAAGCTGCCGTGGGACACCGCACATTTCCACGCTCATTTCACTTTTGATACATCTGAACGTTGGCGTGGAAAATAACGTACGCCACGTTTTTGTGCGTACGCAACATTGATACATGAGGCCCCTGGTCCTTGGGCTGGCCTCTGGTGTACTTGTCAAGAAAGTATAAGCAATCTTTAGCACTGTCCGTCTTGTCTTCAATACTGTGTTCAAATGCCCTCATAAAAGTTGGAAATTGTAAAGGATCACCATCAGAAATCTGAATGTCCCGTTTTGGAAGAAAAAAGAGAGACTGCTGCTCAACCAACAAGGATGGAATTTCATTTTGTTTCTCCAAGACTGTTATTAAACGATTATGATCCATGGTATTTTGCATCACAGATGCAGGATTTTCTGAGTTCAACTGAAACTGATGACATGATCGTGTACTTTGTATTTTACCTTGTTGCACCTTTGGCTCCAACCCATTTGACCATGTGACTTGTGACTGCAGCTCAATTCTTTTCTCCTTAGGTCTCGCATCCAACAAACGTGAACGTGGCCGGTCACCTATTGGAATATACTGAGATGGCTGTTTAGCTACTACAGGCACAAATGTCTCGGCATCAACATTCAATGTTGGAGCTCTCCTTTGTTCTCTCTCCAAATATGAGTTAATTCCATTAGATTTAATGCTGGAAACTCTAGAGCCTTCCGAGGCCTTTAACACTTTCACTCTAGCTATTGAAGCAGCTAATTCCATATCCAAATCAAGTTGCTCTTTCTTTTTCCTGAGCAGCTCTTCTTGCAGTTCCAAAGCATGTTTGTCCTTTAAGAGGCTTTGGCGAGCAAGGAGGGCCGCCATGTCTGCCTCAGGTTTAATGCGTGCTGAGGAGGTAGATGAAAAACAGGACTTACTTCCTGCTGAAATTCTTTTCCTTGAGGTTCTACTTTCAACATTGGAAATGCGGTCCCTCGGTTCAACATCATCTACTGTCGCTACAATTTCCGCACCATTTTCAGGGGGTTTAGATTAATCATTTCAATTAGGTTTTACATCAAATGGTTCAACGTCGGGTGGATGTAACCAAGGTAAGGTAACAACACCATCTGTGCTCATTTGTGCCACACTTTGATTAGATTGTCTACTTGCATCAAAAAGCCACTACATTGTCCATAAAGCCACTGTTATGCTTAAGTATACTTGAAAACCAGGTGTTTTGTTTTTCTTGTTCCTCTTGATGAAGCAACTTAATCACAGCTTCATGAAGTTGGCTTCCATCCTCAAGCAACACAGATAAGTTTACAAGATGAGACTGAACACTTGGAGCATTATCTTCATTTTGCATAAGTTCTTTGTCTTTATAGCAGCTTTAATTTTATTAACCTTAGCTTGACGATCTGTTTGAAATGTTTGTATTTGATTTTCCAATGCTTTCACAGAGAGTTTTATTATTCGTTTTTCAATTCCTGCATTAACATCAGGACATGAAGAAGAATCCATGTTTACTTGTGAATTATCAAAACACCCATGCACAACCCAAACATTATAGATCACACACAGCGCTTTAATGGCATGAATACGTCACAGGACGCTTTGCATACACATGAGCGATAACGATCCACCAACAGGCAATTGCGTCACTATTTCCCCGCTGAACTGCTTATAGAAAACTATCTAAACTCACCTTAGTCTTCTGTGCATCCTAGCGGTGGGTACTTATGTATATAGGTATATACCGTTAGTCTTGAACAAGACAAACTATCTTGAAACAAAAACTACGGTGGTACTCCCGAGCCAATGGCTCCACCCGCTAATAATTAATTCCTAAATATGACCTGTTGTGTGTGTTTGTGTATACCCGACCATACCTCCGCTCCCGTAGCTGTGATGATTGAGCCGTACGGGCTGGCAGTGAATGAATAAAAACTCTGGCGATGAATGAAATGGTGCATCTCTGCGCGCTCCAACTTCCTTATTTGAAGCGTTCCAGAATGATCCCAGGAATCCAGGGTCAACGAAACTTTTCGTGGATCAACACTTCGATAAACCGTTTCTGTTGACTAATAACAACAGTAATAACAACTGAGACAAAATAAATCTATCAGCCGCGGTGGGCTGAACTCGGGAGAAATTGTTGACGCGCACACTTCGCTTTATTCTTGCTCTCGAAGCACCTTTATTTCCATATCACGGCAACACACATAAGCTCCAACTGCTTGCAAACGTCCGTGCAAGGTTAATAAGGTAAGGAAGCACAATGTGATGTAATAGCGCAGCGGTCAAATGAAAGTTTCACCCCCGTGAGACCAGGTGAGTGCAATCACAAGTAACCACGGATCACAAGCCCACAGTGACACACCCTTACCCACGCACCAATGCAGTGTCCACATCCACAAACCAAACACACACAAACTTACATATGGCTCATACATGGGCCCTCAAAACAGGAAGTGATGTCACAGGTCTGACAGACAGACAGACAGACAGGTGTGTCCTGCCAGGTGGAGCTCAGCAGTCTATGGAGTAGGGGTGGGGAAAAAATTGATACTTAGATGCATCGCGATGCGGACAATTCTGAATCGATTCACAAATGTCAAAAATCGATTATATTTATTCCGTATTGTTTACGGACACAAAAGGTGGAACTCTGAAATGCAGTGCCCGGACAGTCTGTGGCGTTACACATAACAGAGACGCGGCTGAGAGAGATATCCGACCGGCACCCGCTGCATTTACACGGATAATGTTTCATCATTCATGGCCGAAATAAACACTATTACTGCTTTGTACATGTTGTGAAGTCCCAGACACAAAAGGAAACTAAACGGCGTCCTGTCTGAGTTTCTACCTTTACCCAGAGGGGGATCGGTGAGTCTCATAGAGCTGCATTCACAGCAGCGGTCGCTGTAAAAAAAACGCGTTGTGATTTATTTATCATTTAAAGAGATAAAAAGTATGCCGAAGTAACGACGATTAGTAAAAAGTCTGAAGTCATGGTTTGTTAAGTCTGTCCGTTAAGACGATACAAAATAATAAATGTTTTCTCTCAGGGATATGTTTGGAAAAGTCCTGGACCAGGAGGACTTTGTGTTCATAGGAAGTCATTCTACTTGTGACAAAGAAAAGCCTTTTCTTTCATAAGATATAAGATGTTGATTTTTTAAATAATTATCACAAATGAAGGAAGTGAAGAGCAAACTCAGAGTAGCAAAGTCAGATTTAATTTGTTTTTTAAAATCATGCATGGAAATGTACACGGAAATATTGTTGCATCGAAATGCATCGATAATCGGTTATAATCGAATCGTGAGGTGCCAAGAGATTCCCACCCCTAATATGGAGGGTCTGAAGGTTCCAGAAACCAGCCCACTTCTCTACATTCTAGGACGTCATAGTCCTGGAGAACTTTACAGTTCAGTCCAGTGGAAACCACTGACTGTCACTGGGACAGAGGAAGGAACATACTGGGAACCTTGCTGTCATAGATGATGTCATACATGATGTCACTGAGGGGCTTACCTGAGCAGGTGAGATTCAGGATGAAAGAAGAGGATAATGATGTAGCACACTCCCTAAGGGTGGATCCAGAATGAACACAGTCAGAACTGATCCCCCACACAGGTCTGTCTGAGGACTCCTCTCTCCGTACTACAGAAACAGCAAAGCCACAGTCCAGCCCTCTACAGACAACAGCTGCTTCCTTCAGGGTCCAGTCATAGCCAAACACTGGTCTCCAGTCTCCCTGTTTCACCTCCAGTGTTCCAGCACAGTGACTGGCTCCTCCCACCAACCTGACAGGCTCTGAACAGAAAGAAGAGAGTCGTCAGTCAAAGAGCAAAGTGAGTTTGATGAGAACAGAAATGAACCAGATCAAAGCTGCAGCTCCTCTTCTACCTGAGCAGGTGAGTCCAACAGCTTTGCCAGGTGAGCAGGTGTTTCTATCTGAACCTGAGCTTCTACAGTCCAGAAGAGCAGACTCATGGCCTCCACACTGGAACTCTTTGGTCCACACTGGAGCCCCCACGTCTCCATAGAGCGCCCCCTGGAGGACTGAAGGAGCCCCACAGCCAAGCTCCCTACAGACCACCTCTGCATCCTGCTGGTCAAAGTCAGCTTCACACACTGAGGACCACCACTGGTTGGACTGGTTGGACTTCACCTCCAGTCTGCCTGAGCACAGACTAGTCCCATTCAGCAGCCTGACAGAGTCTGGAGAGATGATAGAAGATCAAATAGAGAGAGAGAGAAAAGACACCAGACACCAGAGAAAAAGATGATATGAAACTATTCAGCGATTCAAACTGGACTCAAAACCATTCCACCATCAGTTCATCATTTACAGTTATTCTCAATTGCTTTGCCACGATTCTGAATATTATCCACGTTGATGAATATTTTCAAAAACATTTTCAAAACAACATCAGCATTTCCCCAAGAAGTTTTTTCAGGTCCGGTGGTACCCACCAAAAAAACCCTCAACTGACGAGACGCGTGGGATGGTGTATGCAGTTGGATTAAGTCAGGTGGCACAGCACGCAGTCTGCAATTCTGCAATTATTAGGGCCCGAGCGCCGACAACGTCGGTCTGCGAAGCCCTATTGAAATGCTGTTGTTTTATTATTTTTCCCATATCACGCCCTTTTTGGGGGCCTTAGCAAAATAATTCGCGTAGTTGCCCACAAAGAAATTGGCTCCCTAGCGCCACCTAACGCAAAGAAGGGTGGTCAGCTCACACCGTTACTCCAATTGAGTTCAATGTGTGCTCTACAAAAAATTACATTATGGCACCAGTCCGCCTACCAATATTTTCCGCCATTTTGAATTTTGTGAAAAACACGTTTTTGCTAACTATTCCTAAACCGTAGATCCGATTCTCACCAAAATTGCTGTGGATCATCATTAGACCAAGCTGATCAAAGCTGAAAGGCTTTGTAAAATATTGTTGCGTTTAGAAGTTATAAGCCAATGAACATCGGAGGGGCGGGATTCTAGAAATCAATACACATAACTCCATAATCTCTAACCCAATCATCATGAAACTTGCAGAAATGTTGACATATTTACCTGGAACATATCCTGAAAGTTTTATTAAAATTGACCACTTGGGGGCGCTACAGTATATCAGCCATTTTAGGCCATTTTTGGCCATTTTAGCCAATTGTAGCGTTTGTATTTTAACAAACTCCTCTTACACCGTTGATCTGATTCATGCCAAACTCGCTGAGACTGTTCTAGAGGCCTCAACAATGCAAAACCATCGAAAAGTCTTACATAAGTCAAAGGGCGTGGCCAGGACGGCGTCCTGAACATGGACGAATTTCATGCTTCGACCACAAAAATCTAAACTGTTATAACTTCAATGTACATTGTCTGATATGATCAAAACTTCACATGTTTGTCAAGAGTACCACCCTGAACATGTCTGCACTGCAATATTTACTCATATTCAGAGCGCCACCTACTGGCAATAGAAAGTGTTAAGTTTTATACTTCAGCGAACTCTTCCTAGCAGATTTATCAGATTCATCTCAAACTTGGTCATCATGTACTCAAGTCTTTAATGATGATAATTTATCAAAAGATCTTGCATAAGTTAAAGGGCGTGGCCAGTGCGTGGTGTTTTTGCCAGTGTACAGGAAGTTGTTGTAACTCAGAATACAATGTCCAATCTGCTTGAAACGTTCAAGATATGTTGAAATTGGTCCCTTGAACTTATCCTGAAGGTTTTATTAAAATTGACCACACGGGGGCGCCACAGTTAATCAGCCATTTTAGGCCATTTTTCCATTTTTCCAATTGTAGGCTTTGTAACTCGCTGCCACTGTTCTAGAGGCCTCAATGATGCAAAATCATCAAAAGGTCTTACATAAGTCAAAGGGCGTGGCCAGGGCGGCACCATGAACACGGACGCATTTCATGCTTCGCCACAATAACTTCAGTGTCCGTTGTCTGATCCGGTTCAAACTTCTCAAGTTTGATAAGAGTCCCACCCTGAACATATCTGCACTGCAATATTGACCCGAGGTTAGAGCGCCACCTGATGGTACCTGGAAATGTTTTTACACTTTTACCGCTCCTTCTAAGAGATTGAACACCTTTAACTTTGATGTACCTGCATGAAACTTTCTAGGTACATAGAACATGTAGAGATGTACAAAAATTATGTCAAATTTAACCAAAACCATTGTCCGATCTGGTTCAAACTTCTCATGATGACAGTCCCCCCCTGAACGCATCTGCACTGCAATATTGACTCAAAATCAGAGCGCCACCTAATGGTGACATGAAATGTCATGTTTTTACACTCGTATAACGTCCCAGTGTCGTGGAACTTTGCACCCCAGTCAAGCGTGACGACTTCAATCGTCTGATACGGTGATCAACGCGACGATTCAGACAAAGGACGTCCGGCGGCGTGGCGGTGGCCGGGGAAGACCGGCGGCGTGGCGGTGGCCGGAGACGACCCGCGCCGTGGCGGTGGCCAGGCCAGGCGGACCAATACAGAAGGCGGTCGTAGCACTAACCGAGTCGCTTGTATGCGAGGGCCCGTGCATCACTGCTCGCAGTTTTAATTATATTTGCATTCAACATTTTTGTTCAACCAGAGTGTATTCAAGATCACAAGGAGAGAGTGACCTACTAAGGTGCCGGTTGATGGCAATGATCCAAAATGAGGGGCTGGAAAAATATGGCTGGAAAATGATGAGCATCACATTAATAGCTACAGATACTGTAAAACACACATGGCTTGATGTTGTTTTTAAGGAGCGCCGTCTCTGCATATATTTATAGTAAACACTCGACCTGCATGTGAGCACGAGCGGCTCTGTGCGAGCAGGCAGCGCGAGCGCAGCGGATTTTGGACGGTTCGGTCCGGTTCCGCTCACACCATGAGTCTAAAGAGTGCAGCAGCTGATCAAAATACAGTGTCAACTTTCCGTGTTTAAAAGTAGAAAGCGACATCGTGGTGGTTCAACGAGGCGGAACGGCATCATAACAACATCAAGTGCATAAAGTACACGAAGAAGAACCTAGTGGGAGCACGTGGCGAGGATTGTTGCGGCCGCGCGTCTTGTGGAGCAAGTCTGCACTGTGCTGCGCGGAGGTGCTCCTAATGTAAATGATTATTGATTTATGAATGAATTGATAGGTGGCTTATTTTTGGCATGTTGATTTTTTATTTTTTTGGCCTGGCGGGAGGTCTCCTTGGCCCGTTGGCCCCGCCAGGCCTGTACAATGGTAGTGGAAACACTGAACATGTATAAACTTCCAAACCACTGGCCACTGCTTCACAACAGATTGACATTTGTCATTATTTTAAACAAACTGCAAATGTTTTAGCACATACATGCAAATTAGTAAAATTATCTACAATTTGCACAATTAATGATTGAATATATCTTGCTGAACAAAACTGATTATGTTGCTTTTCAGTTGAATAGTTGTTCTCTTCAAAACGTGTGAATTCTTTCATGGTTTGAGTCATCACATGTACAATAGTCCATTCAACTGTCTAAATGTGTCAGCATATATACCATGAATATCATTATGTACTATGGAGCATTTTCTAACGTCCACTAAACTGGTAAATTGTCTATCAGGAGAAACTTGAACTTCACTAACCAATGACAGACAGCAAACAGCAAACATATTTATAGAGCTGGACTACAACAGAATAACCACAATGTCTGAACATGGAGGAACCTGCTCAGGTACATAATGAACAGGGCAACTGCCTGCTGGAGGAAGAAGAGGAGGAAGGACCCGAGGTGGTGTCGGGAGGACAAGACAGTCGTTTTACATGAATAAAAATACAGGAACCGTTTCCATGGAAACGTGAGTGCAGTGTGTAATACTGTAAAAGAATCTTGTACTGATGAAATCAGCATGTGGATAGTATTCAGTTTAGTGTTCAGTTCACTGGACAAAAAGAGCATTCTATTAGAGGAAACATTCAGGGTCAACTAAAGAAATAGGAAAAAACCTGAAATGTGGATATATCACCATTGTTTCCATGAGGTCAAAGGAACTTTTCATTTGGAGGGAGACTTTTTATATGAGACACTAACTTTGTTTTGAAGCACGACTTCAATGTTTTGAGTGAGTTCTGACCTTTTGTAGGTGAGTTATGGTGTTGTGTTGGAACATGGAAGCTATTTTGACAAATCAGGTTATTAACAGACGATTAACAAAGCTTCAAGAGATGAGCCAAAGAAATTGAAATAAACTGTAACACCAGAACACATGTTTAGAACAGCACAGCCTGCAGCACCGACACTGAGCAACATTGCTGATGATGTCATAGATGATGTCACTGAGGGTCTTACCTGAGCAGGTGAGATCCAGGATGGAGGAAGAGAAGGATGATCCTGCACACTCCCTCAGAGAGGATCCAAAATGAACACAGTCAGACGAGATCCACCACACAGGTCTTCTTGAGGACTCCTCTCTCAGTCCTACAGAAACAGCAGAGCCATAGTCCAGCTCTCTACAGGCAACAGCTGCTTCCTTCAGGGTCCAGTCATCGCCATCCACTGGTCTCCAGTCTCCCTGTCTCACCTCCAGTGTTCCAGCACAGCGACTGGCTCCTCCCACCAACCTGACATCATCAGACTCTGAACAGAAAGAAGAGAGTCATCAGTGAAAGAAGTGAAGATTCTGCTTTTTTTCTCTCTTGGTAATTTCTCTATTTACCTGTTGAGTTGTGATTTCCTTCAACCAGGAGTCCTGGAGAAACACAAACATATATATTGTTTTCATCCAATGAAATAAAATCAACACACATGTTTTCAAATGATGTTGAAGAGAGGGAATATCTGGTCGATGTGACCACTGCTCTTTGAAAATCCTGTTTGTGTCCACTCCTGCATCCATCCTTCTGAGGAGAAGCAGATGATGGAGGGAGACAGGAGAGAGACAGACAGCAGATGATGGAGGGAGACAAGAGAGAGACAGACAGCAGATGATGGAGGGAGACAAGAGACAGACAGCAGGTGATGGAGACAAGAGAGAGACAGACAGCAGATGATGGAGGGAGACAAGAGAGAGACAGACAGCAGATGATGGAGGGAGACAAGAGACAGACAGCAGGTGATGGAGGGAGACAAGAGAGAGACAGGCAGCAGATGATGTAGGGAGACAAGAGAGAGACAGGCAGCAGATGATGTAGGGAGACAAGAGAGAGACGGACAGCAGATGATGGAGGGAGACAAGAGAGAGACAGACAGCAGATGATGGAGGGAGACAAGAGAGAGACAGACAGCAGATGATGGAGGGAGACAGGAGAGAGACAGACAGCAGATGATGGAGGCAAGAGAGAGACAGACAGCAGATGATGGAGGGTGACAAGATAGTCAGACAGCAGGTGATGGAGGGAGACAAGAGAGAGACAGACAGCAGATGATGGAGGAGACAAGAGGGAGACAGACACCAGATGATGGAGGGAGACAGGAGAGAGACAGCAGATGATGGAGGAGACAAGAGGGAGACAGACAGAAGATGATGGAGGGAGACAAGATAGACAGACAGCAGGTGATGGAGGGAGACAAGAGAGAGACAGACAGCAGATGATGGAGGAGGAGACAAGAGAGAGACAGACAGCAGATGATGGTGGGAGACAAGCGAGATAGACAGTAGATGATGGAGGGAGACAGGAGAGAGACAGACAGCAGATGATGGAGGGAGACAGGAGAGAGACAGACAGCAGATGATGGAAACAAGAGATAGACAGACAGCAGATGATGGAGGGAGACAAGCGAGATAGACAGTAGATGATGGAGGGAGACAGGAGAGAGACAGACAGCAGATGATGGAGGGAGACAGGAGAGAGACAGACAGCAGATGATGGAAACAAGAGATAGACAGACAGCAGGTGATGGAGGGAGACAAGAGAGAGACAGACAGCAGATGATAGAGGGAGACGAGAGACAGACAGCAGATGATGGAGGGAGACAAGAGAGAGACAGACAGCAGATGATGTAGGGAGACAAGAGAGAGACAGACAGCAGATGATGGAGGGAGACAGGAGAGAGACAGACAGCAGATGATGGAGGCAAGAGAGAGACAGACAGCAGATGATGGAGGGTGACAAGATAGTCAGACAGCAGGTGATGGAGGGAGACAAGAGAGAGACAGACAGCAGATGACGGAGGAGACAAGAGGGAGACAGACACCAGATGATGGAGGGAGACAGGAGAGAGACAGCAGATGATGGAGGAGACAAGAGGGAGACAGACAGCAGATGATGGAGGGAGACAGGAGAGAGACAGACAGCAGATGATGGAGACAAGAGAGAGACAGACAGCAGATGATGGAGGGAGACAAGATAGACAGACAGCCGGTGATGGAGGGAGACAAGAGAGAGACAGACAGCAGATGATAGAGGGAGACAAGAGAGAGACAGCAGATAATGGAAATAAGAGATAGACAGACAGCAGATGACGGAGGGAGACAAGATAGACAGACAGCAGGTGATGGAGGGAGACAAGAGAGAGACAGACAGCAGATGATAGAGGGAGACAAGAGAGAGACAGCAGATGATGGAGGGAGACAGGAGAGAGACAGACAGCAGATGATGGAAACAAGAGATAGACAGACAGCAGATGATGGAGGGAGACAAGATAGACAGACAGCAGGTGATGGAGGGAGACAAGAGAGAGACAGACAGCAGATGATAGAGGGAGACGAGAGACAGACAGCAGATGATGGAGGGAGACAAGAGAGAGATAGACAGCAGATGATGTAGGGAGACAAGAGAGAGACAGACAGCAGATGATGGAGGGAGACAGGAGAGAGACAGACAGCAGATGATGGAGACAAGAGAGAGACAGACAGCAGATGATGGAGGGTGACAAGATAGTCAGACAGCAGGTGATGGAGGGAGACAAGAGAGAGACAGACAGCAGATGATGGAGACAAGAGAGAGACAGACAGAAGATGATGGAGGGAGACAAGATAGACAGACAGCAGGTGATGGAGGGAGACAGGAGAGAGACAGACAGCAGATGATGGAGACAAGAGAGAGACAGACAGCAGATGATGGAGGGAGACAAGATAGACAGACAGCAGGTGGAGGGAGACAAGAGAGAGACAGACAGCAGATGATGGAGGGAGACAGGAGAGAGACAGACAGCAGATGATGGAGACAAGAGAGAGACAGACAGCAGATGATGGAGGGAGACAAGATAGACAGACAGCAGGTGATGGAGGGAGACAAGAGAGACAGACAGCAGATGATGGAGGGAGACAGGAGGGAGACAGACAGCAGATGATGGAGACAAGAGAGAGACAGACAGCAGATGATGGAGGGAGACAAGATACACAGACGGCAGGTGATGGAGGGAGACAAGAGAGAGACAGACAGCAGATGATGGAGGGAGACAAGATAGACAGACAGCCGGTGATGGAGGGAGACAAGAGAGAGACAGACAGCAGATGATAGAGGGAGACAAGAGAGAGACAGCAGATAATGGAAATAAGAGATAGACAGACAGCAGATGACGGAGGGAGACAAGATAGACAGACAGCAGGTGATGGAGGGAGACAAGAGAGAGACAGACAGCAGATGATAGAGGGAGACAAGAGAGAGACAGAGAGCAGATGATGGAGGGAGACAGGAGAGAGACAGACAGCAGATGATGGAAACAAGAGATAGACAGACAGCAGATGATGGAGGGAGACAAGATAGACAGACAGCAGGTGATGGAGGGAGACAAGAGAGAGACAGACAGCAGATGATAGAGGGAGACGAGAGACAGACAGCAGATGATGGAGGGAGACAAGAGAGAGATAGACAGCAGATGATGTAGGGAGACAAGAGAGAGACAGACAGCAGATGATGGAGGGAGACAGGAGAGAGACAGACAGCAGATGATGGAGACAAGAGAGAGACAGACAGCAGATGATGGAGGGTGACAAGATAGTCAGACAGCAGGTGATGGAGGGAGACAAGAGAGAGACAGACAGCAGATGATGGAGGAGACAAGAGGGAGACAGACAGCAGATGATGGAGGGAGACAGGAGAGAGACAGACAGCAGATGATGGAGACAAGAGAGAGACAGACAGCAGATGATGGAGGGAGACAAGATAGACAGACAGCAGGTGATGGAGGGAGACAGGAGAGAGACAGGCAGCAGATGATGGAGACAAGAGAGAGACAGACAGAAGATGATGGAGGGAGACAAGATAGACAGACAGCAGGTGATGGAGGGAGACAGGAGAGAGACAGACAGCAGATGATGGAGACAAGAGAGAGACAGACAGCAGATGATGGAGGGAGACAAGATAGACAGACAGCAGGTGGAGGGAGACAAGAGAGAGACAGACAGCAGATGATGGAGGGAGACAGGAGAGAGACAGACAGCAGATGATGCAGACAAGAGAGAGACAGACAGCAGATGATGGAGGGAGACAAGATAGACAGACAGCAGGTGATGGAGGGAGACAAGAGAGACAGACAGCAGATGATGGAGGGAGACAGGAGGGAGACAGACAGCAGATGATGGAGACAAGAGAGAGACAGACAGCAGATGATGGAGGGAGACAAGATACACAGACAGCAGGTGATGGAGGGAGACAAGAGAGAGACAGACAGCAGATGATGGAGGAGACAAGAGAGAGACAGACAGCAGATGATGGAGGGAGACAAGAGAGACAGACAGCAGGTGATGGAGGGAGACAAGATAGACAGACAGCAGATGATGGAGGGAGACAGGAGAGAGACAGGCAGCAGATGATGGAGACAAGAGAGAGACAGACAGAAGATGATGGAGGGAGACAAGATAGACAGACAGCAGGTGATTGAGGGAGACAAGAGAGAGACAGACAGCAGATGATGGAGGAGACAAGGGAGAGACAGACAGCAGATCATGGAGGGAGACAAGTGAGATAGACAGTAGATGATGGAGGGAGACAGGAGAGAGACAGACAGCAGATGATGGAGGGAGACAAGATAGACAGACAGCAGGTGATAGAGGGAGACAAGAGAGAGACAGACAGAGGATGATGGAGGGAGACAAGAGAGAGACAGACAGCAGATGATGGAGACAAGAGAGAGACAGACAGCAGATGATGGAGGGAGACAAGATACACAGACAGCAGGTGATGGAGGGAGACAAGAGAGAGACAGACAGCAGATGATGGAGGAGACAAGAGAGAGACAGACAGCAGATGATGGAGGGAGACAAGCGAGATAGACAGTAGATGATGGAGGGAGACAGGAGGGAGACACGAGAGAGACAGGCAGCAGATGATGGAGGAGACAAGAGAGAGACAGACAGCAGATGATGAAGGGAGACAAGAGAGACAGACAGCAGGTGATGGAGGGAGACAAGATAGACAGACAGCAGATGATGGAGGGAGACAGGAGAGAGACAGACAGAAGATGATGGAGGGAGACAAGATAGACAGACAGCAGGTGATGGAGGGAGACAAGAGAGAGACAGACAGCAGATGATGGAGGAGACAAGAGAGAGACAGACAGCAGATGATGGAGGGAGACAAGCGAGATAGACAGTAGATGATGGAGGGAGACAGGAGAGAGACAGGCAGCAGATGATGGAGACAAGAGAGAGATAGACAGCAGATGATGGAGGGTGACAAGATAGACAGCAGGTGATGGAGGGAGACAAGAGAGAGACAGACAGCAGATGATGGAGGAGACAAGACAGAGACAGACAGCAGGTAATGGAGGGAGACAAGAGAGAGACAGACAGCAGATGATGGAGGGAGACAAGAGAGAGACAGACAGCAGATGATGGAGGGAGACAAGAGACAGACAGCAGGTGATGGAGACAAGAGAGAGACAGACAGAAGATGATGGAGGGAGACAAGAGAGAGACAGACAGCAGATGATGGAGGGAGACAGGAGAGAGACAGATAGCAGATGATGGAGACAAGAGAGAGACAGACAGCAGATGATGGAGGGAGACAAGATACACAGACAGCAGGTGATGGAGGAGACAAGACAGAGACAGACAGCAGGTAATGGAGGGAGACAAGAGAGAGACAGACAGCAGATGATGGAGGGAGACACGAGAGAGACAGGCAGCAGATGATGGAGGGAGAGGAGAGAGACAGACAGCAGATGATGGAGACAAGAGAGAGACAGACAGCAGATGATGGAGGGAGACAAGATACACAGACAGCAGGTGATGGAGGGAGACAAGAGAGAGACAGACAGCAGATGATGGAGGAGACAAGAGAGAGACAGACAGCAGATGATGTAGGGAGACAAGAGAGAGACAGACAGCAGATGATGGAGGGTGACAGGAGAGAGACAGGCAGCAGATGATGGAGACAAGAGAGAGACAGACAGAAGATGATGGAGGGAGACAAGATAGACAGACAGCAGGTGATGGAGGGAGACAAGAGAGAGACAGACAGCAGGTGATGGAGGGAGACAAGAGAGAGACAGACAGCAGATGATGGAGGGAGACAAGCGAGATAGACAGTAGATGATGGAGGGAGACAGGAGAGAGACAGGCAGCAGATGATGCGAGACAAGAGAGAGATAGACAGCAGATGATGGAGGGAGACAAGAGAGACAGACAGCAAGTAATCGAGGGAGACAAGAGAAAGACAGACAGTATTCACAATGATGTTATGAGATGCATGTCCCAATTAAGTTAAACTGTTTTTCTGTGGAGTGGACCAGTCTGTAGCCTTAAAGGGATAGTTCGGAATGTAGGACGGAATGTAGGACGGAATAAGACCTATTTTCCAACTCAGCCGGTGTGTTCGAGACATCTGGAGACGTTTTCAAGACATTTCATTCAGTTCTTCTAGTTGCCGAGTTCGCTTGTGCTATGGCTAGCGCGAGTCAATGGTTCTAGTTAGCCAGGCATTAAAAACAGTCTTGCCCACTCCTCAGTGCACCCGAGGCAAATCAATTGTAACGGCAGATTATCAATGTACTATGTTGATGAAATGTTTGAAATAAAACCAACCTTGTATTTTTAAGGATTTATTTCTCAGCAGCAGCAGCAGCAGCAGCAGCGTGTCATACTTCCTAGTAGGCTTTGGCATCGGTGGACTGATATCACCGAGCACTTATAAGTTACCGGTTCTATAATAGTTTGTTTACCTGCTGTGTAGCCTGCAGTGCTAGTTTCTTCAATCTCACAGAAATGGCCACTTTTGGAGAATATACTGAAACTTTTGAAGACTCTGATGAGTTTTTTTTCCACCCAAACCCAATCGTACCTGTACGAGCATGAATATATACAGAGGAAGAATTGCAGGAGAGGGATGCTCAAAGGGCAGAACGTGAACGAGCGTCGAGGTAGCCCCCGCTGGAGCTGAGAACCGGGACCGAACAAACGGAGACTGGTGGTGCCAAGAGGGAATCCCCTGCAACGCGTCCGAGTGTTTGCGGTTCTACGGACGGAGCAGAGGTTCGGGTCGAGGTGCGTAATTGTGGGTTGGCTGGGCCGTGGGCTGCCCGGTGTTTGCGTGAGGTCCAAGCGCTTTTCACCCAGGCATGAGGCCCGACATTTCGGCCCGGTTCGATTGCCTATTTACGGGCAGTATCTCGGACGGCGCGTCTTAGAGTTTTGAGTCCGACGGAGAGTCCGCGTGTGTGGATTCGCGTGGCCGTGTGCTGCAGGTGTTTTTGTGAGGTCCAAGCCCTTTTCAGACAGCCTTGGGCATAAGGGCCGACAATTCGGCGGTGTTCAGGTGTGTATTTACCGGAGGGATTCCCTGCAAAGCCTCAGAGGGTTTACAGTTCTCCGGACGGAGCAGAGGTTCGGGTTTGCGGTGCGTAATTTTGGGTTCGCGGGGCCGTGTGCTGCCTGGTGTTTGAGTGAGCTCCGAGGGCTTTTCAGACAGCCTTGGGGGCTTAAGAACCGACAAATCGGCGGTGTTCGGGTGTGTATTTACCGGCTGGATTCCGAGCAGCGCGTCTTAGAGTTTTGAGTCCGACGGAGCAAAGTAAAATTTCGCTGCTGCTGAGAAACTAGTCCCTCAAAAAATGGATGATTCATGCGATGCAAAGTTAGTTTTGTTCCAAATATTATTCTATCAACACAGATATGTACATCAACAGTCTAGTGTTTTAATTGATTTGCCTCGGGTGCACTGTGGAGTGGGCAAGACTGTTTTTAATGCCTGGCTAACTAGAACCATTGACTTGCGTTAGCCATAGCACAAGCGAACTCAGCAACTAGAAGAACTGAATGAAATGTCTTGAAAACGTCTCCAGACGTCTCGAACACACCGGCTGAGTTGGAAAATAGGTCTTATGTCCAAAATTCTGAACTATCCCTTTAAATGCAAGATCAATTCAGTTGAACATAGAAATGTGTCCCGAGTCCAGAAACACTCCAAACATCAACACATGAAGAAGGTGAATTCTAAACACACCAAAAGAAAACAACACCTCCCTAGTTGTACTATTATTTCCCAATAGGTACAGCTATGAAGATCGGAAGACAAACACAGTTTCCCCTTATTGAATTGCAACTGTGGAGGTGTGTAGTCATCCATGTTGCAAGAAAAAAAAAGAGAAAATAGGAAGCCTCAATATACGGAGCACTGTGTTTCAGTTCCGAGACTTGGCTAACTGGTTTGATTATGTTAGCTAACTTGCGGTCTAACATTTCAGTCCACAATTAACATTTAGGTCATTTAGCAGACGCTTTTGTCCAAAGTGACTTACAATAAGTACATTTGTCAAAAGAAAGAAACAAAGAAACCAAAACATATCATTGCCGATAAAGTAAGAGCTAAAAAATAGAACAAGTGTTAGGTCCTCGTCTGAGTAAAGTAGTAGCTGTTCAGCAAACATACCTTAAGAACAACAGTGCTATGATCAAAGTAAGGGAAAGGTAAGGGTTTTTTTCTTCTTTTTTTTTGGGGGGGGGGGGGGGGTGTGTTGTTAGTTGGTCAGAGTCAAGGTGAAGTCTGAACAGGTGAGTCTTGAGCCTTTTTCGGAAGATGGCAAGAGACTCGGCTGTCCTGACATTGGTCGGGAGTTCGTTCCACCACTGAGGCGCCAGGACAGAGAAGAGTCTGGACTTTGCTGAGCGACATTTGTTTGATTTCAGCGATGGTGGTACCCAGGGGCGTCAGTGGGTATGGCAAGGTATGGCACCTTGGCTCCGGGGGAAAATGTAAATGTCGGTATCTACCAGCCCCCCCTGACGAGATGACGGAGGTCAGAGCTGGGTCATTATTGTTATCGAGTTTTTTTTTTTTTTTTTTTGCTAAGCTAATTAACTAAAATGAAAAGGAAGCAGAGAACTTTAGAATATTTTTTATCAAAAAAAGGCAGGTGATGGGTCCAATGCTGCCCCGGCAGCGGAGGGAGGAGGACCAGGTAGTGAAGGTGCAGATTCAGGCTGTTAACAACGCTATTAGCCACTCCAGCACCTGCGCCGGGGATGCAGGAAGGTCAAGGCCCGGGTGAGGGCGCGGGTGCCAGTACAACTACAGCAGTAGCAGCCTCTGGGTCAACTGGAGCAGAGAAGAAGGATATTAGTGGATGTTAAACAGATGGACTCAGGCGTCCTCGTTTGACCCACTTCCCAACTAGAAATGGAAGACGCTTTAATGTCAGTGTGTATCAGGAATATGACTGGGTTAAATATTCTATGCAAGAAGATGCAGTTTACTGCTTTGCATGCTGTCATTTTGGAGGAGCCTCAACTTTAACAGGTGACAGGAATGGACTGCGTGTGTTCATAGACACTGGATACACATGTTGGAAGAACATGAAAAAAAATCTCCGGGATCATCAAGGGAGCAGTAGACACAATTGTTCTGCAATAGCGTGTTCTAACTTTAAGGCTGTGATCAGTGGACATAAGGAATCCATCGCAAGTCGGATTGACGCAAACAGGACAGATGAGGTGCAGGAGAACCGGGCTCACATCAATTCCTTGTGCAAAATCACATCGTTTCTGGGGAGACAGGCCCTCCCTCTCCGTGGCCACAACGAGAGAGATGAGGCTGAAAATGAAGGAAATTTCCTTGAACTTTTGGACATTATTGCAACAGATGACAGGAACGTGAAAAGCATACAGGAACGCAGGTATGCGCACTATTCTTCCCCAGAAGCTCAGAATGATGATGGTGAGAGTTATTGGGGAAAAGATCAGAAATATATTCATAAGTGAAGTCGGAGAAGCACGATACTTTTCAGTTTTAGTGGATGAAACGAAATACCTGTCTAAGAAGGAGCAGCTGGCCATTTTGATCCGTTATGTACATGACTGGATTATAAAGGAAAGAGCCATTGGAACATATCACATGAAGGACCTGACAGCTGAATCCCTGGCCCAGCAAATAATTGTCACGCCCTCCACTTTTAGGACTACATAGTGGCAGCCTCTTTCCCTTCTCTTTTTCCTCCTCCTCTCTTCCTCTCCCTCTCTCTCTAGCAGGCGGTGGTGTGATGCGGGCTCCAGGCGGACAGGTGCAGCCACTTCGCAATCAGCGGATTGATCCGTGCGGCGGGGAGGGGAGCGAGCTCATTCATTCACCTGCCGCCATAAAGCCAGACGCCTTCCACGCCCAGACGCCGGACCCTAACTCAAAAATCAGTCAGTATTGAGATACCTCTTTCACACGTTTCTCGATGAACAGTTACTGATCCCTGTCTCCGTCTCTGCCTCCAGTTTCCTCTCCCGCCCGTGCTCTCGGACCCACCAGCTCTCCAGTGGCTTCCGCCGATCTCCACCTGGCCGCACCACGCCACCGCCACCTGCCTCTTCCCCTCCAGCCAGTAACCTAAGTCTGTCCGGCTCACGCTCTCTCTCTCGTCTAGTCTGGTAATAGTAAATTCCTGTACCTGTCGCGCGCTTTTGCCGACTGCTTTTCGTTAATTGTTTGCTGCCTTAGTTCCTGTTTTGCTTGTGTTTACCTAGTAATAAATTCCCGTACCTGTTGCGCGCTTTTGCCGACAGCGCTTTGCGTTTATTGTTTGCCGCCTTAGTTCCTGTTTGCTGTGTTCACCTGTCTCGCGTTTTTTGCAGACAGCGCCTTTTGTTATTATTAGCTGCCCCCCTTAGTTCCCTCTTGACCTCTGTCAGCTTGCATTTTTGGGCTTAAATAAATATCTTGTTTTGAAACTGCCCTGGTCTGTCTTACGGTTCTGTCCCGTGACAATAATAAAGGAATTATCGAGTTTAGATATTCAGCTGTGTGTTGCGCGATGCTACGACGGTGCAAGTGTTATGCGGGGTAATGTGCGTGCAGGCTGTAATACGTGAAAAAGTGCCACATGCAGCGTATATACACTGTCATGCACATAGACTAAATGTTATGCTTGTGAGCTCGATTACTGAAATACCTGAGATGGCAGAGTTTTTTAGTGTTGATCAAACACTATATACTTTTATTGCAAAAAGCAATACCAGACACATGCTTTTCATTGAGGCTCAAAAGCAGTTAGGGCACAACAAAGTACTGCACTTGGAGTGCACCTGTCCCACTCAGTGGCTGTACTGGTATAGGGCTCTACAGAAGATCAAACTGCGCTACGAGGCTATACTAGCTGTGTTAGATGCCACTATTTAGGCTCATGCAGAAGGTTCAACTGAAGCAGCTGGACTTCGGTCGAATATGCTGACAGTCACTTTTGTTGTATGTCTTCATGTCCTAGAAAAAATCTTGAGTCTCACATATGGACTGTCTGAACAACTTCAGACAAAAGACATTGCAATCACAATGGCTTTTAATCTGATACGGAGTACTAAGGCCCAGCTGGAAAAGATGAGGTCAGATAAAGAGTACCAGGACACACTGAGCAGAGCCAAGGCATTTTCCACAGAGCTCGGCCTCCCAAGCAGTGACACTACCCCTTTGCGACCAGCAAGAGCACGGAGTGTGTCCAAAGCCTTGGCAGGGTTTATGTCTGATCATCCAGTGGCCAGAGATAAACAGGAGATGACCAAGAAAAAAGACTATACTTTGAAACAATGGACTGCTTCATCTCTGAGTTACATCGATGATTTACAGTTAATTATGAGCTACTTAATGCTATCCATGCATTTGATTGTTCATCTCCCCATTTCATGGATGTAGTTAAAATGGAACAGTTTGCACAACTGTATGACGAACTGATCGACACCACCCTTCCCAGTGTCACACAGCAAAAGCTTTCCTTTAACTTGAGATGAAGGACGTGGAGGAGGAGGAAAAACATCATGTTGGCTCTGACACAACTCAACACCATGTCTGTCGCCTTTTCAGAGGTCATAAAACTATTTCAGATTGCAGCAACAATTCCAGTTTCCACTGCATCAAACGAAAGATTCTTCTCCATTTTAAAACGAGTCAAAACCTACCTGCGGACCACTATGGGCGATGACAGGCTCACACACCTTATGTTAATGGCTGTTGAGCCTGCTGTCGTAAAATCACTGGACCCAGATGATTTTGTCAATGACTTTGCCGGTTTGAGGCCTCGGCGTTATCCACTGATGGATTAATTCTGAGTTTTAAGTATTAAGTTCATCTTAAGGTAAGATACATTACCCGAACATCTTATTAATCTGTTTGAAAAAAATATGATTTCTCTTCCGGCTGTAAGAAAGCCGGAAGATTACTTCCAGCTTTCTTACAGTGCAGCTTTCTGCTTATATTTTTTGCTTTTCTTTTGTGATAAATTACGAGCAGCGGCTCCTGGACTCCTACATCACTGGAACTACACATTTTTTGTAGATAGCAGGCTATTGCCAAAATTTAACATTTTTTACGACCTTCTTAGTCCTGAGCAAGCCTGGCCTATCGATAGCACAAGCCTGCACTGAGACGTGGGGAGACGTGACACGGAGCTGAAGCTAATTAGTAGCAAGATGCCTCCCTTCTCTGCAGACGACTACCACAACACCTACCAAAACACTACCAGACTACCATAACAGTTCAGCATGTTCAGTTACTTGTGTGCAAAATACAGCAAGCTCTAACTGATATGTGCTGGGCTCAGGCTACAGGACAGATCACACTCATGACTTTATCCAGGATAAGTCAGGGTAGCTTCCTCAGTTCTGGTCTTGATAAGAAATCGAAAAAGGCTAAGCAAGAAGCAACCAACCTATTCTGCAAATTTATCAAATCTAGCATCCATTCCTTATCAACCACAGCAAGTCCCAAAACATTGGGAAGCTAATGATTTTAACACACTAAAGCTAGCTTTATTAAATGTCAGGTCTCTGGCAGGAAAAACATTTTTAATCAATGATTTTATTACCAAGCACAATCTTGATTGTTCTTAACTGAAACCTGGTTAGATCAAAATAAGTGCATAAGAAAGGAGGGGGAGTGGCTGTTTTGTTTAACGATTCCCTCCAATGCAAGCAGATATCTTACGGAAACTTTGCATCCTTTGAATACATGGCTCTTCAGTTGAATTCTTCTTCCCGAGTTATGTTCCTAAATGTCTACAGGCCACCTAAATACTCTGCAACCTTTTTTGATGATTTTTCTGAACTACTGTCTATAATCTGCATTGACTTTGACTGTGTGGTTATTGTTGGTGATTTTAACATTCATGTTGACAAACTCCATGACAGGGGGACTAAAGAACTGTGTTGTGTCATTGATAACTATGGACTGATTCAGCATGTGACAGAGCCCCCTCATAACAAAGGTCACACCCTGGACTTGATCATGTCCAAGGGTGTTAGCATTTCTAAGGTTGTTGTGACTGACGTTGCTCTTTCTGATCATTCCTGTGTTTTCTTTGAGAGTGCTATCTCTGTGCAGACAACTGTTCAAAGAAAAGTAATCAAAAAAACGGTATATCACAGAAAACACCTGTGAAACATTTATCCAGGTGTTCTCCTCCACACCCTCCCTCCCTTGGGTCTCAGTAAATGAGCTTGTTGACAATTTCAATGTGAAAATTACAAATATTATTGATGCCATTGCGCCCACTAAGCTGAAACTGGTCCCTGGCAAAAAAAGGTCTCCATGGAGAAATACCAGAAAAAAGAGAGTGTCGGAAAGCTGAACGTAGGTGGCGTAAAACAAATCTCCAGGTTCACTATGATATCTATAAAGAAAGACTTAGAATCTACAACCTGGAACTGAGAAAAGCAAGACAATCCTTCTTCTCGGACATCATTGCCAAAAACAACAATAACGCACGGACCTTGTTTGCTACTGTCGACAGGCTAACAAACCCTCCTGTGTAAGTAGCCCCTGAACTGCTTTCCACCATCACTTTGCCTCCTTCTTCACAGAAAAAATCCAGAAAATGAGGCAAGCAGTCAGCGCCTCCACATCAGGTGCAGGACATGTGTTGTCCATGTTTCCACTCAAGGTCAATTCAGAAACCATGGCACAATTTCATGTGATTAACCATAAAACCTTGGAGGACATCATACAACATCTGAAATCCTCCTCCTGCTGCCTTGATATTCTGCCAACAGGCCTTTTCAAAAATGCATCAAACGGCATGACCCCAGATCTTTTACAGATTGTAAACACGTCTCTTCTGTTAGGTGTCTTCCCACAGGCCTTGAAAACTGCTGTTATCAAGCCTCTCTTAAAAAAGAACAATTTAGACACTTCACTAATGACCAATTATAGACCAATATCAAACCTCCCATTTTTGAGTAAAATCATCGAAAGCCTGGCCGTCCTATTTTTGAAGAAAAGGCTGAAAACGACATACCCAAAGTAAAATGGTTACTGTTTTTGAACCCCTATGACTACAGGCACAAAGCTGAGCATTACTGAAAGATAACCCTTTGAATTTTCTTCTGCAAGTGTCAGATTTACTCTAAGTGTTACTGATACTGAGTTACTGCAGCTCAAACATAGTGGAAATTGGAGATTTTTTGCCTCGCCTAAATTATTTTTCTTTTTGAATGAAACAAGTGAGCTGTGGCTGTTATAGATAGGCCTAAAAGTTGAATGAAGCCACAGCCACAAGCCTGACCAACACCTGGTAGAAAGTAGATAAAAAAACACCCAAAAATGAGCTTTGCAAGTGCAGTGGTGTAGGGCAATGTCAGACGGAGCTGCATCTGGAACAAGTGTTCCAGATGAGATTATGGGTATTTTTAGATTCGCGAGACTCGTAGTTTTCAAATGATGTGTAATATGACTCAGACACACAAAAATAATATGCGAGTAAACGGAATGAATGCGAAACTACTGCAAAACGGCCCGCCGGCGGGCCTGACTACACAGCTGAACGACTTCATGGTAATGAACAACTGTTTTGATGTCTTCCAGTCAGGATTAAGACCACACCACAGCACCGAGACAGCTCTTGTCAAGGTCTTAAATGACATCCACTTAAACACGGACAATGGTAGAATTTCAGTCTTGGTATTACTTGATCTCAGTGCTGCATTCGACACAGTCGATCACAACATACTCCTAGACCGTCTGGAAAACTGGGTGGGACTCTCTGGCACAATATTAAAATAGTTTGAATCCTACTTGAAGGACAGAGACTACTTTGTGTCTATAGATAATTACACATCTGAGCGGGCAAAAATTACATGTGGAGTTCCCCAAGGCTCCATTATGGGCCCTCTTCTGTTCAACATCTACATGCTCCACTGGCTCAGATCATGAAAAACAACAAAATATGTTACCATAACCACGCAGACGATACACAAGTTTACATAACAATATCACCAGGTGACTATAGTCCAATTCCAGTACTGATTAGATGCATTGAGCAAATCAATAATTGGATGGAGCAGAATTTTCGCAAATTAAACAAAGACAAAACTGAAATCATTGTTTTTGGAACCAAGGAAGAACGGTCAAAATTTAGCACCCAGCTTCAAGCGGTAATGGTAAAAACCACAAACAAAGCCAGACACTTGGTGTAGTCAATGACTCAGACCTGAACTTCAACAGCCACATTAAATAAGTTACAAAGTCAGCCTACTGTCACCTTGAGAATATATCAAGGATTAAAGGAATTATGACTCAGCAGGATTTGGAAAAACTTGTCCATGCATTTATCTTCAGCAGGCTTGACTACTGTAACAGTGTCTTCACAGGTCTCCCTAAAAAGTCCACCAGACAGCTGCAGTTAATTCAGAATGCTGCTGCTCGAGTCCTCACTAAGACCAAAAAAGTGTATCGCATTACTCTGGTTCTCAGGTCTTTACACTGGCTTCCTGTCTGTCAAAGAATTGACTTTAAAATACTACTGCTGGTTTACAAAGCACTGAATGGTTTAGGACCAAAATACATTTCTGATCTTCTGCTTAGCTACAAACCATCCAGAGCTCTCAGATCATCTGGGACAGGTCTGCTCTGTGTCCCCAGAGTCAGAACCAGACATGGAGAGGCAGCCTTCAGTTTTTACGCACCACATATCTGGAACAAACTTCCAGAAAGCTGCAGGTCTGCTGCAAATCTCAGCTGTTTTAAATCAAGACTGAAGACTTATCTGTTTGCCGCTGCCTTTCAGTAATCAATACTATCTGTGAACTTCTTATGCTGCACTGTATTTTCTATTCCTTGATATTCTTGTTTTTAATTATTTATTTTTATTTTATTTTATTATTATTCAATTTTAAACTTTATTTTATTATTGGCTGGTTTTAATGAGGGGTTTTCTATGCATTTTAATTTTGCTTTTCTTTTCTTTTAATCTTTTTCTTTTTCACTTTATTGTATGACATTTTTATAATGTGACGCACTTTGAGACTGCCTTGTGTATGAAATGTGATATACAAATAAAGTTGCCTTGCCTTTCTCTTTTCTTCTCCCTCTCCTCTTTACATTTGGACTGTAACAGTTTTAAGTTGACCTGGTATGTTCACGTGATATTGTTGCAATTACATAGTGAATGAAGTGAAAAGAATGAGTGAAATTGTGTTTGTCAGAAAGGCTATTACTGCTCTCTAACCCTGCCACTTGCTATCCATGGTGCTGAAAACGGATGCGTAATGGCGCATTTGACTGAATTGATTGATTGACATGCGTAGTTAAGTGTTTGTGTCCATAGTTGTTAGTGGGATATGAGTGTTCTTTGGCGTGTGGTTTGACCAGTGTTTGAAGGTAGATGGATGCCGTTCCATTAGGGGTGTGACGTAGCTTAAAGTCGACGATATTTCTCGTCACGTTAAAAATCTGTCTCGCGAGATTTGTGAGCTATACATAGCTGAGGTTTTACAGACAGCTGTTACTGACTGGGAGCTTAAAAAACCCAACCATGGCATCGCTTATTGTTACCGACAATGCACGTAATATGGACGTGGCCGTGCGCGACGCGGGATTGAAGTTGCACATCTGTTTTGCGCACAATATAAATCTTGTGTAAAACTCGGTGTTCCCCGCGTCGCTCGTTTACTTGGGCGGGTGAGACGTGTCACTGCTTTTTTTCATCGTAGTTCAACGGCTACCGCGGTGAAAATGTCCAAGCAGAAACGGCTACAATTGCCATCACACAAGTTAATGACGGGCACGTTGGATATGCTGGCTCATTACCTTGAATAGCAAGCTGCCATAGCAGCATCACTAGCCCAGAGATAACACAAAACTCCCGAAGCATTGATACGCTTGACAGCTGCGATGTCAGAGATGCTGAAGATGCTGTAGTTGCAGCATGTTGTTCATGACATACTTGGTCAGGCTCTGTTTGCACTATTTGCACTCTGTATTGACAAAGTAGAACTTTGATTTGATTTTGCACATATTTAGACTTGGGAAAAAGAAATATTTTATTTTATTTTAACTTTTATAAATTTTAGTTTTAGTTTAAATTTGTGAAAGAAGACGTTTATTAAAAGATCATGCTTACATCATGCATGTAAAGAGTTATAATAAAATATTTAAAAATGCATGTGCAACTCTGTTAAATTAAAGTCTGTTGGTCCAGTCATATATTTTGTCATTGTAGTTTTCTTAAAATCTCGTCTCGTCTCCTTCTCGTGAACCCAATATCGTGTCTCGTCTCGTCTCGTGAGGGGAGTGTATCGTCACACCCCTACGTTCCATTGATGGCCTTGAAGGCCAGTGCCATCGTCTTGAATTGGATGCGTGCTGCAACAGGGAGCCAGTGGAGGTCACGGAGGAGGGGGGTCACATGGGAGAATTTGGGGAGATTGAAGACAAGGCGTGCTGCAGCGTTCTGGATACGCTGCAATGGTTTAGTCGCCGAGGCCGGGAGTCCAGCCAGGAGAGAGTTGCAGTAGTCAAGGCGGGAGACGACCAGCGCTTGGACCAGGAGTTGCGTTGCATCCTTTGTGAGGAAGGTCCGACATAGAGCCATTCCATGTGACCTGAAAGGTGCAATTTGTCAGGTATGATGTGAACCAGGTTAGAGCAGAGTCAGTGATGCCAAGTTCAGCCAGGGTGGAGAGGAGGATTCGGTGGTTGACTGTGTCGAATGCAGCAGATAGGTCGAGGAGAATTAGAACGGAGGAGTGGGATGAGGCTCTGGCTTGTTGTTGTTCTGTGAGAGATAGGATGACAGATTGTTGTAGGCAGCACATTCCAGGGTTTTAGAGAGGAATGAAAGAAGAGATACATGTCTGTACCTTTGGATGTCAGCAGCGTCTAGGGTGGGTTTTTTAAAGAGAGGCTTCACTGTAGCAGTCTTAAAAGCCGCTGGAGTGACGCCTGAGGTGAGAGAGGAGTTGATCAGGGTGGTGAGGAATGGCAAGATGTCATGTGAGATGTCTTTGAGAAGAGAGGAGGGAATCGGGTCAAGGGAGCAGGTGGTGGCACGGTTAGATGTAACAAGTGCGTGAATGTCTTCAGAGGTGAGGGGGCTAAAGCTGGTAAGGCCATCAGAGTTGAGAGTTAGTGGAGATGTTTTCTGGGAGGTTATAGGAGTGAATGAGGAGCTGATGTCATTTACTTTCTTGGTAAAGTAAGTTGCAAAGTCATCAGCAGTAAGGGAGGAAGGAGGGGTAGCAGGGGTGAGGAGGGAGGAGAACATGGAGAAGAGTATCCTGGGGTACGAAGCGGAAGAGTTGATCTTTGCCAGGTAGAAGGCAGATTTAGCTGCCAAAACAGTTGAGGTGAAGTCAGAGAGGAGGTGGTGGTAGTGTACAAGGTCCTTGTGCTGGCCCGATTTCTTCCATTTTCTCTCTGCCGCTCGCAACAATGATCTGTTGGTTCACAGAGGTTCGGACAGCACGGGAGGGGAGGGAGATGATCGCGCTGGTCGTGAGATGGGGGGACAGAGAGTGTCCAAAGAAGAGAAGAGCGACGACATCAGGATGGAGGAGGCTTCTTCAGTAGGCATTAAGGAGAATTGTTCTGTGGATGGTACACTCTTAGAAATAAGGGTTACAATAGGGTTCTTCTACAAGGGCTAAGGTTCTACCTGGAACCATTTGCTTCTGAAAAACCCTTTCCCGAAGAAAGGGTTTTTCAAGGGTTCTTGGTAACACTGATGGTTCCAGTAAGAACCATTTTGATCGAGAGAACCCCTTAAAACTCCTTTCCTGAATAAAGTGTTTTAAAAGGGTTCTTGGTAACGCTGTTGGTCTATGTGCCGTCTATTGGGTAGTGCTCTTATTTTGTAGAAAACCTGAAATTATTATTGTTAAATAAACCCAGGTGGATCAAATCTGTTGATTGGCAAACACAACGAACCGTGTGGTCGCTTCTCTCTTCCTCCGTCTAACCTTCAGTTAGATATTTCATTGTTGAAATAACTCTGCTAACAGGTTATGGGCCCAGCATATGAGGTGATCGTCTGCAGAGTGAAAGAGGATATTATAGCGTAGAACGTATGTGTGAGTGATGGCGTGCTGAGTTGAGCCGGCGTTGGTCTCGGCTGGTCTTCGACGGGGACGAGAAAAATTATGAATTGTGAGAGACGAAATTCTTGGGACACCTGTTGCTGCAAGGACTAAAAGAAAATATCCTTCACAAGCCCGAGTCATCTGCCGCTGACGATGCGGAGGAAGAAGACGATGAGACTAAAAACACCAAGGCTTATGCAGAGCTGATCCAGTTCCTGGATGACAAAAGTTTGTCACTCGTTATGCGGGAAGTGGCTGATGATGGCCGCAGTGCTCTAAAGATTTTACAGGATTATTATGCAGGCAGAGGTAAGCCTCGTATCATTTGCCTGTACACTGAACTGACTTCATTACAGAAGGCCAGCAGAGAAAGTGTTATCCGTGCGGAAACGGCAATCACGGCCTTGAGAAATGCTGGAGAGACACTTGGTGATGGTCTGCTGGTGGCAATGGTTTTAAAAGGACTACCAGAAACATACAAACCATTCACAGTTTATATCTCACAGAGTGAGGATCCAGTGACTTTTGCGGACTTCAAAACCAAGCACAGGAGCAGCGGCCTCAGAAGACAATGTCATGAGAGCACAAGAGCGGCCGACAGTGAAGCGCGCTCCAGCGGGTGCAGGTGACCGACGGGGAAATGGGAGCAAGGATGTGGTGTGTTACCGATGCGGTGTGAGAGGGCACGTAGCCAGAATGTGCCACCACAAGCAGTGGTGCAACCTCTGTCAAAGTTATTCACACCGTTTTACAACCTGCAGAAGAAGACCGCAACGGCAGGACAATGTGCGAAGAGTGTCGGAGGCGCACTGCAGCAATGAGTACACGTTCGGGGTGAATAACGGCGATCCAGAGGTTCAGCAAAGACCCGAAGTCAAGCAGACAGGCCTGATGTCTTCTCACATCGTCACGGACATCTCGAGATTTAAGAAGTTCAACGACGGATTCCGGTCAGAGACTCACTTCATGGAGCTGGCTGATGGAACGAAATGCAGCGGGGTTGCAGAGCGCAGGGGAGATGCGGAGGTGGTGCTGATTGACAGCAGGGGGCAACGCCACAAAACTATATTGACACAGGCGTTGTACATCCCCACCTATCCACAGGACATCTTTTCCGTGCAAGCTGCGACCACTGTAGGAGCTACTGTCATCTTTAAAAGAGGTAAAAACGTTCTCAAGTGCAAAGACGGTACAAGCTTCAACATATATGTGTACAACAGACTTATTGACATATAGACAATTATTTGAACACTGTAGATGATTGTGTGGATGACCAGTGCAATGTGTGTTAGGATATAAAAACATGGCATGAAATCCTCGGCCACTGTAATTATTATGATATTGTAAGGTTACAAAGTGTGGTTGTAGGAATGAAAATCAAAGGAAAAATGGACAAATCTTTCTTGCACTGTGATGTATGTACTGAAGGTAAATTTGTCCAAACCAGGAACAGGGAGCCAGATGCTAGAGCCAGATCAGTCTTAGAATTGGTTCATACTGATCTAGCAGGGCCGATAGATCCAGAGTCCATAGATGGTCATAAATATGCTGTGTCATTCACTGACGATTATACCAGTGCTGTTTTTGTGTATTTTTTACAGCACAAGAGTGATGTAGTACAATCCACAGAGAAATTCCTTGTGGATACAGCCCATTGCGGGAGGGTTAAATGAATGCTTTAGAGTTCATGGGTAAAAACTTTCAGGCATTGCTAAGCAAAAATAGCATCAAACATGAAAGGTCTGCTCCATACTCACCACATCAGAATGGTACTGCAGAGCGCACTTTATTTGACATGGCAAGATGTATAATAATAGAAAGCCAGTTACCAAAAGAGCTATGGACCTATGCAGTGCAGACTGCATTTATGGTGAGAAACAGGTGTTTTAACAACCGCACAAAGCAGACACCTAAATGTGTGACCCCAACCGTTGCAGAGCACCAGACACAGACAGAAATGCCTGCTGATGATGATTTTGAGGTACTGAGGCGGGTTGATAGGACCAGATGAACTCTCCCCCTCTTACCGACAGGACAGACACATAAGCCGGTCCCTCAGGAGAGCCAGGCACAACCAATTAAACAGGAGAGCCAGGCACAACCAATCAAACAGGAGATCAGACGTTACCCCTCTAGAGTGAGGAAGAAACCAGACTACTTCGGTGATTATGTAAGTGAGGCAAGTGATGACCAGATACCAATGACCATAGATTATTGTTACAGGTTGGCGGCTAATGTACCCCTCACATTTTGTGAAGCTGTGACCTCACCTAACTCAAAAGAATGGTCTAGTGCAATGGATGAGGAAATGGAATCACTTAATGACAACAACACATTGACCTTGACCACACTCCCAGGGGGCAAGAAAGCAGTGGGGGGAGACGGGTATATGCTCTCAAAACCAATGCAGATGGGTCCAACAAATTCAAGGCACGTTACGTAGCCAAAGGATACAGTCAGAAGCAGGGTGTAGATTACGATGAGACTTTTTCGTCAACTGCTAACCTGACAAGTGTATGAGTGTTAATGCAAAAAGAAGCACAAGAAAACCTGAATTTATATCAGATGGATGTCAAAACCGCTTACCTGCATGCTCCAATAGATTTTGAGATTTATATGACACAACCAGAAGGTTATGGAGTATTATCTGACAAAGTTGAAATGATAGTGTGTAAGCTGAAAAAGTCACCGTATGGTTTAAAACAATCAGGTAGAAACTGGAACAGAATGTTACATGATTACTTGAGTGACAATCTTTTTACTCAGAATCCTGCTGATCACTGTGTATACACCAAAGAAACAGAAGATCAAAAAGTGATCATTGTGATATGGGTTGTTGCCCTGGTTATTGCAGCCAGTGATGATAATGTGATGATGAATGTCAAAGAAATGCTCACTGCTAAGTTTAAAATGAAAGACTTGGGTAAACTGAACAACTTCCTGGGTACTGATTTTCAGCAAAGTGATCACTGTGTAAAAATGTCACAGAAGAGATATGTCGAGAAAATACTTGACAGATTTGATATGCAAGATTGTAAGCCACGTGCAACACCTTGTGAGCCAAAGCTTAACTATACTGACAATGCAGAGGTAATGAGTGATCTGAGAAAATACAGAGAGGCTGTGGGCAGCTTGATCTACTTATCAACATGTACCAGACCAGATCTGAGCTATGTGGTGAGTAAACTTGCACAATACCTTTCTGAGCCAACTGTACAGCAATGGGCTACTGTAAAACATGTACTTAGATACTTAAAGGTAGGGCTGGGCGATAAAACGATAAAGATACATATCGCGAAATAACTTTTCCTCGATAGAAATATGAGACACGCTCGATACAATTTCGATAGAATTAATTCGTCCATGTTTTGACGGATATAACGCCTGGTCCACACTGGACGCGGAAGCGCCGCGGCGCGGTGCGCCGGATGGATCTTCAGATTCGGATATTATGTCTACTGGTATTTCATTGCCAACTCTCACCTGCACTAGACTAAACTGGTATTTCAGTTGCAACGACAGAGCCGAAAATCGCGAGCGATCCGCGCACCCCCGTTCAGACCAGACGCGTATTTCTCCGCAGCGGTCGACAAGCGCTTCTGCTCAGCTGTTCATTCAGAGCTATTTTTTCCCATTAAACCCCATAAAATTAATACGCCATGTTTCTGTAACCAAGAAGTTTGTAAACTTCTTGTATTTATCCGTTCTCTCTCTCTGAGCGAGAGAAAGAGAGCGAGAGAGAGAGGGATATGGCGTCATTTCAGTGCCAAAATCCGCGAGCATAATAACCATATTCAGCGCGCATAAAGACCACTCTCTGCGCGCTCGCGGTCACTCTCTGCGCGCTCGCCGTCACTCTCTGCGCGCTCGCCGTCACTCTCTGCGCGCTCGCGGTCACTCTCTGCGCGCTCGCGGTCACTCTCTGCGCGCTCGCAGTCACTCTCTGCGCGCTCGCCGTCACTCTGCGCGCTCGCCGTCACTCTCTGCGCGCTCGCGGTCTCTGTGCTCACGCTCGCTGTCACTCTCTGTGCCTTCTACGCGCTCGACTTTGCTGAGTTTTGGCACTCTGGGGGCGGGCATTGAAGAGACGGCCCCGCAACCCCCCCTCCTTTCTGATTGGTCACTTTAAACGCCTACTACTGTCTCCAGGTCAGAGCCAACCGGCAGAGTAGGGCGGGTCATCATTGCAATTGGCGGCAGCATTTGATGGCGGAATTGAGATGAGAGATTGCGGATCTCCATCACAATTACTCGCAAGCTGTTCAATAAATTCATAATTTAAATATCTGTTTGTTCCTCAACTTACCTCTTGTTTTTCTGACATCTCATCCGCAATCCCATCAAATGCTGCCGCCAACTGCAATGATGACCCGCCCTACTCTGCCTCGGATTGGCTCTGACCTGGAGACAGTAGTAGGCGTTTAAAGTGACCAATCAGAAATGAGGGGGGGGTTGCGGGGCCGTCTATTCAATGCCCGCCCCCAGAGTGCCAAAACTCAGCAAAGTCGAGCGCGTAGAAGGCACAGAGAGTGACAGCGAGCGTGTGCACAGAGACCGCGAGCGCGCAGAGAGTGATGCCGAGCGCGCAGAGAGTGATGGCGAGCGCGCAGAGAGTGACGGCGAGCGCGCAGAGAGTGATGCCGAGCGCGCAGAGAGTGACGGCGAGCGCGCAGAGAGTGGTCTTTATGCGCGCTGAATATGGTTTTTATGCTCGCGGATTTTGGCACTGAAATGACGCCATACTCTAAGTCTTGCTACATTTTTTAGGTGATAGTAGGCTGATTTTGTTACTGATTTAACGTGACTGTCGAAATGTAAATCAGAATCCATAATAACCCCAAGATTTCTGGCTTTGGTTGAGGTTTTCAGGGACAGAGAGTGAAGGTGTTGAATTACTTTAAACCTTTCTTTTTTAGCACCAAAAACAATTATCTCAGTTTTGTCCTCATTTAGTTGTAGGAAGTTTTGGCACATCCAGTCTTTGACTTGCTCAATGCACTGGCACAGAAGATCTATGGGGCGATAGTCGTTTGGTGATAGTGCTACATAGATTTGGGTGTCATCGGCATAGCAATGGTGGTCAATGTTATTATTTTGCATGATTTGTCCTAGTGGGAGCATGTAGATGTTGAATAAAGTCGGCCCCAAGATTGAACCTTGGGGGACTCCACACGTTACATTGGTAGGTTCTGATACAAATTCGCCAATGGAAACAAAATAGTTCCTATCTTGTAGATATGACTTGAACCAGTTTAAGACTGTGCCTGAGAGCCCCACCCAGTTTTCCAACCTGTCCAAGAGTATTGAGTGGTCGACAGTGTCAAATGCAGCACTGAGGTCTAGTAGCATTAATATTGAAGTTTTGCCAGAGTCTGTGTTAAGATGGATGTCATTTACAACTTTAATAAGGGCCGTCTCGGTGCTATGAAAAGGTCGAAATCCTGACTGGAAGTTGTTGTGGCAGCCAGTTGAAGCCAGGAAGTGATTTAGTTGTTGGAGGACAACTTTCTCAATTATTTTACTTATGAAGGGTAGATTTGAAATTGGTCTGTAGTTGTTGATAATAGAGGCATCTAGGCTCCGCTTTTTTAGAAGAGGTTTAATGACTGCAGTTTTGAAGGACTTTGGGAAATTGCCTGATTGAATGGAGTTATTAACTATTTGCAATACGTCTATTGATAGGCAGTCAAAAACATTCTTTAAAAAGTTGGTAGGTAAAGCATCAAGGCAGCAGGTGGATGATTTTAGATTTGTCACCGTTTCCACTAGAGTTTTAGAGTCTATGGCATTAAAGCTTGCCATGATTGCTGTGTTACTTTTGCTTGAACAGGTTGGTGATCCAACTTTTTTGTTTGATTCAAGAAAGTAAAATGTCTTTTAGTGAAGTAAGCAATCAACCTTGCAAATGAACACTTAGTTGTTCTGAATTGTTGTTCAGACAACGTGAGCACAAATACAGGCTCCCATCTGAGCCTAATTTTGCAATATTATTATTATTTATTATTATTCTCTAAAATCATACATAAACTTTGGCCTACAACAACAACATCTGAAAGGTACTTTTTTTTTTTTTAGGTTTTTCTATATCTGGGTCTTACAGGGCTAAACATGCAACACTGCACATGTCATTGAGAGGTTTTATTCCTTCAATACTTTCTGGAAATGGATTGATAAAATATTCAGTAACGTTTTTAGGACCTCCATCCATCCATCCATTTTCCTCCGCTTATCCGGGACCGGGTCGCGGGGGCAGCTGCCTGAGCAGGGACGCCCAGACTTCCCTCTCCCCAGACACTTCCCCCAGCTCCTCCGGGAGGACCCCAAGGCGTTCCCAGGCCAGCCGGGTGACATAGTCACTCCAGCGTGTCCTGGATCTTCCTCGGGGTCTCCTCCCGGTGGGGCATGCCTGGAACACCTCCCAAAGTTCATGACCATAGGTGAGGGTAGGAACGTAGATTGACCGGTAAACCGAGAGCTTCGCCTTTCGGCTCAGCTCTCTCTTTACCACGACGGACCGATACAGCGACCGCATTACTGCAGCCGCTGCACCGATCATCAGATCAGTTAGTTACGTCTTCTTTGTTCTTTAGGGTCAACAGCAGCTGGTTGCTAAGCGACGGGAGAGGCAAAGTGTGAGGGCGGGAACAGCAGGTGACTCAAACAGGAAGTCCTCTGTCGATCAGACCGTCTCGGCCTTCACATGCAACCGCTGAATTTAGACACAACTACTGTGTTTCCTGTGACCCCTCCACAATAAAATTCCCAGTTGAGTTTTTCTACTGCCCTCTGTACGATCAATAATCCCCAAAAAGGGTATTTTTTGGGGATTATTCACCTCTTTGTGATAAACGGTTCGATATGCATCTAGATACACAGGTTACGATTCGATTCAAAAATGATATCCTTTTATTACAGACCAATTCGATTCAAATCGATTCCATACAGTGTAAGAACGATACAATTTCATTCTACGGTTAATATTTGTTGTAGATATTTTATAAAATAATGAAGCCGATTATATGAAAGTGACAGTACAATAGTTTCTTTTCAAATATGTAAAATACCACATATCTCCAAACATTGTGGCTGTATGGCACTGGAAAAAAAAAAGAACAGAACAACAAAATCACATGTCAATGTATTTATTTTTAGACATGGACCAAAAAAAAGTCTGGCTGAATCATTGGATGGCGGTCACAGGACAGTGTTGTGGACGCTACCCGTGCTGCGGCCGCCTGTTGTGGCGCAAGTTGAGACCCAAGCGATTGACATTCAAAGCCTTCCGTTTCTCCCGTACGGTCGTGGAGTGCCTGCGGTCACACGGCAGCGTCGCAGCCTCCTACCTGTGCTGCGCCTGCCTCTCCAGCTCCACCTCCTCCATGTTCCGTGTTGTCCCTTGTCCCTCATACCAGCTAGGCAGCTATGGTGTTTCGCCGGCAGCTTCAGCTCTCGCGTTGTTTTAGAGACGCTGGTGTTATGCCGCCAACCGCTTCAAAGTTTCACGATATGCAAAGTGTCAAATACTCTGAAATTAATAGTATTCGCGGATGACACAAATATTTTCTGCTCGGGGAGTGACTTGAACCAACTTGTGGAAACAGTAAATCAGGAAATGGCCAAACTTCAAGTGTGGTTTAATATAAATAAATTATCACTAAATCTTGGAAAAACTAAATACATGCTATATGGGAAAAGAGGCTGCAACAACAGTCCCAACATTCAAGTAAACGGAGTTAATATTGAGAGGGTCCGTGAGAATAAGGTACTGGGAGTAATTATCGATGACATGTTAAGTTGGAAGCCACACATAGCACAATTAAAAAGGAAGTTGGCCAGGAGTGTGTCCATACTTGGGAAAGTACAAAAAATACTAAATCAAAAAGCACTTCATCTGTTATACTGCGCACTAATCTCTCCGCACCTGCAATACTGTGCAGAGGTGTGGGGACACACATATAAAGGCTCCACACAGCCCTTGTTAATTCTCCAAAAAAGAGCCTTGAGAATCTTACACTATGCCACATGATTTTCAGGCAAAGGAAGGTACGAACTACGTTAAAATCCTTTTCCTTATCGGTCACAGGTGTTAGACAATGGAATGTGTTAGAAGAAGAGGTAAAAAAAATCAGCAAAACTAAGTGGCTTTAAGAAGAAGTATGTAAATTCAACTGTTGACTGGTACAGATTATTGCATGAGAGTTGATAGGTCTGAGGCAGACCTATCAACTCTCTGAGGCATGGTCTCAGCAGGCATGGTGTTGTGACGGGATGGGAGCATAACAAATGAACATTCTGTACCCAAACAATAAGTTAAACCTGAGAAACTTGTATGGTCCGTTGTCAGTTGTACGTAGCAGGGAGTATCAACAATGTGGAGATAAATTAGGTATGAATACCAACCGTGACTGTTAATCCAACAGTCCACGATGAACTGGTCACTGAATGCTATCGACAGAGTGTTCCTTAACACGGCGTGCGGGTTCTGGTGAACCTACGTGCCCGGACGGGACCTTCATGTCCGGCTACATCATGGATGGTTGGGGAAAGTGGAGAGTCATCTGCCTTGCCGCTCTGGATGTGGAGGACGTCGAGGACGTGTTTGTGTTCGCGTTCATGGCAATTGGAACGATCGCCTTGGGATGTGGACTTTTATTGCAATATCGGAAAATGAGAAAGATCGCCACTGAGCTGACCAGTGTGAGGGCGGACAACGCCACCACTCGGTCTGCTGTGGTTGGGATGCGCTCTGACATCTCCGCAGTTCGCGAGTTCACGGCACTGATGCGAGTTGAAGTGGCCACTAATCGGGAGGAAATGGCGAAGTTGACGGCGGCGAAAGCTGCAGAGGAGATTGATGAATAAAATAAAAATGGCAGAAAAAAAGGGCTCCCACACCATCCCAACAAATAATAGCTACACTGGACTTTTTTGTTCTCTGTCGATTGGACCCCCTTCAGACTTTGTTACATGATGAGACTGCTGTTCACTCGTGATGAACAAATACGGACACGTGTGCAGACACACACATAATCTGTATGCACTGGACTTCAGCTCTCTGTACCATCTACTGCTGTAACATGTTATGTCAAATGTCACAAGTAAAAGAAAATGTTATGTCAAATGAAAAATGCAAAAGATAAGTTAATATTATGAAGACGATTTTATCTTGTGGGTAATGGGGGCGGGACTAGATAAGCCTTGGCTTCTCCCGCTTTCCCTTTCGGCCATGTGTATTTTACTATTTGAACAAAGATGTGTGATGATGCTGATTTAACTGACATGCCCGAAATAAATAAATAAATAAATACCCGATCCATTACTCTGTAACCGATTCATTCAACCGGTTTATCGTTTACAACCCTAGTAGACAATAACACACTCCTTCGTAGAGATGTCTGTGTCGCCGTCAATCATGAATGACGTGTATGTGGCGTTTCCAACCCCCGCAGCTGACTTGTTCTTTAGTGTGCTGCATTTTTTTCATCAGAATAATTTCCGACTTAAATTTAGTGAACGGCAACTCCTCCTTTGCAATATTGTATGCAACGTTTAATTTTATTATAATTTCAGATTCCTCAGCGGACCTGATTGATACAGCCTGACGCTGAAATGCAGCTGGATGAGGGGCCACTTTGTAAAAGGAGAAACCGGTCATTTTTGACCCCATTTTCATTGTCCCCAGGGTCATCCTGACTTATTAAAAGCAAAAAACCCGACAAAAATTGACGTTGGCTAGCCCGAGATCTGTACCTGCCTGGCAGGTTTTTTTTCAGGTTTTTTGCTTTTAATACGAAAATGGGGTCCAAAATTACCGGATTTCTCCTTTAACACACTTATCACGGCATGTAGTATGCTTTTTGGACATATTGCGCTTTTTCAACGTCTCGATGCCAAATGTTGTTGACTCTTCCACAAATGCACTATTACCCACTCCCAACAATAAATGCAGTGCATTGAGTCCCTTTCTTTATCGTACATCAGCCAGGGAAATTGCTTCAACCAGTCCTGTCTGAAGGCATATTTTTCGGCTTTTTAATTAGTCTCGGGGCGAGGCTTTCTGACTCTCTTCATTTTCAAAGAAAATCGAAGCGCTCAGCACTCATTGTCAAAGTGTACCTGCTCAGCTCGCTCGCATTTTTTGAACTGACACAATTTACAGCAGTGAAAAGGACCACAGCCAATCAGAGGCAAGGACCCGCCCAAGCTCTGTCTCTTATTGGTTTAGACCATCATACCATCAGGAGAACACAAAGAGATGCTGCGCTTATGATTTTTTTTCACCTGAGCAGCGTTAGGTGCACCAGTGCGACCTACAATTTTTTTCAGTCCCACTCATAAAAATGTTGGTCGCATTTGCCACCAAAATGGTCGCACTCTGGAGCCCTACAGATGGACTTACACACAGTAACACTGATCACATGCTGCATCATTTGTCACAAGTCTGAATATATGCAGACTAACAACACCAACCGCTGCACAGAGAGATGCTTACTGAATATACATACAGTGATTGTAGAAATAATACATGTAACCACTTCAAAACATTCATTTCACAAATACTTATTTAGAATAATGATAACTGCAGCTTAGAAAAACATAAGTAGACACTGGCTGCAGCCCAACCCTCCCACAGTAGAAGAATGGACAGATATGATTAATGGTACTGAATGGGAATATACCAAAATCACCTTTTCACTTCATATACAAGTGGATAAATTCACAAAAATATGGTCAAAATGGGTTTCCTTCATGAAAAGACACAGACGGATCTAAGGGAAGTAACGGATTAAATATGAAAGTGTCCTCAGCTAATTGAACGGTCATTTTAAAAGCTGATAGACAATCTCCCTACAACCGGGGAATAAGCAGACGGCCTGTTCTAGACCACCTGAGAGGTCTGGCTGCTTGGAACCTCACAAGCCTGTCAGAGAGATATTGGGGTCCCAGACCATGTAGGGTCTTAGAAAAACCATTAATATGAACAAATCAATTCTAAAATGGACTGGAAGCCAGTGAAATGAGCACAGCTGTTATATGGTCCTACTTCCTGTTTGTAGTTCTCTACTGAAAGGAGTTTGGTAAAACTTTAGATGGAAATGTGGGACGAGAGATGAAAGGTCACATGTACAACAAGATGGACCCTCAAAACAGGAAGTGATGTCACAGGTCTGACAGACAGACAGACAGGTGTGTCCTGCCAGGTGAAGCTCAGCAGTCTATGGAGGGTCTGAAGCTTCCAGAAACCAGCCCACTTCTCTACATTCTAGGACGTCATTGTCCTGGAGAACTTTACAGTTCAGTCAAGTGGAAACCACTGACTGTCACTGGGACAGAGGTAGGAACATACTGGGAACACTGCTGTCATAGATGATGTCACTGAGGGGCTTACCTGAGCAGGTGAGATTTAGGATGAAAGAAGAGAAGACTGATCTTGCACACTCCCTCAGAGTAGATCCAGAATGAACACAGTGAGACCTGATCCACGACATAGGTCTGTATGAGGACTCCTCTCTCCGTCCTACAGAAACAGCAGAGCCACAGTCCAGCTCTCTACAGACAACAGCTGCTTCCTTCAGGGTCCAGTCATCGCCATCCACTGGTCTCCAGTCTCCCTGATGTCTCACCTCCAGTGTTCCAGCAGAGTGACTGGCTCCTCCCACCAACCTGACATCATCAGACTCTGAACAGAAAGAAGAGAGTCGTCAGTCAAAGTGAAGATTCTGCTTTCTTTCTCTCTTGGTAATTTCTCTATTTACCTGTTGAGTTGTGATTTCCTTCAACCTGGAGTCCTGGAGAAACACAAACATATATATTGTTTTCATTCAATGAAATAAAATCAACAAACATGTTTTCAAATGATGTTGAAGAGAGCGAATATCTGGTCAATGTGACCACTGCTCTTTGAAAACCCTGTTTGTGTCCACTCCTGCATCCATCCTTCTGAGGAGAAGCAGATGATGGAGGGAGACAGGAGAGAGACAGACAGCAGATGATGGAGGGAGACAAGAGAGAGACAGACAGCATTCACAATAATGTTATGAGATGGATGTCCCAATTAAGTTGAAGTGTTTTCTGTGGAGTGGACCAGTCTGTCGCCTTAAATGCAAGATAGATTCAGTTGAACATAGAAATGTATCCCGAGTCCAGAAACACTCCAAACATCAACACATGAAGAAGGTGCATTCTAAACACACACCAAGTTGTACTATTATTTCCTAATAGGTACAGCTATGAGGATCAGAAGACAGACAATACACAATTTCCCCTTATTGAATTGCAACTGTGGAGGTACCAGTGTGTAGTCATCCATCCATCCATCCATCCATCCATCCATCCATCCATCCATCCATCCATCCATCCATCCATCATCTACCGCTTATCCTGTATTTAGGGTCGTGGGGGGGCTGGAGCCGATCCCAGCTGTTATTCGGTGAAGGCAGGGTACACCCTGGACAGGTCGCCAGTCTATCACAGGGCCAACATGTAGAGACAGACAACCATTCACACTCACATTCACACCTACGGGGAATTTAGAGACATCAATGAACCTATCCCCATTATGTATGTCTTTGGACTGTGGGAGGAAGCCGGAGAACCCAGAGAGAACCCACGCTTACACAGGGAGAACATGCAAACTCCACACATAAGGAACCGAGGAATCGAACCCAGGGCCCTCTTGCTGTGAGGCGACAGTGCTACCCACTACACCACCGTGCAGCCCGTAGTCATCCATGTTGCAAGAAAAAAAAAAGAAAAAAGAGAAAACAGGAAGCCTCAATATACAAGCACTTTGTTTCAGTTTTTCACATAATTCTGCATTTACCGATCAGACCTGGAACTGTCCAGATGTGATGACCACATAGTCAGAAGACCATGTTAGCATATTTCTCCTTCTCAGTCTTATAAAATGCTTATAAAATGTAAAACTCCGTTTCTGGCAGCATCTCCATCATCGGCACTAAAATCAAGGGTTGAGAAATACAAAAGGCCCGGTGGCCCGGACGTACTTTTAAAACCGTCCGGGCCACCAGAACGCTCCAAGAACTGGCCCGATAGTGTAGTTCAGACCAGACGCGAAGCGCCGCAATCCTATGTGGCCGACTCGCGCCGTGCAACGATCGTTTCGGTCTAGTTTGTGTGCGAGCCGCAAGCAATCGCATCATTTCTGGCATGAAGTCACACAAAGAAACATTTGACAAACAGCGGATCGCAGTTTTCGGCGGCCGGTGTGAATGCTTGCTCACTGCTGCTGACTGTTGACACGGAGTTTCTGTTCCCGACATCAGTAATGTTTCTAAAACGCCGGGGAGAAAACAAAAAGAAAAGAAAGGCACCAGAGGAGTTGAGAGAGAGAGACAGGAATTATGAAAAGAAAAGGGCAAGAAAGTTCCAGCCTCAGTGCAGGGCTGTACAGTGCGACAACCGGCCCCGGAAGAAGGTCTTGCTTACGTTAAGGGCTGGGGGCGGGGTTAACGCTCGAGGCAACTGGGGGAAAATATGCCGCTGCGGAGTTTTACTAACGTTACTGTTCCCGGTAAGTTTCATTTTTAAATTGTTTCACCTCGTTGCAAACCAACGATGCATTTCTGTTTACCAAGCTAGTGATTACATTCGTAACAGCAGCACCTAGTGGCTTTGCTTCCTCGGGTAATGTAAGCCGACCGGCTAGCTAGCCAGCTAGCGTGATATTGCTAACAACAACGTTAGCATGCCACTTTCTGACTGCCGTTAACTAAATGTTACCAACTACCAACGTAACATAACATCTGTGTTCGTGGACACGTTTGTGATTAAACCGCTGTTCTCTGGTTTGTGTTTGTAGAGCTGTCGGACATCGGCGATATTGAACGGAGGTCCAACCTGCAGATGACTAAACATCAAACACTCTGATCTATTGATCACACACTCAGACATATACAGTGACGTAATGACGTGGCTCTCTGGGCTCTCCAGCCGGTGGAAACGCAAACAGGTTCTCAGCAGGTTCGCAAGTTGAACCAACTGCGAACCAGCACGGGAACCGGCCCGGTTCTTGAATTAGGTTTGCGTTGCTGAAAAAGGGGTATGAGTGGCGGCGGCGAAAAGGCAGAGGCTCCGCTTTTATGTCAGCGTCATAACGCTTTTGGTGCGTGTTTAAAACAGTAGGTTTACTTCAAAAGGTGAGCGTCAGACGCTGTCAGAGCGTTTATGAACAGTGTTTAACAGCTCCCTCTAAATGTCTCAAAGTAGGCTTTCAGGTAATTTCGCGGCATAACAGCGCCTTCCAGGTAAAAAATACGTACGGCAAAATCTGGAATGAAAAATGGCACTGTTATTTCATCCCCGAATCCCATTCATAAACACAATATCTAATATCAGTAAACGAGTCGTTTCCATTTTTAAAACAGGATACAAGTCATTTTTCCGTTTTTCGTTCTTTTATTTTGAAGCAAAAAACGAGAAACGACTTGTTATCCGTTTTGCGATTGTTGACTTCAAAGCGAAAGTCGGATGGCCGCAACATACATGGACCGTTTATCCAGTTAATCAGGGAGAGACGCATTATTGTGTGCGTCTCTCCCCAACAAAAATCCTGCCCCCCCTCTCAGAAAATAGTTCTGACGTCCATGACTTTGACCCGACCAAGGTTGTGTAAAAATGGCTGGCCACTTCCCAGAGGGCCAGGAGGCAATTTACAAAGCAGTGGCCAGCAGACAGTCTTTAGACTGGCAGTGTTTTAATGCCTGTTATGTAAAAATGAGTTAAAGTGTAATAAAGATGCTTCTTCTGCATTTTTAGGGTGTGCTACAACTCTCTGGTCCTGTGCTAAAAACTGTCAGCCTCTGTAGCACTAGTGCTATGTGCTGAAAAAGTTAACGTACAGCCCTGCCTCAGTGGTGAGACCGCTGGAACTGGCTGGGATATTACGAGGAAAAGAATGAGGTGTAGAGTTGGGCGGTATCCAAATTTTGATACCGTCAAACCTCCTCCCTATTTTACCCCGATATAAGGCATTACTGTGACTAATTAAAAATGATGACGTAAGGCTCAGACAACGTCACCAAACTCATTAGAGTTTGGCTTCTCTGCCCGAGCCCGAGCCGAACCCGGTCCGAGCCACGGGCTCTGGTAGGGTAGGGCTTGATTTTCTGGGCCCGAACTAAGCTCTACTTCTCATTAGGTCAGAACCCTCTCTCTCTCTCTCATATATAAATGCATTGCATTTTTTTAATATCGGTATTGAAACTGATACCGTTACTATTCTTAAGACCCGTGGTATACCGTATTACTGCATTACCGCCCAAGCCTAGTGTATTGTAAACTATGCAGGGCAATGCCCACCTTTGCAGACAAGTAAGTTGGAGAAAAGTTGAAGTTTATGAACAGAAGTGTATGATAACGCATGCTGTGTAACCAAGGAGGCTTGAAAACGCAGATCTGCAAGCACATGTGTCCCATTTGTGACACACTGTAGATCGGCGTTTGAATTATTATTATATTACTATTAATAACTTGGAATCAGTGGTGGATCTAGAAATTCTACATGGGGTGGCAAAGCGGTGGCAAGAGGTCTTGGCAGGGTGGCATGGGAGGAGGGTACGCAGGAATGTATGTGCATATGAATGCATATGTAAACAATATGTAACAAAACAAACACAAAAATACTTATATTATAGTAATAGTAAATCTTTTTAATATCTAACCCTATAACATATGCTACAGAAAATAGCCAATAACTGAAAACATGTTATTTTACTGAGTGACATGATATGTGATGCTACTGTACTGAAATTTATATGGAAGGAGAATAAAAACATACCATGTGGTCCAGGGGGAATTGCTGTAGGCCTAGGACCCTCTTCCTCCCTCTTCATCTGCCTGGTGGTCACTCCCTGCCTCTGTCCCACTTTCTGAATCTACAGCAGCCTCCTCTTCATCTCTCACATCCTCTTCTCCTTCACTTATTTCTTCATCTCCTGCTCTGACCCTCCTGGTCTCTCCAGTTCTCTACCTTCTCCTTCATTTTTCTAAAAAACCTGTCAATATCCCCACTTTTGCTTTCCTTTCATGGTTCCTCTCTCTCCAGCTACTCTTGCCTGCAATAGTCAAGATGGGAAAAGGTCTCTGGTTATCCTGATATTGTTACACTGTAGGGCCATGTAGATAATAAGTATAACAAATATAAAATCAGAAAAGATTTATCACACGCACACAGGTATGTTTGGACTAATTACTGCTACTGAATTTGTTATTTTCCCAGTTTTACTGTGCAGCGTCATTGCTGTGATATGTGACAGTCAGTGGTTTTATTGTACACTACTGATTACCTTATCAAATCAAAATGATCGATCTCCTCGCTAGAACTGTGTAGTGCGTTGTAACGTAACGCCCGCGAAACGGCGACCCTCTGTAAACGTTGTGGATTGACACATGACAGGTTTTAATATTTTGTATGAAGCTGTTTTTGTCTTTACTAAAACCAAAACTAATTAAAGGGCAACATGCTCTCACAAATCACGAGCGAGCGATTTTACGTTGTGGCTAAATAACGCACACACTGTTATTGTCGATGCTGAATCGCCTTTAGCACTGCGGTCACGCCAGCCGCCGATTGAAAAAGCCCCGTCAAGCCAGCCGCTGCTTGAAATATGTTGCGCATCTATGTCTGCACTTAGGTGCCCGACGGGGCCAAAATGGATGGGAAAGCAGTTTTTTTACCCGGTGCAAAAGTTAAACATGAGGATAATTATAGGTTTGCTAATATTTTCAATGTGAAAATATCAAAACATTTTACTGTATGAATTTTTAATAAATTAAATTCAAAATCGCTCCCAGTGTCAAAGTGCATCAAGGCGAATGAATAATTTCCTGATTTCAGAAATTGATTAAAAATATTCCAGAAGAGGTTTGCTAATATTTTCAATGGATTCTTGTTCAGAGTGACCCCGACTATTATTCCTGCAAAAGTCAAGTCATTTTACTGTATGGTTTCATAATAAATTCAGTTCAAAATCCCTCCCAGTGTCAAAGTGCATCAAGGCGAATGAATAATTTCCTGATTTCAGAAATTGATTAAAAATATTCCAGAAGAGTTTTGCTAAAATTTTCAACGGATTCTTGTTCAGAGTGACCCCGACTATTATTACTGCAAAAGTCAAGTAATTTTACTGTATGGTTTCATAATAAATTCAGTTCAAAATCCCTCCCAGTGTCAAAGTGCATCAAGCGAATGGATAAATTCCTGATTTCAGAAATTGATTAAAAATATTCCAGAAGAGGTTTGCTAATATTTTCAATGGATTCTTGTTCAGAGTGACCCCGACTACTATTGTACAAAATATCAAGTCATTTTACTGCATGGTTTCATAATAAATTCAATTCAAAATCACTCCCACTGTCAAAGTGCATATTGGCTGGATTTCTTATGATTTAAGACAGAGGTTTGCACATTTGTTTTCTTTATTGAAAACTCAAGAAAGTCTTTAGTAGCAAAAAATAAATAAAAAAAACAACTTTTAAAACAAATGTACATATATATATATTTCTGAAAAATGACATAGGCCTAAGTATCAAATAAAAAGAAGAATTGCAATATTTTACAGTAGCCTTTAAATGCAAAACTGAAGCCTTAAATTTTTTTTTTTTAACTTTTGGTTTTAACATAAATACATTTCGAAGAGTAAAAACTCTCATATAGATTTGAATCCCGGCCGGATGTCCTTTGCTGCTGGAGTTGGGGCTCCAGCTGGTCTGAGCGGCGCGCGAGGGCCGCGCGCAAGGGCCGAGCGTGAGGGCCGCGCGATGGCCACGCGCGAGGGTGGGACCGGCTGCGCTGTTTCCAGGGCAGTGATTGGCTTTCACATTATGTGAATCACTTTCTTTCGACAACGGTCTGTGGTTAATTAGCGTCGCACTTGAGCCAATATTTTTACTGTAAAGTTCCTTAATTTACTGAAGACAAAGAAATGTGTGCCCAACTTCAACGAAAGGATGAGTAATCCAAGTGACAGGTAAGATGGTAATTACCCTAAAGTCTTGTATTACAGTGTGTGTGTGTGTTTATGTAACCTGTCGAGGGAGGGGGAGGGGGAGAGAGAGACTGACCTCTGTATTACTATGTTGTAACACCGATATGAGTTTATACATTGTCAGTGAAAGAAAATTGGCTGGATTCCTTATGATTTAAGACAGAGGTTTGCACATTTGTTTTTTATTGAAAACCCAAGAAAGTCCTTAGTAGCAAAAAATAAATAAAAATCCAACTTTCAAAACAAATTTACATATATATATTTCTGAAAAATGACATAGGCCTAAGTATCAAATAAAAAGAAGAATTGCAATATTTTACAGTAGCCTAACTGTTACAGTGTCGACTTTAAATATAAAACTGAAGCCTTACATTTTTTTTTTAACTTTTGGTTTTAACATAAATACATTTCGAAGAGTAAAAACAAACTCTCATAAAGATTTGAATCCCGGCCGGAGGTTCTTTGCTGCTGGAGTTGGGGCTCCAGCTGGTCTGAGCGGTGCGCGAGGACCGCGCGCAAGGGCCGAGCGCGAGGGCCGCGCGCGAGGGTGGGACCGGCTGCGCTGTTTCCAGGGCAGTGATTGGCTTTCACATTATGTGAATCACTTTCTTTCGACAACGGTCTGTGGTTAATTGTAGCGTCGCACTTGAGCCAATAGTTTTACTGTAAAGTTCCTTAATTTACTGAAGACAAAGAAATGTGTGCCCAACTTCAACGAAAGGATGAGTAATCCAAGTGACAGGTAAGATGGTAATTACCCTAAAGTCTTACAGTGTGTGTGTGTGTGTGTTTATGTAACCTGTCGAGGGAGGGGGAGGGGGGAGAGACCGGCCTCAGTATTACAGTATAATTATTATTATTATGTTGTAACACCGGTATGAGTTTATACATTGTCAGTGAAAGAAAATTGGCTGTTATCCATTACATCTATTTTTAACATGACACATACATAGGGATATTGGTTTCATAACTTTACAATTACATTTCTGCTCTGAAATAAACAGCAATATAATTTGAATAACATAAAGTGAGTGCACCAGTATCTATAAACTCTAAACAATTTTAGGCAGAATTTCCATCCAAAAAATATAAGCAGCCCCAACTAAAACTAAGTAAATCCATACAGTATTATGTAATTGAGTTAGTCCAACTAATTATTAGGAAATAAATAGAGCTATACAATACAATGTTTAAAAAATAAATCAAATTATTATATCAGAAATAAATATTTTACTATAAATGTGTATTAACTCTGTATGCTCAAGTACTCAGAAAGTATGAATAATGTATTACACATGACATGGACTACAAATTACATAATATACAGCTGAAGTGCAGAAAATGTAATAGCCACCTCACTGATGGTGGAACTTAAAAAGAGCACAGAGATGACAATTACCTACATAATCTGCCATGCCACTGCCATAACAGGCACATTAAAACACAAATTAGCATCTGCATTTTGAAAGATGGATCAGCAAATTTGAAGCAAACCACTCTAAGAAGGGCTTGAATCGTATATAACGTATATATGTATTTGTTCCAGATTCTGCACCTTCACCACATTTGGAAAGGCAAGTATTTCACTTAACTCACAACTTTGAAAAATAAGGATCTTCACTCTTGTAATGACTATTGAATTACACAAATATGTGTGGCATATAATACAATTTATTGTTGTGATCCTATTGAAATGTCCTAATTATATAATTTTCAAGTCACGGAGAACTTCCAAAAGCCTGGAACAAATACTGAAAAGTATTGAAGAATTGGCACAACCTGGGACCAATATAAAGGATTGCAGTCATTACAATGCTGATGGCCTTTGGGGAGATGTCTGCAAAAGCCTGGACGTGCCCAATACATCAGCGAATCGGCAAAAAATGTATAAGGCCGCTGCACATCTTTGGAAGGTATTTAGTCATCTGTCAAATTATTTAATGACAACATAATTGGTGGCCATTTTGAGGATGGAAACTCATGTTTAAGTTGTCAATGTGTTAATGTTATTTTGAAAATGTAAATAAATGCTACAAATGATTATAGGATAGAAAAATTCATCTGAAAATATTGTGACTTTTTTATAGGACACCTCAGGGATAAAGAGCAACTTAAAAGTGACAGATGCTGATGCTGAGGAGAGGGAACACATCGCCTCCTCGGTAAATTCTCTGATATTCCAGTCAAAACATTTTGTTATTGTTACCCATGCCACTTTTGTCGTATACAATTTCAAGGAATACTAATGATTGTTAGAGTGCCCTCTGTACAGTGAGCCAGACACTATTTGATTATTTATATTTATCTTTGGTTGTACACCGATGTGATCCTCAAATGTTTACTTACAGATGTCAGATCCAGTGCTGTCATTGTAAGATATTAGCAGAACAAAAAGTGGATATATCGCAGTTCATTACATGAAATTATGTTTTCAGTTCCTACTACTTCAGAAAATGACTATTACTAACTAACTGTGCCACATCAATTTAATGTTAATTTACAGTGATCTGTATGCTCTTGTGTGTGATTACATTATATAGAAGCTGCTATTAATTAAAATGCTTTTCTGTGCCTTTTTACCTACAAAGGATGACGGTGATGTTGGAGACACACATCTGTCTCCACCTTTGGAACAAGAGGATGAATGTTCATCTTCATTTGAAAAGGTATATTCCTACTATATTCCCCGGCTCCTCCTAGCTGAGTGCCTGGTGTCCCTGAGCAAGACACCTCACCCTAATTGCTCCTGACGAGCTGGCTGTCGCCCTGTGTGGTTGACTCCACCGTCGGTGTGTGAATGTGTGTGTGAATGGGTGAATGTCAGTCATTACTGTAAAGCGCTTTGGACAAATCGCTATATAAATGAAGCCATTTTGCCATTTACATTTCCTTTTCCTTTTTAAGTGATGTTATAATTGCATTTATTTCAAGCGTTTGCTCACTTTTTGAGATTCCACTGGACAATGATGATGAAGTAAAGAGTAATTTTTAATACAAATCAATCTAGCCCATAAAAATTAGGTAAACAAAAAGCTAAACATATCTGGTGTTAAATTTTCTGTTATTATCAATGGTGTACTTTAAAATATAATAATAATGCACTATTTTCAGGGCTATTCTTGGGGTGATTAAGCATTATATTCATATCACAAAAAACTTTTCAAAGCACATCTGAAAATTTACTGTGTTCCAGGATAATGACAAGGAATCCGACCTGGCTGAATCTGCTTACACGTCAACAGAGACCAGTGAGGCAGAAGAGACATTTTTCTCATGTAGTGTGCCACAGCAGCCATGTTTCTTTTTTATTGATAAAAAGGAATGGCAAAACCTGAGGAAATCTCAAAGAGGAAAATGTTTTCAAGGGTTACAGTGGACAAATGTGATTGCCAGTGGAATAAGGTCGGTTCACCCGTACTGCAGCTTTGGTTTTAAACGGCATGCATTAAAAACCCTGCGGTCACAAAGAAAAGCACCCATCTTCAAATGTAATGGATACTGTCGATTTGAAGATTGCCCCATTGCTGTTACTGTTGAAGTCAGAGATGAGGTCACCCTGAAGGCAGATGTGGTATTCACAGGAGATCAGGTGTGCCACAGTACCACTGAACTCAAAAGAAGGCCAGTCCGTGCAGATGCACGTTCATCCGTTGGAGAAACCCTTGAAACCAAGTTACCAAGAAGCCTTTTTTTGGACTTCATGCAGAAAATTCCTGAGATGGTGATAGAATCAGGCTGCAGGGACGAAGCACCGACAAAAGAGGTTCTAAGGAACATCGCATGGACCCAAAGACAGCTAAAAAGACCTCACTCCAACGAACTTTTGAGTCTCCAAATGCTACTTGACCAAAAAACAGGAACAGACAATGAAGTCCTGCAGAGGGTTATGATGCACCCAAAAGGAATAATGCTGTGGTCAAAAAAGACAGTCAGTTTTTTTCCAAAGATGCAAGGAAGACATCGTGTATCTGGATGCAACAGGAAGTATAGTTCAAAAAGAAAGTGGCAAAAGTCCACCATACTATGTCTATGAATTAGTTGTGCGGAATCCTTCCAAGGGGGCCTCTCCTCTTCCTGTTGCAACCTACCTGACTTGTGACCACACCACAGCATCTGTCACCTACTTTCTGCAGGCTTTCCAAACGGATATGATGAAGTTGTATGGGAAAAGGGCAGTGAAGAGGCCAGTGATGATCATTTGTGATGGCTCGTTAATGCTTCTGCAGTCCATTTCTTTTACATTCTGCAGACTAAGTCTAGAGGATCTTCTGCAGAAGTACTTTGAAGTCATCACTGGCCAACATCAGGCAGAAAGGTTTGACCTTCCCATTCTGCACAGATGCTTAAGCCACATAATGAAAAATGCAAAGGATCTGTGCAAAAAGCAGTAGGTATTTTTTTTATTTTAACTATTTTATAGTACAATCAAAAAATTAACTAAATGTTAATTTATTTTTTCTGGCTTTATTTTTAGTGTTCAAAACCATTACAAGCTGGCCATGCATATATTTGGGCTACTTGCATGTTCCACAACTCTGAAAGAGATGGATGAGGTCATTCTCACTGCCACAGTCCTGTTCTGTAGTCCTTGCACTGGAGACAATGTGTCAAAGCACTACAGCAACCTCCAAGTCCTTATGCAGCAAATGGGACCATTTGAAGTTGAGGAAGAAAAAATGGTTGCTGAGGACTACAAGGTAATTCACAAAATTCTACTTCTATTCATTGTGTACACTGTTGAAAGCATACATGGATTTCATGGACTATAATGACCTTGGTGTTTACATTTAGTTAGAATTGTGTGAAATTGCAGAAATTGTATTTTTCTTTAAAGCTTACATAGATTTTATTTACTTTTTTTCAGTGTGATGTCACTGCCACACCTATCCAGAATCACTTCCAAGGAATAATTGACAGGGCACCTCTTGACCATGACGGTGAAGAAAACAATTATCATGCACCAAATTTCATTGCCCGGTTGGCTAAATACTTCCTGCCACATGCCACTCTGTGGTCTGGTCTGATGCTAGGTAGTGTTTACAAATTCTGTTTTAAAAGTGTAATAATTTTTAAAAACAACATGTTAACAATATATTAAATGTCATTGTCATCTTCTTTTACGTTCTCATTATATTTACAGGTGATATTGGCCGTCATGGTACAGGCCCAGCATACCAGCATTTCAGCAAGATCCACAAAGAAGTCAGTCAGTCCAATAAACAGGTAAATACTGTTCAGATAAAGTTTAACATTTTGTTTATCAATAGCTGCAATTTTTAATAATGGTTTTCCTTAAAATGACTGCAGAAATATTGAAAAAAATAAAATCTTTTCAGAACTTTACACAAGACAACCGGACACAAGGCATTATGGAGAAAAGTCAGTGGGACCTCAAGAGAATAAGATTCCAGAGAAGGCGACTCACAAGACTCGATGATGAAGAGAAAGATCCAGAAAGAAAGTAAGGAGTATTTTTTTGTTTTTGTAATTGTGCCAGATCATACATTTCATTTCATCACGTGTGTATATTGTATGTCCTCTATTCTTTTCGAGTCGAAATGGAGCAATGGAAGAAGAAAAGTCAGGGGCATAAAGGAGTATACGTCTCCCCACTAGTGAAGAGTCTCCCATTCAAAGACGTGAGAAGCAAGGTACTCTTTTAGGTTTTAATAATACACATTATCTAAAAATGTAAAAGAATTTGCTGAATGCATGTGTATTGCATAAGTATTTTAATTCTTATCATTTTTATTTATTTTTTTGGTCTGTCCTTTTTGGTCAGAAGAAGTCTCCAAAGGCAGCCACCAATGCACCCAAAGTAAAACCTGAAGCTGTGATCTCACCACAGGTGTTTTTTTTTTAATATCATTCATGAATAACATTCTATTCTCAGTATACAAATGGAACATTAATATTACAATATGCTGTATGAAAACAATTAGTGGTTTTAAGCTGCATTCATAAAATTAAATTATTAGGCTAGGGGTTGATTACCAAATTACCTGTTAAACATGGCTATTGACAGGCAGGAATTTTAGATAAGAGACTATACTTTTTAAGTTGGTTGGCAGGCAATACATCCAAGTAGATTACAAATAAAAACATACTACATAAAACAAAAATGAAAGTTGTGTACTAGTTATACAATATTGTGAGGTAGAAATACTGGGAATAATGACTGCTACAGAACAATACTCAAGTGGAGGGCTGATCTATAGATGGTGATGGCAAGAAGGCTCAGCAGTAAGAGCAGCTGGCCGGGTGGAGAACTGCAATCTATCTGGAAAGACAAACAGTGAAAAAAATATTGTGGTAACAGAGGATTGAGTCAGAATAGAGAAAGTAGAGTCAAAGGACACCATGACACACTCTACAGTGCATAATTATAAGGAATGTGCATACTGACCTCCTGTGATTATATCAGCAGTGTATCCTATCAAGACACCGTCAGCCAGTGGCACAAAGATTAAAATGTCTGTTGAATAAATTAATCTTTGTTGCAATAACACTTGGTTGAGTTTAGATCAGGTGACTGATTTGGAAGTTGAATAATATTCTGTATCTTTGTGTCGAGAAGCTCTTGTGTTGCTTTCCCAGTATATTTTGGATCATTATCTTATCCCTTATCTGTACTATGAAGCACCATCCTATCAGTTACACAGCATTTGGCTGAATCTGAGCAGATAGCATTGAACTATATACTTCAGAGTTCATCCTGCTACTTCTATTAGCAGTCATGTCATACACAAGGCAAATTTGTAGAATGAGGACTAACAACAATTCTTTTCTTCTAGGATGATTTGGAAGCTGCAGACACTGCCACCAAATCAGAAAGATTGTTTTTGAAGTTGTCCAAAGGGGTCACAGTTTCAGTAGTCAAAGCTGATCTGACTAACTTCAAGGTGGACGCAGTGGTAAATGCTGCAAATATGCAACTTCAGCATCATGGTGGACTTGCAAAAGCCTTATGTGATGCAGGTGGCCCACAGGTACAGGCAGCAAGCAACCACCACGTTGCAAACCATGGCCAATTACAAACGGGAGAAGCTGTTGTTACTGACTCAGGAAACCTGCCATGCTCCAAAATCATTCATGCAGTGGGGCCATGCCTAAGGAGGCACCCAACACCACAAATGATTTCTGTTGCAAAGCCAATGCTGGAAAAGGCCATTTGGAATGTACTGGAGAAGGCAGAAGAACAAAATCTATTTTCCGTCGCCATTCCGGCTATTAGCTCTGGAATTTTCAATTTTCCTCTGCCACTATGTGCAGACACAATAGCCAACACCATAAACCAGTACATTCTCAAGAAGGAGACATGTCCACCCTTCAAAATTCATCTAGTAAATATTGATGAAAAAACAACAAAAGAAATGGAAAGGGCCTGCAAGCTAATACTGAGTGGTCCACCAGTGGACAAGGCGACAAAACCAAAGGAAGTGCAAAAGGCAACAACAGCCATGGTCAACCCTCAGGTGACATTTATTTCTCTCTCTCATATCCCATGAAAACGACACTTAGCACTCTGAAATATCACGCAAAATGAAAGAACAGTAACATTTTGTGGTTATGTAGAAATAACCTGCAGTATAAGTAATACATTGTGTTGTCTGTATTCACAGAAAGCAGCCGAGCAGCATATAAGAAGGAGAAAATCCAATGTTGAAGGGCCTATTTGGAAAAACTCCAGTGCTACGGGAAAAACAATTCCAATAAGGCTCTCCCGACCAGTAAAGATGAATACACTACAACAAATTCTTCACCATGACTACTGGTTGACCAGTGATGCCATGGATCAAGCCAGCTACCTCATGGCCAAGGATCATGACCACCTTGACGGATTTCAATCTGTTTTGCCGTTTAGCGCAATTGGACAAGGAGGGATTGTGGGGACTCCTGAAAAGAAATTTGTTCAGATGTTGAACATCAGACAGAACCACTGGATAACAGTCAGCAATGTGTTTTGCGATGACACTCAACTTGCCGTTTATGACAGCCAACGTAGCCCTCTGGACCCAAGAACACTGCAGGCACTGTCCTGGCTGCTAAGGCCACAGTCTGACACTTTTGAGGTTTTGCAACCAGCAGTGTAGCAGCAAACAAATTTTAGTAACTGTGGGGTGTTTGCAATAGCCTTTGCATATGCATTATGCAAGGGTCGTCAACCACAACAGTGCATATTCAATGAAAGCAGGATGAGGGCACAGCTGTACAAATCATTCACAAGAAACACCATCACATTTCGAATGACATCACATGTCGAAGACAGAGAAACTCATTCAAAGATTGCAAAAACTCCAGTACCAGTATACTGTGTTTGCAGAACAGCTCATTATAAAGAGCTGATGGTTCAGTGTTCACAGTGCAAAGACTGGTATCATCCCACATGCGTCACTATCCCGAGAGCTGTGATCGGGAATGATGACATCTGGCAGTGTTCCAAATGCGAACAAGCCAATAGCACTTAAGGTGGAACGTTATATTCAGGGAGACCACGTTTGTGAAGCACAAAGTGCTCAAAAGTGAATGACACGTTGACACTTTGACAGTTATTGGGTCATGGCATGTTAAAACAGCCAATATTGGGGTACCATGTACATGACACCTCTCAGATTTCACTGAAAAGCGGTGAAAATATGCCTTATGTTACCAAAGGAGGGAATCTGAAGTTTCAGGTCAATATCTCAGACGGTTTGCCCATGGCGTCATTTGAATTTCAAGTGCCACACCCCTTTTTACACATTGGAATTTCACATTTCATTTGTTGGCATTTTTGGAGGCCCATAACATTTACATTTACATTTAGGTCATTTAGCAGACGCTTTTGTCCAAAGCGACTTACAATAAGTACATTTGTCAAAAGAAGGAAACAAAGAAACCACGACGTATCATTGCCGATAAAGTAAGAGCTAAAAATAGAACAAGTGTTAGGTCCTCATCTGAGTAAAGTAGTACTTCAAGAGCAACAGTGCTAAGATCAGAGTGCTATAGGTAAGTTTTTTTTTTTTTTTTTTTATTTATTTTTTTTTTTTTTTTTGGGGGGGGGGGGGGTGTCGAGGGAGGGTGCTAGTGGGTCATGCTATGACCATAACTTCTGTTCTCATAGTGATAGAAGGCTGAACATTGGTCAGTTAGTTCATTGTAGTTTGTACTACACAATTTTGATTATTTTCACTTTTATTTATTATTCACTTTTAATTATTTTCACTTTTTGGGTGCTCCTAGCACCATGAGTAATGATCATATTTATTCTAAACAGGATTATTTGTTATATTTGGGACCTTTGCTCTTGCCAAAATGAATTTGAAGGGTGTGGTGGGGGTTTTATGGGGGTCCAAACACCCTCCTGGGCAGAGGTGACTCTTTTGGAACCCCATATTTGGACCCCCAAATAACCAAATGGGCACTTGATAATCCTAATGGGATTTATACCAGATAAAGATACATATTTGTTCTTTCTTTTAATGAAATCAAACCTTTGACTATGAAGCTCCTTAATATGAATTTTATTCGTCAAAATGCACCATTTTGGACATTTTTTTTCCAGAAGTCTGGAATGTAGATCAGGGAGAATTTAGTGATGATAAAGCATGAAAATAGTGGAAATAACTTAGTACTCAGTGATGGCAAACAATTAAATATTTAGACTGCTGGCCATTAATTTCCTGAAAATCACAAATTAACCCCTTATTCCCGATGAAAGAGACCCGCCTGTGACAAGCGACTTGCAGCACGAGTAAGTCTGCAGGCCACTGATGCGAAACCATATTCTAACACCAATGGAGATGTTTCAATGGTCCAAAGAAAACATTAAAAACATTACATTCTTCATTGTTAGTGCAGGAGATATTAAAAAACACGAGGAAATGTATCTTATTTTTGGAATAAAGCAATGATCGATCGTATTCCACTGAACGTTTTTGCCGAGGTGTAACGTCTCTACAATTTGTATGTTTCCTCGTGTTTTTAATATTTTCTGCACCAACAAAGAAAAATGTAATGTTCTTAATGTTCTTTTGACCATTGAAACATCTCCATTGGTGTTAGAATATGGTTTGCATCAGTGTGCTGCAAGTCGCTTGTCACAGGCGGGTCTCTTTCATTGGGAATAAGGGGTTAATTTGTGATTTTCAGGAAATGAATGGCCAGCAGTCTAAATATGTAATTGTTTGCCATCACTGAGCATAATGCTAAGTTATTTCCACTATGTTCATGCTTTATCATCACTAAATTCTCCCTGATTTCTCCCTGACTTCTGGAAAAAATGTCCAAAATGGTGCATTTTGACGAATGAAATTCATATTAAGGAGCTTCATACTCAAAGGTTTGATTTCATTAAAAGAAAGAACAAATATGTATCTTTATCTGATATAAATCCCATTAGGATCATCAAGTGCCCACGTGGTCAGTTCCAAAAGAGTCACCTCTGCCCGGGAGGGTTTTTGGACCCCCATAAAACCCCCACCAGTGGTACCATACCCTTCAAATTCATTTTGGCAAGAGCAAAGTTCCCAAATATAACAAATAATCCTGTTTAGAATAAATATGATCATTCATCATGGTGCTAGGAGCACCCAAAAAGTGAAAATAATTAAAAGTGAATAATAAATAAAAGTGAAAATAATCAAAATTGTGTAGTACAAACTACAATGAACTAACTGACCAATGTTCAGCCTTCTATCACTATGAGAACAGAAGTTATGGGCCTCCAAAAATGCCAACAAATGAAATGTGAAATTCCAATGTGTAAAAAGGGGTGTGGCACTTGAAATTCAAATGGGCGCCACAGGCAAACCGTTTGAGATATTGACCTGAAAATTCAGATTCCCTCCTTTGGTAACAAAAGGCTACCACCTGGTAACCGTTTTTCAGCAAAATCTGAGAGGTGTCATGTACATGGGTTGGCACGGAATGACCCCATTTTCAAACATTATTTATCACATTTTTGTCGATGTTGAGTTTTTACTATTAGAAGTTTATTTATGTTTGAAGCAACAGTAAAAAAGAAGCATTTGAAGACTTCAGTTTTGCATTTAAAGTCGACACTTTGTGACATTTGTCAAATCTTAGAATTTTTATTTTTAAACATTATTTATTACATTTTTAAATGTAAATGTTGTTGTAAATGTTGTCTATGTTGAGAGTAGTTACTATTTTAAATGTATTTGTTTAAACCAAAAGCAAAAAAAAAACATTTCAAGACTTCAGTTTTACATTTAAGGTCGACACTTTATAACAGTTGTCAAATCTGACATTTGTTATTTTCTAATATTATTTATCACATTTTTGTCTTTGTATAGAGTTTTTACTGTTAGAAATGTATTTATGTTTAAACCAAAAGAAAAAAAAATGTAAGGCTTCAGTATTTTATTTGAAGTTGACACTGTGACGTTACTGTTAAATATGGCAATTCTTGTTTTTATTTGATACTAAGACCTATGTCATTTTTCAGAAATATATTTATGATCATTTTTTTTTGAAAGTTGGATTTTATTTTTTTGGCTACTAAAGACTTTCTTGGGTTTTCAATAAAGAAAACGAATGTGCAAACCTCTGTCTTAAATCATGAGGAAAGTATCCAGCCAATATGCACTTTAACAGTGGGAGTGATTTTGAATTGGATGTATTATAAAACCATACAGTAGAATGTCTTGATATTTTCTATAATGATAGTCAGGACCACTCTGAACAAGATTCCATTGAAAATATTAGCAAACCTCTTCTGGTATATTTTTAATCGATTTCTGAAATCAGGAATTTATCCATTCGCCTTGATGCACTTTGACACTGGGAGTGATTTTGAATTGAATTTATTATGAAACCATGCAGTAAAATGACTTGATATTTTGTACAATAATAGTCGGGGTCACTGTGAACAAGAATACATTGAAAATATTAGCAAACCTCTTCTGGAATATTTTTAATCAATTTCTGAAATCAGGAATGTATCCATTCGCCCTGATGCACTTTGACACTGGGAGGGATTTTGAACTGAATTTATTTTAAAACCATACAGTAAAATGACTTGATATTTTGTACAATAATAGTCGGGGTCACTCTGAACAAGAATCCATTGAAAATATTAGCAAACCTCTTCTGGTATATTTTTAATCGATTTCTGAAATCAGGATATTATCCATTCGCCTTGATGCACTTTGACACTGGGAGTGATTTTGAATTGAATTTATTATGAAACCATACAGTAAAATGACTTGATATTTTGTACAATAATAGTCGGGGTCACTCTGAACAAGAATCCATTGAAAATATTAGCAAACCTCTTCTGGTATATTTTTAATCGATTTCTGAAATCAGGATATTATCCATTCGCCTTGATGCACTTTGACACTGGGAGGGATTTTGAACTGAATTTATTATGAAACCATACAGTGAACTTACTTGATATTTGCAGTAATAATGGTCGGGGTCACTCTGAACAAGAATCCATTGAAAATATTAGCAAACCTCTTCTGGAATATTTTTAATCAATTTCTGAAATCAGGAATGTATCCATTCGTCTTGATGCACTTTGACACTGGGAGGGATTTTGAACTGAATTTATTATGAAACCATACAGTAAAATTACTTGATATTTTGTACAAAAATAGTCGGGGTCACTCTGAACAAGAATCCATTGAAAATATTAGCAAACCTCTTCTGGAATATTTTTAATCAATTTCTGAAATCAGGAATGTATCCATTCGCCTTGATGCACTTTGACACTGGGAGGGATTTTGAACTGAATTTATTATGAAACCATACAGTAAAATTACTTGATATTTGCAGTAATAATAGTCGGGGTCACTCTGAACAAGAATACATTGAAAATATTAGCAAACCTCTTAAGGAATAATTTTAATCAATTTCTGAAATCAGGAATTTATCCATTCGCCTTGATGCACTTTGACACTGGGAGTGATTTCGAATTGAATTTATTATAAAACCATGCAGTAAAATGACTTGATATTTTGTACAATAATAGTCGGGGTCACTGTGAACAAGAATACATTGAAAATATTAGCAAACCTCTTCTGGAATATTTTTAATCAATTTCTGAAATCAGGATATTATCCATTCGCCTTGATGCACTTTGACACTGGGAGGGATTTTGAACTGAATTTATTTTGAAACCATACAGTAAAATGACTTGATATTTTGTACAATAATAGTCGGGGTCACTCTGAACAAGAATCCATTGAAAATATTAGCAAACCTCTTCTGGTATATTTTTAATCGATTTCTGAAATCAGGATATTATCCATTCGCCTTGATGCACTTTGACACTGGGAGTGATTTTGAATTGAATTTATTATGAAACCATACAGTAAAATGACTTGATATTTTGTACAATAATAGTCGGGGTCACTCTGAACAAGAATCCATTGAAAATATTAGCAAACCTCTTCTGGAATATTTTTAATCAATTTCTGAAATCAGGATATTATCCATTCGCCTTGATGCACTTTGACACTGGGAGGGATTTTGAACTGAATTTATTTTGAAACCATACAGTAAAATGACTTGATATTTTGTACAATAATAGTCGGGGTCACTCTGAACAAGAATCCATTGAAAATATTAGCAAACCTCTTCTGGTATATTTTTAATCGATTTCTGAAATCAGGATATTATCCATTCGCCTTGATGCACTTTGACACTGGGAGGGATTTTGAACTGAATTTATTATGAAACCATACAGTGAAATTACTTGATATTTGCAGTAATAATGGTCGGGGTCACTCTGAACAAGAATCCATTGAAAATATTAGCAAACCTCTTCTGGAATATTTTTAATCAATTTCTGAAATCAGGAATGTATCCATTCGCCTTGATGCACTTTGACACTGGGAGGGATTTTGAACTGAATTTATTATGAAACCATACAGTAAAATTACTTGATATTTGCAGTAATAATAGTCGGGGTCACTCTGAACAAGAATACATTGAAAATATTAGCAAACCTCTTTTGGAATATTTTTAATCAATTTCTGAAATCAGGATATTATCCATTCGCCTTGATGCACTTTGACACTGGGAGTGATTTTGAACTGAATTTATTATGAAACCATACAGTAAAATGACTTGATATTTGCAGTAATAATAGTCGGGGTCACTCTGAACAAGAATCCATTGAAAATATTAGCAAACCTCTTCTGGTATATTTTTAATCGATTTCTGAAATCAGGATATTATCCATTCGCCTTGATGCACTTTGACACTGGGAGTGATTTTGAATTGAATTTATTATAAAACCATGCAGTAAAATGACTTGATATTTTGTACAATAATAGTCGGGGTCACTGTGAACAAGAATACATTGAAAATATTAGCAAACCTCTTTTGGAATATTTTTAATCAATTTCTGAAATCAGGATATTATCCATTCGCCTTTATGCACTTTGACACTGGGAGTGATTTTGAACTGAATTTATTATGAAACCATACAGTAAAATGACTTGATATTTGCAGTAATAATAGTCGGGGTCACTCTGAACAAGAATCCATTGAAAATATTAGCAAACCTCTTCTGGAATATTTTTTATCAATTTCTGAAATCAGGAATGTATCCATTCGCCTTGATGCACTTTGACACTGGGAGTGATTTTGAATTGAAGTTATTATGAAACCATGCAGTAAAATGACTTGATATTTTGTACAATAATAGTCGGGGTCACTGTGAACAAGAATACATTGAAAATATTAGCAAACCTCTTTTGGAATATTTTTAATCAATTTCTGAAATCAGGAATGTATCCATTCGCCTTGATGCACTTTGACACTGGGAGGGATTTTGAACTGAATTTATTATGAAACCATATAGTAAAATGACTTGATATTTTGTACAATAGTAGTCGGGGTCCCTCTGAACAAGAATCCATTGAAAATATTAGCAAACCTCTTCTGGAATATTTTTAATCAATTTCTGAAATCAGGAATTTATCCATTCGCCTTGATGCAGTTTGACACTGGGAGTGATTTTGAATTGAATTTATTATGAAACCATGCAGTAAAATGACTTGATATTGTGTACAATAATAGTCGGGGTCACTGTGAACAAGAATACATTGAAAATATTAGCAAACCTCTTCTGGAATATTTTTACTCAATTTCTGAAATCAGGAATGTATCCATTCGCCTTGATGCGCTTTGACACTGGGAGGGATTTTGAACTGAATTTATTATGAAACCATACAGTAAAATTACTTGATATTTGCAGTAATAATAGTCGGGGTCACTCTGAACAAGAATCCATTGAAAATATTAGCAAACCTCTTCTGGTATATTTTTAATCGATTTCTGAAATCAGGATATTATCCATTCGCCTTGATGCACTTTGACACTGGGAGTGATTTTGAACTGAATTTATTATGAAACCATACACTAAAATTACTTGATATTTGCAGTAATAATAGTCGGGGTCACTCTGAACAAGAATCCATTGAAAATATTAGCAAACCTCTTCTGGAATATTTTTAATCAATTTCTGAAATCAGGAATTTATCCATTCGCCTTGATGCACTTTGACACTGGGAGTGATTTTGAATTGAATTTATTATGAAACCATGCAGTAAAATGACTTGATATTTTGTACAATAATAGTCGGGGTCACTGTGAACAAGATTACATTGAAATTATTAGCAAACCTCTTCTGGAATATTTTTAATCAATTTCTGAAATCAGGAATGTATCCATTCGCCTTGATGCACTTTGACACTGGGAGGGATTTTGAACTGAATTTATAATGAAACCATACAGTAAAATTACTTGATATTTGCAGTAATAATGGTCGGGGTCACTCTGAACAAGAATCCATTGAAAATATTAGCAAACCTCTTCTGGAATATTTTTAATCAATTTCTGAAATCAGGAATGTATCCATTCGCCTTGATGCACTTTGACACTGGGAGGGATTTTGAACTGAATTTATTATGAAACCATACAGTAAAATTACTTGATATTTGCAGTAATAATAGTCGGGGTCACTCTGAACAAGAATACATTGAAAATAATAGCAAACCTCTTAAGGAATAATTTTAATCAATATCTGAAATCAGGAATTTATCCATTCGCTTGGATGCACTTTGACACTGGGAGTGATTTTGAATTGAATTTATTATAAAACCATGCAGTAAAATGACTTGATACTTTGTACAATAATAGTCGGGGTCACTGTGAACAAGAATACATTGAAAATATTAGCAAACCTCTTCTGGTATATTTTTAATCGATTTCTGAAATCAGGTGACAGGTCAGACTAAGAGCGGTTCCAAAGCCCTTAATGAAAGACACAAAATCAAGGCAGTTCACGTCGCCCGGATTGGCGTTACCGGGGCCCCACCCTGGAGCCAGGCCCGGGGTTGGGGCTCGCAGGCGAGCGCCTGGTGGCCGGGTCTGTGCCCACGGGACCCGGCCGGGCACAGCCCGAAAGAGCGACGTGGGCCCGCCCTCCTGTAGGCCCACCACCCGCAGGAGGGTTCAGAAGGGGCCGGTGCGGTGGGATTTGGGTGGCTGTCCTGGGCGGGTGCCCCGGCGACCCAATCCCCGGGCGGTGACTCTAGCCATGGGGACATGGAATGTCACCTCACTGGGGGGGAAAGAGCCTGAGCTAGTGCGGGAGGTGGAGCGCTACCGGCTACAGGTAGTCGGGCTCACCTCCACGCACAGTTTAGGCTCTGGAACCCAACTCCTTGAGAGAGGCTGGACTCTCTTCTACTCTGGAGTTGCCCGCGGTGAAAGGCGCCGAGCTGGTGTGGGCTTGCTTATAGCACCCCAGCTCGGCCGCCATGTGTTGGAGTTTTCCCCGGTGAACGAGAGGGTCGTTTCCCTGCGCCTTCGGGTCGGGGATAGGTCTCTCACTGTTGTTTCGGCCTATGGGCCAAACAGCAGTGCAGAGTACCCGACCTTCTTGGAGTCCTTGGGAGGGGTACTTGAAAGTGCTCCAACCGGGGACTCCATTTTTTTTACTGGGGGACTTCAACGCTCACGTGGGCAACGACAGTGTTACCTGGAGGGGCGTGATTGGGAGGAACGGCCTCCCCGATCAGAACCCGAGTGGCGTTCTGTTATTGGACTTCTGTGCTGGTCACGGTTTGTCCATAACGAACACCATGTTCAAACATAAGGGTGTTTTGGCCACGACAGGCACCCGTACCGTAAGTGCAGACATAGATGCGCAACATATTTCAAGCGGCGGCTGGCTTGACGAGGCTTTTTCAATCGGCGGCTGGCGTGACCGCAGTGCCTTTAGCATACATGACATTCATTACAAATGTAACTTTAGGTTAAATTGGCCTGTTAAAACTTCAGCAGGGGAAACTACCTTCACCTTCAGATGCTCGTGGGCAGCGCAGTCACTCCACTCTTTCCACCGCAGCAGACTTGCTGTGTGAGACGGACTGCGAACGCCGCTCCGCACTTTTGATGCAGGGCCGTAGCTAAGTGGGGCAGGGGCCTAAGATTATATTTACAATGATTCACTTTTGGCCAATTTATTTTTTGTTTCAATGATTTGAAAAGATTGTGGACATAGTGGCGGGTTGTTTTTACAAGTACAGTTTTAAGAACCCAAAAGTTAGGGGGGCAGCTGGGGGGGCAAGGCTCTACAGCAGGGGGGCAGCTGCCCCCCTGTAGATCCGCCCCTGCTTGGAATTATTATGATACAATTATTTTAATAATCTAATGATAAACACTTGCTTCATAGAAATTATAGTAGCTAGTTTTTTTTATATTTATGATGAATACAGGCAGGAGATGTGAGTCGTGAGTCGATGCAGAGAAGGCTGTTCTGAGCTGGTGGCAGTCAGGGCCCAGAAGCAGACGATAGACTGCCTGGGAATCAGGAGGGGGGGGCAAAAATCAACCAACTGAGGAGGAGATGGAGGAAGAACTGTGCTTGAGTAGGCTAATGCAGCACTGTTTGCACTTTTGAGTTATCTATTTGCACGTTTTGACCTCAATACTAAAGTAAATGTTGTTAAATCAAATTGTTATTTTTCGTTATTATGGGCATCGATTCCTGGGCCAGTGGTTACAATGGTGGGGCCAGTGATCTTCAAAAGCCCCAAAGGAGGGCCAGTGGCAAATTTCCCTTGTCTACACCTGAAAATACTTCATTACATACTAGTGTGACTATTTTACATATCAAAAGTCCTCATACATCACAGCTATGAATACAGAAAGCAAACTCAAAACATCTCCGCACCACAGCTCTCACGGAGTTTAGCAGATCAGGGATTCACATCTCTGAAGGCCCCACCGGCAGCCAGCCTCCACCCGGCCCAGACCCTGCCGGCAGCCACCCTCCACCAGGCCCAGGCGCCACCGGCAGCCAGCCTCCACCTGGCCCAGGCCCCACCAGCAGCCAGCCACCACCCGGCCCAGGCCCCACCGGCAGCCAGCCTCCACCTGGCCCAGGCCCCACGGGCAGCCAGCCTCCACCTGGCCCAGGCCCCACCGGCAGCCAGACACCACCAGGCCCCAGCGGCACCCAGACACCACCAGGCCCCAGCGGCACCCAGACACCACCAGGCCCCACCGGCAGCCAGACACCACCAGGCCCCACTGGCAGCCAGACACCACCAGGCCCAGGCCCCACCGGCAGCCAGCCTCCACCCGGCCCAGACCCTGCCGGCAGCCACCCTCCACCCGGCCCAGGCGCCACCAGCAGCCAGCCTCCACCTGGCCCAGGCCCCACCAGCAGCCAGCCACCACCCGGCCCAGGCCCCACCAGCAGCCAGCCTCCACCTGGCCCAGGCCCCACCGGCAGCCAGCCTCCACCTGGCCCAGGCCCCACCGGCAGCCAGACACCACCAGGCCCTAGCGGCACCCAGACACCACCAGGCCCCAGCGGCACCCAGACACCACCAGGCCCCACCGGCAGCCAGACACCACCAGGCCCCATTGGCAGCCAGCCTCCACTGGCAGCCAGACACCACCAGGCCCCACTGGCAGCCAGACACCACCAGGCCCAGGCCCCACCGGCAGCCAGCCTCCACCCGGCCCAGACCCTGCCGGCAGCCACCCTCCACCCGGCCCAGGCGCCACCGGCAGCCAGCCTCCACCTGGCCCAGGCCCCACCAGCAGCCAGCCACCACCCGGCCCAGGCCCCACCAGCAGCCAGCCTCCACCTGGCCCAGGCCCCACCGGCAGCCAGCCTCCACCTGGCCCAGGCCCCACCGGCAGCCAGACACCACCAGGCCCTAGCGGCACCCAGACACCACCAGGCCCCAGCGGCACCCAGACACCACCAGGCCCCACCGGCAGCCAGACACCACCAGGCCCCATTGGCAGCCAGCCTCCACTGGCAGCCAGACACCACCAGGCCCCACTGGCAGCCAGACACCACCAGGCCCAGGCCCCACCGGCAGCCAGCCTCCACCTGGCCCAGACCCTGCCGGCAGCCACCCTCCCTGAGTCCTATCCCCTCACTGGGAAAGGGGATAGGGCATTTTAGCAGAATCCTCAGCCTTCCCACCTGGCTCCAGCTCACCTCCACAGCTTTCAACTTTGGTTTTATTGACAATTTTAATCTGTTCTGGGACCGTCCTTCCCTCTTCCAAACAGACGGTATTCACCCCAACTTGCTGGGTGGCCGCTTGCTAACAGCCAACATACAGCACACCGTTCAGGTTCAATCACACACACGCGCATGACTGTTTACCCAACACGCCCCCTCCCCGGAACATCCGCCCACAGCTCCACCAACTCACAGCACTATTCCCCCCGCTGGCTCCCCCTGCAGGCCACACCCGCCACAAACCCTCTCACAAGAAATTCACCCCATACAAACCATAATCACCCACAGAGCCTCTATCAGTATTCCCTCACTACGTCATCACAACAAACCACACATGAATCTGTCCAACCTCCGTCCTCTCCCTCAGTCCTCCCAACCAACTCAAAAACACCGACACCTGAAAATGGCTCTTCTCAACACACGTTCACTCAGCAATAAAACTCTCATTCTGAAGGAATTCATCACTGACAATATACGGGACTTCTTCTGCATCACTGAAACCTGGCAAAAACCCCTGGACTATTTTTCACTTAACTAGATCACACCCACAGGATTCACCTACACGGACAAACCCTGCCTTGAAGGGCGTGAGGTGGTATTGCTGCCATCCACAGAATGGACATCAAAATCACCACCATCTCCACCCCAGCCGCCCCGTCCTTTGAACATCTTGCCCTCAAACTCACTGGTCCTACTCCACTTGTCACTGCCATTATTTACTGCCCTCCCAAACCAAATCCCACCTTTCTCTCAGACTTCACAGATTTTCTCACCCAGCTCTGCGCCATCTCACCCTCTGTCCTCCTCCTCGGAGATTTTAAGGTAGGTTGGAGGCTTGATTTTGAGGCCAGTCACAATCACCTCATTCAGTTTTCCCTGTTGGTCCAGCTCCTCCACTCTGTTCCCCAGCTCCTTTATCAACTCGTCTTTCTTTGTATTCTCCTCCCGGAGTTGTTTGGTTTTAGCCATCGCCTTTTGGAGAGATTCCATCTTTTTCTTCATATCTATCAGCTCCGCCATCAGTTCTTCATTCATTCTTCTTTCATTCTTTATCAGTTCTTCTTTCATTGCCACCAGGCTTTCGTTCAATGAATCCCACTTAGAGTCAGCTTCAGGGCTCTCCTCACACCTGGGGTTGTGTCTAGTTGGCTTCGGCATTGTCACTCTCATATTACTTTAGTTCAATATTACTTTACTGCATTCATTGTAATATTTAGTGCAACATTCACGGAATCTGTACACCAGTCACATGATTCATTTACAATATGGGGTTATTCAGGATAGAGGTATTTTGCATTCAAGAAGAGGAATGCATCAAACAAAACTTTGATATATGGACCATTCTACCGAATTTGTGCAAATTGCTGTCCCACAATAAATAAAACTATTTAAAAAAACAATTAAGAATTCAGACCTTCAATATTTACTAAGATTATGTTATGATCTAGTTAAACACAATACTGTAACTAGATAGTAATTAAGCTAAATATATACACACACACAGGGGTTAGACTATGGAATGTGTAAGAAGAAGAAGTCAAACAATCAGCAACACTAAGTGGCTTTAAGAAGAAGTATGTAAATTCAACCGTTGACCGGTATAGATTATTGCATGAGAGTTGATAAATGTCTGAGACACGAATCAGTAGACATGGTGTTGTGACGGGATGGGAGCAAAACAAACACATTCTGTACCCAAACAATAAGTTGGACCGAAGAAACTGTATGGTGTGATGTCAGTTGTATGTGGTAGGGAGTATCAACAATGTGTAGATAAATGAGGTATGAATACCAAGCGCAACTGTTACTCCTACAATTCACGATGGAGTTACTGAACTGGTCACTGAATGCTATCGACAGAGTGTTCTCAACACGGCGTGCGGGTTCTGGTGAACCTGCGTGTCCGGATGGGACCTTCATGTCCGGCTACATCATGGATGGTTGGGGAAAGTGGAGAGTCATCTGCCTTGCCACTCTGGATGTGGAAGACGTCGAGGACGTGTACGTGTTCGCGTTCATGACAACTGGAATGATCGCCTTGGGATGTGGAATCTTCATGCTACATCGGAAACTGAGAAATATCGCTACGGAGCTGACCAGCGTGAGGGTGGACAACGCCACCACTCGGTCTACTGTGGTCAGGATGCGCTCTGACATCTCTGCAGTTCGTGAGTCCATGGCACTGGTGCGAGTTGAAGTGGCCACTAACCGGGAAGAAATAGTGACCAATCGGTCAGCCATGGTCGGGATGCGCTCTGACCTCTCCGCACTTCGCGAGTTCCCTTCAAGGAAGCGAGCTGAAGTTGCCAATAACCGGGAGGAAGTGGCTAAGTCAAGGGCAGCGAGAGCTGCAGAGGACAGTGAGGATTAATAAAAAAAAAAAAAAGGGGGGGCTCCCACACCATCTCTCACCATGTCAACAACTAGTACCTACACTGGACTTTATTTTTTATCTTTATTTTTATTTATTTTTTCATTTTTTACTTCTCCCACACTGGACTTTATTTTTATTTGTATTTTTTATTTTTTTCATTTTTTATTTTCCCTCGGACCTTGTCTACATGTTGAGACTGTTGCTCTATCGTGATGAATAAATATGGACACGTGTGCAGACACACACGTAATCTGTATGCACTGGACTTCAGCTCTCTGTACAACCTACTGCTGTAACATGTTATGTCAAATGTCACTAGAAAAAGGAAAAGTTATATCAAGTGAAAAATGCAATGAAAAGAAAAGATTATGATGATGATTTTATCCTGTGTGTAATGGGGGCGGGACCAGATAAGCCTTGGCTTCTCCTGCTTTCCCTTTCGGCCATGTGTATTTTACTATGTGAACAATGATGTGTGATGATGATTTAACTGACATGCCCGAAATAAAAAAAAATAAATACAAAATAAATACAAAATCATCATTTATGCTACCTTCCTAGGTACTTTCTATTGGGAAGAAGTTGTCCCAATCTCTAAACCCTAAATTTCAATCCATGAAAATAATACTTAAAAGAATTTTGTCATTTTCTCCAATGGTGTATTTCAAAATATATGTTTGGTTTATTTTAAACAGAATGTAAAATATTTAGATTCATTTTGAAGTTTTTTTTTAAAATTACAAAACATGCTTTAAAAAATGCTGTCCCACACTTTCATGTCACAACCGTAACACGAGTCGTTTTACCACATGGGTGGAGCCTGGTTTTAGCCACACCCCAGAATTTCTGACCAGGAAGGGACACTGCATCCCTGTCTCTCATGGCTGCATGGTGAGTGATTACCTCTCATCATTTTTAAGTAAATGTGTTCCAAAGTCTGAAAATGAGTATGTTACATTAATAACTGTCACAACCGTACACATATTATCTCCAAGTAAATACACTTTTGGGGGCTCAAATCAAAATATTATGTTTTGTTGTTTAGAACTGTTCAAACATCTGTTGCTAGCCATTTGAGTTATGCTAGGAATTAGCTAAAAATGTCACAACCGTAACAATCACAAACAGTAACAAATTGTAACGTTACGGTTGTGACATAATCATTATGGTAGTGATACTTTAAGGCAATGTTTGATCATTATTATTACATTATACTCTTAAAACATAATAATAATGATAATAATAATAATAATAATAATAATAATAATAATATTGTTATTATATTATATTTGATTTGTAAAGCACATTTCATTCTTAAGTGCTAAATAATGTATGATATGATAAAACATGACGATAATGCTGATTTATATTTGACATTATACAGCTGGGAGAAAGCTAGCAGCAATGCCAAAAGAACATAAAAAGAGTGGAGCAGAGAGGGTGAGAGAATACAGAAAAAGATTGAGGGAAGACCCAGAGAAGTACGAAGAATATTTAAAGAAGGAAAGAGAACGAAACAAGAAATGAAAGGATGAAGGAAAGGTCAAATCTATCAGTGATTTATCTGACAGGGAGTAAAGGAAGGTCAAAAGATCATGACAGCAGAAAAAGACAGCAACTTTACAGGGTATTGGTGAAAAGTCAAAGAGAGATGGAGAGATTGATCACGGCTTCCACGCCACCTCCCACACCCTCTGCCACGCCTTCTGCCACGCCTTCTCCCATGTCTTCTCCCACGCCTCCTCACCTTCCACGCACCTCTAGTGAGACTGTTACTCCACGCACTTCTAGTGAGACTAATAAGAGACGTTCTGGAATGCGTGACCACAGAAAAATAAAGACCCTTGAAAGTTCTTTAATGCACTTTCAAGGACAAAACACGTTCTGCTGTGTGTATATTTGTTTTAGATCTTTTAATATCATGTTGCAGTAGATGCGCTGCTCTGTTGAAGTAATGTAAAATAAATGGCTCTTCAATAGTAAATGACCTAATATTATTGATTATAAACATTTGTGTTTGTAAAATTCACATTGTAAGGCAGGTTATGAGTTAATATTAAGCAATAAGGTTGAGGGGATATAATAAAACCATGCAAACAAAATACTGTGGTCACGACCAAAACAGTGAAGTCACTACCGTAACAGTGCGGTCACTACCGTAACACTGAGTGTTTTGTAAAATAAAATAAGAATTGAGTCATTAAATAAGATTTTATGATAACTATTGGTTAAATGTACATTCAATGTAATAACTAATTAACTCTGAGATCTCTATGATCAGAGTAATTCATTTTACAAAAAAGATTGCATTTAAATTTTGATGAGTATTAGAAAATAAACTTTGAAATGTTTAAAAAATCATTTTAATTGATTTAGTTGTAAAACCCTTCATAATAAATTACTAAAATCATTCTTTAGAGGGTGTATGGACACACAATATTAACAGATTAATATAATGGTTTTTATTGCAGTGTGTTGCTGTGTTACGGTAGTGACACATTTCAGGCGCGGAAAAACATTTCAAGAACAGGCAGACATTAATATATGAAATTTGACTGCGCCTTTACTAGATATGTACCATAGAAATATGGTACAATATATGTATGGACAAAGTTTTTGGAAAAAAACAACTTTTGAAAATGAGTTTCCAACTCTGGACAACTTTGCACGAATTCGGTAGAATGGCCCATATACATGTATATATTTATGTGTGTGTGTGTGGGTGTGTGTGTCTCCCCCTCATAGTCCATATCTGACCCATCACTATCACCATCACTGAGGACAGCATCTTTCTCATGTTGAGGGCTAGCTGTAATATTGCATGCCTTGTGTGGGCGGGCCCCTCGGTCCAACATATGCAGCATGTTAGTGTGTGTAAGTTCAACTAGAAGACAGAAGAGAAAGTTAGGTAGAACAACAACTCTGTATATGTACAAGTTGAAGAATGCCCTGTCTTCTCATGATAGGATTACTTGTTCATGTCCTTAACACAATCATGTCTTATCACTAATGTCACTATTTTCTTTGATCGTCTGTTATACTTCTCTATGAGTCGTATCTTCCCATCTTTTTTTTTTCTTATTTAATTAATTACATGTTTCTGTTTGTGTACGTGTGTTTCTGTTCAATGTTTTGTCTAAATTGTGTTTTCATTGTATTAATGTTGTTCGGGATCCCCTGGAAAACGAGATGGTACATCCCAAGGGCTTATTCCTAATAAAGAACTCCAAACAAGTACATGTACATCTAGATACTGTACATTGTGTTCTCCCACTGGTCACAACATGTTTATTCATTCTGTGACTTCAGTGAACAGAGTTGAGTGATTGTAAATACATATATCAATACTAAACATCTTAAAGATTATGTGTACCAGAAATATTAGTCTTATCTTCATATTAACATACTTTACTAAGCTTTTTTTGTCTGAGCTTTCATGCAGCCATCCTCCTCTACAGGTGCAACCAGGAAGTAATCAGCTCTGATCATGTGACATTTACACTAAACATGCAACACTGCACATATGTCATTGAGAGGTTTTATTACTTCAATACTTTCTGGAAATGGATTGATACAATATTCAGTAATGTTTTTAGGACCTGTTAACTGAAAATGTTTTTCATGGTCACTATTGTGAACGATGGGATTAAATTTAAAGTACACAGCTTAACCAATGTTCGTGTTATTTAATTTACCTGACAATGTTCCTCTCTCAGCCTGAACGATCATAATATCAAATAAAAAGGATACAAATTACGATCTCTGGCTCCATTTTAATCAGATCTAGGGCTTTGACTCCGAACTTTGTTATTCGAATATAATTCAAATATCAAAAGATATATATTTATATCCGAACGAATATAAGCAGCCCTTAATATTCAAACCTGTTATTACGTTTTGTATGTCTTTGCTTGAATGTTGTTTTCAATTCAGATTCTGAGGCTTTTTCACGCCTGGTGAAGTTGTGTGAATCGTGAGCTCATTAGCAAGGCTATCATTGGTCATCTGGGCTCCTATAGGTGACGTAAGCTGCAATTAATTCTGTCAGCCGCTAGAAGGAGCTAGAGGGCCATCAATCCGACCGTCCGAATACACGGAAGTACATCTCTCATGTGAAGAGATGGGCACAAATGTGACGGGGTGGGAGGGGGACACCTGAGCTGCGTTTCAAAAGCAGTTTGAGTCACCCTCGCTCACTTGCCCTCGGGGGAATCCCCGTCGCCATCATAAGGGCTGTTCCATTTCTCTGAACAGCTGAAGTGAACTCCGTGAGATCGACCCTTGAGGGCTGAGTGATCGAGTGAACAACGATGGTCACTTCAGGGCTGTATATCACCCACAATGCATTGCAGTGGTGCACGAAAAATATGTCCATGCGGTGGCGATAATGAACCTCAAACACCATTGTCTGCTGTCTATTCACCACCAAAGAAGAAGAAGAAAGAAGAAAGTCGAAAATTAATGAAATTTAATTCATTTTCTTAAATTGTGCAGTTAGACTGTCTGTTGCAGAGTTATGGCAGAGCCCATCATTTACAAGTGTAAGTATATAAGCCGACGTATTGCCATCAAGCGCAGAATACGTCTTCGTCTCAATGAAATGAGTCACCGCATATTTTGTGTAATTTGGAATAGGCAGTATAGCAATACTCCAACAACGTGTGGTTGATCCATGATTGTCTGGGCTGTTAGTGAACGAGGGCAGGTGTGTTCCATTTACCTCTTTCACTCCTCCTCCGCCCACTTTCCCTCCGCCCTCCAAGTGGCCTCCGTGTGACGTCATAGCAAGGGCTGAGGGCAAGTGAGCGTGGGCGACTCAAACTGTTTTTGGAACACAGCCCTGGCGTTAATCCTAACAATCAGAGTGCAGCGAGTCACCGTCCACGTCCCCCTCACGTGATCAGAAGTGACGTGGTAAATAGAATGCCGTGCAGTCAGTCTTCCTTTTCAAATCGAACGGCGCGACTATTGCAGTGGTGAGAGCGCTGTTAATTCTGCCGGCGGTGACTCAACACAAAACGGGTAAGGGAAACGTTTTTGTTGGCGCTTAGGCGTAGAGCAGTCGATACATGCTGTAAGCTTCCAAACTGTGTGTCTAATATTACAGTGTACGTTCGTCTTTGGTCTGGTCGTAATTATCAGCTGTAGTCGTCCTCGTCCGTGTCGGGTGGATGGCTAGCAGAATGAATGGTCGGTGAGGACTTTATCAAGGTAAATGCTATGTATATTAAAGTGTAATTCCTGAATTAAGATAAGACATGTATGTGCTGCTGTGTGTTAAATATGTACTCTTTGTACGGAAATGTCAATTCCATTCTACATCGTATAAAATCCATACAGATGTAATCAGGTACGAACTGTTTAGCTCTCTCACCAGAGATTATATTAATTCTTTCGGATGTAAAGACACGTGACTAATGTGGTCTTTTGTTGATTTCAGAAGCTGATTGTAGCCACTGTTTTCCAATGCTGAGTGTTGATCAAAAGTTTAGAGCAATTTAAGGTTGTGATTCTTGTCCCAAATATGTCAGGCTTCATTCAGTGGTTGAAACAAATATTATTACCATTAATTGAAGTTTTACAGCATAGAACAGACATTCCCTGACCTCAGGCGCGTGCTCACCCGCAAAGCAGACAGACAGTATTAATTTTCACATTCAAAATTCTGCTTTTAACAGCTATTCGAATATATATTCAAATTTAGAATATTTGTCGACAGCCCTACTTCCTTGTGATCAAAAGCAAGGGAAACATGATTGATGTATGTAATACTCTGAAAAAACAAACAAAAGAAATAATAAATGACTGAAATGGAATGAAAACCTCTGATTGGATGAAAACCCCGTCGAGTGGAGCCTGGCGGTGGCAGTTTTTTCTCATTTAAAGATCCAACACAAATAATATCACATCATCTTTAAAGCAGAGTCCTACCTGAGCTCCACAGCAACAGCACCAGCACCAACAGGGGGTCCATGATGTGCAGGTCTGTCTGCCCGCCTGTATGTCTCTGCTCTGATAAAGACCTGTGCTGACCTCAGTGTAGATATGCGTACAGGAAGAGGTGGAGCTTTACTCTTTACTTAGAAACATTTCTCAGAACTGCATTTCTGGGAAACCAAAAAACTTTTAATCGGACAAGAATCTACCTACTGATGACATATTATATGCCTGTCGCTATGACAACCAGGAAACTGCTTAGATGTTCCTATCAGATTAATGCTGTCAGTGTGGTTTTATAATTTCCGCTTGATGTTTCAACATCAAGTCTTTCAGAGGAGACTGGATTACAGCTTATATTAACTGTTGATGGATCTATTGAATGTTTTAGTAATCAATCATTGAGTCTATAAAACACCAGTAAACGTTATAAAATGTGCAGCCCAGTCTGTCAGAATCCAAGGTGAAGTCTTTAAATGTCTTGTGTAGAAGAAAATGTGTTACCTTACAATTTGTTTTGTTTAAATGTTACTTCCTCTCGGGAACCTCAAATGTCTTGCTGAGCTGCATTCATTGTATGTAAGCCTTGTCATGTTAATGAAAAGACCCTCTGATTTGTCCCCCTTCCTGGACCGTCTCCGAAACACCTTCATCTCACATACTTGATCAAGGCCTTCATGAATGGCCCCTGTTGTGACACTATCTAGCAAGAACCCAGCTGTTCCGAGGAAGTCACACCTTAATGTTGTCTCAGGACGTCTCTTCCACTTGGGAGAGACGCGTATCGAATCTATGTAAATCCACTGTTTAGACCTGCCCCTTTGGTTCTGTGTATAAAGTCATCGCTCACGCCACATACAGGAGAATGGACTGTGTGGCAGCGCGACATTGTCTGTTCTCCACTGTCAGTGATTAAACCTCATTTGAACCAGCCAGAGAATTGGACCTGAAGAGTTTCTTCAACACTTGTTTTGTCCGACCAACAGTCCAAAAGCCAAAGAGATTCAGTGGATGTGGATCTCTGCAGGAAGCTCCGAGCTGTCCATTCCTGTTGGATTCCTTCTAACTTCTGAATTCAAACATCGTCCCTCAAACTCGTAGCAGGAAAATGATGATGAGAAACGGTGCAGGATGATATTTGAGTGCTACAGTGTGTCGTCTCCTTGTTGACTGCAGTCTGTGTGTAATTGCTGCTGTAACTGACTGTCTCAGTCAGTTCACTGACATCATGTTTCAGTCTGACTTTGACTTTCATTCGTCCTTCAGCAGGATGTTTTTAGCTCTGCTGCTTTCTTTATTCAGAACACCTCATATTTTATTGCTCTGGAGGCTCATCTTATTCTGAACCTGTAAATCTGTTTGTGTTGTTTTAGCTGCATTCGGCCCTCAGAGGGGTTCCGCCTTTGTAACGGCCTCCTGCACCGCTTTAATCTGGCGCTCAAATACTCTAGAAAACAACTTTGACAGGTACAGTGGCTGAGGAGAAACATACAGGGTGAACTTTACAATAGTGATCTAGCGCTTTATCAATACATTACAACCAGAATCAAAGAGAGGGAGTGAGGGGGGCTCACAGTCTGGTTATGGGACCAGCTGGTCATAAACTGATGCACGGTGAACATTTGCTGAACAACATGAACAGCTCCATGAACTGAATTTAATAACATTCATGAATATAAGCCAGAGATCTGCAACATGGGGTCCGGGACCCATAGGGGGTCCACGGATTTCCAGCAGGGCATCCCCAACATTATTTGATCCCAAACCTTTTTTTCTTCCAAAATTTAAAATATGTTCAAAAATACACATTAACACTAATACAACATCTGATAAGGAAATCTAAATGTTAATTGTTGTGTAAATGTGAAATTGTGATGTAGAAATGCCAATATAGATTTACAATTATTCTGTCAATACCCACTGCTCAAAAAAATAAAGGGAACACTAAAACAACATAATGGGCCCTAGTTTCGTAGACTAGGCGTAGTCAGCGCGCAGCGTACTTGCGACGAGGTGTGTCCGCCTGGACTAGCAGGCTAGCCCAGGGACGCCTCACGTCTCGCCCACCCATGCAAGTGGGAAAGAGGGAGGAGAAGAAGGCGTGAGTGAGAGACGAGGCGTGGACTGGGATTAACACAGCCGATTCAGATCTTCACCAACCAAAATTAGCTCCTCTCCTCACCTTTATGTGTTAGGGGAGGTTCAGTGCAAGATCCCTCACTTGACAACCCGATGACAGAAGCAGCGCCGCCGCTCCCACCACGCGCATCACGCGCTGTGCGCCCGTATTATTATAATAACAATGCCGATATTATAAAAAACAGGAGAGAGAGAGGGAGATGTTTTGGTCCGAGAGGCTGAGTTTCCGTTACGCGTGCCATCCGCCTTTGATCTGACGTCAGATGTGACGGGACAATCTATATAGATATAAATTCACGTGTTGATTCAATTAGTTGCATTAAATAGTGTTTGTTGTGATTATTTATTGCATTTAAATGTGCCTGGAACTGTGGAAACCTGCCTGTGTGGTCTCGGTGATGTGTGCGCACTGCGCGCCGGTCCACCAAACTTCCGATCCGCCAGCTGTGATTCGCATTGAATCAATGGACTTTATTTACGCCTTGCGCCTTGCGCTGAAAGTAGACCAGGTCGGAGCTGGCGAGCTTTCAGCGCAGTCTCGGCGAGGCTTTTTGCCACGAAACTTCCGCTACGCCAAGCTGAATCTGTGACGCCTCCCCCTGCTGCGCCGCCACACCCATCTTGGCGCAGGCGATCCACCAAACTGCCAAACTGACGGTGCCCAAGGCTGCGCGGGTCGAAACTTGCACTGCGCCGGCTGCGCCACCCTGCGCCGGTCTACGAAACTAGGGCCCTTGGAGTTTGCAAAAGACTACTGGAAATCATTGCAACCGTCAGACTGACAAATGTAGATCATGTACTCAAATGGAATGTCCAAGGCTGAGAAAGAGCGCTCGGATGCCGCGGGGAGGCTGATTGGGGGCGGATGGGAGGTGCTGCCGCACCCCTAATTCCGACGTCTTTGATGCCACGCAGAGTTTTCTTAAGAACCTTCTAAAGAACAGATTAAGAAAGAATCTAAGAACATTCTTAAGAAGATATTGGTGAATGAGGCCCACTGTTTAGATATGTGTAAATTCCATAATGGCTGCTTCCCACTACTGCAGAGACAACACTTATCGAAACAATCACATGTCAATCAGCAGCTAAGCCTCGCCCCCTAAAGCATCCCCTGCTTTCTGGTCTGGTGGACTCTAAATGGACCATAATGTATTCAGCAGCGTCACTTCCAAAAGCCTGCTTCAGGGAATCAATATCTTTCTGCAGGGACCGAGTCTTTTCTTTGAGGAAGTTGTGATTTACTCTGTTGTCGCAGCCCAACACCATGTTTTTCACTAAGGCGGGCAGTTTATTCTGGACACATTCCAAGTCCTTGTTTGCTGCTTCCAGACCCCGGTGTACTTCATCAACTTCGGACCAATTGTTGATCTTATACATGAGCCCATTCAGTTCCCTTTTAATCTCACCACATTCTTTCTCTGTAGCTTCTTGCACTGCCATCAGTTTGTGTTCAGTTGTTATTTCATTATAATATTCAGATTTATCATAAATAATTGAACGCACATGTATTTTAAGTTCCGTCAAAGAGGGATGGCGATGGGGTCCAAATTATTTGACACATCAGTGTTGGGGACCTAACCATTAGGACTACACAATGCGGCCTACAAAAGCCTACACATGCAGCCAGGACAAAGGAACGAAGGAGGTGAGAAATGTGACGTCACAACCGAAGCCGCCTGGAGAACGCTCTCTTACTCCTTTACGCTCTTACTCTCTTACTCTCTGGCTCCCACTCTTACCCGGGCGCTGGTTCCAGCGCTTCCATCGCAACACCACGTTGCCACGGGAGGCGACCCCTCCACCAACAGGAGGTGGACACGGCCCTGCAGCGCACCGCTGCAACAAGAGGAACCAAGCCGGTTCCTGCCGTCCAGCTACCGGACGCTGTCTGGAGTAAGCTGACTAAATCGCCAAGCCGCGATTATATCGCCATCCGTGGAAGAAAGAAACACGAGCTGTTTTCTTTATTCGAGTTTGACCAACGAGAGGAAACCTGCTCCGCTCTGCCTGGACTAAGCCGACTCGTCACGTCTCCCGCTGACGCCGGGGCCCGAACTACCATCGCAAACGCCAGGACTGATTCGCAACCTACGCAACGACCCCAGTAAGAGGCTATCAGTCTGGGCAGAGACATAAGTGATAGTGTAGAATATGCTTGTAATTCTTGTTAATGTGTTTTAAGTTCTGATCGCGGACCGCCGAGCCCGCTGTTATGTGCGGCTGTATTTGAATACTGATCGTGAACCCACGCAGCTGGGTTGGTTTCTGTAACAGTGTTTTCGACTAACCTCCGCCATACTCGTGAGCTCAGAAAGCCTCTACTATCAGTTAAAAGACCGGTCTCGCAGAATAAACGCCAGTTCATTCACGCGCGCCCGTGTGATAGCGGCATGCCTCCGAGCCTCAGAAATATCGCGCGCGCATTCTTCCCCTCTCTTTGTTTGTGTCCCGCTAACGCACACACAGACACACACATATCCTCCGCCAGCTGTTTCCAGCTCCGGACGTTAAGGACATAGCTCCACCTCTCTCTCTCTCTCTCTCTCTCTCTCTCTCTCCCTCTCTCGCTACTCCATCTAACGTCAGTGGCTCCGCCCCTGAACGCTATGAGGAATAGCTCCATCTGGTGGTCGCGCCCGACCATCTCTCTCTCGACACACACACGCACGCACACACACACACACTCCACGTGTGTCTTCTGTAGCTTAGTTTTGTGTGTTAGGTAGTTAGGTAATAAGGCTTTGTTAATTGCAGTGTTATTGATTGTGATCATTATTACTGATTTTAATAAAACTTATCATATTATAACTCGGTCTCTTGTGCTTGTTGTGTATATGTCACTGGATAACAGCAGGTTGTGAAGGCTAGTGCTTGAATTTCACGCCTTTTTAATTGTTAAATTTTTTTTATACTTCTATGCCAATGATCACGATCCTTGGCATGTGATTATAAAACCTTTATATTGACACTGAATACAGTTTTAGGTTATCTTTTCCCTGATCCCAGGGTGGTGCCCCGTCTATTCATGATTATATCATGATAGTATATTAAATATAATTATTAATATCGATAATCATATTGACATTAATAATTAACTGTTGCTAACCAAATCTGCTCCTGCTACAACCCCAACATCAGTATTTAAATATTATTTGAAAGTAACGCAATAGATACTTTCCAAAGTAACTAGTTACTTTTAGAATTTGTAACCCATTAGAGTTAATCTGGGAGAAGTAACTAGTATTTTAACTAGTTACTTTTTAGAGTAACTTACAACACTGGTCATTACAAACCAAGCATTGTATCTTGTCTCTGCAGAGATATTTGTATCTACTGCACAGTAACTCAAATAACCACTCGTTACAACCAAGGTATGCAGAAGAGCATCTCTGAACGCACAACACGTCGAACCTTGAGGCGGTTGGGCTACAGCAGCAGAAGACCACACCGGGTGGCACTCCTGTCAGTTAAGATCAGGAAACTGAGGCTAAAATTCTCACAGGCTCACCAAAATTGGACAATAGAAGGTTGGAAAAACATTGCCTGGTCTGATGAGTCTAAATTTCTGCTGCAACATTCGGATGGTAGGGTCAGAATTTGGCGTCAACAACATGAAAGCATGGATCCATCCTGCCTTGTATCAACGGTTCAGGCTGGTGGTGGTGGTGGTGTAATGGTGTGGGGGATACTTTCTTGGCACACTTTGGGCCCATTAGTACCAATTGAGCATCATGTCAACGCCACAGCACCTGAATATTGTTGCTGACCATGTCCATCTCTTTATGACCACAGTGTACCCATCTTCTGGTGGCTTCTTCCAGCAGGATAACGCTCCATGTCATAAAGCGCGAATCATCTCAGACTGGTTTCTTGAACATGACAATGAGTTCACTGTACTCAAATGGCCTGCACAGTCACCAGATCTCAATCCAATAGAGCACCTTTGGGATGTGGTGGAACGGGAGATTCACATCATGGATGTGCAGCCGACAAATCTGCAGCAACTGCGTGATGCTATCAAGTCAATATGGACCAAAATCTCTGAGGAATGTTTCCAGTACCTTGTTGAATCTATGCCACGAAGGATTAAGGCAGTTCTGAAGGCAAAAGGGGGACCAACCCAGTACTAGCAAGGTGTACCTAATAAAGTGGCCGGTGAGTGTAGGACTTACTGGCACAAAACTGGGACATAATATACCAAAAAAAAAGACATTGATAGTGCTTATGAAACATTCATTACTATGTCTAAGTCAACTGTCCAATCAACAAATATAACGGAAAACAATTAAATACCAAATGTCCATGGATTACAAAGGGATTACAAAACAAAAGATTCAGGAAAATAAATATAAAAAGTACAAGAATGAGTTAACTTATATTAACTTATGACCAAGCAAGAAAGATTATTATAAGAAAATATTAGATGGTAACAAAAACAATATGAGAAGAATATGGAGTACACTTAATATTATTATCAGAAATGGCCCGGTGAAAACAAACTACCCTAAATATTTTATTGATAAGGACAAAGAAAATTATAATATGGATGTAGCTAACGGCGTTAATCTTTCTTTCTTTCTTTTTTTTTTGGTAAATGCCAGACCTGGCTAAAAAAAATCCCTGACACGGGGATCTGGAGAAATGAGAATATGAGAATTTACTGGAGATGAATCCCTGCTCTATGTTTCTTAAGGCAGTAGATGAAAAATAACGTTTTGGACATTGTTAAAACATCTAAAAACAAAATGTCCACTGATTTCAATGTTGTTTGTTAAAATGGTCATTGAGGGGATTTCCAAACCTTTAACACTCATCTGTAATTTAGCTTTCCAAACCAGTATTTTTCCAATCAAAATTAAAATAGCAAAAGACATACCAATATACAAAACTGGGAACAAGTATCATTTCACAAATTACAGACCTGATTCTATACTCCCTCAATTCGCCAAAATACTAGAAAAAATGTTCAACTATAGACTAGTCATATTTGTAGAAAAGCATAAACTAATCACTGAAAGCCATTATGGATTCAGAACAAACAGATCAACATCACTTGCAATAATAGAATAAATTGAAGATATCACAAACGCTATTGATAATAAACTATATGCAGCTTGGATATTTATTGATATAAAAAAGCATTTTATACGATCAACCATGATATTCTATTTAAAAAATTAGAAAGATATGGCATCAGAAGTCTTGTACTGGATTGGATAAAAAGCTATTTAAATAAAGGCGAGTCCACACCGGACCGAAAATCGGCGTCTTTGACAGAGTCGGCGTCCGTGACATGAGTCTGCTTGGTGTGGTCGCTCGAATCGGCCCACATCGGCGTTCATTTCAGCCGATTCAAATGTGTAATCCGCCGTTCGAGTCGGTCACTCTTTTACCATTCTGATTGGTGGAGGCTAGCAGCTTGACTAGCGAATCAGTGAAGCCCGGAAGTGACGAAGTAAACATACCAGATAACCAGTAGAATCGAAGAAGGTGGTCTTACATCTCGCGCAAGCGCGGAACGTATGGCGTCGGCTTTAGTTCCATAAGTGTGAACTGCCTATGTCGTTGTTCGAGTCTGCCATGTTAAGTAGCCCGACTTCACGAATCGGGCAGTCAGTGCGGTGTGGACCCGCCTTAACAGGCAACAGTTTGTGAAGCTGGGCAGCTACATTTCTACATGTTCGGACATTACTTGTGGTGTCCCCCAGGGGTCAGTGTTGGGTCCTAAATTATTCATTATGTATGTAAACGATATTTGTAATATTTCCAATGCCATGATGGTTAAATTATTATTATTATTATTATTATTATTATTATTATTATAAGCAGGGTACTATTAGTAATTAATGAATTATTAAATATGGAAGAAGGGTTATGGGGAAGGGTTGAAAGTAAATAAGTTATTCTTCTTCTCATTCCTTTCCGAGCTGTAAAAGAAAAAAATGTTAGACATTTAAATTTTGCTTTATGATTTTCATTGCTCTGCAAATATTGAGTTAGGGTTAGGGTTTTTGTTGTTGTTTTTTTATTCCTATTTTATACCTTTACTTGTTCGGAACAAATAAACAAATACAGAAATATAAAATTCAAAATGGGCAGATGGTTCTTAAATTGAGTTTTGAACGCTAGTCAACACTATTCAACATTAAATATTCAATTCAAATATCAATTTTAAGTTGCTTATAACATTTGAAATGTTGCCGTTTCAATTCAAAATGTGTCCCAAACAAAGATATTGACATTTGCATTCAATACTTGAACACAGCACACAATGTGAGAAAGGGGGTGTATAATGTTATGCGGTGATGTACCTTCTACGTTTCATCATCCTATTGGCTAGGACGCTTCCGGCTTCTTCCTTGGACAAGATTAACAAGGCGGATACAATCAACGACTACAATGAGTAGATATTTGGATTAGTTGGGCGGTAAATGTCCCTCCGTTCACAGTTTTACAGTTTGATTTAACGTGTTGTTTCGTGTTTACCGTGTAAGAATAACTAGGAACTACCGGCTGTCAACTCATTTACAGTCGAATATTTTGCCACAAGCGGATTGCAGCCATGATGGCGTCAAGCTATAACGCTAAGGAAGAGGACGGACACAACTCGGGTGCCTCGAATCACGGCGGCGCGGGGGTTGTGAAAAGTAAAAAGCCCGATAACACCGCGTTCAAACAGCAGAGACTACCAGCCTGGCAACCCATCCTGACGGCAGGCACAGTTCTGCCTGCTTTCTTCGTTATTGGTCTCATCTTCATCCCCATAGGCATCGGCCTGTATGTCACTTCAAACAACATCAAAGAGTTCGAGGTACAGTAACAGTCACGCCTGGCTCTCTTTAAACTAGCTAAGGCTAACTTTATAGACAAACTGACTAGGTTCACCTAGGTTCTTCTGCACGGTTAATTTCTACCAGGGTTGCCATTTATAGTAAGTAAGAGGCGACAGCAAGCCTTGCCATTTAACGTTAGTAAAGCCTATTGACCAAATACGCAACTTCCCATTTCTGAATACTGTTAGCCTTTGACATATTGAAATTACCGTATATACTCACTTAGTTTAGCTAGACACAAAACTAGCTAAAACGGATGCCTTCTTAATACAGAAGCACTGCAATCAATAGCAGATAGTTAAACATGTGGTAGGTCAACTTTATTGTTATTAGGAGGCTGCAATTACTGACGCTGTTGAGTTGTATTGCATTATAATAAGTATTTAAGGAGGATTATGTAAGATTTATCTCCTCTGATTTGTATCAAAATGTGAGAAAAACCTCTTAGTATAACACCCAATTTATGTCAATGAGGCTAGACAACATTACAGAAATCTCCTTTTGTGTCAATATGGTAATAAACATTAGAAACAATTAAAAAAAACTACAGCCTCCGAAATGACCTATAATATGAATTTTAAAAAAACTGTTTCAACAACTTCAGAAGTGGAATTTATTGCAGTGGTACTACACTGAATTAGTTGTATACTTGTACTGAATATACATTCTATATGGCTATGGTATGAAACATTGTTCATCTATTTTAGCTGCTTGATATGTTCAATTCTTCTATATTTGAACTAATCAGCTCCTCATTTTCAGATCGATTACACTGGGGCAGACATTAACAATCCATGCTACAACTGTGCCAAGAATTTCAGCTGGAACAGCACAACACCATGTAGCTGCTCTGTGCACTTCACATTGGAGCAGCCATTTGAGGTAAGCACCAGCTTTCAGTATGCAGACCTGATGAATAATACATGACTTAAGATCTATTTTAAGTCCAAAGAAAGGCACACTCAAGGTTTGTTTGGAGCCATCATTATCATTGATTATTCTAGTCCGTAAATATGCAGTATTGCAACTTCCAGTATTATAGAGATTCCTAATAAAAGCTCTCAGCCAGTTGCTTTTTCATCTCAACAGTTTCCAGATAAGACAAACCAGTGTCACTAAGTACAGTTTAGATTTTAGTTTATATTTTATCAGAATTACAATTGTTAGGTGCAACTAAATCAAACTGGGGTAATATAACATCTGTCTTATCGGAGAACATAAAGGAACCGATACATGTGAACGTTTCGTTAAAATAAGCTTAATCAAATTCATTTCTGTGTATTCTGAACTGATGATCCAAAGAATCACTCAAGTGCCACCTTTCTGTCTATAACACAATTTCTCCTCCTCCGCAGAGCAATGTCTTCATGTACTACGGCTTATCCAACTTCTATCAGAACCACAGACGCTATGTGAAGTCCAGAGATGACAGCCAACTGAATGGTGATCGGTCTGCTTTAATGGTATAATCTTGGAAATATTGTACCATTTATAATTAAAAAAACAAAACACCTTTTATATCAGTTTAACACTGGTTGCTTATTGCAGAACCCCAGCAAGGAATGCGAACCGTACCGTACAAGTGAAGGACAGCCCATTGCTCCATGTGGGGCCATAGCTAACAGCCTTTTCAATGGTAAGTTAGAGAAGATGAAAAACTGTTTTTTTCCCTCAGCATTGTATGGATCAGTGCTACATATTTTTCCAACTGAAGTTTTCTTATCTTACCACTGAAACCCTTTCTAAAATCTCTGATATCAATTTGCAATTTAGCCTATTAGGTGCACCTACTTAATGGAACAGTATGTAATGTTTTTTTTTTTTAGACACTCTGGAGCTTTATCATTTGGATTCCAATGGGACCAGAAATACAATTCCTCTGGTAAAGAAGGGAATTGCGTGGTGGACAGACAAGCATGTGAAATTCAGGAACCCTGGTGGAAACACCAATGTTACTGTAGCTTTCCAAGGTAATTTTAAAAAAACTAAGCACAGGATACTTTTGGCTTATAACACTGAAGTTGCACTGACTAGGTTGGTTTGTTTTGTTCTTTCCCAGGCACATCGAAGCCAGTGAACTGGAGGAAGCCAGTTTTTGAGTTGGACCCATCAGATCCTGAGAACAATGGCTTTATCAATGAGGACTTCATTGTGTGGATGCGCACTGCTGCGTTGCCCACCTTTCGCAAGCTCTATCGCATCATCCAGAAGAAGTCGAGCACGACCCCCACGCTCCCCAGTGGCAAATACGTCTTGGAAATCACTTACAGTATCCTTTGAATTATAGCCAGAAACTCTACTGCACAATCAAAACTAGAGCTAGTCTGTTGGTTAGTGTTTCTTTACTTATGCAAATCTTCACAAGGTAAGATTATGTAGAAACACACAAATCATTTTTGAAGAAACTGCTTTACTGAGCTATCTGAACTATGCTGAGTACTAAAAGCCAAAACAGGTAATTTGTTCGAGATTAGAGGAGGATCTGGGTTTAATTCTGCAAAGTTATTCAGGTATCTCAGTGAACTAACTTCTGGAAAGAGACCTCTGGTGTAGTCATGTGCAGACACATCGCGCAATTTCCTAAAAGCAAGTACACACAACATATTATACTAAAAGTAGTATAACTCTACAGAGCTAAAATGAGAAGTAAAGAGCAAAGCAAAGATAATACATAACGGGTGATGGGGTGATTAAATTCAGCAAGGAGACCTCTGGAAATAGTGGATGTTTTATGCAGAAATTATTACTTATTTGATGGCCATTGTGAGAATTGAGGTTTGAGCAGTACAGCTACAAAATCAACAGTGCAGTGCCAACCCCAGTTCTGCCTCCTGTCCTTCCTGTGAAAGCATAAAAGCCTAAGTTATCTTGAGGAAGCTGGCACGGCGTTTGTGTTCGGCCCTGAAAGACACGCTCGTGTCTTGTTTGTGAAGTTGCCTAGCTTGGAGAAGCAGATTAAATGTGGATCTATTCATAAAATGACATGTATTAATCTTAAACTGAGTGAATCAGGTATATAGACAATGCCCTAGCAATTATGATAATAGGGTTGTAAATAAATGATCTGTGAAAGCTGTGCTTTTAAAAACCATGCCAAAAGCTCGGAGCATTTTTCTTTTAACCATGCAATTATCAGATTACCCTGTGCTCAGCTTTGATGGTCGCAAGAGGATGATCCTGAGCACCATCTCTTGGATGGGAGGGAAGAACCCTTTCCTTGGCATTGCCTACCTCACTGTAGGCTCCATCTGCTTCTTCCTGGGTGTGGTTCTGCTCATCATCCACCATAAATATGACACCCGCAACAACAGTGCAGATATTCCAAACTAAACTGTTCTTGCATCACATTTTCCTGTCTATGCATGCATGGGTGACCCGAAAGGGTCCGATCTGGACTGCTTGTTGACTTTAGCGTGAATACACTGGTCTCTGTAATTGTTGTGTGTTTGTGTAAAGACAGCATTGTCTTCACTTGTCTGATCAAAAGCTATGGTTTTGTGTAGGACAACGAAGGCAAAAGAAAGATGCTACAGTCTGTGTCTGTGTGCATATAGCTTCAGCTGCTGAGAATGTCCTGTCTGTCTGACTTTTCTGTCTTCAAAAACATATTTATCTTCTATTTATCTATACATTATCAAAGTATCTGTTTTATTTTAGCAATGCTTTGCGAAAGGCTTAATTACTGAAGGATGTATGTATTTTAATGCAAGTTTTTGTCCATATTGTATACTGTAATATGTCCTGCTGATGAATGTACCATTATATTTCATTGACATACCTCTGTGGTTTCATGAGATTATCTTATATAGGATGAGAGAATATAGGATGGGAAAATTATTGCTTGTATGCGGTCGATTATGTTAAACAAGCGCTGATATTTAACAAGAAGTATTTTATCCTTGGAGAATCATAGAATACTCATGACAAGAAGTATCGCAAGTGTGGTCGTTTACCCTCTGCTGTGACTGGTTGTATAAAGACTGAGCCAGTCATAAAGGTGTCTCTTTAAAATTACAATATGATGCTTATTAATGGTAGGAACATTATACTATACCACTATATCCAGTAGTCATAATTATAAGATTCTGAGCAGCATTTTAGCTTGATCAGAGCACAAAAATATTTTTTTCAGTTTGGCCTGAGTCTCAGATTATCTTGCGTTCTTCAACATTGTCCAAATTATATGCACTTTAAAGTGTCACATTTGTTAGTTTTCCCCATGATTTCACTTCATCCTTTGTTATTATATTGTTTTCTTGATTTATTGACTAAATTGAGTAAAAACGTTTTTATAAGGTTTGTAGGGTCCAATTAAACAACTTGTTGAATGTATTGGTGTAATCTGTAATTTTATTGTAGACCATAATTTTTGACTTTATCACTACAAATACTTGTCTTTTAAAAAAATGTATGATCATGCATTATTATAATTGTCAAATAGCACCACACATCTCACCTGACCGGATGTAATATGCCCACAAAGGGAGACCATCAGTGTCCGTCCTGACACCACAGACTATGGTAAGACCGACGTTTTACCTTTTATGTTAACCATAAACCACTTTTTTCAAAGTGCTAACATTGGGTTATTGTGGTGTATGCTTAATTAAAAAGTAAACGTTTAATGAAGAGTAACGGACCTAAGCTAGCTTAACTTTTCCTTACCAGCTACCAGTTAAGAGCAAAATCACAATATGTTTTTTTTTTATATGCTATATATTACTCGTTTGTGTTCGTATAACTTGAATACAGCATTAAAGCTCAGGTTGAAGTTACCTACGCACGAAGCTAACGACGTATATAATGTTACTCGACAGTGGCGACCTTCAGAAGATGTATTAATTTGCTCCTTTCAACTCCACAAAAATCACTTATGTGAACCTCAGAAACCCTCCAACCCTCACTGGACCTATAACGTTGGCTGTGACGTTGGTAGACGCCATTTTCATACATACAAGGTAAAGTTAGCCAAGGAACATTCTAAATAAATGTAAGTAGATGAGCAATATGCGGATAAGCAATCTCGGAGCCCATCGGCTCACGGTCTGAAGAACGATAAACTATGTCTATGGAAAATGTGTTTTAAATTAGAAATGGGAAACACAATTTACCATCCACCCATCTCCACGTGTTTTACTGTAACAGGCAATTTACGACCTGTCGCCGATCCAAAAATTGTCATCAAATAATTTTGGACACCATGCTTTGACGGTAGGTTGCATTCAGTGTTCCTACCAGTGTGTTTCACTAAATAACAAATCAACAGTGAACGCAGTGAATTGAACTGTGTTTCTACACATTGGCTTGCATTTATTCCTTACATAAATGCAATACGGTGACCAGCAGATGTCGCAACTGGTCGACTGTTAAAGACTTTTTGAAACCATTAACTGTTTTAAAATCACAACTAGTTGAAGTCAGTTTGATGAACTCATATCAACTTGCTAACTTAGTATTGATTCATTACATTTTGTGCCATTTCACATATTGTTTCAGTGTTAGTTCCAACCATCCATCTTCTACCGCTTATCCTGTATTCAAAGCCGATCCCAGCTGTCTCAGTGTTAGTTGTTTACATAATTATCTACTGTTTGTCATGCATAGATTATTACATGGATTAAACGGTTGCACCTCCAGGGACCATTACCAGCAGGGCCAGCTCTGTGAAGGAAAAACAAGAATGTTTTCAGGTAGAATTAATCCGTTTGAGAACAAGGATGACATCTGTAAACATATGATCCCCTTAATATCTCGTTTGATCTTTAACAGTGTTTCAGAAGTTGTTGGCACGTGAACCCTTTAGACAACAGCAGTTTAGTTTTATGAATAATTCATTCTGTCTTAAGTCATAAGTCATTCTCTCTGACATTTTGAATGACATACCTGAACAAAGGTAATATGAGATATGTGAATTAAAATTGTTATGTGCTGATGTATGAAGCACTATTGCTTGTTTTGTGTAAGGTGAAATCACAATCTGAATGTGACTTGCACTTGGCCAATTTCGGTGTGTAGGCACCTTGAATTATAATGAATAAAGTAATTGTGTGCCTGTTTGGCTTGTGATTTGTAAACTTTATCAGTGTCAAAAGTCAGGCAAACAATAACAATAATAATATAATATTTTTATACTGATCATGTTAGTTACAACTTTATTCCCAGGTCCCGGAGACAGAATTTAATTAAATCCTGTTTGCAGCCTGACAGATAAGTATCTGTTGGTTCACCCCCTACAATGTTTAAAATGATCTTTGCCTGGGGCTGGAGTTGTAATAATTATACTTGCAAGATGCCAATTGAAAATCCATTGCAAAGTTAACATACAAATGTAGGCTTTACTGATCCATGCAAAGCACTACAAAGGACTGTAGCAAAACCTAAATAGGCCTATCCGTGCTTCTAAATACCTGAGCAAACACAGTTCCATTGCATAGTACACTGTACACCACCACTTCATTGCTTTGGTTAAACAGAGATAAGGTCTTGTCAAAATTGTCATACCATATAAACAGACACATGAAGTTGATAGTCCTTAATTTGAAGTAGAGATGCATCTTTTAAATAACCATATGCCTTCATTCTTTGTTCTTTGAATAGGAGGATACATCTGAAGGGCGGGTCCAAGGATTCGACTACAGAGCCACAATGACTCTCACTGTCAGCATTTGTCTTAGATTTGATGAGTCAGTCTCACTCCACATGCCTCAGTCTGTCTTTTGTATAAAAACACATTTGATGCCAGAGACCCACCCCAAATGTTATTACTCTTGTCTTTGAAAGTCAAATTACTGTAATTTCATGATGCATCATGAGGGGTCATTTGAAGTCAAGATAATTAGCCTGTGTTATATCTCTCCGTCACATCTCTCATACTTCTCTGGTCTCTTCCAGGAAGTAGGTTGTGTATGAGCTGTTTCGTGCTTCAATGCCCAATAAGCCACACCACGGTGAAACTGGATTAGACTTATTTATCTTATTGTATCTGATGTTACAATCATGTATGCAATGCATCAACTCTGTGTCCCTCAGATTTGTAATCTTGGAATCCAGGCAGTGATATATATATATATATATTAATTATATTACTGTAAACATAATGAGCTGAAATAATAAAGCATATAGGCCTACATCTTGTGAGCTTGTGTCACTTTTTGAAACTTGGTACCTGCTGTAGATGTCTTGTGGACTTTGCTACCAGATTCAAATTGAACTTGAATCATTAAGAAAATCAAGACCATTTTCTTAATTTCCATCTTGAATTTTGGATGAGCAGGAGACTGCAGTGTGTTTGTAACTGTTGTATATTTGATCAGAATGGATTGGTTTCCCTTCACCAATCCAAACGTGTATCTAGAGTAGTTCTTTGTTTTGAGCACTAGAGGGCACCATTAACCAATCTGTCAGACGCGCTCTCATTGTTGCAGTGAAAAGCCAAGTAAGCTCTTTCTGAAATACTTCAGTTCAGTTGCTATTGATTGCCCACAGTATTAACAAACTCATGAAACATATTGACAACATTATTACGCTAGTATTGTTTTCTTCTTTAAACATTTTGAACACACTGTGAGAAATAAACACTTAATGATACCAATAGCCGATGGGTTAATTTGTACAAAGCGAAGAATTCTACTTTTATTTCCGTCGACATCTTATTAAAATGAAACTGACGAGGTTGCCTGTTGCGCGTATAATACACTTCTTCCCCTCCGTCTTGTATGGGCAGCTGTTACCCTGCTGTGAAGTCACGTTGGCATTGGAAACTCATTAAATCACCAGGCTTAAAGAATGCAGGGGAAAAAAGGGGTAATTTCCAGTTTCTAAACAGTGGATCGGTCTTTGCGGGGGACATACACATTAAGTGACAGGCAGATGTTTTGTAAGATGCCCATATGACGGTAAAGTGAGAGTTGGGAACTGCCCCCCCTATTAAGTAGCCGATGGTGGAAAGATTCTTCCCACTTGGAAAGAGGCTTTCCTCCTTGGACATCTGCTGGCGGAGCTTCAGTAGCCAGAGAAAGGGGTCCAGCCGCAGCTCCTGAAATTTGTACTTTCCAGAGGGGGAAGCTTCAAGCAGGCTGCTCTGCAATTTGGTCGCTCCATTTTTTTTGGAGGATTGAATAGGTGAGTTGACCAACTTTTATTTATTATTGCTGAAATGTTATTTCCCCACTTTTAAATAACACAAATAACTAATTTATATTTGAGAAGATCAGCAAGATCATTTTAGTCGTCGTTTTATACTTTTTTTTTGTTCACTGTAGACGTCAGATGCTTTCTTTCTTTTCTTTTCTTTTTTAAAAAAAAAAGCATCCGCGCAATTAAGCTATACAACTTTAAAATATGTTTAAAAATGTTTTAAGATGAGTTGCCGTTTTGAAGATTTTACACTAAAAAGCCATTGGTTTGAAAATGATAGTAAAACAGTTATGTAACATATCCACGCAGTGTTTCAGTGGTAGCCTATTCTAAGGGAGATATATATTGTGCTTTATGGATAATTTCAATTAGATGAGCCCCAATTGTGTCAGAGGGGCCAAGAGTGTAATTTCGGCCGCAGTAGCTGCAGTTTTCGTGTTCGTGCACCAGGCGGAGCGCACAGCCTTTGGTAAAGATTACCAATAAATTCGAGAAAATAATTCCGACTATTTATCAGTAGTAAAATAGTAACCCCATGGCATGAGATTAAGCCATTTCAATATCTTCTTTAATGCCCTTACAGTGCGAGACGTGTCCATGTAAAAAAATAAATAAATAAATAATACGATTTGTATGACTTAAATTTGAATGCCACTATAACCTATGATATGGTGAGTTTTTATGAGCTTTTGGTCAGCCACACACCAACCATGGTCGGGCTCAAGTGAGTGAGAACCACAGGTAAGACACTTCATATAGTGAGCTGCATAGCAACCTTAAATGACCAGGACAGCTACAACGCAATTAATTTTAAGAATATGCTTATGAAAATAATTTAAAAAAGTGTTTATGTTTTTAACAAATACCTTAGTAAGTACCCACCTCAGGGTGTGGGATTCAATTGGAAGCAGCAAGGTGTGGCTCTTGTGTAACGGAGTCTAGATGAATCTTGTCATAATGAAGAGTAATTATTAAATCATAACAGCTATCGATATCATCAGGAGAAGTAAAAAAAATAAATCAGGAGAGCATTTGGGTCCACTGTTCAAGTTGCATTTATATTATGTAGTAATAGTTTTTCAACTCAAGCTAAATCTGATCTAGTAGTAAATTGAAAATAAATGCGTCCCATGTGGTGCCTATTCACACCACACTGACAATGCAAGCTGTGTCATATAGACCTGCTGCTTAAACCCATTGTTCTCTTTATCCTCAGACTCCTTGATGATCTGCTGACCCTTTAGGGCCAAACATGAAAATAGGGCTGTCACTGGCTGCGGCTGCCTTCCTGGCAGCCCTGCTGACCTCCATTGATGCTCAAGGTAAATTAAACAATTTGGCCTCAGGCTACTCACATATACAGCATTCCACTCTGTCTCTTTATCTCCTTCTTCTCTACTTTCATCTATACATCTCCGCTGGTTCTCTATGTTACAGGGATATGTCTTTTACGTTAATGTCAGCGAGTCATCAGATGGACACTGAACTCTTTGTATCGATAAACTGAATAAAGTTATTCTTGTTTCATGTGGATGCTATTTGACAATGTGACTTTTGATCGACTGACTGATTCCATAATGATTTTCATGCTTTTATCCCTCATTTGTAGTGTGTGTTATCCGATTTATCTATTACGATTCATTACAAGCTGTGATGTTAAACTTTAATCCTTATCTTATTTACTTGTAATTTAGATTATTTAAACCAATACTTCGGGGCAGATTCATTTCCGATTTCTAATTGAAAACCTTAAACAACAGGGCACAGAGTTGAATGAAAGTAATGTCATGGCTACATTTTCCCCCGTAAATGTTTTCACCGGGCGGTTTCACTTTAATGATGGCAAGCCTCTGCACTTTTTCCAAAGCAAAATTTGGAATGTTGCCAATTCTTTTGTAATTAGGCGTTGAAAAACGATATCCCATTTTTTAATGTTGTTATAATTATGCTGAGGTTGTAGTAGGTAGAACTTGTAAACCTGTTTATATGTCTGTGTAGTGGTTTGAGGGTGGCTGTAATAGCAAGTAAATACAGTTTTAAGTCATTAAATTACTATTGCAACATCATAATAGTACAATAATGGAAGTAGTGTAAAATAATTTAGAACATATCATGTTCAACATTAAAAACATGTTTAAGGAGTGTAGAAAGTCAATAAATTAAGATATCCAGGTGAAAAGCAAATGTTTTAAAACTGTGCCATACTTTTTACTTTCCATGTCTGATATTGTGCTCATATATTAGTGTTTTAGTAGGTATTAAATGTGTTGTGCTATACGTGTCACAAGAGCCAACATGTCATAGCCTGTTAACAATCTGTCAGCAGCTTTGACAGAAAATGACTCCAAGTAATTTCATATGCAAACATTTCAATCTAGCCAAATGGCAAATATGGAAATATGGTATGGAAACCCTCAGATTTTTCCTCTTGAAAGCTCCCTGGCGGCGTGAGAGGAGTCTAACGTCTACTCTCACATATCTCTGCCAATGGAATGGAAAGATGAAATACGAGAATAGCAAATTAATCCTCAGACAGCACAAAGACAAAGAGCCTTTCTAGGCTTTCTTTGCGGGCATTCGCAAAAAACGCTGAGTTGCAATACATATGGAAAGTTAATATGCAGTAATGTTTAATGTCAGCACATGTTGTGGAATTACTTTGGCATCTGTCCTGCCTCTTAGGGAGAGTCGGTGTTCTTTCCTCCTCTTCTTGGTCTCTCCTTCTGGCAGTAGCTCAGGCCAGGATAGCTGGCTGGCTGGTGACTGAGGTTACTAACCGAACAGTAGCCAGACTCGGGCCCTCGGGAGCCCGAGGTGTCCTTTTATTAGGAATTGATGGGACATCTGTATTACAAGAGCAACCACAACGTCCAAACAACACACCAGAGATTGTAGAACAAAATTGAAATGACGTACTTGTACTATCTTGCCATGAACAAACGTGGGCGTGGCAGATTGCTCATGCAACTAAACCCCTGCCTAAAACAATTTTAACTGAAATTTTCAAACCAACATCCACCGCTACTTGCTATCCACCTCACTCCTACACACACACACACACACACACACACACACACATTTCCCTTCCCCTTACCATTTGGCGGTGGAGATGAGTACTCACGGAGAAATCAGGTGGAACGTGGCCTATCGGGGCTCCTTGAGTTGATCAGGTTGGTCAGGTTGGTGATCCTCCAATCCCAGTTTTTAATTATTTGGTGGGCTCCTGTTTGTCATGTGCCTGTGCATTCAGTGTGTCCCAAGCTATGGCTTCCTCCTCAAAGTGTATTTTACAATGATATTCTTGCCTCCCACGGCACTCATATTCTTATTTACAGCTAGCATGAACCCGTATAGCGTAATGCATGCTCACTTACCTGACATCACCATCATCATGGAATGCTTCCACTGTGGATGAATTAGGGCCTAGCACCCCAAATCAGTGCAGATTTAAGTCATGCAAATCTCATTAACCTCTCGAAATTTTCTCACTAAATTAATCCATCATGTCTTCTCTACTCTACTCTTATTTTGTCATTGAACACCTATTTGCTGTGTAATAACATCATTTTTTGGTTGTAATTGCATGAAGCAAGACTTAAGTTTATTGAATATAGAGCCAAAGACACATTTGAAACTAACTGTAACTTGGTTAACAAAAAGGGCATTTTGCACTTCATCTCTAACTTTTACGCATGTAAATGACACTCATAAATTAACATTAGACTAGAAGCTGTAAAAATGAATATCATTATAAAATATGTTTGTCATCTCTGTCTGTGTGGTCCCAACTGTACATGGAAACTACCGTCCAGTCAGTCAAAGTTGTTGAGCCAAACAACTTTCTCATGTACATGATGCATGATGCTGTGATCAAGTCAGCTCGACGTAAAGGCGCGTGGCCTTGTCACACTGTGTATGTTTTTATGTTTGTATTGATGTGCACACTTTCTCTACTATAGTACATCTACAGTACAGAGTAATTTTGTTCTCATGAAAAAGTACACAAGACTCTCCAGTGACGAATTGTGTATTCTTTTTAAAAGGTTTGCAATGGATGTGTGCCACTCGTGTTAAAGAGTTTAACCAAATAAACTACAAACCACTTTTCATCCTTGAAATATGTTTATATACATTGTATATATAACATATGGTGTTGAATTTTCTCAAGAGTTTTTTTTTACTTTCAACAACTATATGGCAACCCTGATTCCATTGTATAATCAGTAACCGTGGTATTTTTGTAACTCTGAAATCAACTCCATTGTAGGAGCAGTTTAGTGTGTTTATTGGGGCATGCGTTATAATGACTGCACTCAGCATGTGTTGGATGGTTCACTCAGTGTTTGCACTTTGGTAGAGTTTGCGTGGAGTCGTGCACATGTTGCGTATGCCAGTGCTTGGGTTGCTCGCCATCTTGGTTGAGCAACTCAAACAAATGTCATTTTACTCCAAAATGGCTTCTTACACTTTTTTTCAATGTTGTCACGTGTCCTTTACTCGTCCCCCTCACAAATGGACATCAGTTCTATGTGTCTGTCCCCAACAACGAACAAGTTTGCTTCAGTCATGAAGAGTTTGTCGTTGGGATCAATGTGAATGCTTGATTTGAAAATGTCTCACTTTGATTGGATCACAAATATAATCAGATTTATACATGTGTGTGTATGTGCTGTGATTTAACAGTATTTCACCTCTTATTTGCAGTGGAACCACCATCGGACTTGAACTTTAAAATTATGAATGAGAACACAGTGGAAATGTCGTGGAAAAGACCCTCGTCAAGTATAGAGGGCTTTAGACTACAAGTTGTTTCAGATGCAGGTGCGTATGCAAGACAGTGTGTTGGTGATCTGAACCCAACTGTGTATGCACACCCAGTTTAGATACCAGACAGAGGATTTACTGTTAAACTTCCTTCTTCTAGATGAACCCGTCAGAGATTTTACCCTTGATGCATATGCCACTATGACCTCAATCACTGACCTGACCCCTGACTTGGACTACTCTGTGTCCATAAACTCCTATTATGGGTCAGAGGAGAGCATTCCCATCTTTGGACAACTGACCAGTAAGTACATTTTCCACTGCGATTGTATTTGATTTTTTTGGAAAGATACTTTACTTAAAATGTCCAATTGAAAAATGGAAGTGTACAATTACTTTTGCACAAGCACTTTGATTAATGTAATGATACAATAATGCTAGTGTGTACACACAAAAGCAACACTTATATCTAAAAATGTCTCTGTAGATACTGTCAACCAGTCCACTTATTAGATGTATATTAACTAAAATCAGTTCATCCAGACAAACCCGCCAACATAGGGACACTGGCTGCTAGTGATATGCTGGAGAATGTAATATCTTCATTTATTCCATGTAGCATTTTCACCTAGCCACATGAGACGTAGGAAAGTCGTCTTACGGCGAGATCACGTATGTTTAGTGATACTTAAATTGCTCACTGTTTATAAGACAGCATAATATATGTTTGTGTGACTGGGGTCTTACCTGTTTACCAACCTTTACGATGTGTTGAATATCTTACCTCTTTGTGCTGTTCAAAAAAACACACTGTGAGGCAGGCAATGTGCAGTACTAACTCACCAAGTGTTTCCTGTGTTTCAGTCCAGTCCAGTAACAGCAGCGGACGAGTCAGGAAGCCACAGTCAGATGCAATCAGTGAGTATGTTTACTGTTGTGTCAACCGGAATCTGACCAAGACCTGTCGTCCATGTGGCAGGGACCATATTTTCTTTTCCCCTTCATGACTGTCATCCAAATATTTTTTTCCCATGGAATAATTTGGTCAGGCGCACATTTTACCTTCTGTTAGGGTTGTCACTGGGTAAGCAGAGAGGGATTGGGAGGGCACACATTGGTTCCGATAATTGAAACCAGTCAGCACATCAAGAAAAAAAGGGAAAGGAGGGCCTGAAGGTGGGAGACACGTGTTCTTTTGCGTCATTGAAATGGGGGGGGGGGGGGGGGGGGGGGGGGGGGGGGATTGCCACCTGGAGGCAAGTGCATATTAAAAACTAAAATGGTAAAAGATGTGGCAGTTCTTAAAATGATGTCCAACTGTCTTCTGCTCATCTTGTGAGACCAATCTGTGCGTGCACTTCCATCCGGTTGATTCTTCTGGAAACTATACAGACACTTCCAGATTCTCCTACACTCCTATTCATAGTTAAGCATTCAGAAACCCACATTGTGTGATTAAATGCTTTGGTGCCATCACTTTCGACACAAGGGAATTTGGAGGGGGAATTATGTATTTAGTCAATGAGACATGAGAAATGAGGATTAAAGTTCATCCATGTAAGCCCTGCCAATTATTTAATTTTATAGTCATCTTAAATGTTCCAAAAAATTTCATGATTTAAAGCCCAGTTGGATTTGAAAGTATAAAAGTGATCGTTGCTGATGGAACCACTGCTAAATGTTAAGTCCATAAAGTCCCATTTTTGCCTCTTTCTGCTGAAATGACTATACCAGCCCACTATTTGGCAGTGGCTGATATTTCCTTTGATGTGAGAATGCACATCTCTGAGCCATCCAACTAACTGTCAAGGATTTTATTTTACTTAAACAGACAGAAACGGGCCAGTGTAAAAGATATTGTTCCAAGAACATACCTTCGCCATACCTTAATTGGCACATATCTGGCTTAGAAATTGGTTTAATTGGAGACAAAAAGGATGCACCTTTTCTAACGAAATCCTTAAACAGTCGTAAAACACATTTTCCTAATCTGGCACAGTGAAAACCTGCTATATTATTTAATAATGGTCCTACTCCTGACTCTCTTATTCCTCTCCCCAGAGTGTTCGGTCAGTGCAATAGCAGATTTGGTTTTTCTGGTGGACGGCTCTTGGAGTGTTGGCAGAGAAAACTTTAAGCACATCCGTAGTTTCATCAGCGCCATGGCGGGGGCCTTTGACATTGGCGAGGACAAGACCCGAGTGGCTGTGGTTCAGTACAGTACAGACACCCGCACAGAGTTCCCTCTGACCCGGTACAATAGAAGGGGAGACCTGCTCCAAGCCATCAACTCTCTTCCATACAAAGGGGGAAACACTATGACAGGTGAGTTGTTTATGACAGAAGGAGGTACAGAAATATAAAGGTGTTCATTTGTAGATTTGTACTCTGCTGTAATTGAGATAATTCATGCATGCACGTTTCTGTCTTAAGGTGACGCGATAGATTACCTGCTGCAAAACATCTTTACCGAGGCAGCTGGATCCAGGAAAGGTTTTCCTAAAGTAGCCATGATCATCACTGATGGAAAGTCCCAGGACCCAGTGGAGGAGTATGCTAAAAGGCTTAGGAACATTGGAGTGGAAATATTTGTCCTAGGTATGGTTTATTATTCAATGTTTTGTTGAATAGTGCTCTCCCATGTGAAAGTCTGCCTGTTCTTGGAAACTATTCGATTTTCCATTGATTGTTCATGTCCATATTTGACCTTTTAAAAGTCAAGTGGTGTTGTTGCTAACATACGTCATACTCTAAAAAACAGTTTAGCACATCTGTAACACAGCCACTGGGTGAAGAACACATGAGGTGATGTTGTTCACATTCTCTCCCTCAGGTATCAAAGGAGCAGATGAGGATGAGCTAAGAGAAATTGCCTCCACACCTTACAACAAACATGTCTACAATGTTCCCAACTTTGACTTGATCCAAGAGGTACAGAAACAGATTATCACAGAGGTGTGCTCCGGTGTAGACGAGCAGCTCGGCTCTCTGGTCAGCGGGGAAGAAAGTAAGTTAAACGATCTTCATCAAATGTAACATTATATTGGGGTTTAACATAAAGACTGTCACTGTTGCACACAGTCCAACATTTGAATGCTGAATGAATTTTGAAAGCTCATGTTATACTTACTTATCCTGCATTTCCCCCCCAGTGGTGGAGCCAGCCTATAACCTGCAGGTCACAGAAATCGCATCTAAGTCAATGAGGGTGACATGGGATGCCTCCCTGGGTGATATCACAGGCTACAAGCTCACCCTCAACCCCATGCTCCCTGGAATGAAACGCCAAGAGCTGTACATTGGAGCCACCCAGACTTCCATCAATGTCCGTGACCTTTCCCCTGAAACTGAGTACGAGATCAGCCTGTATGCCCTCAAAGGTCTGACTCCCAGTGAAGCCATCATGGCAATGGAGAAGACCCAGCCTGTCAGGGTGTCAACAGGTAGGATGATTTGTTGTGCGTGTCATCTTTCCTTAGCTATGCTTCGATAAACTCAAAGTCCCTCACTCGATGGTGTTGTTCATCATGGAAGCCATACAAAGCCTTTTTATGACCCATCATGTTTTGTGTTTTGGCAGAGTGCTCTCTAGGAGTGGATGTGCAGGCTGATGTGGTCCTTCTGGTTGACGGTTCATACAGTATTGGATTACAAAACTTTGCCAAAGTCCGTGCCTTCTTGGAGGTCCTGGTCACTTCTTTTGACATTGGACCCAACAAGGTTCAGATTAGCTTGGTCCAGTACAGTCGCGATCCACACACTGAGTTTGCCCTCAACACCCACCACGACATTAATGCTGTTGTCAAAGCTGTACGCACCTTCCCCTACCGCGGAGGCTCCACTAACACTGGCAGGGCTATGAGCTATGTCAAGGACAAGATCTTTATCAATGCCCGTGGAGCGAGACAGAATGTCCCCCGCGTTATGGTCCTGATCACAGATGGAAAGTCATCAGATTCCTTTAAAGATGCGGCAACTGGCCTGAGGAATACTGATGTGGAGATCTTTGCTGTTGGTGTGAAGGATGCAGTGAGGTCTGAGCTGGAGGCCATTGCTAATCAACCATCAGACACTCATGTCTATGAGGTGGAGGACTTTGATGCCTTCCAGAGGATCTCCAAGGAGCTGACCCAGTCTATCTGTTTGAGGATTGAACAGGAGCTGCTCAACATCAAAAAGAGAAGTAAGTTGGAGGATAGAATATATACCCAATAACTGTGTTTGAGTGTAGCCAAGTAATATGCCCATAACTCCTTGGCATCAGTTTTACTATCTATTAAACGTTTGCTATGATAGGTCCTTCATGTTGGTCCATACTGTTGTGATTAGACACTGTACCTTCTGATTGATAGTTAGTTTGCCAGGTTTTCAGGAGTAAGTTGATGGTATGATTGTGGCCTGTAAAATTAATTTTAATGATGGGCATTCATAACTATTAACTATTTATTTTCAGGTTTGCTTCCACCCAGAGACTTGGCATTTTCTGAGATTACCTCCAGAAGCTTCCGTACCACATGGGTGGCTCCTACTAGCAATGTCATGGGTTATCTAGTGCGTTTCCGCAAGGCTGAAGATGTCACTGGAGACTACATTTCCATGGCGGTGCCTGGTGATACCATAACAACCATTCTGCCCCACCTATTCCCCCTCACGACCTATGAAGTCAACGTTTTTGCTCAGTATGACAAAGGAGACAGTTTCCCTTTGACTGGTGAAGAGACCACTTTAGAAGGTAAGGGCGATTTACTCGGACCTTAAACAATAGTCTTCAAAATTATAATATTTAGGATCTAAAGTATTCTCTCCTTTTCAGAGCAAGGGACTGTACGAAACCTACGAGTTACAGAGGAGACTACCAACAGCTTCCGTGTATCATGGCAAGCTGCTCCAGGTCAAGTGATCAGGTATCGCCTGTCCTATTTCCCGCTGAGTGGCGCTGGGGAAACACTGGAGGCCCAAACCACTGGATCAGAGACGAATATAGTTCTCCACGAGCTCTTCCCCATTACCACCTACCGTGTGTCTGTGTCTGCTGAGTATTCTACAGGCATGGGGGACGAGATGCAAGTAGATGGAACCACCAAGGAAGGTATTTTTGGCAAAAATGAAACTTGGGTTTCTGCAATTGTTATGAATTACTCTCTAATACATTTTTGTTTGCTTTCAGTTCGTGGCTCTCCTCGTGTCCTACGCGTCTTTAATGAGACAACATCTACAATGAGACTGGCATGGCAGCCTGCTACAGGAAATGTCCTTCAGTACCGCATTGCCTTCAAACCTGCCGAGGGTGGTGACAAGAAGGAGATATCTGTTAAAGGAGATACTACCCAGGCTTTGCTGAAGAACCTCCAACCAGCCACTGAATATGAACTGTTTGTTAGTGCTCGCTACTCTTCTGGTTTGGGTGATCCTCTTCTGGGCACAGGAACCACCTTAGAAGGTAAGGGAGACTGTTAAGTTAATAATGTCTAATTTGAAACCTTTGAAGTACGGTTATTTCTGCAGCCAATGTGTGACAGAAATATGAAACATGCTTTGTGGATGTGCACTCAGCAAGTGGGTACTGCTGAGTGGACACATTCATTATTGTGTTCAGCATCTTTTCTAGGTGGAAGGACATTTTCAGATTTACACATGCATATTCACTGTATTTAATTATTGTTTGTATTTAATAACATTTCTGAGATTCTGCCTTATGTCAAACTACTAAAATGAGTTCAGCTGTCTCCCTCCAAATGGACCACCTGGTATTTCTCACATCAGAATTAAGGAAGTTAGGCTTTTATTTTGCAAGGTTGGTTTAGTATATGAGCCGTGGTTAGAGGGGAAAAGACAGGAATGTCGCATGTGATATAATTTGTTTAGTATAGTCTGAGGGGCAGTGAGATGGAAATGGGTGGGAGATGCTTGTAAACACAGATAATTAGTTTGAAACTGACTTTGACAGCCATATGCCTGCTGGGTAATACCTTTACAAGTTGGCCTGCTGAGACAAAGAATGTCATGTTTTATAGCTGTTTATCAGATATATGGGGTATATTTGATGATTAATACCAGTTATTATTCTATAGTTTTATATGGAATTAATGAATGTTCCGTGCATCTGACAATGGTCATCATACTTAAAGTGAAAGTAATGATACAGATATTTGTCTGAGGATCTTTTTCCTGTCTGGAGATATTTACAGGCAGTGTAGAAGACACAATAGGGGGCACATCTTCTGTTGGTTTCCCACAGAGTGGGATGAGAGAATGTTATAGTGTCACACCACAGGAAAGGAAGTCAAAAGGATCTCGTTTGAAAGAGATGGGGGGAGGTTGTAGCTCTGGTGGGACATAACAATCAAGGTACTGTATCCCACAGAGGAGACTATCTCTGGCTTTCAGGCGGCTCCATTTATGTCTGCTAAACCAGTGAACTGTGTATGAAATGAGAAGGGCTTATGTTTTTATTCAACTTTTTGTTTGCCAAGTTGAAACCAGCAGTGCAGTGTCTGTCTCTAAACATCTCCATGTGTACCTCCACCTGAAATGCACTCCTGTTTGAAAGCAGTATTATTCCACGGACACATGAAAGCTATACTATTCGTCATAATAGCAAGAGTGGAGTTCTCTATGTGGCCTTCTTAACCCCTTGGTAGTAGTGAGATCCTCAGTGGCAAAGATGTTCCTATTTGACAGGGACATTTATTGCAGCCCACATGTATCTGTGCACTTTGTTGAGAAAGAGGCTCATGTCCTATAGATGTTTTTCAACCAATATTTCTCTTCTAAAATAATTTGTACATTTTAATGAGTGTAAGTATTCTTCAGAAATGTTTGTTTGCTTTCCTCATTTCCACATGTCAAATCTGTGCTGTCATCAACTATACACCCCCGCTGGAAAAAGCTCCATGACAAAGCACTTTGTTTAGCCAGCTTTATTAAGCAGTCATGACGTCAGGAGGCCTCAACACGGATCACATTGTTCCGAGTGCCACTCAGTTTGAGTCCATGTAGGCGAGAACGGGAAGAGAGTGGCTTGCACAAAGTCGTTCCTTGTTGGCAAACAGTGGATGGCAGCCAATATAGAAGCCCTGAGTAAGACAGAATTTAAACATCCTGAAATGACTCAGAAGGAGGATAGAGAAGGTGTCATAACGCTTCGATGAACATCCAAAATGTGGGTATTATACACAAACATGGCCAAATTATTTATTTAAGACGAGGGAGTTTGATCCAGCATGTGGAAGACGTTACCTAAGAAGACCTTGAAAGCTGCTGTGTGAGCTGTCTGTCTGGTCACAGGGAGAGCTGTCTGTTCTTCTTCCTCCGGGGTGGGGCAATAGACAGGCAGAGGCAGAGAGAGAGAGGGCGAGGATGAGTAGGAAAAAGGGTTCTTCAAAGTGTGAACCATTACTTCAGAGTGGATCTAAAGCTCAGCGCATAACTGAGAGGTCATGTGTTCAGCCCCTGAAGCAGCCATTCTAGCAACGCCTCAAATAATTATCTACTTGCATGACACCGCAAATGTTCTCATGTGTGCCAGAGGGGAATCTTTTTACTACCTTTTACTTGTATCCTATGTCTTGTTTTGATTTCCTCTTAAACTGATACGTTCAGACAGTGTCTGGCTGTTTCAGTGGTACGGCCAGGCTGTTTTCTCCACCATTCTAAAGTTCCTTTGAGGTAATAGGCCAGTGGCAGGCATCCTTGGCACATACACACTGAAGGTTTCATGTTTGTGGCTCAGATGTATGTCTTAGTGAACCAAGAGCAATAAAGTAAGGGGAGTTTGAAGTGGGATGCCAGTGCTGAGATGGCACTTTGAAGGAACGTTGTATTTCCTGCAGTGATGTTGGAGGAGTTTACAGAGAACACTAACACTGTGTAAGGCAGAACTAGCTGGGTCTTTAAAATCACTGTCTAGCTAGCCGATACCAATGCTGCACAATACCATGGTTTTGAATCAAGACATACATTGGCCTAATGGAGTAAGGGAACCAACAGTCATGTAAAATCATTAAGATAATTCCAATTAGTAATAGTGTTTCCTGTGCAATTTGTTTGCCTGAGGGCATTTTCACGTTTGGATTTCTAAGCTTTAGACCTGTCTGGCTGCAGATGTGAAGGTTATGTCAGCACATGCCCTGCAGGAAATCTCTTAGATGTGTCAGTTGCGTCATATGTGGTTTTCTAGAGGAGTGGGTAAGGCTTTAATGGGAATTTGTCTGTTTGATCTGGTCTTGTCTAAGGTTCTAATTTCAGCGTATCCATCTCCTTGAAGTGTGGGATGCAGTTTGGGAAGTAAATATGGACCCAGAATAGTTTTATTTGCATCAAATTATATTGTATTTTTTTACTCCCATTATTGCTTGCACACACAAACGCATACACATACACACACACACGCACACACACACATGCATGCACACACACAGTTTTATGTTCGTAATCAAACATTAAATAAAACTAATGATATTAATACATTGAAAAAAATGCATATATCACTGCAAACTGAAGCTTTTGCCAGGTCTGTGGACTATGTGTTTCAGGATGTGGGCTGTGCTCCCAGGAGTAGCCCCTTCTCTTGTCTGCAAGTACTGGTGAAAAGTGAGCCACTGTCTGCAGAAGTCATTATCTTGTGATCCTTTCTCCCTCGGTTCACACACAGCCGGAAAAGTCTGTCACGTTCATCCTTTGCATTTGGCGGGGATAACCCTTTTGATGAAATGATCAGGGTATTTATAAGTGGCCACACTGTTCTCAAGGTCCTCAGAATCTGGAACTTTTTATTATTTTGTGGTTGTGGCCATTACTCTTCATATCTGGCCTCCGCTCTCAAGGTGCAGATCACTCTGCTTGGCAGGCAGGCCTTCTGCTGTTATTTCTGTTCAGATCAGTTTCCCATTCACTCATAGATGGATGCTGAGAAGGGCTTCTAGGTTGACAGATAGACACAGTGGCAGCTTTTTCTGCTGGACGGTTCCTTAACGTTTCAAATGTATTATGCATTGCACTTGGGGCGATTCGTGATGCATCTCATTCTGCATTTGGCTTTTTTGTTAGATCTCATTTGATGAGGTTTTATGAATGAGGTTTGAGAGAGACCACCCAGCTGCACTCTCCCTGCCTGTGATTATGTTGTCATTAGTTGCTGGCTTTCAGGGTCTTAAGGGCTTGATTCAGGATCAGGATCCCGGAGGTGGTGTGGGAGGCTATGTGTGGCAGCATATCCTCCTGTGATAGAGCTCCTCTGTATCTGTCCTATATATGTCTCAACATGGGTATCCCTGTCAGCCAAGCATGTGCTGGCTTTCCATCACGAAGCGCCACCACAAAATTCCCTCGACTGTGTTTTTGTGCCTTTCTCCTTTTTATGATGGTTTCTGAAGAAAATTGAGTGAAGGGTGGAAAGGCAGACCGCTACATCTGCAATTGTAGAAAATACACTTTTGTGGATCGGGTTTCCTCTGTTTCAATGGAAAAAATAACCGAAGAGAGAGGCACGGAGGATATGTGATTTATGATTAGTTTTGCAGAGATTTTTCCAGCACTCTGTGATTATTAAGGGAGAAAATCAGGTTGCTTAAACAGACCCTGAGGGGTTAAAGCAGAGACAGATGAGTGATTGTTCATGCTTTATCACTGCGGTTCCTAGTTTTGTCCATTTTGTGGCTCACTTCCTTAAAACCTCCATATATCTGCATTAGACATCACCTGAACTAAACCCTCACTAGGCTGGAGCTCCCCAAGGCATTTTTTGTACCTTAGCAGTAACACTACCATCTTAGTTTAATTATTATGCATCGGGAGAAACTCATAACAAAGAAAAGCCTGAGTAAATTCTTTAGGTAAACAAAAGTGAAGCTGTAGTGCTACCCATTTTCCGTTTCCATATCCATAATGGACAGGCTGCCAGGCTCTGTGTCTAATGCTGTTACACTTAATTTATCCACAGAGCTTGGTTCACCCAGAGACCTGGTGACAAAAGACGTCACTGACACCAGTTTTGCTGTGTCTTGGGCCGCGGCCCCCGGTAACGTTCGTCAGTACCGGATCAGGTGGAAGTCTCTCTTCACTGAAGAGGCTGGGGAAAAGATGATAACGGGCGATACCACAGCCACAGTTCTGGAGGGTCTCACCCCAGAGACACGTTATCAGGTCTCTGTGTTTGCTGTCTATGGCCGTGGAGATGGTCAGCCATTGGTTGGAGAGGAAACCACAGACAGTAAGTTACATTAAAAGCTTTGAACTCTCACACCTTACATTTCTTCCCCTATCCTTCCCTTTTCTCCCTTATGCCCCTGCTCCCACATCTGCCCCCTTCTTTTTTTCTTTTACTGTTTTTCTTGGTATTTTCCCAATGCTGTACTCCTCTCTTTTTTTCTTGAGTTTCTGAATGTCTAAATGTGATGCAAAGGTAAGTGTGATCTAACTCTATGACCATTAAAGCCCCAGTTAAGAGACCATTTTCAATGCTAAGATTGCAGGTCTAGTAATTCTGGTCATAAACCCATCTTATAACCATCTCATTAAAGTTTTATATGCCGGTAAAGTTAGAGATATAATTAAGGAGATAATCACTGAGAAACATAGGGCAGCTTTTAAAACAAATATGATGATGTTTGGCTGTAATCTCCATTTGTGGGTGTTTTGTAAAAACAGCAATCTGTCAGTGACACAGACATTTCTGCTTATTCTGTTGCGCAAAGAGATAATGTCATAGCTGTTGGCATTCACCTGGGCCAAGAATATAGAGTCTTCGCATGCACATCTTTAAGACGTTATATGAAGGTACAGAGGTGACGTCATGTCCAGCACACCTGCAGCGGGTTTTCATGGGAGATGCAGGACAGATAGTCGCTGGCCTCTCCCTTGTTAGACTACACTCATGCTTGGATGAGAAAAGCACATTGAGCGGAAAATCGCACCAGTTGGGAGGGAATTTGTCCACCAGTTAGTGAAATGGAATGTGCTCAAGGAAAAAGTATTTCCAACCATCATTAGTGTTTATTGATTCTGGCAAGCGAGAAATGTGCCATACACACCGAACACAACCAGGAGGCAGCTTTGTAAACTGAAATGTTCACTTTGCTCATTCCTTCCTTCGTCCACTATCTGTTTCTCTCTTTTACTTGGGCTCTACACAAATCACAGGTCGCTTTTGGGCTGAGCCACACATGGCAAACTTGGATGCGCTGCTCTTTTCCATTAATAAAAGTCCTTCCCCTGAAGTACAGCTTTCTGAATATTTTCCTCAGCCCGTTTCAGGGCTTCTGACAATTCACACTTGCCCTTCCTGCTCTGAAAATAAGGAACACTCTGTGGAGCACAATGGAAAAATGAGATCTGTGGCTTTGCTCAAATACGCAAGACATCTAAGTCTGGCTCCCCAACTCGCCAACTAAACATGATCAATCGTGTAAATTTGGGCCTGTTTAATGTAAACCTCTAAAAATCTGAAATATTTGGGTAGCTTTGTGTCCACACGCATGTGGAAACTGAGCAGATATCCAGATGAAAGACTGTGAGGTAGCCAAGCGTGTGACTGTTTAGTTTACTTACCAGCAGGAAAGCCATGCTGCTTAAATTTCCAAAGGTATACTGGAAAAATATGTGGTTCAGCACACATTTAGCACAGATTCCCACCTGAACAAGGCCCAAAGTCTACACTCGCCCTCAATCCATTCGTCATTTCTCATCTTTTACCCGTTCTTCCCTTTTTCCTTCCTCACAGTCTCGGCGGCTAGCAGAGCGATTGTTGTCTCCGATGAGACGGAGAAGAGCATGAAGGTGACATGGCAACCAGCACCTGGAAATGTCCTCAACTACCGTGTTACTTACAAACCCAAGTCAGGAGGACGCCAGCTCGCAGCCAAGGTGCCCGCTGGTACCAACTTTACTGTGCTGAGACGCCTTACCCCCCTTACCACCTACGACATCGTTGTTCTGCCGGTCTACCGTTCTGGAGAGGGCAAAGCAAGGCAAGGAGAAGGAACAACACGTATGTTGGTTTGTCATTCACTAAACCACGAATGTTGCTCTTTCTGTTGCCAAGTTTTGGAAAAGTTTGATTATCCATTGCAAACCCAACCATCCTTTTCACAATCATAACCATCTCATACCAAAGGACTTAAGCAACATTACAGTACTTATTTGTTCTTAATGCTCGTTATAAAGTACTTTCAAGATTTCATATTGAATATTTCATCATTGGGTGCCGTATCATTTTGTCAATCTACACATTTCTCTTCTCTCGCTAGTGACACCGTACAAAGGTCCGAGGAACCTCCAGACTTCAGAGCCTGCAAAGACCAGTTTCCGTGTGACATGGGACCATGCTCCTGGCGATGTTAAGGGCTACAAAGTCATTTTCCACCCTTCAGGCGAAGATATTGACCTAGGACAACTTCTGGTTGGTCCCTATGACAACACTGTGGTCCTAGAGGAGCTGAGGTGAGCCTGATTTCTCCTTTTCAATCTAATTGCCATATGCATTTTCAATAATGGTCTCCATTATATAATACAAAAAATCTGAAAGTCTTTTTTGTTTTTGGTCCACAGAGCTGGTACCAAATACACGGTGAATGTATTTGGTATGTTTGATGGAGGAGAGAGTATGCCATTAGCTGGAGAGGAGAAAACCACTCTCTCTGATGCACCTGAGCCTCCTCCTTTTGAGGCATCAGGTAAAGTTTTCTACTATACAACCCACATATGATACAAATGTACTACATCATAAAAGCAATTACAGAACATGGGTAATTCTAAAACTAAGTAGAACAACATGGTTGTGGTCATTGTGTTACTTCACCTGTCACCACCTTATTATTCTTTTTTCCCCCCGTCCACCACCTTAATGGCAGCGTCTTTACTATGTTATGTCTCTGGGCAGCAGCAGTCAAACATGGGAGATTGTATCACGTAGTAAATCTTTGCTTTGGAAAATATGCCCTAAAACCATGGCCCATAAAGCTGAAGAGTTTCCTTAAATGCCTTCCCTCAAAGCTAATTGTCTCACGAAATAACAGTTGGCTATTCCATCTGCCTGCCCTTTTCTCGCTTTATCGTTGTGACACTTAAGGCTTCCGCTGTTTAGTTCCAGTCCAAGTACAGGCCAGTGAAGATTCAAGTCATACGCGTAGAATCTGTTTGAAGTTATAAAATGTTTTTACTACCTTGTGAGTCAGAGTGCCGCAGGCGAGTGTGAGAAGGAGGAAAAAATGTTGTGTTTGCTGGCGGGACTTAGAAAGGTCAGCTTGACCACTCAGCAGCAGGCCCGGCCCTAATAAGCAGGCAGCCGGAGATCAGTGACAGCTCCAGATGATACTTAAGAACAAGGGAGAGTGGGTTTCTCTCATAACTATAGATAACAAGCCAGCTCCTTAGGGAAAAGAGTTGTGAGAGCTACGTTTTATTTTTGTCTTTTACGTAATTTGCATTCATATCTTGTCCTAATTTACTATAAACTATTGTAAATTGCAGAGAGTATACTTTTGCAATCTGCACACTGCAACTTTTATATAATTTTCACCATTTTGTTTTTTCGTCCTAATAAACAGATAGTCAGCAGTCTATTATTCCTTCTGTTTTTGGCCACATACCTATCAGACAGTTTTTGCACCTCGGCAGGCCTTTTCTGTTCTCTCCCTCGCTGTCAGTGTAAGCGTGAAAGCTAGTTGTCTGTCATTAGGCCTGGGTTTTCTGTGTGAGCAAAACCAATCTGTAAATCAAACATGTAACCTCTTTTCAGTTACAGACAGTGGCAGTTAGTGCAACGTCTGCGTGTCTCCAATGCACATCTGCAGCCCTCTTTTAGGTACAGAGGACCGGATGCCTTCCTTGTCATCACAGAGATGTTCGGAAAATGTGAATATTACCTTTCTGCTCCGGAGAGCACATCTTTCCAATGGAGGCCTTTGATATGTCACAGGCCATTAAGGGTGTGCTCTCCTGATTTGCCCCTGGGACTAAATTGTGGATCTGAAAACAACAACCGAGAGAAATACTGCCTCGACATGCCACAAGACAAGAAGATAATAATTATAACACCTGTCAGAAGAGAATGCTCAGAAAAGACGTTTTACTCCTTGCTTGTGAATATGTTTCTTGTTAAGCACCATGGGGAATGTTTTGATGTTGTTGTTTAATTTTGTTTGATGCAAAAAAATGAACTCTTCTCCTCCTCCTTTCCTTTACCTCTCACACCTCTTTGAGCACCTCTTTCACTACAAGTCACCATGCACCTCATTGTGTGTACATAACAGTTGGACATGAACTTTTCTTTTATACATCATTTTAAACTTTCAGCTTTTTCCTATTAAGATACTGAAATTTTGCCCTCTCAGATGTGACTTGTAAGACCAAAGCACAAGCTGACATTGTGCTGCTGGTGGATGGCTCCTGGAGTATTGGACGTCTCAACTTCAAGACCATTCGTGCCTTCATCACCCGTATGGTGGCAGTCTTTGATATTGGACCTGAAAGGGTCCAAATCGGTACGTCTATGCAGAATAAGTGCAAATATAGTCAACTAATTATTACCAATAAAATTAAAAGAGCTCTCTTTATATTGCTCAAACTAATGCTTTTTTTTGGTGTCTTCAGGTCTGGCTCAGTACAGTGGAGACCCAAAAACCGAATGGCACTTGGATGCTCATCGCACCCGGGATTCTCTCCTGGATGCCGTGGCTAACCTTCCCTACAAAGGAGGCAACACTCTGACTGGTACTTCGATCTATTTGTTTAATCTTTTGCTAGTGGGAGGGCTGTCACTTCTACTCTATAGACACAGGAGTACATTTTATATTGTGTAACTATCAGGATGAAAAATGAACTTTGATGTCTTCATTGCAGGTCTTGCTTTGAACTACCTCCTCCAGAACAATTTCAAAGAGAATGTCGGGATGCGACCAAGCGCTAGAAAGATCGGTGTGTTGATCACTGATGGCAAATCCCAAGACGATGTCATCGTAAACTCTCAGAACTTGCGCCAAGAGGGCATTGAGCTATATGCCATTGGTAAGTGAAAACAAGTCACTTCTGTTTGCTTGACTAAACTGTATAAAGTAGCCCAGCGGTCATATGTAGTGCTTATAACTAATGTCTTCCTTATTGCCCCTCAGGTGTGAAAAATGCTGATGAGAATGAGCTGAGATCTATTGCCACTGATCCAGATAGTATTCACATGTACAACGTGGCTGACTTCTCCTTCCTGCTGGACATCGTCGACAACCTTACTGACAATCTGTGTAACAGTGTCAAGGGCCCAGGTATAAATGAGTTTACAGCAAAGTACAAACGCCTTCTACGTATGATCTTCATTCCCAGATGTTTATAAATATCAATATACAGTGTATAGCATCCCAGACCAACAGTTATTATTATTATATCCAAATAACCCATCAAGGTCTTGGACATTATTGCAGATCTGTTATTTTCTTCTTCCCCTTAATCTTCACTCTGCCTTCCTGAAATAGGAAAACAATCATTAAACAGATTAAATAAATGCCACATTTAGTTTGTCCCCTGCTCCTTTATGTTATATGTATTTTTATGCTTACACCTGAATAGGAGGTCCACCAGATGCTCCAACTGATCTGGTGACATCAGAGGTGACTCACCACTCCTTCCGGGCCACCTGGACCGCCCCCGATGAGCCGGTTGAGAAGTACCGTGTGGAGTACATGACTTTGTCTGGACGCCCACAGGAGGTAAACCTCCCACATTCAGTACAATAATGCACAATATAAAAAAAAAAAAAAAAAATCTCTACTTTGAAAAATTCAATCACACAAAAAATGTGGGAAGTGTAGCACATCTCCTTCTGTGTGTGTGTGTGTGAGTGTGTGTGTGTGTTGGGATTTGAGCTATAGTGCGTCCTGACCCACTGTTTCAGAGACTAATGGGAAACCCCACTCAAATGTCTATTTTCAGCCTCTTGTTTGTGTTGGCCTCTCGCTTTGGGTGTCTAATGACATTACGACACAGGGCAAGGAAACAAAAACAGACAGCTCAGTTTAGAGGATTAGAAAGCAAATACTGACTTAATGAGTGGTAGCTCCATTAGCTCCCATGTTTTTTTTAAATAGTGAACATAGTGGAAGAGGTTTTATTGTTGTGTATGGATTTAGAATTAAGGCGCTCCCTTAGTTGTAGTCCAGTGAAATGTCAGATGGATTTCTGGTCAAAATACTCAAGTAGATCCAGTAAATAGATAGAGCTTTCGGTTGTTCACCCATGTATACAAAGAGTATGATCCATAATATTTTCAGAAAGTAGTTATAGGCACTCATTGATGAAAGACTGTTAGAGGTCTCCACTCCTTTAGCTGTGATATTTTAACTACTCTGTCTGTATTAGGTGTTTGTGGATGGCACTGAGACCACGGTGGTTCTCCAGAGCCTCAACCCTCTGACACAGTACCTCGTCAACGTCTACTCAGTGGAGGGAGAGGAGAGCAGCGAGCCTCTCAACGGAGCTGAGACCACACGTATGTCTTCTCTTTCTGGCTTTTGGACATACATTAAGACCTGCATTATCTGATTTAATGAGATCCACTTGTAAAAATCCGTATATGGTGAAAGTCGTCTGTGGGAATGTAAACTACCTAAACTAAACTAACAAAAAATTGCCTCACTGGCCTTTGATCATTAACTGTAGATGTGACCATTTCCCACTTAAGGAAACCCATAAATGGGGTTGTCAAAGAACAACAGTTTAAATTCCAGCAGACTCTTGAGTACTCATGAAACTCCAGCCTTTACTTCAGTGGAGAGCAGTTTCCCTTCGAGTCATCCTCCATCACTGAAACTCTCTGACTCGCGGTTGCATAACACAAATTGTACGCACTCAGTGACTGTGATTCCTGCGTGGTTTCCAGACATAAACGTTCAAAGGTTATATACCGGTATATATATAGTTGGTCTTGTTTATTAAACCATATGTGGCTGCAAAAAGATGGCAGTTGTAAATCTTAATTTAATGTAAATTAAAAGGCAATTTACATGATTGCGCTGAGTGCAATTTTGGCTTTTCAATTTGGCTTTCTTTCTTTGTTTCTTTTAAGATGCTGCTAATTTCTGTTTTACTGGTGCTTTTAAGAGTAGCAGAGATTTAGTAGTGTTATATAGTATCTATAAAAGCATGTATAAAACTAGCAGTGATTCTTGAGTTTGCACAGTGACTGGAGGCTCTCTCTGCAATCAAAAAAACATTACAAAAACTTGGATATCTATATCTATGTCTATATCTATATATTTGCTAAATTGGAGATTTCCCCTTAAATAACTTTAGTAGCACACTGTGCCAGTATTTGTTGCCTTTAACATCATTGCCTGGTTATCTAGTGCCCCTGACTGCTGTGAGACACATGGACATTTATGATGAGCAGACCACCACCATGCGGGTGAGATGGGAGAAGGCGGAGGGTGCTACGAGTTACATGCTGCTCTACAGCGCCATAAATGCCACTCAGCCCACCGTCGAGCAGGAGGTAAGAGACATCATGGAGTGTTCAATGGTGGCCACAATCACACATGCATCCGTATCCACCAAACACACACAAATCACTAAATATTAGATATGACCAAACACTTGACTACTGTCAGCAGTTCTTGACAAAATACAGACGTCACACGCTGAAATAACATTTCACAAAGCCACCAGTGTTTGCCTCTCTATTCAGAATGACAAGGCAATGGGAAAATACAGAGGAACATTGTTAATCTCAAAGGGGTGGGTGAACGACGGGCTCTGCCAAAGGGAACATCATCATTTGTTCATGAGGTGTCAACCCACAGTGGGCCAAAACCGGAATCAGCAGATGTATTTAGTTTTATCCAAATGTCTCTATCTATGTCTCTGACGAGTCCCTGCCATCCACTTCCTCTCTGACCTTATGCTGTTGGTCTGGTCTCGTTCTGTTGCAGATCATCGTGAGAGGCGATACAACGGATGTCCAGCTGGCAAAGCTCCTCCCCGACACGGCCTACTCACTGTCCCTCTTCGCCCTGCATGGAGAGTCAGTTAGTGAGCCGCTGACCAAGCAGGGTGTCACCCGTATGTATTCACTGAACCATGAGTTTATTTCTGTAGCACATTGCAGTGTTTCCCGAAGCTGATATGGCTGATAGTGTTGATGAATTATGATATCAGAAAGCAGATCGATATGGGCCATATTCCTCAAACTAACACCGACCTTCTGCCCCTTGTTCAGTGCCGCTGCCACCTGCAGGCAAACTGACGGTTCGTGACGTGACCCACAGCACCATGAGGCTTATTTGGGATGCTGCTCCTGGTGTTGTTCGCAAGTACCTCATCACCTACAAGCCTGAAGACGGAGAGCCCAAAGAAGTGAGTTTGGTTCCAACCCTCTTTAGCTCTTCTTTTCCCACTAAAACCATGTTTTCCTTAAGGACTTCCATTGCCTGCTGTCTGTTTGAGCCATTTGGTTTCATGGTGATGAATTTATATTGATTTTATTCACTGATCTCTTTATATATTGGTAGAGACCACATAATGGATACTGCAGCTGGTTGGATGGACATTAGGGACGTTTTGAAGTCCAAAGAAAAGATTTTGAAACGGTTAGAATACGGTTTTGCGGGGGTTAAAGGGTGGATTGGACAGCCACTTTATGGTTGCATTTCCCCTTTTAGGAGTTCTTGGGCTCCAGCAGCAAATTCTGTGGGGTGTGTTTTGCTCCTTCCTTAACCATAAATCAGGTGGAGGTGATCCTCAAAGCTCCTCTGATGGAAACACACATGTGAAAGTGACTTGTGGGAGGAGGATGTGATTGTCAAAAATGCAGTGCGTGGGGAGGAAGAGCTTACTGATCAAAGAGTAGCAGAATGTCATGTTTGACCTGATGGATTATATGATAGAACAAGTGAGAGTCTGCCACTCACAACACAGACTGCAGAATATTCTCTCCCAGGTGAATCATTTCACATGGTTTTATGGTCCAGAGACAAATAAAGTCTGTTTACACTTAGAACTCGAATTGAAATGCAAACGATCAGCATCTGTTCAAGTTAATGGGTGTTCATGAATACCTTAAGTTTAATTTCTTGAAATGTAGCTAATAAAATTTAATGGAATCAAGAGCATTAAAATCAGTGTGGTGTTTCATACAAGCCGTCCAGGTGTTTTTTGTTTGCAGCATTTTCATTTTTGCTGTTTGTTTGTTGTGTGTCCCGCTTGCTCCAATTTTCCTCTGGAAAAAGGCGCAGTTATACTTCTGGTCTTACGAGGGGCACATTCTCACTGTCGCCAGGGTTCTTGGAAACTTGTGCTGTGATAGGAATTAAGAATTTTGCAAGACTTAGCAAAATGTGGCTGAAGAGAACAACAACTTAAGTTCCATGAGCTTAAACATCATTATATATATTTGCATTTGATTGTTCTACAGCTGCAAGTGGAAGGAGATGTGACCACCAGAGTACTGGACAACCTGATCTCACAGACCGAGTATGGCCTGACTGTTACTCCGATCTATGATGAGGGACCTGGTCAGCCGATGTTGGGAGATGCAATCACTGGTAAGAAAGAAAATCATCATTATTATGACATTGTGGATAATGACACTGTTCCGTTTGCCAGCTTCTCATTGATATATGGATCACACTAACTTCACTCCCTGTATTCTGTAGATGTGGTTCCTGCCCCAAAGAACCTGCGCTTCTCAGAAACTACCCAGACCAGCTTCAGAGCCACCTGGGACCATGGGGCCCCTGACGTGGCTCTGTACCGCATTGGCTGGACCAAGAAGGGAGATGTCAACTTCCAATATGTAAGAGGAAACCTTTCCCATCAAATTATTAATACAGGTATTTCTTGATGAGTCCCACAGAACTTTGGCGACGCTTTGAAAAAGACATCCAGTGGAGGCAGGCAGAACATCTTAAAAACAGACTTTTGCACCAATCCAATGACAAGCACTCTAATGTGGCCCTTGTGTTGGTCGACTTTGGTTTGTATTGGCTAAAATTTCCATCCGGCAGCTTTCCTCACGCTGTGATTGTGTTTTACTCATCAGTCCATTCTGAACAATGATGAGACAACCCACGTTCTGGAGAACTTGGAGCCAGACACACCCTATGATGTTTCTGTCACCGCAATCTATCCAGATGAATCCGAGAGCGAGGATCTGCTGGGCACTGAGAAAACATGTAAGATGCACATCCCTGCAGCTTCCTGATGGCTACTGAACAATCACTTTAGTTAACACTGTTTTGCTTCAGTTGCTTGACAGAATCTCTGTTGGATCTTTGATGTAAGGCTAGACCAATGATAAACCTTTCGATTTTACCCAATGGATATATGCTGAGTGAAATGTTGAGCAAAGGGTATGCCCATTATACCTTTCTATTTCTGCCTTTAGTGCCTCTAGGGTCCACGCATGTTGGTAGCAAACGTAAGTATATTTGTGGTAAAGCAAGAGGATGCTTTTTCTTTTAAGTGATGAAAGCATGTTCTCTAATTTCAACCGGACATCAGCACTTTTGTTCATTGAACAACCATCATTACATCATAAAGCAAGGCCCTTAACCCAGCCATCGCTCCAGTGGTGCACCTGACACAGCAGATTGAATAATGTTTGTCTGTCCTTGTCTGTGTTTGTCTCATCGTCCATACCATCCATCCCATGGCTGTTCCTGAATCTGTTCTTACTCAGTCAAATAACAAAGAAATGGCTGAAGATGGATTTCAACTATGCATGCCCTGCAAAACAGGGATTTGAATCCTGCTATTTGAAGTGCTTTCCATCATCCATCATCCATTCATCCATTCATCTATCCATCTTATTCATCCATGCATTTATCAGTCCATCCGTTTTCATCATTCCATCAATCCATTGCTGTTCACAAGAATCCATCCCTGCTTCAGAAAAGACAAAATCCCAGAGGATGATTGTCTTTTCTTTTTTAAAGCTGCAATCCTTGATATGAATTGGTGGTAAACCTGTTTTGAATTGTTATTATTAGAAATAAATTATTTTTGACTAGTGATATTTGACATCATATCAAGACATTAAAGACAGAGTTGACATTTTAACATGAGCTGACCAAAATATCAAGGACTGTGTCTTTAAAAGATATTTTCAAGGTAATCCATGGAAAATCATGCTTGTATCATATTGACATGATTGTAATTGTGATATGCGTGTGCATGTTCCAGTACCTAATGGACCTCCCACTGACTTGGTTGTTTTCAACGAAACCATCACCACCCTGAACGCCAAGTGGAATCCAGCTCCAGGCCGGGTCCAGAACTACAGGATCACTTACGTCCCCACAGCTGGAGGCAGGAGCCAGACTGTAAGTCCCCAAAGAGACAAACAACCTGCTTTGTGTAGCTATTGTGTTTCACAAACTTTACATAAGATACAAATGTCCTATTATTTGTCATGAAAGGAATCTAGGGGGAAAAAACTCTGCTACTGGTATTACATTATTGTAGTTTATCCAAAGGCAAATCTCTTAATCTGTTGTTTGGATAAGGTGACATTAATGTGGACAAAACCATTCCTAGTTTTCTCAATATTTCCTAAAACCGCAGACTATCTCCCACTGGTCATACATTTTTTGGCTTTCTTGCTAAATGTGCAAAAGTATTTTTGGATGACAGTTGAATATGTGGTTTCAATTTGCTGTCAGACATTTGTCATTGCTTCCACAAGCAAGACTTGAAAGTGTGCTAAATAGTCCTTTTACACAAGACTACTGACAGATACGCTGGGAAACAACCCCTCAAACAACCCCTTAAATAAATGGTGGCTGTTCCAAACAACTAAATAATTCATCCTTGCCACCTTTTAATTTATGGGTTGTGAGAGGTTGTTAAAGAGAGAAACAAATTTGGATGTCATGGAAAGTTCACATGACACTCTGTGTGTGTGTTTACATGGAGAATGTACATGTTTGTGTAATGAGAGAGTGCTGTGCCATGGGGGGTCATATATTATAGAGTAGTTTGTGTTTGAAGTGCTGCACGAAGTTGCTGTGCTCACAAGTCTGGCTATTGGTCCTCTGTACTTTCACCTATTTTAATAAGGTCCAGATGACAGCCAACATTTGTCACACTGGAGAGGCCAGCTAAATGTTTAGCTAATTCTCTCTCTTCTAATTTACCCTTTGTGCAAAATTCCAGCTGGTGTTATGACTGTCTGACCATTCGTTTCCCTTTTAACACAAGGTGGAATGTTTTCCTCTTTAGTCGTTGATGAAAATGAGTTGCTGATTGCCTGGGTGATATCACACTGAATGGTTGATGGAAAACTGGAAACTAACTAGCAAGCATCCGCCAAGTTGTCTTGGTTCACTGTCAGGAACAATACAGCTTACATAGAGAGATTTGCATTGATTTGTCGAGGACAATAAGTCTGTTTTTCGGAATGTCTGACACACACGCACTCTACAAAAAAATGACCCCAGTGCCAAATGTTAACCTTCCTTTTGTTTTCTTCTGCTTTGCTAATAAAAGTGATTAAAGAAACCCACAGAGGATTAAAGCTGACATCAAAAGCACAGGCGCATACACCATCATACACAAATCCACATGCAAACACACAGCCTGAAGAAATGTAGGAAGTGCATCACCAGTCATGACTCTTATGACAAGACATCCGACTGTTACAGCCACCAGTGTGCAGATCTACTGTGGCCAGTGTGCTTTGTATTAATCAAGGCCAAACACACACAAAAGATTCCTCTTGAAATGGTGACAGTCTTTTAGTTTTCAGGTAAAATTCCTGGGCAATTGACATCTTAAGGCACCCATAGATAGTTGTTAAAACTCTTTATCCCATTTGGTAAACAGATCAAATTTCATCTCCCTCAGTGTATATAAGAATTGCTAAAAGTTGTTGAGAATTATAGCAAGACTGATGTATTTTGTATAAAACGCTTTCGAAGAGATTGGATAGCCTATTTGTCCTTACTCACAAACATTTGACAACCTCAGTGACTGATTTAAGAGTCATAAGATTATATATTTTTAAAAATATATAAGCTTAAGTTAGCCAACGTTTATTCTTTCCCAACTAGACCCAGGTTGGAGGGAAGAAAACTACTGTCCTGCTTCCCAAGCTGACCCCTGACACGGAGTACTCCATCACTGTGGTGGCGGTCTACGCCAAAGGAGTCAGCATGGAGCTGAACGGCCCTGGAAAGACCAGTGAGTTGTGCTCCCAAATGAGAACTGAACAGTGACACCTCGTGATAAATGTATACAGCTGAACTGCAAAAGGGCACTAATGGAAATGCTCTCAGAGCATTAGAGCTTACAGACTGTTTGGGTATGACAGTTCAACTGCATCATACTTTTTTCTCCCCCCAGAGCCTTTGGGCGGTGTTAGGAACCTGCGGGTCACTGAGCCCACTACCAGCACTCTGAATGTCCTGTGGGAGGCTGCTGAGGGCAATGTGCGCCAGTATAGGATCTTCTATGTCCCTACAGCCGGAGGAGAGGAAGACATGGTAATATTTAAAATAGTCTTAGAGCATGAGCTCATGTTGAGTGAAATCCTATCTTTATGAAAAACTGATGTGAGTCTTGTTCTACATCTGCCCAGGTCCAGGTATCAGGCAGCACCTACAACACTGTGCTAAAGAACCTGCAGTCTGATACTCTCTACACTGTTACTGTGGTTCCAGTCTACTCCGCTGGAGAGGGACAACGCATGTCTGAGAATGGCAAAACCTGTAAGCACCGCATACATAATCATTGTTGTAGGTCACATGTAACAATGGTCGTCCATGCAATGACGTTTAGAAGCAGAAGTGACATCCTGGGAAGGCAGCTTTCAGGGTTTAAATAGCCGAGGCAGGCTTGGAAGAGGACCTCTGAGAATGAAATACGTCAAAACGGCAGTGGGATTTCAGGAATCCATTCATGTTCGTCCAGAATGAACTTAGTGGCCTTGGTTGTTGGCTGGCAGTAACCTTCAATGAGGCAGCCATTTATGGTTTATTTGCTTCATATCCACCAAACCCCTAACCGTAACCCAAACTGATCAAATGCCATTCGTTTCTCAAAACGTCAATTAATGCGCACTCAATTCACAGCTTACATGTAAAATGGAACATAAGATGTATCATAAAAGGACAGTAATAAGCTCAGTTAGATTGCATTGAACTTCATTGAAGAACAGTGATTTTTCCAGTTTCTCCCATAATTTAAAACCACCAATCGCTGCCGGGAATGAGTCAGCATTTTGCGGGGTGATTGCATCGGAAGGAATTCCTCTGGGTTGGCAGCATTATAATGGTGTCTCCTCTGTCTTTACCGTAATATTGTCCATTTATAGGTTGGAATGAAGGGTAGTGGTCAGGATAATGGTGGGGCTAGGGAATGGGGGCGGGGTTATATTGAGTAATTGGCTTGCCTTTAGGGAAAAAGAACCAGAAGGGGGTGGGCTAGAAATGAATGGAGAGCATTATATTTTTTATGGCTCTCAACTCACTTGGCTAAGGTCATGCTCCATGCCTGCTACTGTTACCCCTATTTTCCCTTCTGGAGCAATGGTCCTTCATGTTCTGTGGCTTTTTCTTGGACATGTAAACCAAACCCCTTTACAGTACGTACAGTATAACAGATTATGCACATAGATGCACTGGTCCGCCATTTTTCCAATACAGATCCTTAGGCTATTTGAGTCAGTGTCGGTTATCCGCTAGTATCGTGCATCTGACTGTTAACTGTGCCTTCAAATTCAAAGCAGCTTTCTCTGCAACGGAATTTGGTCTGTGTAAATTTAAAGTACGGAAGCTCACTCACTGTGTTTTGCCCAATATTTTTTTCCCATGCATTTATGGGGTTATAATGGGGAGCAGCGTAAAGGCTCTAAACATCTGCTGTGGTTTTTTAGAAGGCAAGCGTCACACAGGGCTGCCCAGATGCCGTGTCTATCCTTTTCATTAACCTGCAGGGCACTGACAGGAAGCATTCTGTTGAAAGCAGCATTGTTGAATAGAGTCTTAAACGTGTCTCTGTTGTTGACCGGTATTGTTCCCATTTCATTGAAACATTTGCATGTAGTTGTTGGACTTTTCTGGCTTTCCACAAAAGGAGTCTTGACCATGTTATGTTAAATGAGACTGTATGACAGCAACACCAGTTAGGAGTCTCACAAAGGTGTGAAACTACATAAGGTCAAACCTCACAATACTAAAACACAAATATAAAGGAATGCTACATGCATTTGTGTAATAGGTTTGTCGTTGTTATTGTGTAATTGATGGTTTTAACCTTTAAATCCCTGACCTCTCTCCCCAACTAGTGGGTACTTGTCCTAAAAATCCCTGTTTTTCTCTCCTCTGCTTTATCTCATCCCACTGTCTTGCCACCCAACATTCCTGGCTCGGCAGTGGAGCGTAGCCCCGTCAGGAACATCCAGGTCTTCAACCCTACCACCAACACACTGAACGTTCGCTGGGAGGCTGCCACAGGCCCAGTCCAGCAGTACCGGGTGGTCTATGCTCCTCTGACTGGTGCCGTTCCCTCTGAGTCGGTGAGTTTCCATCCACTGTGTTAGAAAGAGTTTAGTATAGTGTATATGCGTAAAAAGAAAGAACATTTACATTAGTGTGCAATAGCACCCATAACTACAACTACTCTTTCCATGATCTTATCACAGCCCATCAGTTACCTACCGGTAGTTACATATACACAAACCAACTGTGAGGGTTTATTCAGAAAGAGGAGGATTAGAGCATTCCCGGGTGGAGGAGTGAGCTGCCCAGGCACCAACCAATTACAATGTTTGAAATAGCCTGCTCCATTAGTCTGTTCACCAAATGGCCTATGTGAGTGGCTTTGTGTGCATGCATGTGTGCAGTTACTGCCAGCTGAATTCCTCTCTTTGGTGCACTGCTAAAGATTTTAACCTGCATTTTAACGGTGTTCATTAAATTACAACTCCTGTTATTCACACGATATGTGTCATCTGGCACCAATGTGCCCACGTCTTCAGAACGTCTGGGTTGCTTAAAGAATCCACAAGGGTTACTTTGACATGGTATGATTAGCTCTCTCCACCATCTGCCAGAGGGATTGCACCATTAACACAGTTTCTTCGCTGGGACGAACACGATCTTTGATGAGGGAGGCATATTCTAGTTATTGATAAAGAGGCCCACACTTATGGCAAGTTCTAGTCTTTTCCATGGCTCGAGCCATGCATGAATTACCACCATCACTGATGTCTTGTGATGTTGTTTTTACACTCAGAGTCTCAAGTGCTTCACTAAATTGAAAGGATAGTGAACAGATTCTCCAACCCATTCACTGGTCTTACACACACATGGTGTTCTCTCTCTCAAACAACCCCCTTAACACACGCTTCCTTTTCCATTGTAAGCACCTACACAAGCGTTCATTCCTCCCCCCTTCCTGACTCGCTCACAGAGAGACACCAGCCTTTCAGAACCTTACTCTGTCCAACAAGCTAACCCACAGGCAGAGAGAGAGAGTGAGGAGGACTTGGCCCTTATGTAATCAGCTGTCTTTGCTGTCAAACTGGGTTAAACAGCAGTGCCGGCTGTCAAACATTAACATGATTAGTTGGTTCTTCCTTTTGCTTAGTGCTGACAGCAAGGGGCTGTTTAGGAAAACTGAGGTGTCAGAGGGAGTGTACAGCACAAGCAGCTGTCAGGAGAGGGGAAGGCTCTTTGTCTGTGTTTGTGTTGGGCAGGCGATTTGCATCATCATTTTCACCTCTATACAATTGCTCAGGTTTCATTTAGAAAATATACATATTTGCTATCATCTGTATCTGATTTAACTGATCAGTTTAGGACTTAAGTCTATACATGCTGCTCTGGAACCCTTCAAAAAGGTCTATTCCTGACATGGTGTCTGCAGGTTGTGGTACCCGGGGACACCAACGAGGCCCTGCTGAAGCAGCTGCTCCCAGACACTGATTACAATGTCGGAGTGGTCGCCCTGTACAGTGACGGCGAAGGACCCACTATCAGTGACGCCGGAACAACATGTAAGAACCTGGGCCAGTGTGTTCAAAGACAATCCTTAAATTGGAAATACAATCTTATGAGTATTTCAGTAATCAACATTTAGCCAAATATTTTAGTTCACATAAACCTTGGAGATGTTTGGGATGTACACTCAAACAAACACTTCTTTCTTGTTTCCTCACTCAGTACCACGCAGTGGCCCAAGGAACATACGTGTATACGATCCCACTACCAGTACTCTCTCTGTGAACTGGGAACACGCCCAAGGTCCTGTCACACAATACCGCATCACCTATGCCCAGACCACAGGAGACCCCATCGAGGAATTTGTAAGGATGTTTATAATTCCGTGGTTTGCATTTGATTTATAATTCTCTTTTTAGAGTGGCAATTAACCATTTTTCCCCAGAGCCCTAAATGATAAACCAACTCATTGATCTGCAACATTAATACAAATGTATCCCTAATATGCTCTTGATATGTTATTCCACTAATCCTCTTCTTCATGGGTTATGGCTTATATCTTATAGACTGTAGTGCCAGGAAACAGAAACAGTGTGATCCTGCAGAACCTGGATCCAGACACTCCTTATAACATCAAAGTGACAGCCATGTATGCCGATGGAGCAGGAGGACAGCTGGAAGGGGATGGACGCACAGGTATGAAATATTAAATCTGTGCAATCTGTGTGTTTCAACTGATGCAGAGATCATTAGGGGACATGAAACTGAGCACATTGACAGACACGTATATCATGTAGTATGGTGCACAGACTTGCTCACACCAGAGTGAAGGAGAGCCACAGCAGAAAATCTGAATAGATTGAGCCATTGATTAGGATCTTGAATCCTTTTAGCCAAAGTGGAATAAGTTAAATTCTTTTCATGAAAGCCAGCCACACCAAGAGCATTTGCCAGAGAAGTATGAATTGGTTGTGCTCAAGTGCTGCCTTATTTTCTCTTTCAAACAAAAGAAGTAATTTCCCTGACATGGTTGAATTTATCATCCCCTCGATCACATGTTGAGATATGTCACCCATAATTCAAAGTTATAATGAGCAATTATAAGCTATAATACAGTAATTACCCTGCTGACAACACTGAGTTGGAATTCTATCCATCCCATTGCAATGAAAAGAAACCTGTATTGACAGCTGCTTTGTCTTGTTTCCCACAGTGGGTATGCTTGGCCCCAGGAACCTTCGTGTCTCTGATGAGTGGTACACCCGCTTTAGAGTGTCCTGGGACCCCGCCCCCTCCAGGGTTAACGGATACAAGCTTATCTACCAGCCTGAGGGTATGGACATGTTGTGATGGGGTTAAAACTATGTCAGTTACTGAGTAAATATGTGTTTTAATAGTATACTTCAAAATCAAATGTATTTAATTTTCAAGTCCATGTCTGCTTTCAGGCTCTGATGAGTCCATGGAGGTGTTTGCCGGAGACGTGACCTCCCACCAACTGCATAACCTGAAACCTGGAACCACCTATGACGTGAAGGTGCTGGCACAGTACGATTCTGGCCTCAGTGAGCCTCTCATTGGACAAGGCACCACATGTGAGTTGATAATGCCAATTATTTGTTGACAGATTTATCTGCACAAAATGAAATGGATAATTCTAGCTTTGACTGCTAATCCAACCTACTGTCTTGCATGAAGGTGTTATTGTGGAAGACCATGTGCTAAAAATAATTCTCTCCTGTAGTGTACCTGAATGTGACAGACCTGACCACCTACAATATTGGCTATGAGTCCCTCTGTATCCGATGGACCCCTCACAGAGCAGCCACCTCCTACAGACTCAAAATCAATCCTATTGACAGTAAGTGCTTTATTCAATTATAACTATAAAGGACTTTGTTCATGTAAACTTTACTGCAACCTGAAACCTGGCTTGTTTTTGTTTCCTCTAGCTTCAAAGAAGGGAGCTCAGGAGATCACTGTCAGAGGCTCAGAGAGTACTTACTGCTTTGATGGCTTGACCCCTGACTCTCTCTACGAAGCCACAGTTTACACCCAAACCCCCAACCTGGAGGGCCCTGGAGTCGCAGTAAAGGAGAGGACATGTAAGATCCTCTATGCCATTGTAATGCTTATGTATAAAGGACAGTGCTCTCACACAGCAGATCAGTAAAAGCTCCAAGTTATTTAGCTTTACAGGAATATGCCCTCACCAGCCACAGTGCAGTACGCCACTTTACATGTTGCTGTTCTGTTTGGTGTTGCAGTGGTCAAACCCACCGAGGTGCCAACAGAGCCACCCACCCCCCCTGCTCCAGCAACAGTCCCCCCTGCGCTAGATGGTGAGTGCATCAGTGTGCTGAAATCCTAATTCTTATGGCTGAGCATAGATTAGGCTTTGCATTAACATCATTGTACCTGCACCACAGTGTGCAGAGGTGCCAAGGCAGACGTGGTCTTCCTCATTGATGGTTCCTGGAGCATTGGAGATGATAGCTTCAACAAGGTCATTCAGTTTGTCACAAGCATGACTGGAGCCTTTGATGTCATCAACTCTCGTGGCATGCAGGTCAGCATTTACCTTGCTTCTTTAGTGTTCTGTACAAACTGACCACGTTATGTTTTGAAAGATGTGTTTGGTATGTATATGTTTGATTATCAGCCATTGTCACTATCTCATCATTGTTATTCTCTTCGACCAGGTTTCATTTGTGCAATTCAGTGATGACGCCAAGACTGAGTTCAAGCTCAACACCTACCAAGACAAGGGCATAGTGATATCAGCTTTGCAGACTGTGCGCTACAGAGGAGGCAACACCAAGACAGGTACACCACTGGGGAAAAAACACCAAGGCGTCTTAGTAAATTAATTATTCTTAGAAGATGAAAAAAAATGTTTGTTCTGTGCGTTTATGCTCATAACTGCCAAGGTTTTCAGATAAGCCAACAATAAGCTTGGCTAATGTTAATTTGTCCCCTCCGAATGGGCAAGTATTCTGCAAAAACGTGAATAAACTTACGGACTGTTCAACAAGACCTTCATGATAGTCTTTATTTAACTTGTTTGATTTTCCCTGTCTTCTCCTCCTTCCTCATGATCCTCCTCCTTCACCCAGGCGTTGCTCTGAAGCACGTCTATGAGAAGGTGTTCACATCAGACAGCGGTATGAGGAGGAACGTCCCGAAGGTGCTGGTGGTGGTCACAGATGGACGTTCCCAGGATGAAGTCAAGAAGAGTGCAGAAAAACTGCAGCATTCTGGTAAGTGTGGAATGATTGCCTTGTGTGTTTTGGTCTGCATTGTATGTCCAGTGTTTTTCCATATTCCCATTTGCTCCCGAACTTTGATTTCCTTCACAAGAGCCACAGTTTTATGGCTGATTTAATACATTTTTGTAATAATCCCTGTAGTGATAAAACTGCCTATTTATTGGAAATTTAACAATGGTCTTTGTGTTGTGTTTGTGTGTGTTTTCCACTCTCAGGCTACAGTGTGTTTGTGGTTGGTGTGGCTGATGTGGACATGACAGAGTTGAGAATTATCGGCAGCAAGCCCAGTGAAAGGCATGTGTTTGTGGTGGACGACTATGACGCGTTTGCAAAGATCCAGGACAACCTCATCACCTTCATCTGTGAAACGGCTACTTCAAGTAAGGCAGACATGAGTATTCCTGCATTCCAAGAGGAAAGCTTTTGACTTTGATTCTGTAACTTCTATTGTGGTTGATTAGTGCACCTGGTGAGATAACAGGAAGCTCACCCATTGCAGCGTATTTCAACAGATCTACTGCCAGGAACTGTACAAACATGAATTGCTTTCTTTGAGCCTCTATAACTTTTTGTGCTGTTTCAGCTTGTCCTCTGATCTACATCAATGGATTCACCACGCCCGGTAAGCACAGAGCATCACAGTTCCCTTACACATTATCTAATCTTTCCAGAGCTTGTTGGTATTAGTAAAATGCTATTATAATATGCCATAAGGACGCTTCACTAGTTCTATTTCAAGCCTCTCAACAGGTCTCCTGTTTTTTTTGTCCCTTCAAGGCTTCAGGATGCTGGAGGCTTTCAACATCACGGACCGGACATTTGCTGACATGCATGGTGTGTCCATGGAGACGGGCTCCTTCAACAGCTATATCGCCTACAGGCTGCACAAAGATTCATTCCTAAACCAGCCTACCAAGTAAGAGCTGAGAATTAATAGTATTTGTTTATTTCAAACAGTGGGAGTGTGAGTCTCACTATGTGCATATTCCCAGCCTATTGGCCTTATCTCCTGTGCACTATAATCCTGTCCAGCCCACACTCATTATTCATAATCATTCCTCTGTGAACAGAGGGGTTTCCCTAGTGCCCTTTGGCAATGAGCCCACTGCTCTATTTGTCGTTGCAGCTTGTGGAATATGAGGTGCTAGGGACACAGGAATGTGGTCTTAGAATTAAAAAGTTCCTGGACAAGCCCTTTTCTCCACTATGTCATACTGGGAGCAACCAAATTCCCCCTGGGTCAAGAGTTTTGTGTCTTTATTAAGCCTCATTTAAGTGTTGTTAGGCAATTGCAAAACGGTGGGAGTATCCAGACCTCTGGAGAATACTTTGTTAATATGTTCATAATGACGTGTACTTTGTGTGGCTGACCGCAGTCATCAGCATAATGCACACAAATGGAAACACTTCAAACTGCAAAGGAGAGGGGACAGAAAATACTTTCAATATGTGGGTAATATCTGAAAGGCCAGGGCATTTACGGGTTCTGTAGCCGATGTGACGGACTGGATGTTGTATAACTGCAGAAAGATTTAATGGTCTTTGTATTCATATCTAACATGATATCCTGACTGCTAGTGTGATGAGGGCACAGACTCATGACTCATCACAAGCTATGTTATTTACGCTGACAGGGAGATCCATCCTGAGGGTCTTCCCCCATCCTACACCATCATCATGCTCTTCCGCCTACTGCCCGACACAGGCTCTGAACCTTTTGATATCTGGCAGATTGCAAACAAAAACAACAACCCCGAGGTCGGGGTCACCGTCAACCGTAAGTCTTCCCTCCTGTTGTGGCCCTCAGCTGGAGGGGGAAGCTGCTGTCCCTCACCCAGCATAGGCACAGCTGTACACTCTTTACTAACAACGGAAGCTCTTTTCTTTCTCTGGCTTACATAATTTACAGACAGCCAAAGTTAATGAATCTTTATCAGATACTGTAGGCAGGAAATAAGGTGTCGCTTCTCTGTTTTAGATGCTGCTCGACCTATTTATTCTTTGATAGAAAGTCTTCATTTTTAAATAGGTATCTTTTACAAATGTGCCACAAAAGGTAAAAGCATGCAAATAATTACGATCATGACCTAATCCCTCCTAGCTTTCCCTTTATCCCTCTCCGCTCTCTACAACCATGTGTTCTCTGTAGTCCTGTCTGTGCTTTGCGTGCCACTGCATCGTAACACACTGTCAGGGATTCATCAAAGGCTTCTTTCTTTTCCAGCTTCCAGCAAAACAATCACGTTCTACAACAAGGACACCCGAGGAGAGATCCAGAGAGCCACGTTTAATGAGGAGCAAGTGAAGCGGGTTTTCCATGGGAGCTTCCACAAGGTAAACACAACTCGTGACTCTTAAAGGGAAGAGTACTGCACTCACCACATAGTGATATTATTAAGGTTTGGCTTTAATTGGACAGACTGAACATTTTTAGTAGTCACCTGTGGGCTGAATATACCTTTCATATCCTTTTACATACAGAATATTGTTTTGATTCTTTTCACTTCTTTTCACATATATTGGCACTAAATAATTTCATATGTTGTGGTATGACTTTTATGCTTCTTTTAAGCTGGCTGAGTTACCTTTTAATGTGACGATCTGACAAACAGCCAATGTCATGTAGCTGTATCGTGTTAGCTGTCAAAGGGTACCCTGCTATCCATCTTAGCGTGTAGAACTGCTGTCTGGTCTTTGGCCCGTTTTTATGACTTGACATTGAGCTTTTGGGGCAGTTAATCTGATGAATAGGTGCTGGAGGCTATAAATACATTTAAAGAGAGTTTTGGGGGGAAATTGTGATACCTCAGTGACCCAGCCTAACGTGAAAACTGTTAGCTGTGGAGGTCTGACCACATCAAGACAGGAGACTGGTGCTGGTAGTTGTTTAGGGAATTCCAAACCAATCTGCTCCTGGTTGAAGCACCAGTCAGGGAACGGGGTTTGTTTTTAATTTGGGGTTTAGCTTGAGTTGAGTTCAAAAAATGCTGCAAGGCATTTCAAGAATAGATCCCAAAGTCTATGTATTTTTCACTAAAAAGGCAGATTCTAAGTTTTTTCTTTAAAAAAAGCTCTCCACAGAGTAAGCATACAGGAAATTAATACAATTGAGGCCAAGATATTCTGACTTTTAGTCTCAAGTATGGGTCAATCATAAAATACCGGATACTAAGTTTCCCATAATGCAAATCAAAAGCATATTTTTTAAAACTCCCTTTATCTGATAAATGCCCACGTCTTGTAAAACTTTCTGATACATTTAAAATTTTAATTAATAAATTCCAGTCCAACATGCAGTAACCCTCATTACATCATCAGGGTTATGTTCTTAGAATTGGCAAACTCCTCCAGAGTGTTTTTCTTGTAGTCATCCCCATGACAAGAACTGAACTTGTGTGTGTAATTGGTGGACTACCCCTTTAAATCCTTTCCTTTCCCTTTTATATGACTGTAGATATGGATTAATGACAGTTAGAAGTTGTGGAAGCAAGAATAACATGCATTGTAAGCAAACTATACCAATGATACATTTCTTTACTCTGAAACAAATCCATGCCATCAGCGGTCCTGTTTAACATGATTTAAATTAAGATTGAACTTCCTTAGCAGAGTTCTCATTAGAAGATTAACTCAACTACTCTTCAAACAATCTGTCAGAACCTCTCATCTAACTTGATACAACCAACCAGAATGGTGTTACTACATTAGGCCCAAATGCCAAGCTTACAATTCTCTTCAAATCTCTTGCAGACATCAGATGCTTTTAAGTCCAACTACAAGTAGAAGCGCCCAACCACAGTAGGGTGTAGAGAGAACAATGAGGGACAGTATATTTTCATACTAACCTTGAATGGCTTAAGATGTTAGTTTTATGACCGGAGGACTTTGTTCACAAGGACAGCGTCGCCCTTATTTAGCCCCACCCCACCCAATGCTAGGGTAATCATAATGAATGACCCTTTTGAATGTACGAGGGTCTTCTTATCCAAAATCGCCCATTTCCTGATATTACAAAGTACATTCTTTTGAACTGAGGAACTGATGAGAGAGATATACATTGGCCCACAGATCAGAGCGTATTTTAAATGGCTTTTCAGTTTGCATCTCACAACTAATTGTAGAGTGACTTCATGAATGAACAGGAACCTGGAAAATGTTGAGTCAGGCCTCGATGTAACTGACATCACTACTGGTCTAGTTGGACAGCAGCCTGACCTGTGTGGGGCCATGGTGGAGACTGTAGTCTGAATGTACACTGGGTGGCTAGTTTGTGGTGCTTTAGTTGTTGTTCCATGATCTGGCGAGTCTGCAGCGGTCTACCTAGCTGCTTATTTACTGGTCTGTCGAGTAAGTGCCACCACCGACAGCTGCGGTGGTGTGAGTTTACATGTTTTCAGTGGTTTCCCAACACTTTGTCCCTGGCTATTACAGTGTGACCTCTGTCATAAAGTTTGTGTGTCTGTGAATGTGTGTGTAGGTGTGTGTGTGTTGCGCTGAGTGACCAATGATGAGGGTCATGGCAGCTGGGCTTATTGTCCATGTGGGAAGATAAACGGAACAAAACTTGCATGTTGACCTTTACGTTTTAGGAAATGAAGAAGAGTTTTATTTATTAGGATTATGTTCATTATGAGATTAATCCATTTTTTTCCCTCAATTCATTGATTAATTCTTTTGTCTGTGAAATGTCATCAAATGGTAAAAAATCCTGTGCATTTCCAAATATCGCATATTCCACAATCTGATGGTGATATTTTCAAATGCTTTGTTTTGTCTGACGAATAGTCCAAAGTTCAAAGATGTCCAGTACACTAAGAAAACCGGAAAATATTTGCAAATCATCGTTTTATAAATCAATATATTTAATATCAGATTTTTGATTCACTTTCTGTCAATTGGATAACCTATTAATCTACTAATCGTTTCCAGTTCGTTATCAACCATTCTAGTAAATTGTCATACAGATTTGGATTTTCTCCTCAGGATAGTTAATATCAAGTAACCCAACCTGGAGAGGTCGTGGTCTATTGCTAATAGAACATATGGGAAAGCTCTCAGAAATGACTATAGCAGATGCTAGTCACTCACTTGCCCACTGGGGAATCCCCTCCCACACTCAAAGGGTGGGAGCCCATAGAGGGAAGTTTCCTGTTAACTGACGTGGAGAAGACGTTCTCCATAAGCCATCCTGACTAGTATTCTGACTAGAAGTTTGAACGTGTATGTTGCTATTCATTGCCTCCATGCTAAAAAAATTACACACACGCACATGCACACATGCACACAATGCTTATTGTGCTTCGCGAAGACTTGAATTCAGTCTTTAAAACTTTCCTTTCAGGGACTTTGTTGGGAAGATTGTGCCAATATATGCAAAAGCTCATTAAGACAGAGAGGGAGGTTTTTTTTGCCAAATTGTCCACTGACTGCACTCATTGTACTCTTCATCTCTGATGACTTTCTTTTGGAAACAAAAATGTCTTCTTTCTATGAACTGCGCAAGTAGACTTATTGACCCTAAATCCACTCTAGAAATACAGGAAATTAACTTCTCTTACCAGAGAGTGCCTCGTCCATACGCAGGTGCCAGATCAGACATGCTGATTATGTATATCCCTTTGCTCTCTTTGAAAGCTAACTTAATCTTGGATGCATTCATTTCCTAATTCATTTCCTGCATCTTATGTGAGCATACATAAAATGAAGATGTGTATTGGAGACGCTGTCAGTCAGAAATCTTACCCTATGGATCCTGGTATGTTTGGAGTGTTGACACAGCAAAGCACAGTGAGTGTGTGAACAATTGATTAAAGAAAATTGTTCATCTGTCAACACTTGAGTAGGAGATTACTGAGCAGCAAATACCATTTACTGAAGAAGCAGCGTTTGGTAAAAAGCACGTTTTTCTGAGGTTTTATTTTCCAGCATCTGCAGTGTTTTTATTGTGTTTACTTATTGGTCAGTGAGGTAATACATACATGCTCATTATTTGCCATCCCAGTATATCATCAAAAGATGTTTTGGTAAGCCCTCAGGAGCATCATGGTACACAGTAATATATCCATGCTGGGATCCTGGGATAAACGACACCCCTCTCTCTTTGTGGTCCAACAGATAGTTTGTTCTGTTGCCAAGGAAGTCAACTGTGATTTTGTGATTGGTTGCCAAGAACTATGGCCTAGTCTGTGGTTGGTACGGTTTTGTAGAAAGAAATAGTAGCTTGCTTTTCCTGACATAAAGAAAGCTTGTCTGACTGTTGAGCAGGGGAAAATTTGCAACAGTGAGGGAAAAAGTATGGAAAGTGTAGGACGTTTGATGGGACACCGCAAATGATATTGCTTCAAGATGTGGCGCGGGGTTCTCTGGACAGGAAACTTCAAAATCTGGCACTTTGTCATTCTGTGTTGTTATACAATCACCGACTGCACCTTTTAAAGCCAACTGTTGTATATTTCCTTCTTTACGGTCCATTCATCTGTAGAGGCATCAAACAGCAGTCCCGTGCCAAATCAGTAACCGCTCTGGGGTAATATCAGAATCTATAATTGACATGGCTCTGCAAAGACTAAACAATTCACTCAATCTAGCAATTATGTGGAATACAGTATCGGCATCTTTATAAACTTCAAACGACATGATTTAAAAAAGTTCAGTGAAGTTATTCCTGACCTTATGGTTGCACTTTTCTTAAATAGTTCCCCTTGTCTTTAGAAGGGCAATCATGCCCTTTCCAAATACTCATGAATGTCAAACCCAGCTTTTCTAAAGCTCCAGCATCCTTAGTCCTCTTTGGCAGCTGTGAAGTATTGAAAAGACAATAATGTTTTGTCAATTGTGCCCTCTCTCCATCCCCTCCGTCTCTGCAGCTCCACATTAGCGTCTCTGCAGAGAAAGTCAAGCTCAACGTGGATTGCCAGGAGGTGGCAGAGAAGCCCATCAAGGAGGCCAACAACATCTCGCTGGAAGGCTATGAAGTGCTTGGCAAGATGGCCAAGTCTGGAGGTGGAAGGAGGCAGTCTGCGACAGTAAGTGAAAAAGATTATGAAGAACACATTTGTGCAAATGCGAAGCACGTTTTAAAGAGCATCCAACAGCTTTCCAAAGAATGAATATCCAAATCCTCGTGTATGTTTTAACTGCTCCCTGGAAGAATGAACGCCTGCATCTTCATTTTTTTAACTCTGGGACTCATCCTGTTTTCAACAGTGTGCATTTTTATCAAGAATGGGAGCCATTTGTAACACCCTCTCAAAACATCAATTTTTCTGTTTTCTTCTGTTGTGTAGTTCCAGCTCCAGATGTTCGACATTGTCTGCAGTTTGAGCTGGGTCAGCCGAGACAGATGCTGTGACCTGCCTGCCACAGTAAGAACAAGTGTCATTTTAGAATCATTTTACAACAAAGATACTTCAAAAGGCCATATGTAGGCACACAGGAAGGATATTTTGGCAGATTTCTTTTACATGTTTTGATGTACCGTGTACGTTGTTCTTCGATTCAATAGTAGATTAACCATTGTATTTATTGTATCTACTGTATGCATGCACACGGTCAGATGTTAATGTAAGCTGGTATGTAGTCATTAGGCTTAATGCAAGGCTGTTAAAAACAGTTTAAAAACGGTGAGTCAGCTGAACTGAATAGAACCTTGCATCCTGTGTAATTGTGCTAATTGGACTGTTGCCAGTTTGATCCCCCAATTACATGAAAACAAGTGCTCCTTTAGATCACGCAGCAGACAATAAATCACATTTATTTTCATTTTGTATGGTAAATACCGGACACAAGCACATTAATCCAATGATGAGTAATTCATCTATAATTTGCTTCAGATATTAATATATCACGTCAATGACTGCTGTGTTCTATAACTCATTATGTCAAAGACTCATTTCCAAAAGTGTGGACAAGGTTTGCAGATATCAGTGAACATCTGGTCTTAAGTCCCACACTGACTTTGCATGAGCCACTGTTCCATCTTGACCTTTGCTGGGTTTTTTAAACTCTCTTCTCCTTAAACTGCAAGCAAAGTCAAAACTGTGGGACGGATTTTCTCTTTTATTTGCGTATTCGTGTCTCTTTTCTAATTTCTTCTTCTGCTGTATTCCTTTTCAGAGAGACGAGGCCAAGTGCCCATCCCTTCCCCACTCTTGCACATGCACGCAGGACAGCATCGGCCCTCAGGGGCCTCCTGGACCTTCGGTAAAGATTTTCCCACATCATCCCTCCTTGTCCTCTGTCCTCTATCTTCACCTCCACGACCTCTGTCTGTTTTGATGTGGTGATGATGGTAAAGCCGTATTTGCCTGAGACTGAGGATGTCCTTCGCATCAGGAGTGGTATTTTGTTTTCCTTTGGAATGAGCAGAGGAGGATGGGACCAGCAGCATGCCATGAATTGTGGGCTCAGGAAGAAGTGTCAAAAGATAAATGCCTGTTGGAAAAACAACAGTAAAAAAAAGGAGGAGACGTCTGGAATATGTGTGCTTGGTAACCTCACTAAGCCCCTGTGAGGATTTGGGAGGGCTTGGGGGTTTCAGGGATTTTGGAATCTCCTCCTGTTGTTATGCTCACTCTGTGTTTGTGGCTCTTTGCTTTTCCAGGGTGGCCCAGGTTCTAAAGGACCCCGAGGAGATAGAGGAGAACACGGCAACCCTGTGAGTAATGCCTTACATTAATTTAAGCACTTGATAAACATGTAATGCACATTAATCATTGAATTTTTTATGGTGATTCAATAAATTGAACACGTTCACAGCCAATGAAACTTACTGACATCATCCATGTGCTAAATCCACACGCTTCTCACTGCCATCGTCTTTTAGAAGCTACAGATTTGCAGCCTTACGTTAGCCTGCCCCACCATACGAAGCAAGTTGGACACATGTGAATTTAATTATCAATGATATATTTCTCCTCAAATTGATTTAAAGGGGGTCTATGTCATTTCATTTTGTATGTTTGTGCAATAAAAAGTGTGTTCTGAAACATCTTTGCTTTTTGTCTGGGTAATGCTGTAGGGTCCAATGGGTCCACGCGGTGACATAGGGCCCTCAGGCTCAATGGGACCACCGGGTCCACAAGGCCCTAATGGACTGTCTCTTCCCGGAGAACCCGTAAGTTAACCTACAATAAATCCAGCCAGGGAGGAAATAGTTAATACTTTGTAGTAGATGGAGTTTTACATGTATGACACACAATAGCCCAGTGATTACGGCTAATATGAAAGTGTAATGTTGCCGATCCAACAGTGAGTGGGATTTACAGCTCAAAGTAGAAACACATCACACTCCCTACTACTTCTATATATCAAGCTAGACGGCTCCTTTATTTTCTTTTCTGCAGATGAGATAGTCAAAACATGAAGTCAATCAAAACCGCAGAGTAAAAAGAATTAAAAACAAAGACTAAAGCGTCTCTTTTCCTCCCCCTCCACCTTCAGGGTCGCCCGGGACCAAAGGGAGATTCTGGAGACCCAGGCCTGTCTGGCCGGCAAGTAAGTACTCCCCCTCTCATTTTGTGGTTTATGAACAGGAAACAGGAGACTATCCATAGAGAGCAGCATTGCTACTGGAGCCTGGATTCGGTCCACATGCTGAGATTGAAACCACACTCAGAGTGGGAGGTTTACCATGCCATCCCCAGGGAGACTCACACTGTCGAATCAGCCTGTTGATTGACAAACAGTAGAAGGCCAGTGATGCAGTTAAATTATTATGGAGCGCCGACTCAAGTTACCAAAGGGGAAATAGGGAATGGAACATGTTTTACCCCAGCCTTGTAATTGAAGATGATCGTGACTTGGTAAAGACTTAGTGTGTCTAAAGCTTGAGCATCTTTGACTTACAGTAGATGTCATTCTGTGGACTTCTTAGATGAAAATTACAGTCATATAAAACCAGACTTACCATTACCATAACATTCAGAGTTCAACGGGCTTTGAGGTTGTTGACATCACTGCTCTATCGAGTCATGAGCAGATTTGAATTCAAACTGGTACCATTTTACGTTACAGGGGAACTTGTTGGAGGAAGGGCATTTTTGAGTGGGCATTACATAGCCAGTTCTTGGCTGAGCAAGCGTTCATTCATCCAGCTGAGGTCATTCAACTCCCACCATACGACTGGAGCGATCATCACCGCTGGTTATTCTCGCCTCTGAATAAGCAAATTCAGACATGGGAGAAAGTCCTATTCTATGATCTTCAACACATTTTGGCAGCATTGCCTTTACACAATAAAGCTTATTATAACAGCACTCTCTATTCAGATTGCTGTAGACATGTGTCATAAGTCAACAGACAACGGGGATATTGTTCCAGTTTTTGGTAGCAAAGTTTATTTATTATCTTTGGCTTACGAACCGGGAAGCTGCAGGACTTTTTCTGTAAATTGTAGTTCAACAGACCCATCAGGGAGCTGTATAAATGTGTTGATTCTGATCATTAGTTTTTAATTAAGTGTGTCTGCTTTTTTTTCACAGGGTTCTCCTGGGCCACGTGGTCCTCTGGGCCCCGTTGGACCAAGCGGAGCACGGGTAAGATCGACCACCATGCCTGCTTAATGTACAAACTGTGTTCAAAGCCTACAAATAGTTACCATAGTACAGCACATGTTTTGGGTGTGATCACCCACTAAGCTCAGCGTATACAGAAGCACTGTCGTGTAGCTTTTTCAATCACACTGCATGTTCTCACTTGTGTCAGCAAACATAATTGAGCCACTAACTTATAAATATCATTTAGAAAAGACAGACTCAAGGCTGAAACCAATATAAAGCAATGACACTGATGTATTGCATGCATGGGGTCCCCAGTGTGTTGTAACCAATGTGTGATTGTATGTTATTTCTACCTAGGGGCCCCCAGGAAAGGAGGGACCATCTGGTCCCAGAGGCCCATCAGGGCCCATGGTGAGTGTGTGTGTGTGTGTGTGTGTGTGTTGGTCTCTGTGTTTTTGTGTTGTGCAGAAAACAGCCAAATAAATATTTCCTAGAGCATGCTTTCTTTCCTGATATATCAGTCACAATGGTGCATGCATCTTATTTTCTTCTTCTGTGGTTTGGGGAGGCCTGAATCTACTTAATCCAGCCAGCATGCCAACTGGCAACATGCCAGTTTAGAATTCACATGCACTATACCATCCAGCAGTGTGTGAGTGTCTGTGTGTGTGTGTGTGTGTGTGTGTGTGTGTGTGTGTGTGTGTGTGTGTGTGTGTGTGTGCATGCATGCGCATACATGGTTTTGGGCATGTGTGTGTTTCCATCTCCTCTTTAGTGTTCTTGGCAGCTTGTGCCACACGCAACCCCACTGCAGATGTCAAATCATAAATCTTAAAGCTTGTTATACAACCATTAATGGAGAGCAGGAGTTAAATGTTGCAATTATGTTTATTGTGCAGTAATTTTATATAAACACTATTCTCTGTGTTTTTTTTCTCTCTCTTCTTTTTCTTCCAGGGAAGCCCTGGAAATCCAGGTGTACCAGGAATTACCGGAAAACCAGGGAAACCAGGAGACACAGGAAACCCAGTATGTACTGAATTACAGACACAAATGATGGTCACATGACTATATTGAGGAGAAGCGGAGGACAGGGTTGTTGCTTCTAACACTGTTCTTCTCGTTAACAGGGACCTGTTGGCATTAAAGGAGAGAAGGGAGAGAGGGTATGTATTGTGGAGTAGGACATGACCATTTACCAACTATCATACATCATGAATGAGAAAAGAGATGCCATCACTGACTGAAAATGTCTTTGTTTTCCAGGGAGACTTTGCATCCCAGAACATGATGCGCTCCATTGCCAGACAAGTTTGTGAACAGCTTGTGAACAGTGAGTAAAACTTTTCGTAATATTTAGAGAATTTAAAAGTTCACAAAAAAACAAATCTAAACCAAATCCAACTGACTGTTCTTTTCTTGTAGGTCAGATGAGCAGAATTGACATGATGCTTAACCAGATTCCCTCTGGGTATCGTAGCAACACTCCAGGGCCAACTGGTCCTCCTGGCCCTCCTGGCAACCAGGGATCCCGTGGAGAGCCTGGACAAGCTGGGCGAACTGGTTTCCCTGGAAACCCAGGTTTACCTGGAAGTCCAGGAGAAAGAGGTGCTTTATCTCTTCTTTTTCTGAATGCTTGGTTGTGTTACAAAGCAGCAAGCAAGGAAACATTAAGCAAATGGCGAGCAATGTTTTGAAAGTTATTGCGAAATTGTACTCTGTACTGTAGTCTTTGTCCTCCATGAGAGAAACACCAATGTAACTGTGCTTTGCAAAATATTATTAAATCCTGGATCTCCCTGTGTTTTATGTATGCTGGTTACATGCTTCATCGTGTGAAAGTGATTTGTTTCCCCTCTTTTCTCTGTTTTTTGTAGGTTTGGCAGGAGAGAAGGGAGAAAGAGGATCTCCAGGAACTGGTACCAGAGGGCAAAGAGGTGCAAGTGGGCCCCCAGGTAACTCATAACCCTTTTTGTCCAGTCTTCCATCACAATGAGGCTTATTTCTGTGGAAAACTTTGTTCTCCATCAGTTGCTGATTACTGGCTGCTGGTCTCCCACTGTTGTCTTCCGACTTTATCTTTCCGCAAAAACTCAGTTTCTGTGACAGTTTTTCATCTTTTCTTCTTTCTGGGACGTAGTACTCCCATTAGTCCAGTTAAAATGACACATCCCAACCAGAGGCCAAAATGTACCTACAGTGTATATCTCAGGCACCTTCCTTTGAGCAGCTGTTCTGAATAAATCTTTGGAGGGACTCCAAACATAATCCCAATTCTTCCCTTTTTTAAGGATTTATGTCTCGTGTATATTGAGCTTCTCCTGACACTGTGCACACTTGTGACGGTATTCACTAAATGGAAGGTATTTACGTTTATCACCAACAAGAACATTTCTCCCCAGAGTTTAGACAATCTTCAGCCAGTCTACAGTCAAGGTCCTGTTCCGATTGTTAAAATGTTATTAGGTTGATTTGTGAGTTTGAAAAAATGCCATAGCCTTTCCTCAGTTGCAATTAATGTCCAATATGTTTCCTCTAAAAAGCTCACCACCTCAGAAGATTTACTTTCCCTAGGGAAGATATAGCAAAACAACAGCAACCTTCTGTTTATGTCAACCACACAACACCAAACGCTGATATATCTTTTTCTGTGAATGAGCTGAGAAACAACTGACGGCCAGTGGGAAGTCCACACTCATGACTCACACGTCTGTGTGTGTGTGTGTGTGTGTTCTGTATATGTGTGCGTGTTTTTTTTTTTTGTACAATGAGCTTTCTTTGGTGGCTTCATTGACAACACATGGGCTCACTTATGGATGAGAAAAAGAGCGAGAGGGGAAAATTCCATCCTTAGTTTTTACCGTCTAGACACAGGGGCCAGGGGGGGGGGTACTTCCCACCGCCCCAGACTTTCTTTTTCTTGGTCAAGCTTTTTAATTGAGCCATTGAACATTTCAAATTACAGTGTTGCAGCTCCATTTTACCCCTATCCATTTCCACTTAAGATTTACGGGTGATGTCAGCGGGTTTTTGTGCTGAGCTCCAGATACTTTTCAAACTGGCCTTACTCACATCCTCTCTCCCTGTTGCAGGGCCACCAGGAGAGTCGAGAACGGGCCCCCCAGGGTCATCTGGCTCCGCTGGGCCTCGTGGCCCTCCAGGTCGCCAGGGTACTTCAGGGGTGAGGGGACCACCAGGCCCCTCTGGATATTGCGACTCCTCTCAGTGTGTTGGCATTCCTTACAATGGACAAGGATACACAGGTATACTCAACACTGTCTAGCTCCTGCATGGTACTACATAATATAAAACACTAAGTGTATGCAGACTAATTACATTTGCAACTCAGTGCACTACTTCTTTCTTTGATGTATGGAGATATGAATGTAAGAAAGATGTTAAACTTTATTTATGTAAAAAGTTAACGGATTAACGGAGCCTCGTCCTGCTTACCGTTGCTACGCCTGTAAAGCTACATCGTTCTCGCATGCAACATGAAGCAGTTTAAAATGATAACGGTAGCAGATTTACCATCACAATTTAGAATAACAACTGTCGCAAGCAGATTTCAGCTGTAACTAGCTAACTAATTAAGGTAACATTATGAGTTGCTCGCTGAATTGATTTAAAATGAGAACCTCGTAAAAGGGTCTCTGAAACACGCATTTAATAACTACATACAGAGCTATTAATGTCACTGATGAAGTAAAATCCCAGGTAGTAATCTAATTTGCTAAGCATTCAAACATTTGCAGCTCACAATAAATGTGCTAAATTCAGAATTCAGAGCATATCTGTGGTTGAGGGATGCCTCCACATTGCCCCATCATGGCAACGGCTGAGCCGGTGGCTAGCAGCTCACATTACTGCTAGATTAATGCTTTGAATTTGGAATGTAGCACTTTTAAGGAATATAAATGCACTGTTTAATCTATTCCTCAGACTTTTAGTGTTGTATTTTTGGTTTTGAAAAGGCTAGAACTGTACAGAAATCCATAGTTTGACAGGCCTACTATGCTTAGTTACCATTGCTAATGCTAGGATTAGACAGTCTGTTCGGTGCAGGGGTTTAGTGAATGGAGAGTAATGTGCCTATATAGTCCATTACCTCCATAGATACATGTACAACTTCTAAACTGGCTTGTAAAGCATTCTAGCACATCGATGATGTATGATGACACATTAAGTCAAATAAGATGCTTATAACTGTGTTCCACAGAGAAAACTCACACCCTCTTTGAACTATTTGCAGGTTTGGCATAGTAAGCGTTCTAAGTCACCTGTGCTGCTTACACTTTGAGGTCCTGTTTCTGAGATGTTTGCCCATTTGCTATGGGGCATGTAAGGATAATCACCATGGACATTATTAATGAACAATAAACACAAACATTACAAAAGCCAAAAAAACACAACGGAGCGGACTGGCACTAACAACATCTCACAGCTGCAAGCTACAGTGATGGCAACCTGCTGGCCTGTTTGCATCTTGAACCACAACGCGCTGGGGAAAAAACAAAAAACAGAGACTGAGCATTTCTACGAAGGAAGGAGCATGTACAATTACCACCCGAAATAACTACTAACACAGAGGATTTCACATCTGAAAGCAATGTTTATGTAGAGGTGATATGTGTAAATAAAACTAATGTTTGTGCCTTGTAAATGATTGTATGAACCAAGACATTTCACTAAAAATCAAGTTAACATCTGTATTGAGCTTGCCTCATAACCCTCTGCTTACTTACCACCAGCATAACCTCTGTTTACGACGCCTTAAGTGACTTAGACAGCTCTGGTCCAGACTGAAGCATGTTCCTTGTGTACTTTTAATCATCATGTTCTTTGTGTACGTTGGCCAAATCGGTGCTAAATGTGGCTCTCCTGCCATTTTCATATGTTCTTGTAGTATGAGCTGGTTATTTTTACTACGTCTTATTATCCAATAGCTTGATGGATTTTATTGTAAATGTCATTGCAGCATTTGGAACAGTTTTCTATATAGCTTTTATGGTACTTCAGGAAGCAATGGTTTGACACAAGGCATTTTTTTGGAATTCCAAAGTGCAATATAATTTAAATTGTGCATGTGACAAGTTGTAGAAGCAACCAATTTTTTTTTATCGGCCATTCCCAATATTTTTCTAGCTAACAACTTCCAGCCTGAACCTGCGGTAGAGTCTTTACCTGTGGAGCCAGCTGGAGAATTTGAGGCAATACAATCATCCGCTTACTCACGAAACCAACGAGGAAAGAGATCACTACCACAAGACAATACAGAAACACTAGCATTATAACTACAATAAGGAGTTCTAAGTGTAATATTGAAATAACGAACTGATCACGCATGTGAGAATGAAGTGATTTTCCAGACAAAACGTATATGGGTTTGATACCCCTGGCTATATTGAACATATATTTTTTTGACATGCGAAAGTTAAGCAAGATGAATACAATCCTACATGTTCGTTCATTATAAACCTGTGTGCTTGCTAAGTGTCTGCTTGTAATATATCTGCAGGTGTTTATCAGACTCCAATGTTTAAATGCACTAATCGTGTAAAAGCCAGCAGAAAGTAAAAAGGGAGCTCAGTGAACATGATAAGTTGTTTCAGATTCTCCAACGCTAAAAATTTAATTTGATCCTCCAACGATTTGTTTGATGTGATGACTTGTTAGGCCTTTAAACCAAATGATAATCTGACTTACTGTAACAAACCAAGCTTGTTTTTGTTTTTTTGTTACCAAAGGTGGAATTGCATGTTTGTGTTGTATATTTACTGAGGATTTCTAAGTCAGAATATAGTTGTTGTTTTCTATCTATGCAGTTTGGATTTGGTTGCAAGACTATGGACATAGAATTGCTTTTCTCATGTTTGAACTGCACATTTTGTGAATTCCACACAGCCTTATTTTCTTATTTATTTCTGAAACACAAGAGGCATTTTTCAATAAAACTACTGAAAATGTACTGTTTGTTTCAGCTTTCCAGTCATTTTTGTCTTTTGCTGTTCATTATATTCTTACAAAATCTGCACATTGACTTACACCTTAACATGCAACCATCTTCAATCTTGACAAAACGGTTTCTTGAGAAAAACGTTCTCAATATTGAACCATTATTCATTTTGACCGCTAAAGATATTTGATGCCATACAGAATGTCAGTTAATGTCAGGCAACAAGCAGAGAAAGGAGAGTGTGAAAACAAACCTTTTCAACATGTGAGCTGCTTCACAGTCAGTTGGTGTTGGTCCTATCAGGTTGTAATGATTACACATCGCCTTCCATGAGGAAGCAATGTAAATGAGACTGGGCAGATACCGGCTGGAAAAACTCACAGATTTCCACCCATTACGCATATCTAATAGTGAAATAAGAGATGTATGAGGTAAGGAGCAACTCACGCCATTTCTGCTTATCGTGATGAAGGGAAAGCATGCTGGAGGAGTTTTCCACATAAGAGATGAGGACCGAGGGGGTGAGGTGAAGTGCACAAGCAATTTATGAAGTGCCTCAATTAGATTTTACAGAAGTGTATATTGGTAATTCTTGCAGGTAAAGTACATAATGAGTGTGTGAACAGCTGGTACATGTTATACGAAAAAGCATTTCACATGCAGAAAAGAGTTTACAAATGACATTTGAGCAGTCCCACACGGGAGAATATAACAAAAACCCAAAGGTATGGTCTCAGTGCATTTTTCATGATGAGGCTTTGCTAAAAAGCCAAAACGTAGCTCACAGCAACACGCTTTCCGGCATGCTGACCTTGTGGAAATATGTTCACACCTGTTTTAAGCGATACGCTGTTCATAGAAATTCTCAACATCAGGATCAGATCTGTGGCTCTGACTTTGGTTATAACGTCATTCTGTGACCTGGTCCAAGACAGCGCTGTAGCCTTTTAGTCTTAAGTTTTTCCCCCCCACAATCGTACCGTTTCCCTCTAAACTCATCAACTTATCAACATGCCTGTTACCATCCTCACCAGAACCCTGTCTGCTTTCTGTCGGCTGATTTCGTTGAGTTTGTTGACAATCCAGCAGAGCATCTGTGTTCACTTTGTGGCAAAAGTTTCATGTGGGCAGAGTCTGCGGTCATTACAGATTTTAACTAACCTGTTTTATCTCCGGTTGTCCCCTCGCAAAAAACAGACTAAGTGTCTCTTCCACAGCAGTGAGAAGGTCTATCATTAAGTGTTTAATTCCCAAATGGAGATGTAAAGCTGGATTAACACTGCCATATTGTTAGCAGCTAGCTTAAAGCTAGCTAACAGTTGCCTGAAGTGTATTTACACATTCAGCAAACATAACTAAAGCATTAGCATTAACCTCAGGTCATGTTTCTGGATACCTGGCAAAGGTTTGATATTTATACTTTTAGCTCTGTTTTGGTCTCCATCTATTTCTGGGGGCAATATTTGGCTTGTTAAACTACTAAATTCTCTGCTTTGTCAACAAGCTAAACGCTAACTGTGTCTGCCTGCTGTTTGGTGCTCAGCAAGAAGTATGCAGCGATCACAGATGAACAACAATATCCCCTTTTACACTGCCTTTGCGGGATATCACTAATTTATTCTGCATCGTCGTTAGTGTAAAAGGCACACTAGACATAGACATAATGGGGCGTCTTAATCGTTCCACCTCTGAGTCGGCAACAAAGGAAGTCTCAGAACCGAGAGGTGAAACGAGGTGAGGTGGCCCCTTTTTGAATGAGGAGAGCCAGGAAGCCAGAACAGAAGGTGACGGGGAATAACACTAAAGTTCAATACAAACAGCGTGATTGCAGCATAACAAGGGGTCTTCTTTATGTGTAAAAATGCCTAGTTGCAATCCTTAAGACACCTGTAGCCTACACTCTCTCTCTCTCTCTCTCTCTCTCTCTCTCTCTCTCTCTCTCTCTCTCACACACACACACACACACACACACACACACACACACACACACATGTTTTCAGTTAATTTGATTGATCAGACCTCTTCTCAGGACTGTGTGGGCTTGTAGGCCTATAGACTGATTGAGTGGCATCTTCTTGAGGCTCCTGTTAGCTGTGTTGAACCTGTCAGTACCGGACAAATTACAACTTTATCATTTTTATTGGTAGATAAGGATTTGTGACCTAATTAGTTCCTGTCAAAGTTCCGGCCCACCTTGAACCTGATCACAGGTCTAATCAGCCAGATGAATTAAATGCACCTGTGTGGTGTACAGAGGCTTTAAAACCACAACAAGCTGAAAGGTGCTAAAGACACACTTCCCCCACTGAAGGGAAGTGAGTTGGGTGATGTGGATTCATCTAGCTTTCACATTAAACATCGTCATTTAATGTATTCCTCACATAAAAGTATCAATTAGTGCAGTTGTTTAGATTTCCCTTAATCAAATAGAAAGTAAATGTGCAGACACTTTTAGAACCAAATACTGAGACCCTTGACCAGTAGATAAGTCTTGCTATTTTGTCAATAAATGTAATGTGGGATAAGGTGATGAAACTTGACTATCATTATTTGTATTGTCATGTTTTGCCCAATTTTAGAAGGTCTTTTCACACTTTCACTATGTCAGGCTACACAGCAAATTCAAATCAAGCATATTGGCACGTCCAAACGCAGCAGCCCGGGGTTCAAAGAAAGCAAAACTCACCATAGTCAGTCAAACGTTTTTGATTTACTGTGGCAAAAATAAAAAACTGGAAGGCAGTTTTCCTTGTATCTTTGTGAAACGATTCACTGGGGCGGCCTATATTTACGGTGAAGCTTTGCACAGCGTTTTTATAACGATCCAGTGCCATAATAGAATGGAACCATGCATGGGCTTCGGGCAGCAGATGAGACGAGATTAGCCTCGTATTGAAAAGTCATCATAAGTGATTGGAAAGTGGAGTTTTATTTGGACTTTAAGGGCCGCAGTGAAAGCACTAGCATGAAAATTGGTGGGATGACAGCTACATGATGGAGATCACATGCGGCGGAACGCAGACACATGTGGAAAACATGTTGCAGACGTTAATCACTGTAATGCAGAGCCTATATCGTTAGAGATAGAGACCATGAAAGGCAAGGCAGGGCAAATATAAATGCAAGTTGCTCTGATGTGTCAACATCAAACCATGGATCGTTAACAGTGTGGACAGCTCTAAAGCTCACTAACTAAGACATCATCATCTTGTTTGTTTTATCGGCTTTAAAGGCACCAGTTGATCAGATAAAGCCAGACTAGCTGTTTCCCCCTTTTAACAGGCTTAATGCTAAGCTAAGCTAACGAGCTGCTGTGAAATCAATCTTCTCATCTAATCTTGGCATTTTCTAAAATGTTGAACTATTCCTTGAAGTGTGCAGCAACCCAAAGTTTAATTTAAGGACACTTGAGGTCGGCATGTCACATTTGTTCACCTGGCTCAAGCAAAGGCTCCAACACACACGTAACATAACATTGTCTTTTTAAGAAGTTGAGGTTTCAAGCCTACAATGGGATAACGAGAGGGGTTGACCAACATGGGTTTTCAGTCGCCACTAATACTAAAGCTTTTTTTATTGGACGGCCTTTGGGACGAGCCAAAAATCTTGTCTGGTACTGTTTCTGATTTTTGTTTTGTTTTATTCCCAAAAATGATTTGACTTTAGGTCGAGTGGAGCAGCATTGATGTGATGGGATGTGAAGCTTTCCAGTAAAATGTTCTTTAGTACGGATGCTTTTGTGGAATGCCACCAAAAACTTCATTAAAGTAATTGAAAGTGAGTTACGACATTCCTTGAAACAGTCCAATCATATCATAGGGTGTAAAACCTCTGCTTCGTCTGGTTCACAGAGGAACTCGCTGCACAAAAGGAACCAGACACAAATGTATAGGAATTGCTATCCAACCAATAGAATGCAGTGGCTTTGATTCTTGCCAAACAAAACCTGAGGAAGGAATGAACTTGAAGGGGGTTGATTCCTTAGAGGCTAAATATTCAGTCAGCATCCACAAAGTAGGTTTCCAATGACTGAGATTCCAAAAGCAACAGTGGAGCAGTGCTCCCCTTTGAATATAGGAAGAGGAGAGCCAACAGCTCTCCAGCTGAATTTAAAATTTTTATTGTTAATCATTCTTTTTAAAAACCTATTTCTCCATTTGCCGAGTTACCTGCCACCAAAATATCCTCTGGACAGGAAACAAAAGGAGGAGCATGTTTTACAGATAAATGTCACACTTGATGCCTTCCAGCAGTCATTATTACTGCTGCCTATAATATAATAAAACTTAAATGACTAACAGAGACATATAGCTCTCACAATGACAGAAGCTAAATCCAGTCCAGTTATGTAATAATGCTTCAAATTTGATGATTCACACAGCCCGAATAGTTTTCCACGGGCGATTCCGGCTTTTCATCCAACAGCTCATTGTGGCTGCTCCCTCTCGCTGTGCCACTGCCGTGCAAAACAAAAAAGTAATCCACTCATGAAAAAAAAGAGACTTGGCTTGTTTTGGAGATGCTTTTTGAACTTCCGGAACACATAAGTTGGGTGGCTGCTTGACAATAAAAGCCACCTCCGTTCCCTGGTTGCTTTTAATGTGCAGCAGCAGCGGGAACTGTTCTGTTTGCATCAGCAGTAATTGAATTCAGTTCTAATACGACTGTGGGAGAGTGAAAAGTGAATATATATCAATGAGATGACATTTCAAACAGAGTTGGGTTGGCGGACTCCACCACCAATGATACAGACTACTGTGTGGAGATAATAACACTAATATATGGGCTGTCACTGAAAAAACGTGGACTGTAAATAACTTCTAAAACATGGTTTGATTTCATAACAATTTTAACGATTCTAACTTTGAGTCCCTGGTAAGCTGTCTGTTTGGCAAAGTTGCTAAAAGTCCTCCACCCAGGTCAGAGTTCTGCCCTCGGTTGCAGGAAGCAGCGCATGGAGAGCACAGCTGTGGAGATCACCGGCTGAAGGCCAAATAAGTGTTTGGATTTCTCTGCCTCTCCCACAAAAGGTTGCACCGCTGTTTGTGAAATGTCTGACCTTTTCACAGAGTGAGCTTGGATGGTGTATTTATTGAGGGATGAGGGTGGTCTCAGATGTCTTGTTGTTGGTGCTGGAAGACTAATGAGGTGAAACTCATCCAGGGGGTCTCTGTGAACACAAGACAGTGGTGAAGTTCAACATCCTTTTATATCCTCGATTCATGTGAGAGTATAGGTGTGAATGAACTCATCTATTAGTTGATTGATTCAACATTTCCCTACACTTTCCTCTACATGTTTATTTCTTCCTTTTGGGGGGTGTTTAATTGCTCCCAGGCAGCTGTGAAATATTTTATTGGAATAAGCCATCCCAACTTTTGTCATAGTCCATCTGCTTCTATTATAGCTCGCTTATTTTAGCCTCATTCTCCAATATATCCTGCCCAGTGAGGTGCAAGCTAAATGATGCAGAAATCAAGAGTCTTGCCGCAGCATGCAGTGCCTCCAGTTAGCGTTTCTCACTAAATATATCAGACATCTGCATCTCAGAGTGATCTAGCGTGACTCAGGATTGAAGTGAGACAAACAAAGGGAAGGCAACCACTTATAAATATATGGATGGAAGATTCATGGAAGGACTGTGGAAAGGTTATGTTGCTTTGAAAGCTTGTGGGACACACTGCGTATCTAACCTCTGAAGTGGTCTGGAACGAGACGTATTTTTATAGAATCAATTGTTGCTGAGTGTAAAATAAGATGAGATGAAATGAACGCCATGGACAATAGAGTATGTTCTGGGGGACAGGAGGACACAGCCCGGAGACTTAACAGACTTCAGCTGAACTGGGACAGAATGCTTTTTAAACAAGCACTTAATCACAAACAGATATCTCTTAGTAGGCATTCCACATCTCCTCATACACAGAGACGGGCAAGCTGGAATGAAAAATTTGCCACGGATAAAAGGGGACTGGAACGGCGCACGTTAAACTCTGTCCAGACCATTTGCATGGATTAAAGGGATAGATTGGGTTGATTGAAGTGGGGTTTGTGAGGTAGGTATGGATGGATAGTGTATTATCTTTGAAGGAACAGATAGAAATACCAACATAGGAGCAAAGCAATGTACTCCTGCTTGTTTAATTGTTTTTAAATCACACTTTTTCTGCTTCTGTCTCTGCCTCTGTAAAGCACTTTGAATCGCCTTGTGTCTGAATGGTGCTATACCAATAAACGTGGGTATAATCTATACTGATTTCGCCATAGACTGTATATGAGAAGTCATTGTGACATCACAATCTGCAATCTGCCGTTTTGAAGCCTTGGATTCAGCAGTTTGGCTGTTGCCATCTTTGATTCTTCAAGTGAAAGGAAGTGACCATATTTGGACTGTGGACCTGGCGAACACAAGCAGCAGGGCGACACCTATCTATTCATCTAAGCATTTCCAGAGGCCTTATGAGGAGTGAATATCCAGTATTTCCCTCACTTTTATTTCAAAGACTAGGGGCATAAAGGGTTTAAAAGTACTATTTCATAAGAAAACGAAGAATGTCGGAATTACAGTTAGAAAAAATAAACGACCAGATTTTTCCCTTTATTCCTTTAATCATCACCGTGACCCCTGGGATTGCTTGGGAGGTCCCATCCTGAAACCACTGATCAAAATCAGTCATGGAATATTTTTCATAAATGACAGCTGACCTGGTGGAAAACCTTAAAATACAATACGTAAAAAAGCTCAATATCAGAATAGCTGGAAACGAACCTCGTAACCAGACATTACACTCTGAGGTCATTTGGATGTTCTGTGTCTGATTGTGTGGGCCTGAACAGTCAGTGCCTAAACTCCCTAGAGGGCAGCGAGGAAAACCGCTTACTCGGGTCAATGCAATGCTGTGTCACTGTTCCCTTGCACAACAACTTTGAGAACATTCTCTCCAGTTTCCCCTTCAGGCCACAGCAGCTGGCAGAGCAGCCGTGATGATGACCTGTGAACCCAGAACGGAGGAAAAGTCTCCGTGACTCGGCTCCCAGAGGTGTCAGGCTGAGAAGAAAATGGGCCTGTTGTTCTGGGAAAGACCAACAAAAAAAAAGAAAAGAAAAACAATATCAATCATCACCAGTCATGTTTTCCTTTTTTGTTTGTTTTAAGAGGAATAAAGAATGAAATATTGATTGATTTTTATAAAAAGCAGTATATATTCCCTGCCACATTTCTATTCGACCCACAAATATTTACCACCGTGAACTCTTTTACTGATTTCCAAAGGAGGGAAAGCACAATTCTTTTAAATAACAAATAGCATTATTTTCTGTGATGAAATCAAATAGATATTTGCTGTTTTACTTATTTAGATTTGGATCAGTTGTTAATAATTTGGTTTTAGCTCAGATTGAGGTTGGGATCATTTTTTTAAATGCATCTCACAGTCTTCCTTTGGCAATGGAAATCAGCAGAAGTAGACTTTCATTAAAATGTAATTTCAGGGAAAGCTTCATTTTGCTGTAAATTGTCCTTTTTCTTGATTTTCCTGGGTGAAGAATTCCAGCTCTACTTTAATTAAGGTCCGGGTTTTCCATCACTGAGGTAAACTATAGAGGGCCTACAAGTTTTAACATTGCACACATAAAAAATGTTACTAATAATACTATTAAACATCTTAAAATTTGCCAGAGGAAATGCCATGGGATCATTTATCACTCAAGAGCTAATCTGAAGAGAGTGACCTGGAAAACACTTTGTCATACCCCAGGCAGATTAAGAGGATATGGCTAGTGAGAGGGATGTATGGGCTACTGTGCTTAGCCTGCTGCCTACGTGACCAAGACCTCTGATAACCATCATGAAATAGATGGATGGAAGGCTGGTACTCAAGGAAAGGCAGCAGGTCACCAAAACAAGGATAACGGGACAGCAGTGAGTGTTCAGGAGCGATCTCCATTTGACATTAAAGTCCATTAACTCTTTAATCAGCAGCTGGGTCAAATTGAATTCTAACTAATTCAACTGAGTCAGGAAAAGGTGTCTTGACCCCATGAGAGCTTAAAGAACTGGTTTGTTTATTCTAGCTGTGAAGCCGGCAGTTTATATGCACACAAATGACACCACAATACTTTAGTGTCACATTGTTCTCACAAGACTGAGAAAACTGGCCTAATTCCATCTACACTGCTGAAGTTAACAAGTAGTGGAATACAACTGCAGGCTCAGCAGCCGTTCCATGCGTCCCTCGCTGGCCATTTCATATTGAGGCATTTTTACAGCCTCACACTCAAGTCATTGCCGGACGTCTCAGGGGAATATGTTAGTTTAAGGTTACAGAACATAAAGTACACCATGACTCGGTGCGTTCACATGGGGTTTCCATTGCAGCGTGATGAAATGTGGCTACAACAGCGTGTATTTTAATGATACAAATGTATTTGCAGTTTATCCAATGTGTAGATGTATTATAACATGAATCACCATGTTTCTTGTTTGTTCCCTCCTTTCCACTTTCCAGCAAGGGTGATATGAGTAATTTCTTTCTCAGACTATAAATGATGGTGATGAAGGTGCTATGAAGCCTGATGGTCGTCATCCGTGTGGGAGGGACATTCCAAATGGATGATAGAGGATGTTTTATAATCCTGTTCCTATCAGTGATGGATTTCCCAGACAATCCCTGTCTACTGGTCACTGCTGTGCTGCTACAGAGGAACCGGATGACAACTGGGGGTGTTGTTGTCTTCCCTTTTCCATTCCCCTCTGTTCCCCAGATAATGTGTGATGGCAGTTCGTCCTGGTTAGAATTCAATAGATGTTGTCAATGTTTCATTGCAGTGATTTGAATGGAAAATATCTATTCACAGTTATTTTGTATTTAAAGTAAACAAAATAAAACAGCATACACTTAAAAAAGCGTGAAATCTACTTCTGTGTAGTGACTGTTCGCTTAGCCCCAGTATACTGTTGCTATGCCTTTAAGCTTTCCGATCAGGGCACAGAGACGTGCAATGATAACTGTGGCGACCTGTCCAGGTTGTACCCTGTCTTTGCCCAATGTCAGCTGGGACCCTGAACAGGATAGCGGTGATTGATAATGGATGGATGGAATCGGTGAAAATGATGCAAAGATCAATGCTGCTTCATGTCAGGTGACATCCACTCCCTATCACTGCGACTCGGCGCCATTCGGCGTCCTTCGCAGCTAGCTCTATCGGCTAACGGCTAGCGCGGATAGCTTAATGGTCTGCATGGATATATCTTACTTTCTACGCTAGCTTGTAAATAAAAAAAAGTTTGCTCACCAATGTAAAACAACGGCTGGCCTATAAGGATATTACCCACGACGTTTGAAGAGGAGGATACAGTTTGAAAAGGGGGATACTGTGGCCTGAACCGTTACCAACAGCTCTGCTGAAACTGGAAATATCCCAGGCTCATGTCCGCACCATGTCGCCTTGAAAACACAGCAGCAGTCACATTGACACGGCCCTCTCTGCGCAGTGCGGACAAAGCAAAGGTAAAGGAAAACATGAAAATATTAAAATGCTTCATGGTTGTGACCGGTTACCTTGTTAGCTAACCTTTCGAGGAAACGACAAGAGCTCTGCGAAACATGGAAATTATGTTGAATTGTGGCCTGTGTTGGCAGGACAAAGATGACTATTCTCAACAATAAACTATCCTCCAGCACCTGCCAAAAGTGTCCCAGAAGATGATGGAAAACTCAGATGGCTGCGATAGCCCCCCTCGCTACAACCTCAGGATTTGATCTGTGGCTCTCAAAAGCATCCACAGGTTGTCTCCTGATGACATACGATGATGGGGTTTGAGCCTGATGGACCTGCTGTGTTTGAAAACATTCGGCCAGAGCAGATTGACTGTTTTTATGATAGTTTTGAACAGAAAAGTAATGGATTAAAACTGGGGAAATAAGGACACGTGCCACCAAACATCTGTCAAAAATGAGAGGAATAGAAGTTTCTATAATGTTCTTGACAGCATCACTGTGCAAATGAAAGCCAGCTTTGGCCGAAGTATTGGAGCATGATTTCCTTGGCTCTGTTGCAAGAAATTCGGCAAGATGTCAGCTAAATTTGATGATCACAAATTGAAGAGCTTTTCCAGATATGTAAAGTTCTTTGATGTGATTATTCCAGTTATCTGGTGGGATGGTATTGTTCACAAACTGTCCGAGGAATGATTCCTGTACAGCTGATTACTTCATTTTTTAAGGACAATAATGTGCAGGAAACTATACCCGAGGTCATAAAAGTTCGTCTCAACTATATCTACCAGCATAAACGCACCTGCAGCGTAATAGAATGGAACACAACAGGATTCAGGCTCATATTTCCATTGAAAAGGAAAGACTTATGAAACTGAGAAATACACCTTACTATAACAACTAAGTCATTGAGGGATAGGCGCATGGACTTCTTCAATAAACAGTAAGTGCCTCCTTTTTTTGCTCCATTTTTCATGTATGTATATTTATTTAGGACTGTCCACAACACAAAGATTCCTTGCTGCCTAACACTGATTTCGTCAAGTAATCCTTTAGTCAACAAATCACAGATCTTTTAAACTGACTTTCTACACAATTAATCATAAAAATACCACTTTAAACTTAAAGACCACAACCAATTAGTCAATTAAGAGGCGGCAGCCCTAATATTAATAAAAAAAATTATAATGTTGTCTGATGTTACACTATCTTTGAGCTGAAAATAATATATATATTTTTTTTTTTCTCTGTCTCTGGTAATCGATGGGCTTTGTGCATTTTGTGATGTGAATAAGTTGTTTTCTTCTGGTGCGCTGACACCAAGACTTCTCTTTTTCTTTCTTTTATAAATTATAAGCAGACGCTTATAATTTTGTGCAATTTGTACGAGTGTATAAGCTGCTTTCTCTGGTGTTCTCTTAGACATAGACATAGCAATATGCTACATATTCATGTTTTTATTCAAAAAAATGTACGCAAACTTTTTAAATGTCCAAAAAAGAAACGCTAATCAGGCACATTTCCATCAACTGGTTTTCCAGAAACTCAATAGTGTTTTTTGGTTTGGTTTGTTTGGAAGAGTAGAAGTAAGTAGAGGTTGTGGACCGGAAACAAAACTAGGGGACACAGCCATCTCACTCATCGACGAGAGAAGGAATTTGTTTAAATTGGGCAATTATTAACGGTTCTTTCATCTCAGCTACTCTGTGCCATGTTTCATGTTCTCTGGAGACAAAGACAAGCATTCACTCTTTATAGGAATATATGAGTAGACGTCGACATCAGAAACCGCTGATCAGTCATGAGTGAGCTACGTCTGAATTTCCATAAACCATTTACTGCATTAACTCTTGTCTGACAAAGGTGTAAACCTTTTTTGACAATTGAGGAAGACTTATCTAATTTTATTGTTTCCACTCAGCTTTTCTAATGTGATGCTTCAGAATGTGCATACAAATATGTAAATATGAGTGGTTTTGTAAAGGTTTAGAAAAGACAACTTGACAAAGCCAGTTACGGTTACTAAGCTATGATTGGACAGTGTCTGTTTGGGGGACGGGTTTAGCTAACAGTGATTCGGCTAATCCCACTGATACTTATTCAGTAAGTCATCTGATATTGTTGTTTTTGGCCCCAGTGAATACAAGTTTGATTCATGAAGTTCTTTGCTTTCCTAGTTTTAATATGGTGAACAGCAGTACCAGAACACAGCATGATTTCCCCATAATTTAGTCTAACTACTGCAATTAGACCCGGGCCTCTTTTAAGAAAAATTAATCAGTTCTTTTAATGGTCTAATAGATCTTCATGTGTACAACAAGGGTCTTTTCTTCTCATGGTTTTACTGTTCAGAAAGATATGCCCGGCTCTGCAGAACCAAAAGTCTGTAGAAATGAAACGCAGTTATGGAATTAACTAACAAAAGATTAACCAGACCGGTTCGAAAAATATGATCCAGCTGTCGTCCAGTATGAAAATGACAATCATTTTGTGTTTTTACGACTCATGAAAAAAAATCCAGTTGCTTGAAGTGTAGCCTGTTTCTCTTCACTTATTCTCACAAGGCATGATGCTTTATCTTTTAGCCAGTCAAATCACATGCTGACATTTTTGCTTTTTGATTCTGGCAAAAGCGGTACGGAAACTCACTGGTTTAAATTGATAAATATGTTCTGCTGAATAAAAAAGTTGAATCATGATATGATCTCATGATGCTTTTAGAATGATTCACAGATGAAAGCCATAGACGTCTGATCAAGTTTATAATTTGGGCCTCATTTGCAGCCCTTGACGTCTGCCGACTGGTGATTGAAAGGCTGTTTTGGCAGTTAAGCATTTTGCCCTCAAATGTATTAAAATGGCACCACTCAACAAATTATTATAACGAATGATTTGAAAATAAAACATCATCAGTACTGCTGCGCTTCCAGTCAAGTTTTTTCTGGTCTACCCAGATTAAAGACTTTTTAATAGACATTATCTCCATCCCAGAGAACAGATATTTTGTTAATTACAGTCAACAAAACCCATGAAAGGCCCAAACCATGTATTGTCTGTAGCCAAAGCCAAATATAGCTTAATCTTCTGCCTCCATTGTTGTCCAAAATATTAAACACACACACACACACTCACACACACACACACACACACACACACACACACCTACACACACACAAACACACAGACACACACACACAGTTACATCAGACATACTGTTGCACTTGGTGACATGGGGCAACATCATATGAGCACTAATCCATCATATTGTGTGTGTGTGTGTGTGTGTGTGTGTGTGTGTGTGTGTGGCTATGACATTTCTATTTGTGCCAGTAAGACTATCATGTGGTGGCAGCACGCATATGTAACTGGAAATATGAGAATGATTGGCTGCCAATTGATCGGTGCGTCTAAAAACGCCAGCTTTCACCTTTAAAAAAATATTTTTCTATTTTCTCCCTCTCTGCATAGTCTCTAATATGAAACATTCGTTCTACGTTATATTATCTGCATTTCTGCACCCTCAGGATCAGGAATCTGTCTCTGCAGCGTGAAATAATCTGTCATTTTATTTAGCAGCACAAGTCCACATCTACAGTGTGTAGGTGGCGATGATATAGCGTAAAGCAGACAATTTACCCAATCGTCACTTACAGTTTTTTTTGATTGCTTTGACGCAGTAGTCGACTCAAAATCCACATTCTTCAAAACTGTTAACGCAAAGGCCTAAACAGTGGCACCAATGGTCAAAATGACTAATTTTGCCTGCAAAAGGCTCTAACTCCACCAAAACATTTAAAATATGGACCAAAAGCAAATTTTGCCCTCAAACACCACAACTTGCACACAAGTGCATAAGCGCTTCCAATCAGTCATTAGACAAGGGGCATCAAAATACAAAATTCAGCTCTCAAAGTGAATCAGTGCTGCATTACTGGTCAGCAGCTTACATATCAGTGCCAATTTGCTTTCTTGCAAAAAATAGATCCAGAATCATATACAATGATTTTTCAAATTTTATTGAATGCAGTATTCATTCTTTTTTTTTTTAGATTGTGGCTAAGAAATGAAATATTCCAACAGAAACCACATATATAGTATGAAAGAAAAAATACAGTAAAATCCATCACTGTGTAAGACATAAGGAAAATAAAAATAAAAAATTCTGTACAATAAAGAAAGAAATCTCTTCTAGTCAATTCTCTCTTGAGGAATAGGCCACATGGCCTCATCTACATCGCACTCAATATTTTCTCTTGCGATGCTCCTAGGGAAAAATCTTCTTGCATGCCTGATCCAGCCTTGGCATGCCTCTGCATCTATATCTTGGGCAGCAGCGGTCATTGCATCGATCAAGGGCATCTGGTCATAGGGGCGATGATCGTAAACCTTCCATCTCCATGCACTGAAGAATTCCTCTATAGGATTTAAAAATGGAGAGTATGGAGGAAGGAATTGTGTCATCATCCTCGGGTGCCCTGCAAACCAATCATTCACCACACGAGAGTGGTGGAATGCCACATTGTCCCAGATGATTACAAACAGAGGCATGCCAGGCCTCAACAGCCCTCTTTCCTGAGGAGGGATGAGCCTGTCATGCAGGATGTTCAAAAATGCAATGAGGCGCTCACTATTGTAGGGACCAATAGTTGGAATATGGCAGAGGACACCATCATTAGAAATAGCAGCACACATAGTAATGTTGGCGCCCCTCTGCCCTGGAACTGTAATAGTGGCCCTATGCCCAATGAGGTTCCTCCCACGTCGCCTTACTTTACAGAGGTTGAAGCCGGCTTCATCCACATAGATGAAAACATGATGTGCCCCCTCAGCTTCAAGCTCCATGATACGCTAAAGAAAAAAAGCAAAATTACAATTGCATACAGTAAAAGTACCTCCAGTTTACTGTAACTGCATGATATGCCAAGGCATAAGAGTATACGTAGTACTGTAATGTGTCCTTACCTCCACATATTGGCATCTGGCCTCCTTCACAGCATCTGAGTTCCTCTGGAAGGGAACTGTGTAGAGCTGTTTCATTGCCATATTGTTCCTTCTAAGCACACGGGTTATTGTGGTCTCACTCAAAGTATTTATATTTCTAAATACCCCCTGATCTGCAATCACTGCTGCCCTGATTTCCCGCAACCTAATGGCATTATTTGCCAGAACCATGTTGACAATGGCTGCCTCCTGCTCAGCATTCAAAAGTCTTCGTCTACCACCACCGACTGGTAGCCTTTCGATTCTATAAACAACACATGAAATGTGGAAAAAAATACATGAAATAATGTATATCACTACGGATATATCTGTATATACTGTATAAGTGACATTACCTGTTCTCCAGTCGAAAATTTCTGACAATGGATGCAACCGTGTTTCTATTGACAACAGGTTGGACTCTTTGTCCAGCCTCTCTACATGAAAGACCATGATTTACCACATGATCAATCAAAGTTGCCCGAATTTCATCAGTAACTTGAGCCCTTCCAGCTACACCTCCACCTCGCACACGGACTCCTCTTCCCCTGAGCCCTCTACCTCTCACTCTCATCTGCCTTAGACCATCCATGCTTGCAAGTTACAACACACAACGTGGCACCTTTTAAGCCTGCAGATTGATTGCTAATTGAAAAGTTGTGTGCAGCAGTGTCAAACAGGTGCTTCAGTGATTTCATACTGGTCAAGAAGTTTCTAAGAGATGGGAACATATATTTTCTGTTTGGTTACCACAGCTAAAGCAATGGAGTTTGGACTGCTTGAATGACATCTGCGTTAACTGATTTGCAAAAGGGTGCGGGAAGTGTGTCAAAACAATGACAATGGGTTAACTCATTTGCAAGAGGTGTCTTTTGCTCTGCTGAGAGAGTGATGATGAAGACTGAGAGGTTACCAGTTTCTTCAACCAGGTCAATGCAATCAAAAAAAAACTGTAAAGCAAAATATTGTTTAAATTAGAAACATAAGTCTCTCTAGCAGATCTTCATTTGCTGGCAGAAGTGACAGGTAAGATGATAACCTGATGGCCTTCCATCTCTTAACCCTTCAGGCTCTCAAAAAGTGTTCACTCAAAATTCCTCACTTTTCACTTTGTATATCTATCATGACTTGAGCTTTGGGCCAAACTCTACTGTAGTTGGAGGTTTGTTTGGGTTCATGAGGTTTTTCCATTGCATTGTATATAGATTTTGACTTTGTCTTCAAACTTTTAGAATGTAAAGCTCTCCTCCCTCAGGCAGTATTTATCTACAGGCAGGAGACACAGAGACTCCCATCAGTGAAGGTGATTTTCTCGTCTGCAAACCTCCTTCTGACTTTGTTTAGTTTATGGGTTTAACGCTTCCCTCTAGGTTGTTTTCACTGCGATTCTATCTGAGAGGTTTGTTACACAACTGTGCCACTGAAACTGATCCTGACTCATTTAACATGTCCTGTTGACTTTGTGGTTTACGGTGTGCACCATGTAAAATCCGGCTCTGATTGGTTCGGGGTAATACTCATGAACTGATTATTTTTTTGTAGAGTCTCCATATTCATGTAGCAAGCGGCTGCACTCCGTGGTTAGTCAACTTGGACTGAGCAGTTCCATGGGTGTGACCTTCTTCCTCCACAGAGATTATTTTGTGGTGTTTGTAGGCCTGTTTAGCTGCCACTCATTGGCAGTAATACAATGTGCAACTAGCACCTTCTGTTGTATTGTTCTAATGAGCCAAAGAAGACAAAGACATCAAAAACCAATCAGGAAAATTGAAATGCTTACATTGCAAGCCACATTTATCCCCTCTAAATAGTAGTTAAAGGGACAATTTTACATTTAAAGGCATATTTGCTTTCTTTCCAAGAATTAGCTGAGCTGCGACCACTGTTATGGCCGTATGCTAAATATGAATACAGGCAGGAGACCGTTAGATTAGCGTAGCATAATGACTGGAAACGGGGAAACTGCTTGCTTGGCTCCCTCCAAAGGTAACAAAATTAGAATTATATAAGTAGATTTTGCCAGAACAATTAATTTAAATGTATGTTTTGTTTAAATCACGTTCTGTATGCCATGTACTGAACTGATAGATTTTCTTTTTACATATGGCTTGGGGATTGGCTTGAGGAGTTAATCATGCGGCTAGTGTAAAAACAGAAATTACTATAGGGCGGAATTTCTTCGGAGGGGATGACTGATTTGGGCTTTGGTCTTTTCAATGACAGTCAGAATATTATGTTAAAGATCATGCCTTCAGCTGCTCAGGACATGGTCACATTGAACACAGGCAAATAAGTTGTAAATGCATGGCATCGTCCCTCCCATTCATCATTCATGTACTGTTGACATACATACTTTGTCTATCTAAACACAGTGCTGCCCATGTGTTCGACATTTCCCAATGCTTCCATGGTATTTTCTGATCTGACTGAAGGTCCAGGTTTCCGCAGATGTCTTGGGTTTTGTTTCTTAGTTTCCTTTACCACACAAGGGTTTATTACTGTGTACAACAGGTTGGATTAGATTGGAAAGAGTGCAGTGGAAGTGTACACTATACACCCCCCCTGCCTTCTGGTTTCACTTAGGTCTCTGTACATTTAGATCATAATCACTTTTCTCCCAGACTGACAAGCAAAGTCGCCAATAGGCCCTTGCGTGATTCGAAGCTACTTCCAGGCTAATCTTAGGGATTCCTCAACGGTAACTGTATTATGTTACAAGAACACCTGCACACAGACCCAGCCTCAGGGCCTGGTGATTTAATTTTCCTGTCTACAGATTAAAAAGTTATCATGATAAAAGTGTTCCTACTTTTCCATAGCACTTTATTTGTCTTCCTAGAAAGACATCATACCCTCATACAGTCAGACAGAGAGAATGATTGTCCTTTGAAGAGGTCATGACTCATGAGAGATAGCATGACAGATAGCAGCCTGTGCGCTGCCCAAAGTCTATTTGCAACAAGGATGAGATGGCGTTTAATGTAATATACTGTGGTTTAAAGACATTTCATAACTCTAATAATCTCTTGGCTAAATCAATCCTAGAAGAGTGTGTCTTCCTCCAATTGGTACCAAATGCTTTCTTGTTTATAAAGATGCATCTATAAAAGATGGCAAAGTGTCTGAATGACATCTACTGAGCCCTGAAACGAGGCACTCCCTGCAGATCAACACGTAAACTACTATAACCTACTTCTTTTATGAACGATTTATGGACATGGATTATAATAGTAATATTTGTTGATGTGTTATTTCAATACTTTTGTAATCCCATTTGACAGCAATTTATGTATCTTTTCTTCAAAATGATTTAAGTAGCACAGATTGATGTTAAACAGCAAAAGACCAAAAAATATGAATATGAATCACTCATCAGCTTTGTAGAGTGAGCATTTACACAGTGTGCGCTGTTAACGGAAATGCTCCAAAGTCAGGTCCTTGGACGTACCACGCAATCCAGACATCATTAATGTCTGTAAGGAGTAGTTTATTATTATTAATCCATGCAGCTGCTTTTTTTGGAGGCTAACATGGATGTAGAGACAGCCCCCGGTTGGTTTGTCTGTGAGTCAAGGCTGAGAGTTCGCCCGGTGTCCTTCTGCAGTGAGTCAGCAGGCGGACTTCCACCAGAGCGTGAGATCCTCTGGCTGCCAGCCACATGGTTTGGGCCACTGTGGCCAAGTTTACGATGACGGCCACTCAGACGCCGCTAGAGGAACAGTGCTGCCTCCAAGTGACTGAGAATGTCCAGTCACCAAGTGTGTGTGTGTGTGTGTGTGTGTGTGTGTGTGTGTGTGTGTGTGTGTGTGTGTACATGTGTTAGAGAGAAACATTAGTCACATAATTTCTTGATTCATCATTAACCATCACTGCTGTCCACAAACCTCACAGACTCAGTGAAGCCTCAGCTGTGACTTGTATGAAAAAGTCTACACGGAGCGATGACAATAAAAGGGAAAAACAAAGCATCGTTTTACTATAACTTTGGTAAATGTGATGATTGCATGATTGCAAAATATTTCTAGAGCACCTCCTGCTACGCCTCTGTAGCCAAATATCTATCAGTCAAAGCTTGGGAAGGAAATTGGTCCCTGATTGAGTCAATGGTAATAGATACATTTTTAGCCACTTGTTGTTGTTTTATATATTTCTGTGTATATATATGTATATATATATCAGCGCTGTCAACATTAACGCGTTAATATTTGCGTTAATTATGAAATATTTAACGTGTTCATTTTTTTTTTACGAAATTAACGCAGCTGTGTTTTGTTTACTTTCTGTGGCGGCTGACGTAAGACCTATGACGACGTTAGCCATTAGTTTTTAACGGAGTTCAGCGTAAGATTTTGGCTGAGGCTGCGGCGTCAGCGGGGAGTGGGGGGGATTGTGGCGAGCGATCGCCGAGCAGTTTTTTTAAAATTATCCCGGTAATTTGTCTGCGTGAGAAACACTAGATGTGGCGTGTGCTGCTTTGTCCTCTGACAATGTAAACAGACTGGTCTAAAGGAGGACTAAAGCTGAATTGTTGTTCTATGGAGCGAAAAGGATTTATCATTCTGACTTCACAGCAGAATATTTCCTTGTTCTCTTTTCCATATTTGCATGTTCTATTGTGGACCTTTTTGAAATGTTCTGTTAGTGCATATAGGAAATATGCCTTTTTCAAGCTGACAGTTAATTTTGATGGCCTTGATGGTTTCTCTGGAAATCTGTAGTTCACAAAAAAGCTGCTATTTGAATTTAAATACTTCCTTTGTGTTGATTCTACATAAATTCCATCATTTTACATTTAAATATCCATTATAACATACTTTATTCTTAAGAAGAAAGAAAGCGATTAATTGTGATTAATTGTGATTTATTACGGCAAATTGTGCAATTAATTAGTTTTTTTTTATCGATTGACAGCACTAACATATAATATATATAAAATATATATTATATATATATATATATATATTTGTATCACAGGTGTTTTAAAGTGACTGCAGCGCCTCCAGTTTGGTTCCAGATGGGACCTTGACTATTTCACTGATTGACAGGTGGTAACGTATATTGTTAAACAAGTGTACAGTAGAGTGTTGCATGGGTGATGTTTGTAGGCCATCGCGGAAGTAAGCATCGCATTGGTTCCCTCAACAAAAAGTCAAAGGGATTTTTCCATTGGATTTTGGATTATTGCACAAAAGCATGAGGTTATAAACAACCTACAACGACATAAGCATGAGTATACAACAAGCCTGTGAAGGCGGACTACTAGGCCTAATGCCATTTTTGTAGTGTCATTTAGCCACCTGTTAGCAACCCTCTTTGTGAAGGTACGTAAAAAGCTTCAAAATTCACGAGCAGGGTATCTTTGAACATATTTTATATCGTCGTCAGACCTTATGTCAGACATAAAAACAATACATTGGCTTCGATCCTCCAGCACTTAGCTAGCCAACATGGATGTAAACAATGTATGTTTAATAAAAAAAAAAAGTGTTTTATGGGGAATCAAAAACATTTCATGTGTTAATTGGGTCTCAAGGACACACAGAATACAGAGAGTGATAAGACAAAGTGTATAGAATGTACTCCTCAGGAAAACTCCTCAAGGATAGTTTAAATGTGGGTCCTTTGGAGCATTTGTCACAGAAGTCATTTTGAAATGTCACGATGGGAAAAGCACAGGAGTAAGTAATAACTAGTACTACTGGCTGAGTAACATTTAGCTGCTTCAGTTTAGTGTTCTGGCATTGTCACACTTTCATGGCTAACTGGATACTTTGATAGAAAGGAGACATTGTAAATGTTATTACTGACTCTTTTGCTTTGCCCACTATGACAAGTCTTGAGAAAGGCCTGGTGTGTTTGTTTAAAATAACTTACCTACAGCAGCTTTAGACATGGCCTGTCTGCAGTGGTGTGCGGGTGCGACATCTGTAATCGTTGATCACAAAAAAAATGTATTCTAAAAAGACTGAAATCTCTCCAGTGAAAGCAAAATCATATCTTGCTTGTCAAGTGTTTTTTTACATCAGTTTGTCAATAATAAAATTAGGAGTTCTTAGCTGTTAAGTCATCTGGGCTAAATCAAATCAAATCATTTCCACTGGCAGGTTGAAATGGCTGAGTTGTGCTTGTTTTGGTTTTTTTTAAATTAACTCAATTGATGCCTAATTATATTGTGCTTCATGGTGAAAATATAGCAGCAAACATAGTCATTACATTCATCTACAATGAAACATGTTTTAGAAGTCGGAACAAAGTTTACACTCAGTTATGAATGATTGAAGTAATTATGACAACAAAAACTGTTTACCTGAGAGAAGGGACAGCCCAAAGCAAGGAAAAACAAACTCATTCCTAATGAAGGGAAGACTTGTGAAGACACACAACAAGGGTCATCTTTGAATTCTCTCACTACCCACAATCTATTTTGTTTGTCACTTTGCCAAATAACAACCCTGCAGGCCACAGGAACAGCAGAGGTGTTTTTTCCTATTAGGACTTCATTTAATAGGATTCTTTGTCAAATATAATGTGTGCTTTTTGCTAAAGTAGGTGGCTGTAAAACTCTGCCTTGGCACTCTGCAGAGATTTTACACCTTCGAGTTGTTATTGATTTATTCCTTCATGGTCTGAACGTCTCCGATGCCTGCTGTGAAGTGTGTACAGAAAATGGGATCCTTGTCTGTGAAGTCGGGCACTGTCTGCTTCAATTAGAAATGTTCAAGCCATAGCCGGAAATTTTCCACTGTTTGCTCTTCCTCTACTAAAGTTTTCCATCTGCTGTGAAAGTTTAACTTCAAGAACTTGGGAGCTTCTCTTTTGACTCTTTATTTAGGTAGAGGCCTGACAATCTGTCGGATATATGAGGCTGTATTCACTTTTGCATCTCACATATCAGCCTAAATGTAATAACACATTAATATCAAAATGCTGCAAGCGACTGCTGCTTGATACATGTTTGAAACTTGTGAGTTTTATCACAAAGTCAGGGAGCCTTAGGGTATTTCTTACTTTAATAAATAGTGATATTTCTTGGCCCAAATGTGAATATATCCCAAAGCATCTCCTCACTGGTCATTTATAGACACTTTGTAATTACAATATATCACGTCAGGCTTAAAAAAAAAAAAAAAATCATGAATCATTGGAAATGGTTAAGATGTTTCTTTTGTGTCATTTTCCACATCATTCCAGTAAAAACCTTTTTGGGGGTGGAAACCAGAAATAGCAGAAGAGTGAATGTTTCTTTGGCACAGATGTTGCATGATGTCAAACCAGGCTGTTTGCTTTGTATCATTTTGGTTTTGGTTTCAGTAAAGCATGGTACCAAATGAACTGTGGGGAGAATGGTTCATTCATTCTGCGCTTTTGGTGTCTTTAACTATCACTCTCATATGGAAATCACACGCATAGTGGAGGGCGTTTCTTTTTTTCCCAGGCTTGGTTCAGTTAAATTTGGTTTGAATTACAGGATTTCTGTCAGAGACACTTAATGTAATTAACTATAATACCATTTTCTTCAAAAAGGGGTCGGAATAAGGTTTACCGTGATTCATAATTACAGATGATACGCACGATTGCCGTGGATAAAAAAACAAAAGCCAAATTATGTGTTTTGTCATCGAAGTTTGACAAAGTAAAGTTTTATCCTGGTGGCAACTTTGTTTCTAAACAAGATGGTTGCAAAAAAATGTCTGTGATGAAAATGACCCTATGTTCACTTGATTTATCATGTCAGTAAACATTATAAACATGAGTATATGGTCTCAGTCGTTAATTTCAAGTCTTCTTCAGTACAGCATGATGTTCATGTAAATAACAGCACCATTTAGAGTAAAATAGATGGAGCATGTACGCTTTAGGGTGTGGCTACCTTTGGATTGACAAGTTGCTACCATGGCGTTGTCCGGTCTGGGATGTTTTCCTCTTGCAACTTCCACCTTTTCACAGTGTGTTTTCAGTTCATGAAAGTCAACTGTAATATGTTGGTCTCCTGAAAATGTCTTATTTAGCATTTTTTATAATCAGCTCCACCCTCTCAAACAAGATGGGGACAGCAAGAAACCCAGATGGCGATGCTTAAAATGCCGAACTATAGTATATAGAAGTATAGAAGTATATACATTTTTATCTTTATCTATGTTTTTGTCTAGCTTTCATGCTGTCATGTCTCGTTTGACCTGAACTGTATAATTGATGCTGTACTTTAATATCTATGGGTGCATGGCAAAGATGCTGTGCACTTTTGTGTGGGTAATTACATGCAAACTAATTCCTGTTTCATACAGTGGCCCTGGACATTTGGGGTTTTGTTTTGGTGGAAAATTAAAGAGGCTCACCCCAGCGAGCACACCATAAACTATAACATTATGGGGTACGATACCCACACTCCCAGAATTACTGCCAGGAATCAGGATTATGTTTTCTTTTTTTTTTTTTCAAACCATAATGCTCTTGCTATTCTCCTTCCCAAATTAGCTGAAGCAACATTAAACAGAGGGTGAAAGATCACATTCTTCCAAGCCAATACCATTTAATGGCACAAAAGCAAGAGACAAGCAGATTTTTTCCCTAATTACTTTAAACCTCTTTTTGAGGGATGACGTAGGCGGGGGATTGAGGTTGCTCTCTTAGAAGATCTGGTTCCGAGGGAAAGGAAGGGAGGACCTCCTCCACACGAGATAGTAATAATTTCTCTTAAATCCAAGGTTCAGCTCTGTGCTTGCATGCTTCGGTCCCCTCAATAAAACAGACATCAAACAGACACCTGGATCCATCCTATCATAGAGTTAAAATTTAAAATGAACTTCAATCCCCTATCAGATCTATTCAGTTCGCAGAATTGAATCACATCCTAAAATGAACAAAAATCATCAACAATTCCTACTTTTGAATCTGAAATGATAAATACCACCATTTTATAGCCTCACTAATATGAGCCTGAACATATTTTCCAGCTAGTTTGTATCTTGAGAGGAGTCAGCTAACTGAAACTTTTAAACATTCCGTCATCAAATGTAATTAGCTGCCATTACAGCAGGAGTTAACAAAGAGAGCCATTGCACCCAGGACAGAGGAGGAATCCCTGGTGTTTTGACTCCGACACAGAAAATGACCAATCCTCTCTTTTTTTCCCTCTGAACACCGTCCATCCATTTACCACAACCACAAAAGTGCTACTCAGCAACATGTGAGCCTCAGGGCAGTTGAAGCTCATTCAGGGTTTAATGGTTACGTTTGCCACAAAGGTTACTCATCTGAACAAAGAACACCACTTTCTGTGTTGGCGGTATGAGCCTTATTCGTCTCTGACCTTTTGACTCTTGTCTTGTTACATACTGTGAGGTCATTGGTACTAAAACGGTTTGCTCTCCCTGGAAAGAATGCCTCCAAGTCTTGAACATCTGAGATACTGGTAAAAAAAGCAAACTTGGATGAAACGCAGCAGACTAACTTGATCAGTTAGATCTTTCTCTTGAAGTGACCAGTCTGACAACCATGCAATTATAGGACTCTTGGAAATGTGAGAACCTTATTACACTTGCACTCTGTGACAAGGATAAGGAGTCTGCCCCTCTCTGCCATGAGCACCGTTATCTGAGAGAAAACCTTGTACATGGCCTGAATGTCACAGGCAGTAAAGTCTAATACCGCTTTTGTGGGGGATTCAGTGCGTATAGGAATTGGGGTTTGCACGCTTGAACGGCGATAAAATGTTTCATCTCTTCAGTGGCCGTTGGAGCAGTGTTGAAGCATTAGAGCCTCATGATTGTATCCGGCCTTACGTGACATCATGTGTACATTCACAGTGCGGTTAGTAGTCTGCTGGCTTCCAGTCAGCTACAGTGTCGGGGAATGCTTCTCATTACCCCGTGTAAATAGCACATCCTGACTCAGCCTTTAATTTGACATTAGGAAGGAGCTTGTACTGCTCAAAATAGCACAGTGGTCAAATTTGTGCTCAAGTCAGGGGCAAACACTACCAGCTTTCTTGCCTTGAGTTGTGGTTCGAGGAATGCCTTGATTTCTTAATGGAGTTCTGCACAGCCTGGCCTTGAAGGTTAACATAGCATCTAAATCCAATGCTAAATGTTTTGTTTTGCACTTAATAGGAAATGGATTATAGGAAAAAATACACCCTGAGTCTCCAGTTGATAACGGTTGCTGTGTTTAATCAGTTCAGTGTTCAGTGCATCTGTGACATTTACAGTATTTAAATATTATTATTATCATTATTATTTTTCTTCTGCTAACTCAGAGAAAAGACCACATTTTTGTCTGCTGCCGTGCATTTCTATGGTGTTTTTCCCCGATTGTGAGAGACTGCCATCAAAACATGCTGTTTACTGCTGATGATTGAGTTAACCGCTATCAAGAAAAAACCCCACTACCACATAATAACAAGACTTAATCTACAATCACGTTAGCAGCATTGAGAGGCTTTGAGGTGCATGCTAACCTCAGCATGCTAACACATTGATGCTACACACATGTAGTGTTTACTTTGATCACCATCTTAGTTTAACAGCTTAGCATTTGCTAATTAGTAAGTATTCTACAGATGAGGCGAACATCAACACAGTTGCTGAGACATTAAGGCCAAAGCCACCACAAATGTCATCCTCATTGTAGTGTAGTGTTCAGATGATCAGGATACATCATCTCTGAATGTCTGTATAAAATGTTCCAATCCATCAAGTAGATGTTGAGATATTTAACAACATACAAATGTTGAATAAGGAAAAGGAAGAGGGAAGGGCCAACTTCTTGGGATCATGATTGTTGTACCAACAATTTTCAGTATTGTCATTGTACAATTAGATTTTGTTTGTAGTCGCTTTTGCCACAAGGAGTCTGACTGCCTGAGGAAAGAAGCTTCTCTGAAGTCTTGTGGTACGGCAGCTGTTACTTCTGTGTCTCCTGCCAGACGGTAGCAGGGTGAACAAGCTGTGGCTGGGTGGGTTTTGTCTTTTAATATCCTTTAGGCTCTCCGTTGGCACCTCTTGTCACCAATATCACTGATGCTCGGTAGATGGGTACCAATTATGTTCTGAGAAGCTTTAATCACCCGCTGAGAGCCTGCACATCCCAAGCCAGTTTGTAATGTTTCCAGTCAGGATGCATTCTATTGCTCCTTTGTAAAAGTTAACAAGGACAGGAATTTTGCCTCCTAAGAAACTAAAGAAATATAGCCATTTGTGAGCTTTTTCCACATGTGTGATGACCATGTCAAGTTGTGTGTGATGCTGATACCCAGTAACTTAAAACTGTTCACTCGCTCTTCCTCAGCTACATTGATGTAGATAGGGATGTGTGTCTTCACCTTCTTTTTTCTAAAATCAACAATCAGCTCTTGGTTTTATTGATATTGAGCAGAATTTTTTTTTTTCTGAGCACCGCCAGACCATTCTGAGGGGCTCTGGTATTCAACACTAGAGTGGATGAGGTGTGGCTGCCAATCTAACCTGCCTTGGGTCTTGGATTGTGAGAAAGTCTTTTACCATTTGAGTAAGGTCCATTTACCAATCAGTTTCATGGATCGGTCGGCATTGCCATCCTTAGAGTCATGGTAATACCATGGCCACAATAGGAAATGCACAAGTGGTCCCAAAATGTGTTTTTAGGCTTAATCACAAAGTTAATAATTCATTTATTCATTGTTCTGTAGCCTGTTCTCATGCAGTAGGTGGTCCCAGCCACAAAGTACACAGTAGGCACTGTTGTAGAAATAGTGGAGGCACTGCAGTGTCTGGTAGCCCAGGGTCCACCCACAGTGTTTGGTTGTTGTTAAAATGGAGTGCAGACGCTAATAATTATCCATTTATTTCTTAATGTACAATAGTAATGTAGCAGAAACACACTGACGACCCTGTAGTAAAATGAACAGGATCTGGTTTCTTAAGTTTATATTTAGGTGAAAATAAAAACAAACAGTAGTTACATGACAGATGATTTAAGAGAGCCACCATAGTTTGTCTTACAGCTAAAGAATAATTCTAATTAGTGTAGGCAACAGCTTTCTACAGTGACCTAATATCAGGCAGGATTCCTGGGAATATAAAGTTTCATAGCATACAGTAATGCCTTTCATTAGAAAGAAATTATTAATATGAACTATTATTACTAATATTAATTACTACTTCAACAACTCTCCAATGATTTATTGCGCATTCAAATTTACTCGTTGGTTGCTTTCCATGAGAGGCTGCACCGCCTTGTAAAGTGTCGTATTCCTCCGAGTCATTGACTCCAAACAATGCTTTGTTTCCTGGATCTTGATTTTATAGAGGGAAATTGATTCAGAAAAAAATAGAGCTTATGTGCAATAACTTGACTTTCTGTGTTGTCTGGTGCTAACTTTGGCAACCATAACTGTTTACACTTGGTAAACTGAACATTTTTTCTTGATGTACTGAAATAGGAACACCATGGAGTTTGAAACAGCAACTTAATTCAAACCAAATGTGTGTAAATAATATTAGATTTGTTTTTTGAAGGCATAGCTTGGCATGCGTTGTAGCTGTTGGTGACGTGACTGTACTTAATTAATTGTTATATTTTTCTGCTCTATACCATTATAGGGCATAAATACATTGGTTGACTATTATATACAGCCAAATGATGATAAAACATTATATGCATACATTAAGAACTATGGATAAAATCAAGTCAAGTCAGAGGGGTTTCCAGGATATAAACTCCTCAAAAAAGTTTGGAAATATTATTTCGGTCGATTATTCCTCCTCTTTAATAATACCAATTGGTATTGTATTTTATATCGTTGAAAAGCCTGATTAGTCACCTTTACAACGAGGTACAACTTGTAAGGATCATGCATTCATGGAATGAGAAACACAGCTAACCGTGTGGGTAGTGGCCCAAAAATATGTGCCAAAATCCCCTGCAATATTCTTCTGTTGGTATTCACTCTCATTTTGAGCTTCAAGTGCTTGCAGGTGTATGCCAGTCACAGATGTGTGACTGGCACCTGATTGGGACCTAATTGACACCCCAAGAAGACCGGTTCCTCACCCTTGCTTCACTGAGGAACAGTAGGCTTTCTTCCAGAGATTTACAGGCAGAGGGGAACCGGTCTTCTTGGGGTGTTGTCTTCCTGGAACGGCCACTTCGTGGTCTGTCTTTTACTTCCCCAGTCTCACAGACCTTGGTCACCAAATAATGCTGCCACTCTGTGTACCAGAACACCGCTTCCACTTGCCCTATTGCACAGGCCTTATCCTGAAGGGACAAACATGGCATGTTGTATGCTTGCAGCATACAAACTCAACAAAGTTACAGGACCCATGCACACAAGTGCTGTCAATTAGGTGACAATCAGTCACACACCTGTGACTGGCATACACCTGCCAGCACTTGAAGCTCAAAATGAAAGTGAATACCAACAGAAGAATATTGCAGGGGATTTTGGCACATTTTTTTGGGCCACTACCCACACGTTTAGCTGTGTAGCTCATTCCATGAATGCAGGATCCTTACAAGGTGACTAATCAGGCTTTCCAATATTATAAAATACAATACCAGTTGGTATTAAAAGGGGAGGAATAATCGACCAAAATAACGTTTCCAAACTTTTTTGAGGAGTTTAGATATTCAGACTTCTACATGTTCTGTGACCAAAGCTGCAGTAAAACTAAAGGTGTCGTTGTTGGCCTTGCCCTGTTGTCCTTTCAAATGAACCACAAAACCACACTTTCCATGGTCCTGCTTTCCCAGACAGCCAGTTCTGCCACTGTCGGGCCCCACGACCTGTAGAGGCAGGATCTGAGAGCCATCTGGGCTTTGTGACTCATAATGTCCACAGCTTAGATGCCTTCCACACACATTCATAGCTAGAGCAGTAAATCATTATGCACATGCTTTACAGCACAGGGCTCCAGGCTCACTTTTTTACGTTGGTTGCACTGGTGCGCTTAACTTTTTCTTTTAGGTGCACCAGCACATAATTTAGGTTCACCCAAAAATGTTTCAACAAGCCTTTTGGGCAATAATATATTTTAAGCAATATCTCAGGCTTTTATTGTGAAAAGTAACGGAAGGAATGGATCTGGTCAGTGCTGCCTTTGTCAAGATTGAAAGCAGTAAAAAAAAAGTAATAAAGTTTGTCGTTTTGGTTCAGATTATGGAGCCTCCATGTAGACTATAGTGTTTTGAATCTTTCTGTTTCACACATTATGATTGGCTGATACCTTTATTCGCGGTGCAAAAGCTCAGAAAAATGAACTGCACTTGGATAAAAACCCGATGTTCTGCTTGAATCTAAAGCAATGCTTCAATTACAGTATCTTTCTAAACAACTACTATTCAGAATACACAGGTTTACATTTCTATAATGTTTGGTAAACCCTGGGGCCTTGAACTCCATGAAGTGGAAAGAAAAAAAGTGCATGACAGATTCTCGCACCAGTGGAAAAAGATCTCTAACTGTTGCCACATGTAGACATCAAGCAACCATCGTATAACGGGACAAATGCAGACAAGCACAGATAGTTTCTGCGTTGCGGTTTGCCATAAGATTCAGAAATGACATTACGACACCCGGTGAATGCCAGGATGGATGTTCTGTGTTATTGCCATTGAGGGAAGGACTGAAGGCAACTTCTGGGATGGACTTCAGAGTTCACATTCTTAGTGATTGGGTCACCTGTTTGAGGTGTATTTTTATGTAATCTCTTGCTTTAACCGAGACAAACTGAAAGGCCATCGAACAAATGTGCACCCATATATGGTGATCATAATACAGTTGGACTAAGTAAGGCATGCATGATCTATAAGCATAATAACTTTTACTTCTATCAACTTTTTTTTTCTTTTTTGGCAATGCCCTTCACATGTTTACATACACTCACATGCAAATACACTCAAACACATATGCCTTGAAGCATGAATGGGTCGCGACTGCAGTTGTAGTAAGCAGTGGACAAGTGGGGGGTTGAGAGCCTTGCTCAAGGGCACCGAAACAGTGTTCATGAGGGAGTGACAAGATTTCGGCCAGAGAGGCGATTTTGTATTATTATGTAATAACTCTCTAAAAAGGTGGTTGATTCAGTTATATATAATTGTGAACACAGCTGTTGACTTCTTGAGCTAATGGCTCTCCCTAAAAAAAAAAAAAAATCTGTTATGAGATATCTCAATTTGTTATTTTAATTGCACAAACTATGAGGAAACAAAGTATTTAACCACTGTGTCCATAATTTAAGTGCTGCCCAAACTGGACCAAGGAGACTGCTAGGATTTGGGTAAGAAATCGATACAGCATACTATTGGGTGTGGAAACATTGTATTGATACACAGTTATTAAAAAAATAAACTATAAACTATACTTTTTATGTTGCAAAAGCAAACTAAACCTCTTGGTAACAATTGTGTCCAATAGATGGTGGAACAGAGTTTATTTTCTGGTGCAGTCATTGATAAAGTCAGCAGGATTTGACTATGTAGACTGCAATAAATAGTTCAGTGAACATTGTATCATATTAGATAAAATGCCAGTTGCAAAAAGGTAATAAATCACAATATATCACCATATATGATATTGCAATATATTTTCTGCTGTAATAATAAGCGTAATAACTAAATTAATGTAAAATATAGAAATACAATACTCAAATGGCTAGATATAGTCACCAGTTATCATACAGTAACTGTAAGCTGCACTTTCAGAACACTGAATCATCAGGAGCAGGCGTCGGGAGGGGCCATAATCCTTTGGAGAGGGCCAAGAGCATTTGAAACAACCTAGGGTCCAAGTGTGCTTGAACATAAGTCATCACTCACCTACTCATTTGCGCATCTCACAACATAGCCGTAAAGCTGTCACCAAATTTTCAAGGACACCCCACCTGGGTGGCTACCAGATTATTGAAGTGATTGGAAACACATGCTGTATGTACAAGCAGCTCTTATTGATGAGGTGCCTTGACATGCAGATCAGGCAAAAGTTACAATCAAACTAGCAAGAAAATAATACAGATGACACTATTGCGGCAACAGGTTGGTTTAATGGACATCAGAGTAAGATTGTGTCAGCTGATGCAGTCTGTGTAGAGTGAACAATTTATGTATCCCATAAAGGGTTGTCTCTTTTTTCAAGCACTAATGTACAGTAACACCATTATTAACCATCCTGACATCAGGGTGTTACCATTGCTACTGACCTGTTTCTCTCAGCGATCACCTCTGGTCAAGTTTGGACTTTGAGTGTTTATACAGCATAACTGGACACAGACTTTCCCCAAAGATCTGTCAGTGGGGGATGAGTAAAAGTCTGCCTGGGCCATGTCCATCGGAGGAAGACTCCGGATTACGGCTGTTGCCAGCAGGCTAATTCACAACACATGTGGCTGAGAGTTGAGAGGAGGAAGCTACGAGCTGGAGAGACAGAGGCTAATGTGGCGACATTTAATCTTGGTTTATTAAGTGAAGATTAAAGGTAAAAAAAAAAAATAAAAAAAAAAACCTTACCACAGTGAGGCGCCCTGATGGAATGGCACGTGTGATATTGTGTATGAAGATGGCGCCCCGCACCACACTTTCATCATCGCTTTAGTCTTCTTTTTTTTTTTACAGTTTTTCCTTCCAAGTGTATTCTAATAAAGCGGATATATGGAAATATGTTAAAATAGATCTTTGAAAGGTTGCTTCATTTAATAGTCCTCCTGCTGACTTCATCCCCTCTTAAAACCTGTTAAAATGTGCAACTCTTCTCATTCTTAAAGCTCTTATTCACGTGTTGCAGACATATGTGGTTAACTTAATTTCAACGATGACATCACCCTACAGACACCATGTTAACCACAGCTGTCGCTATTAGCGATATTCATCACTGATATAACAATCACAGATGAATTATGGAGCTACACAGGCAGTTGTGATTTCTTTTTCTTCCCTCTGCTTGTCCGTAAGTCATTGATAATCCTCCAGCATTAGCAAAAAGATGTGCCCTGGCCACAGCTGACAGTCTGAATTACTGCCAGGCGGCTCCTGGCTATAAGCGAGCTAACCATTCCGACAGGGTGGTCATGCCACCGGGCTGCGTGCAGCTCGTCCTCTACAGATTTACTGAAACCGCACAGTTAACCCACGGTGGATTGAATGGAATAATGAAGCATATTGTTGTGTTTTATAGTAGTGAGTGGATCCTTTGTTCCTTTTCGCTGCTTGACGAACACATGGTGGGCAAAACAACCATACCATACAGTGATCCTGCAAAAGGTAACTGTGTTAGAGGCTGTCACAGGTGTTTATTCAACCATTGTCAGCACCCATGATGTATGGCAGCAACTACAGTAAAGCACTCACACTGTGATCTTTGAACTTTAGTAGAGGCCTGAAAGCTGCTGTACCCTTTTAAATATTTGAGTTTCAAGGAAACATAAACTTAAAAGTTGAAGAGGCCACCTGAATCGCTGTAGCACAAACAGGAAAAAGGAAAATGTTTCATAAAAACATTTGCCAAAGACATGGAAACTACTCAAGACCCCCGCTAGCAATGATGATGAACAGAATATCTGCATATTAACACCACACAAACTACAGCCTCAAAAAACAAGCTGACAGCCTCAACAAAAAATCCCAACCGTTGCCAAACTGACATGAATATATATATATATATACTGTAATTACATTTTTTATTAATAGAACTGAAAATAAACAGGATGGAATTACAGCTGCTGGATATTATTATTATTATTATTATTATTATTATTATGGAAATGCTCTACATCTGTAAGCACTTTATGGGTAAGTTTCACTCGATTGTTCTGAGATGAAGGCTTGCATTAAGTTACGTTAGTACAGTCAGTATGGAGCATAAATACTTAAACCCGCTGTTTATACATTTTAATGTGGTTTTAGCATCTTTCACAATATTTTGATGTGATACGTTTTTGCCACCAATCACCAACAATGCGTAATTCTGTTAAAGGTTTTGAAATTATTGTACAGTTTAACCATTGCAGAATCAGAAATCTAACATTCATACAAAAAAACCCACAGGGCTCAAAGAGATATTTCATTTTCTTTTTTTGGCATTCACCTGCCTCTCTTGTCCAGAGTGAGTTAAAATGAGCAATGATTGGTCTTTTTATGTTTTTATTCACCGCAGAAAATGGAGTTTTGTTATTTAGGAGTAGACTGACTGGGGGATATCTGTGGGACCAAAACACCATCTACCACACTGTGGTAGATATAATTATAGTCTGGCCTTCCTGTACAAACATATTTGATTTCCTTGTCAAATTTTCAATGGTCAGTTGTCAGCAAAAACACAGACAAACAGATCTTTCATGTTGGGCCTGACATGTAGCCTATATGCTGACCAGGATATTCTGAGCTAACCTCGAAACCCCTCTGGGCAATCATTTCCTTCTCATCAATCAACACTAACACTAAAGGTAATGTAGAATATTGGATATCTTTAGTGACAGTACTGCGTAAGACTCTACACAATGCTATTTAAAGGGTGTCAGTAGATGGCGTGCATTCCAAAATCAGTTTATTTGTGGCTTGGCCCTGGTTTTCCCGTGCCAGTTATGAAGTCATGTATGATGAATAATGTGGATGATAAACAGAGTGGAAACAAAACACACATAAGGAACAAATCGTTACAGCAACCACATTAGCTGCAAATGAAGCGCAGATTTTTGAAAAGGGCTTATGCAGGTATTTGATAAGATTAATCTGCTCATTTACCCCAAAGACGATTAATGTGTGGGAACAGAAAATTAATTGAACTGCTCTGTTCTTATAAACAGCATGGAAAAACACAGGAGGTGAGTCAGGAGTGCCGTAATAAAATATTTAAGTGATCACACTGCCTGCATTGCTGTGTTGATCATTTACCTTATAATAATATTCAGACATTTACATTAAAGATTGCACCCTGGACAAAAAACGTGTTTGTGATGCTAGTGATGGCTACTTGCTCTGTCATCATCCTGACCCATACTATGAACATTTTTTTCTCACAATTCTTCTTCTTCTTCTTCTTCTTCTTCTTCTTCTTCTTCTTCTACATCAATACAGACCTATATAAAAAGGAAAAAAGCAGCTAACTAAAAGCGAGTAAGCCTTTTGGCTTGGCCATTAACGGGACAATAAATTCCCTCAGTGTTTGAACCATTGACTCCTGTCTTATAATTCAGTCAGTCAGTTTATACTCCGGCAGAAGTAAGAAACTAAAAGTTCAGTTAGATGTGATGCAAAAAACAAAAATTACCAGATTCACTGGAAGCAAATCCACTGATAAAAATATAATTACATTGTAATGAATTGATTGCGCTGCCACATTTTGTGTGACCCGGGCAATTAAACTGTTAAACCCAAAAATTCCATTGCTGTGGTACTGTTAATGTTGTGGACCAGTAAAACAACTCACCACTCAAAATAATGTGATCCAAGAGTCCAAGAGGAGAAAAATAATACTTTCTTATTTCTTTGTGATTGTAATTCACTTCACTTCAGTTGTTGCTTTCCTTTTTAAGCTTCCACCTTCAGGTGTTATTGTATTACAATGCAACGTCCAAGCCAAATTGTCATAAATTGGAGATAATGTGTAAGCCTATGGTGTCAAATATGTTGCACCTTTATCTAATCATAATAAACCATTGGGAGGCCTTGGATTCCAAATTAAATCACAGTGCTGTGATAACCAGCCTGACGCAGTCTAGGTAGAGCTGCCACATTGTGATCATAAACCCAATATATTTTTACACTCCAGGTGGAGGTTTGTGTAGTCTGCCAAGGGGGATTCAACTGAGTGGGTCAGGGTTGTGCACTTGCCGGTGTGGGATCCCGACATTGGCCGGCCCTTGTCGTAAGCATTTCCTCTGGTGCACCAGCACTAGTTTGGACGGCCCCTAAAGCGCTCCACTGAATGCATGACTGTGAAGCGGGGCAGACTGTCCTCGGTTTGTCAGGGGTCTGCCGTGATGTCGGCGACCCAACCAACTGTCTTGAAACACCAAACTGCTCTCGGTTACCATGCTTTGTGTGTGTGTCTTTTGGCCTCGTCGTAATCATTCATATTCAACCTTGCATTTCTGCATGTGTTCTTTGTTTTTCCTTTTCAGCCTTTGTGGCCAATACTTGTGCTAATAACGTGATTCAACTGGTTATTCCAAACATTTTAATATACAGTATGACTTATTGCCCGAGGAGTGTTTTTCCCTCTGAGATTCCAACAATAGATGTTTTGAACTAATTAAAGCACTCTTTTGACGGAATGAATGTAGCAAGGACAATAGATTACTAGAGTATCTGTGGTCTCATCACTCTATCAGCTGATATAGTATGTTGTTGATAGACAAAGTTAAATGTGTTTCATATCTCAAATGCCTGCCTATTTGAGTTTACGTTCACAAGGCCAATGCCACATGCCAAACTGGCAATCAGTCACATTTAATGTATCGTCTTTCCTTCTCTAGCCTGGTGAGGACGTTCTGCTCGTTTCCTAACTGCTACTTTGACCGGAGCTGTCAGAAAGTGTTCTAGCAAAGGAGGTCGATGTGGTGGAATATGTGATTTGAGTTGAGATTGAGGTGTGAGGAAGTGGAACATCACGGCTGCTCCCATTCAGTGCATTTTGCTAGACAAGCTGAAGTAGAACTATGTCTAGTCCACCAGATATCCCAGCACACCACACTGTATCACATACACAAACACGCTGAATGTGGCCAGACTGTGTGATCGCTCGGAACTGGCAGTGGGCACCGGACCAGGATCCCTGAGGTCTGCTCCTACTCAGTCCTGCATCTGGCCATATCATTACACTCCACACACCAAATGGATAATACTGAGGAAAACAGAGGCATGCTGACTAACCTTCATTGGGATGTTGCAGCCATGAAGATTACATAGTAAGTGGCCCTATTAAATCTGTACGAAACCTTTACAAACAAACAATAATAGATTATATTTCCATTAATGCCACTTTGCAGCCTTTGTCACAACAGAGGATTTAAAGTTGTCCAATGCAGATCAGAAATCCTACCTATAACAAGAAGATTAGATTTTTGTGTGTGTGTGTGTTTTTTTTTTGGTATATTGTCCTGTAGCTTGTATTTAGCTTGAGTCACATTTTTACTGGTGCTGTTTTACTGTTATATCACAACTTACTACATCAAACACAGGCATTATGTGACAGAAGGACATGTACAAGGACGGTCGTTCAGTAGCCTCTAACATAGCATATATTTTTGTTGTTCAATGGTTTCTGGCAGTGTCACCCAAACGGTATATATATATTACTGTCTGACCCTCTCCCCACCTCAAGCCAGCCATGTGGAGAAACATTTTCCTACGTTTTCTGTCGTGCGGTTTATGGGGAAAGCGTATATTTCCAGGAGATTTGTTTGAGACTTCGAACATACACTGGAAACACCTCAACTGGATTTGGAATTAAGCTGGAGCTTAATCAGAGGCCGGTGGTCGAATGCACATAATCAGCACAAAGTTCCACCAAAGGGAGGCAAAAAATGGCTGAGGTGGACAAAGGAGATGTTTAGCTGCCACAAGGAATTCCCGATACTATCACGTTTACGGACTTGCGTATCCACATTTTAGGTTTGCAGGTTTTCTCCACACTACTAAAACTAAATTCTTGGCCTTTTTAATGTATTTTATTCGTACACCATCACAGTATGACTGAAAATGAATGAATCGAATTTTATTGATTTTGTCAGACAGTTCAGACCTCCTTCTGCTTCTAGTCACTGTTAATAACAGCAGAACGTTTCCTGTGCAATTACAGCCCCTGGCTCTTTCTCTTGTTTATATTCCCTCACAATTTATTAACCATCCCTTAATTTTAACCCTGTTGCCACTGTAAACAAATTGGAAGAAGTATGATAATATTATTTAAAGGATTTGCTGCTATGTCAGACCCTGTTTATGGTTCCTGCCAGAATAGTAGGAAAGAGTTCCTCGGAGTCTTCCAAGGTAAACATGACCATTTAATGATCTTCCCAGGTAACTACTTTGGTGTATTGTGAAAAGAAGCCCAGTTTAAAAGCAAAGACGTTTCAATGTCTTCAATGCTTCATCTGAGAAATAGCATTTGAGTCCAACTCGTAGATCTACTCATGCATTAATCAGGTTTGAGCCAGTAATATTAGAAATGATGAACAGCCTGTGTGTGTCATCTATTTAGACCAAAATGTGGGAAGGAGATATACAAAGAATACAAGGTCATTGACCTTTACAGACAACTTGATCATTAATGATTGAAAAAAAATAATTTCCAATTGTATTGTATGTTTTGGAACCATGTTGAAACAGAAATGAGCATTGTTTTATGAATATTAGCCTGGAGTTCGAAAAGTATAAAGAATATGAATAAGACGTATAAAACTGGTATTTAAAGCAACACCACTGGCCCTAACATCCTACCCGGACATCATAGATATACATCCGTCCGCCATCAAAAAACAGCAAGTTTGCAGCCTCCAGAGCCCATCACATGTCTGCACTTTTTTTGTTTCATTTTGTGCTAGCTGCGCCTGTTTTTCAGTTTGGTATTCTCCGCTTTTTCCAGTTATTTTTGCCAGCACGGGAGCATAAACTTAATACTAGCTAATGGCTGAATCTTCCTTCATGACGGGGGTGTTGAGGAAAATATTCTGTGATATAAAGCTCCAACTTTCCACCACACAGATACGGACAGCACCTTCAGCATAGTAACGTTTTTATCTCAGCTGTAGAACCGCTTGAAATGTAATATGCCTGCGTTGTATTTTTGTACCATCATTTTGAAGAAATCCTCATCAGTCGCACGCCTTCATAATGCATGTTGAGGCGATCATCTTGGACATTTTATTCACAGAATGTGGAGCACAACGTGACTAGATGGCTTAGTTCAGCCTCAGTGCTTGTGGGACTCTCTGGATTTCCTGAAACGCATGGTGCGTGAGGCCGTTTAAGAGTTTCTGCAGATGTGTGAGATATATAATCTGCTGTTGGCTTTGGGCATCATGTCACTTTCCTCCTATCAAAACACCCCGCACACCTCAACACCATTCAGCCAACAGTCAAACCCGATCCTGACCAGAGAAGCGTGTGTCAAACTCCCTTGACCGTTTTCACACATTGTTATCCGGGCTGAGGTAACCCCGCTGAAGAGGCGCTGGCAAAGAATGCTCCCAGATGATTGGTCTCATTAGTGCCAGACTCCTGCTGAATGGAGGATGCAGGCGGCCATTTACATTCGTAAATTAAATATGTGAGAATACATTGAAAATCTTTGGACTTTGGACACATTATTCCTTCAGTATAAATACAAATCTAATCAATAGCTCAACTCCGTCAGTAAACTTTCCATATTGCAAACGAGAAGTGGTTGGAACAAATAAAAGAGAAGAACAATGTTTTTTTTTTTCTTTTTTTTTTATAAGATTTTTTTGAGGCATAGACACCTTTTATTAGCAGTGGATAGATCGGAAACATAGGAGAGAGAGGGGGTGTGACATGCAGTAAAGGACCTCTGGCCAGAATTTGAACCAGGGTCGGCTGCGTATGTATGTCTGTCCATGGCATGCGCTCTAACCACTCCGCAACCAGCACACCAGAAGAATAATGTTTTTAACAGATTTGCATGTGGACAGTTGCAAATGTTCTCAGCCCTTCACTTTCTCTCTTGTATTTGGCTGCCTGATGCAATTTCTTTGTAGCCATGAAACATTTGCATGTGTGTGTGTGTTGTTGTGGCTGTGAACAGTGAGCAGAGGGAGGATGATGGGAAATGAAGCAGCGGTTTGTCAGCTTTCCCGTTCATTTTCATACACAGTTTGAACAGGTAATACAAGACAGAGCTTTTCCCCCTATTTGTTAAACATGTTCCTGATGATTCAAGTAAGGTTTTGTGTTGTTCAGGCAGAAATAAAACAACCAGTGTGGAGGAGGAGAGGGTTTGAGGCTGTTGGTCGTTACCACTGAGGCCTCAGGAGCGCCTGGTATCTGCCGCTCAGACCAATAAAGTATATTTAGAATTCATATAATCCAGACTTTTTATTTAAAAAAATGAATCATCAGCAAATAACTTCAGAGTATTTGTCTTTGGAATTCAAATGAAGGACACATTGGATCTGAGCATGCCATTAAGGATGATTTGCACCATGTAATGTAACAATGAATCTTTGGAGCTTTTCCTGTATATTATAAGGACATGTCACGTTGTCAGGTGACACCTCATAACCCCAGGTTTGGATAACGTGATGGAGCCCCGAACAATAACTTGGATGGATTGCCATGACGTTCAAGGTCCCTTCAGGATGAATTTGAATGACGAATGTATTCTTGATGATTCCCTAACTTTTCATCTAACGGGTCAAAATATCAGTTTACGTTGGTTTATGACCAAATACCTGTAAAAGAGTAAGACATTCCCATCAGCCTGATGTGCCAACTAGCACATGTTAGCATGCTAAATTAAGGTGGCCGACGTGGCACAGTACATCATTATACCTGCTAAACATCAGCATGTTACCATTGTGGTTGTTCCATGCTAATGTTCGCATTTAAATCAAAGCATTGCTGTGCTCTCGTACAGCCTCGCAAAGCTTCAAGCCTGGCAGCTGACTCCTAGTATTTTGAACTGTGATTTTGTGGCCCATGGCATCAAACACATTACAGAATTAGGAATACAGTTCATTTTCTGAAAAATATCATCAAATAAAATGGATTTGGTTTTCATTTGCAACAATAGTTTGTCATAACAAACTGCAACTGCTTTTCTTTTACTAGGATATAGAAGGCATCTGTAATTAAAACCAATGAGACACAAACATTCTTACATGCCCCACTTGTAACTATTCCTGTCATAACACATTGACAAGTAGTAGAGGAATTGCTTTCATCTTTGCTCTCTACAGATGTAGTCCATATAAAACACATGTAGTTATTTTCTCCCAAGTTCAAACATGCTCCTTAGAATATCCTGCATATATATATCCTACTGCTTCTACAGGGGGAAAAAAGTGCTGCGTCCATACTGGACGAGAAAACCAGAGAAGTGCGGGAAAGGCGTTTCCAGAGAAGGGATTCCCTCCATCTTAATACCAGCATGTGTTACTGTTTCACATCCTCTGGGAGTCCTGGCACAGGTGTCTTGCACATGTCACGCTCGGTCAAGTCCAAGATGGAGGAATGCGACAGGAGCCAATTTTATTGCTCATTTCTTTGGATGCCGACGCTATGCTTGATGAGAGTTTTACAGCCTCTTCTAAGAGGAATAAAGGTTAAACAAAAGTGTTGGCAGGGCTCCAGATTTGACATTTTGCATCGAAGAAGCAGTTCACTGGAGAAAGGTGCAGACAGGGACATGTGGAGTGATGTCATGCATGAGTGTAACATGTCTGCAGGTGCACTCCTAGATGCTCGTGAAACTAAACAGAACTTTAAATGAGAGCCTTAATGTAATTGTTGGTTCCTTTGCTTTTAATGGTCAGATGCTTATCGTGTGGTTAGCTTCTCTGCAAAACTTTCCGATGTTTTTCCTACAGCAGTGCCTGACGCATTTATTTTTGGCGTCAGTTAGAGAAACGGGGCCCCCCAGGCTTCTCTGATTGCTGACTGTCAATCATCTTGTGAGTTTAACGGCTTGTCTGCGTGGAGATGTGGAGCCCCACAACAAACGCTGCCTCTGCTGGGAGGCAAACTGAAAAATGATTACCATGATGCTTGCTGATTACAGTGTGTGTAGCTCTCAACATGGCATTTTGCACATTTGTACATGTTTGATTACACTTCCTCTTCTTTATGTTTTCCCATTTAAACTTTAATTGGTGGGTGTAACGTTAAAAACAAACTATGCTAGTGCATTGGAGGACATAAACCAAGGAAAACATTGAAAATAAAGTAGGATATCCATAAACAAAATGAACTGAAATGCTTTTAATTTAAACTTTTGAGTTCAACATTCTGCAAAATACACTTATTTGAGAGTCAGATGAGAAAATTGATACCATCAAGGTACTATTGTAATAATCTTCTCATCTACGTATTGGCAATGAAGCATGTTTAATCATGTCAATACATTGCTACGAATTTTCTGGCATTTTGTCTTGCAATGTTGTGTTTCTGTTAATTTCATCGCGTGTCACATCTGAATATGAATCAAGTTGAAATATTCATGAAGTCATTGCTGAGTTTAAGTGTCATCTGCGGATTCCACATGTTACTGTTTTGCCTCACTGAAACTGTTGCATAACTACAGGCATTATTGGACTAAAGCAATACGTCTCAATCAGGCCACCCATCTACTTCTTCATTGCAGAAGTCACGTCTAATTTATTGTTCCAAATGGGATCCTGGAAATGGTGTAACAGCATTTCACAGAAGCAGACGTATCATATTTTGGTCCCTTTACAAGATTTTGCGGACTGTCGCGGATAATTCTTGAGCTGTGTTGAGACACTCAGACAGGATGATAGCATCAGTTGATGTCGCTTCATCTATGAAACGTTGGTAACATCACTAGTGTTGGAGTTTGGCCACCTTGATCTATCCCCCAGCCTCATCCGACATTAGAAGTCTTATTTAAAATAGCCATGAGGGCTCACATTCTTCCCAAGAAACAAAAATGACTTCTCCCTCTATGACAGGTTCATTGCTATCCAAGCGACTCTTGCATAATATTTGTCCAACACAAATCATCGTAAATAACTTCAGATGGCTCTATAATGCTGACAGCACCTCATCAAAAACTCCTTAATTCTCAGTCCGGTCTGGAGTAACTCAACTTGTTATGTAACTCCATTAAGCATAAGGCTCCAAATTTCCAGCTATGCCAGGCTTTCAGCAGCATGTTTGTCCTCTCTGGTCCTCACTGATTGCATAAAGGAATATGAAATACACCAGTACTTGAACTTTGCACGTGAATCTTCTTTTCTTTGCACGTGGTAAATTAGTAACATTACACTAAATGGATATTGGAGCGTAGTCTTCAAAGACTTAACCTTTCAATTTCACTGGCCACACACTCATGTTCCTGTTTGACACAAGGTTTTAAAAGTGGACCACAAATATATAGTTTTAGTTTTAAAACAGTAATTTTAATTAATACACATTTGGTGCTCATGTGAATATTTACAGCAGCAACAGGGTGGTGAATGTGCGACTCAAAATAAACTACAGGTTTAATGAAAAAAGGTCACCCATTATGTATTTTTAACAGTTTTTGGACAACAAATGGAGTCTATGGCACAGAGGAATAAAATATTCAAACAGGAGCATCAATTAATTGTCGGATTGTGTGCACAGAAAATAAAATATAGAAAATCATAATGTGTTTGCTTTGAATGAAACAAACTGCTGTGGATAAAAATAATGATGATAGTAATAATAATAATAACAATAATAATAATAAGTAAGTACTTATGTCAGTCAAGAGTGTGTATTCTTGATCTCAGGAACACATATTGTGCACTTAATTTTGGAGAAATTCTCCAGCCATTATTACTCCATAAATCTCCATTGTACGGTCAGTGTGACTACTCCGCCACAAAGATTCATGGCTGGATTCAGCGTTTGTTTTTCTTCGACATAGTTACACATTGATTAATGGCCTACCCACAGGCTTTGAAGGGAAATACAGCTGAAACTCAACTTTGAAATTATAACAGGAAGTAGCGGGACAGAGGAGTTTTCCACCATTATTAAATCACACTTGTCATGTTGTCATTATACTAGTGAAAGTCGATACCGATACTCAGGAAAATACTCAATACTCAATACCATTTTCAAGACGAACTGAACTACAGTTTAGTGCAGCCAGCAGCAGATTGTCACAGCTGAATACTTTTTCTTGTCTTAATATCGATAGATTCTGAGATCATTTAATGGCTCCAAATCTCCTCCAAAGGGTGCCTTGGTCATGTTACCTCGTTAACCTCATATTTCAAAAGACCAATTATTTAATGAAATGCTTCATGCCATACTGGTTAAATGGATTGTTCTGCATCTGGTTCCATGGACCTCCATGGGTATTATATTTGCACGACAGTGGACAGAATAATAGATAAAATGCTGTGTACCTGCACAACCTGAGCAGTAGTTACTGAATGGACAAGCTGATGTGAACCTCGGTCCAGATGGTTTTTAAACAGTCACATCTGGATTGTTCAAAACTACACGATGCACTACATCCTTACAACTGTAGCAAACACAGGGAGGGAGACGTGCAACATCAATAACTGTAGCATTTTTACAGTCGATGGATGGAACCGATTACGCACATTTCCAATATTCTTTTGCAGTTATTAAATTAAAGACTCATGGTGTTGTGAAAACTGTGCTATAAAAATATTTGCTCATGTAAATGTGAAAAGATCAGTAGTACCATCTGCTGACCTGTGAAACGGTTTTACATTTTTAATCCACTACAGATATTTCAAATTTTGCATCTGCTGCTGTGAAACCCATGATTTATGATGAATACGTTTTGCATTAATCTCTGTGTCTCACTGACAAACCTGCAAACAGCCACAGAGCATTAGAAAGCAACCAGATAGCAAGTATGTGAGGAGATACAAGCAGCTGATACGACAAAAGACAGCTGTTTCAGCAAATGTTGCGTGTGGCCATGACTCACTCACTCACACATTGTTGTGCATAAACCCCCATGTCTCTCCTTTCACACTCAGGCAGGACACACCTGCAGCATATCCAACATCGTTGCAGCCAATTACCAGCCTGCTGTATAAGCCAGCAAGGGCAGTTGTTCACGAGTAACAGACCCAGCAGCACTCCTGTCCCACAGCATGATTTGAATACCCTTTTTCCTTTCAGTAGTTCTGAAGCTGTTATTTTATTTTGGCCTGGAGATGGCCGGCAGTCCTCCTTTTCGGTTTAGTTTTTAGTTTGATTTTGTCAGGCGGAGGGGGGCCAGCTTTGACGTCCCTATAGGGGGTGGCCTGGTTCCCCCTCCTTTTTGATGAGTTGGCTGGCATCTCCAGGACCCTTTCGGGTTGCTGACTTCTTTATTTGGGTAAAGTATTTATGTTGCATATTAGTTATGGTTTTGTTAAAGAATGTTTATTTTCCTTTGGCTAATAAAACCCGTTAACAAGTTTCATTTCCTGGTGTTCTTCTTTATGTTGAGGTCTCCAATTTCGAGTCACTGGTCGATGTACCTAATTGTTTGGAGGCCGTAACAGCAAATGACATGACTGAATGCGCATAGCTGACATCTCTTGATCCGATCCTGATTAAACCTGATTCAAAACTGATGGATGTCAGAGCCCACCAATGAGGACCAATTGGAACCATGTTTTCCTTATAACATTCTTACGTTATCCCAACTTCTGCTGATGGAGGTTGTTTTGTATGCCAACATGCAATTATAAATGCACTGATAGGAATCAAATGACGGGGTAGAGGTCTGGCATGTTTGTGGTGATGCGCCACACGATGCCAGTCTGATGTTTTCCTTCCCCATGATGTGGCAACCGCTTGCTGTGTAAAATGTTCCTGTGGAGAATGCGGTATAAAGTGCATTTCACGTCAATATGAGTTCAGTGAGTGTGTTTTGCTCCTGCTACAACTGCCCTTGGGTCTGCTTCCAGTCCTATCTATCCCAGCCATCTTCCTGAAGTACAAACATAACATTAGCTGAAGGCTCCCTTAGAAGAGATAGTGGGATATTAGCTAATGTTGCAGCTGTATGCACCAGCTTTTTCAAAAGTTCAAACTTAGACTAGTTATTCGTCTTTACGAAGTGGAGATTTACATTAAAAAGGGTTGCAGGACCGAATCCAATTTAAAAACATAAAGACAAGTCATGCTATGTATGGTTGACATATCTATATTAGCACACTGGAACATTTTAAAGGACATTTCACAAAAAATCCTCCAATTACAAAAGATTATGTCAATGTTTTTCTGAATGGCCAAATAATGCTAGCATTATAAAATATTTCCCAATATTGCTAATTTAGTATGTGCACAAAACAAGTAATGGCAAGCCTGCTTTTGAAAAGAAATAGCAGTTGTTTAGAATAGGCTACATCTTTGCCCCTTTATTTTTATGCAAGTCATGCTGCAGCTTGCAATGCTACAGTGACAGTGATCTGTTTACAGGTGATTGTTTTTTAGCAGTGCAACTCCATTTAGCCATTAGTTTAAAGGCGAGTCCACACCGGACCGAAAATCGGCGTCTTTGAGAGAGTCGGCCTCCGTGACACGAGTCTGCTTGGTGTGGTCGCTCGAATCGGCCCACGTCGGCGTTCATTTCAGCCGATTCAAATGTGTAATCTGCCATGCGAGTCGGTGACTCTTTTACCATTCTGATTGGTGGAGGCTAGCAGCTTGACTAGCGAATCGGTGAAGCCCGGAAGTGACGATGTAAACATACCAGATAACCAGTAGAATCGAAGAAGGTGGTCTAGAGAGGACCGCCTACTTCCGGTTTTCGTGTTTTTTGGCGCACAATACAGATTAGCGCCGCCTGTTGTTTTGGAGACATTACATCTCGCGCAAGCGCGGAACGTATGGCGTCGGCTGTAGTTCCGTAGGTGTGAACCGCCCAAGTCGTTGTTCGAGTCTGTCATGTTAAGTAGCCCGACTTCACGAGTCGGGCAGTCGGTGCGGTGTGGACCCGCCTTAACAATAAAGTTAATTACTAAGAACCAAGGCAGGACTAACCAACTTAATGAAGGACAGATACCCTAGGTTTCAGTTCTGGTTACCAATCAACATCCACTAATATATATATATATATATATATCCACTTGCATTTATTTGGCTTGGAATGTTTAATGCAATGGGCCCTAGTTTCGTAGACCAGCGCAGGGCGGTGCAGGGTGGCGCAGCCGGCGCAGTGCAAGTTTCGACCCGCGCAGCCTTGCGCACCGTCAGTTTGGCAGTTTGGTGGATCGCCTGCGCCAAGATGGGTGTGGCGGCGCAGCAGGGGGAGGCGTCACAGATTCAGCTTGGCGTAGCGGAAGTGTCGTGGCAAAAAGCCTTGCCGAGACTGCGCTGAAAGCTCGCCAGCTCCGACCAGGGGTGCAGTCGAATAGTCAAAAAATAAGGTCCGAACTCCTATTCCTAACTCCTATTCCTTGACCTCTCGGGAAAACGTCACAGGGTTAAGGAAAGGCGATAGGAGAACTCAAAAGGACTTAGGAATAGTCGACCGCGGTGCTCAGAGAATCCGACCGGACTTTCACTAAGCTACGTCATTATAAAACGGCCGCTGATGATTGACAGCTGATGATCGGCACCGGCGATTGACGTGCGTCTGCGCTGGAGAAACTACAATAATGGACTACAAAAAGCGCATCGTCCACTTCTCCACATGTTGGTTTTATAAACAGCTGGTTCACTGACCGGCTTCAGGTCCAGCAGCTCCTGTTTGACCGGTTGCTTTATTTACGTTTCATTTGTGGTTTTAGTTTCGTTTTTGTCAAGTTTGTAACATGATTGAAATAAATAAAATAAAATAAAAACATTCGATTATTATCACTGTCCACACACATTTATCAACACTATTCCAATTACTATATGTCTGCATGAAAGTTAATGTTAAATATGCAAATGCATATATCGTTTGTTTTCATCAACGGCCGAGGTGTGCGGCACTTTAAATGTTGCTCTCGCAAGGAATTGTGGGTCGGCGTAATCTCCTTTCCTTTCGCATAGGAAGGTCCGTTGCATCCTATGCTAAAGGAGCTCTGAAAGGAAACATCCTTTGCATCTTATCATGGCGGCCACTTGTTTACTTCCGGGTCACTTCTTCAGTTAGGAACCTTCCTAAGCAAAATAGACTATTCGACTGCACCCCTGGTCTACTTTCAGCGCAAGGCGCAAGGCGTAAATAAAGTCCATTGATTCAATGCGAATCACAGCTGGCGGATCGGAAGTTTGGTGGACCGGCGCGCAGTGCGCACACGTCACCGAGACCTCACAGGCAGGTTTCCACAGTTCCAGGCACATTTAAATGCAATAAATAATCACAACAAACACTATTTAATGCAACTAATTGAATCAACACGTGAATTTATAGCTATATAGATTGTCCCGTCACATCTGACGTCAGATCAAAGGTGGATGGCACGCGTAACGGAAACTCAGCCTCTCGGACCAAAACATCTCCCTCTCTCTCCTGTTTTTTATAATATCGGCATTGTTATTATTATAATACGCGCGCACAGTGCGTGATGCGCGTGGTGGGAGCGGCGACGCTGCTTCTGTCATCTGGTTGTCAAGTGACGGAACTTGCACTGAACCTCCCCTAACGCATTAAAGGTGAGGAGAGGAGCTCATTTGATTGGTGAAGATCTGAATCGGCTGTATTAATCCCAGTCCACGCCTCGTCTCCCACTCACGCCTTCTTCTCCTCCCTCTTTCCCACTTGCGCCGGTGGGCGAGACCGGAGGTGTGCCTGCGCGAGCCTGCGCAGTGCACGAAACTTGCAAAGTCCAGGCGGACACACCCCGTTGGCGCGGCGCACGTGCGCTGAAAGCTGACTGCACCTGGTCTACGAAACTAGGGCCCAATGTCTTTTTTTCAGTTGAAAATCAAATATAACTCACCTATAATAAAATTAGTAATTTCTAATATAATCTACATGTCAAATAGGAGGAATAAATGATACTGGGCAAAGTTGAAGCCTTGCGTGTTATTTGGCTGTGTTATTTGACACTATATTAAATGCATTTTAAACCAAGTCCTCCTGTTGTGCTGGAATATTTTTCATAAACGTCACATATGTGTTTGGAAAAATCTCTCGTTAGTTGTTATTCAGCCTCAGAGCAGAATTTTCCCTCCAAAACAGGAAACAAACAGAGCTTGTTCATTTAACCGAGCCCTCACTCTCCACTCTGCTGTCAGTCGTGAAAATATCAGAAGAACTTATAAAGAGAGATATTTGATCTGATAATTACTGTCTCGTCTTCCTACAAAGCCTGTCCTCAAAAGACTCTTTTGAATGCAACCCGAAAAGGCCTGGTCACACAATAAAAGCTTTGCTAATGCTTCACATGTGGTCTGCAAAATGGCCTTGTACTGGAAATTCTGCAGTGTGACTCCAAGGTAGGAGGAGGGAATCACTTTATACTCATTTAGAATAGAAACTCAATGCATTACTTGAGGGTTAAAGGCTGCATTCAAAAAGTCAAACACCTCAAGCTTTAGAATACAGATGTCCCCCAGATAATGACATTTTAATGTATAATGGCACATTTACAAATGCTCATCAAATTCTTTATTTGGTCTGCTGTAAAAATCTCTCTTAAATTCCATGTGTTGCCACGTTTCAATTGTTGAAATATGGAGAGTAACACCCCCGCAGTGATCGAACACTGCGGCTTTGAGTGGCAGGTTTGACTACACCGGTTCCAAACATTTGGTGCATTTCAGCTTTGGAGCTTGGAAACCAAATTGAACAATATCTTGGATTACAACATGACAGCTGTGTCATCTGCTGAGTGATTGCACTTAATCCACTAATTTTGCTTCTACTCCCGGGGCAGACTTTTACCCGAACCCTGTTCCCAGATGTGACCAATTACAACAAATACTGTTTATTGTGCTTTAGTTTTGTTAGCAGGTTCGATTATTATGTATTTGCATTAAGGCATCCAATGCAATTGTCCTCTGTTGCTATTAGGAAATAAAAGCTCAGATGGGTTCAATAATAATATATCAGTTTAAACCATAACACAATGGACAATAGAAGTATCATTTATTTTAGAAAAGCCTGCTAGCTGTACAGGCAGTTATGTATCTCACCATTGTTCAACACAGTTGGTTGTAATTGATGCACTTTACACGCATAGGCCCCTATAATTTACTCAAATAACCACCACCACAACATGGTTTATTTTCTATAACAAGTTATAAATCCTCTCTTTGTCTTGCAAACATATTTCTGGAGTCCTTGAGAAACACTTTCCAGTAATGTGAGAACAATCTATAACGCAGTTACTGTAATTTCTGTGGGTAGATGCCCCTCTAATCACTATATTAGCTCTGTTTTGTCAGTATATACAGAAACAAAATATCTCATCACTAGAAGAAGGCAAGAGCATGGAAAGCTGCTCATTAATCTTAAAATATTTACATGCCAGCCCCTGAATGATGAATCGAACACGAGGAGCACTTTGGATGATTGTTGCTTGATTAGCCTCATTCGAAGAACTGATGGTGTTGCTAGATTGTGCATAAGAGAGACCATTAGCAGTCAAAGGAGATATGTTTACAAAAGAGAGTGCATCGTGTCCGTGTTCCCTGCATCCTGTTGCGCAAACCTCCTGGGAACTGGATTTTAGCATGGCATTAATTCATGTATTGCATACTACTTAGAATCTTATAACAGAATAAAACAGTGACCTCATTGTTAAGCCTGCTTAACTGAATTTTGTGGAGGAAACAAGCTGCAAACATGACTTAACACATTCAGCAGGAGACACAGAGCAATGTTAGCATTGATCTGGAGTCTATGTCTGGCCACCTCGCTGAGACCAATATAATACACTCTATGCTTTTAGCTCTCTTCTGCTCTCAGAAACATAAATAACTTAAGTAGCTAATTGCTACACTAAGTTCACCAGTAAGTTGCTAAGTTTGTCTATGTTTGGTCCTGGGCAGGAAAGGCACAGTGGGTTCTTAGAGCTGAATTGCAGAGCTGGGTAGAAATTATTTGTGGATTTTTCATTTTTTGAATACATACATTTAATAAGTACATGTTGCTTGTAATTGTGTGAAAATTATCAGTATCACAAACCTGAAATAAGTGCATATAGCAGCTATTGTTAAACAGACCTAATTATCTTTTTCAATAGAGCTACGTGCTAAATCAAGACCTTGAGGTGTTCCTTGGCATTGTAAAATGAACCCAAATAAAACATTTGATTATGACTAGTAAACTCTAGGGGCCCTCAGGCGCAGTCAGCTTTCAGCGCACCTGCGCCGCGCCGACAGGGTTGTGTCCGCCTGGACTTTGCAAGTTTCGTACACCGCGCAGGCTCGCGCAGGCACACCTCCCGTCTCGCCCACCAGCGCAAGTGGGAAAGAGGGAGGAGAAGAAGGCGTGAGTGGGAGACGAGGAGGAGACGAGGCGTGGACTGGGATTAATACAGCCGATTCAGATCTTCACCAATCAAATGAGCTCCTCTCCTCTCCTTTAATGCGTAAGGGGAGGTTCAGTGCAAGATCCGTCACTTGACAACCCGATGACAGAAGCAGCGCCGCCGCTCCCACCACGCGCATCACGCAGGAGAGAGAGAGGGAGATGTTTTGGTCCAAGAGGCTGAGTTTCCGTTACGCATGCCATCCGCCTTTGATCTGACGTCAGATGTGACGGGACAATCTATATAGATATAAATTCACGTGTTGATTCAATTAGTTGCATTAAATAGTGTTTGTTGTGATTATGTATTGCATTTAAATGTGCCTGGAACTGTGGAAACCTGCCTGTGAGGTCTCGGTGATGCGTGCGCACTGCGCGCCGGTCAGCCAAACATCCGATCGGCCAGCTGTGATTCGCATTGAATCAATGGACTTTATTTACGCCTTGCGCCTTGCGCCGAAAGTAGACCAGGTTCGAGCTGGCGAGCTTTCAGCGCAGTCTCGGCGAGGCTTTTTGCCACGAAACTTCCGCTACGCCAAGCTGAATCTGTGACGCCTCCCCCTGCTGCGTCGCCACACCCATCTTGGCGCAGGCGATCCACCAAACTGCCAAACGGACGGTGCGCAAGGCTGCGCGGGTCAAAACTTGCACTACGCCAGCTGCGCCACCCTGCGCCGCCCTGCGCTGGTCTACGAAACTAGGGCCCTAGGAGTTGAAGAATTCGGTGAAAATCTGCTCAGCTTTATTATGTGAAAAACAGCGTAGCTTTTATGTAGGTGCTATGAAGCATGAAGGTTGTTAGCTGCCTGGCACCAGGGCAGTGCAAGCAAGTGTCTGATCAAGAGAGAGAGAGAGAGAGAGAGAGAGAGAGTGTATGATGCAGTAGGAAGTTAGCAGTAACGTTACAGCTGTGAACGTAGCAGTGCAGTGTTGGTACGGTTTATTTCTTGGTAAATAAATGCTACATCTCCTCAAGACCCGAGTTCATGTGTTCTGCCAACCACCAGCTGATTAAAGTGAAGGGGGCTAGCCCTGGTTCATGGCCCTGGTGGTTAACTGATTAACTCAGTTAACGGTTAAACAGTTATTACTAAAATACCTAAATCCAAACCACACCTGATGAATGAACATGCACACACACATTCAAGAGCAGTCTGAAGGACTTCTTTCCATTCGATAAATTAACAGGACTTTTAAGAATTTTAATTTGCATCCGAGTGACTGTTGGCCACAAGGAATCTGGGCTGTTGCCCTTCAAGCATCTGCAACAGTTAACAAAATTGCTGGGCATACCGAAACAGAAACAGAGAGGCATACATGGTGCAAATTTCAGGGTTTGTCTTCGCTCCGTTGATGAGGGATCCACTAAAATCCATTCCAGAGCCACAAGTGAGAGCTGGATGGCCACAGATCTCTTCTGGTTGGCTTGCTTGCATGGATTTATATTCCCTATATAGGAGCTAGTAAATAAAGCATACAGAGACTAGGGGTGTCCCTTTTCTCCATTATTATAGAGTAGGAAAAACAGTGGGCGTGTGACAGAATGCCATAGCACGGGTCTTTGGTTACTTGTGTCATAAGTCAACACTTAGAGGGTATTGTGGCTTCATAATTGCTTCACATGACCAAACAGTGACACACTACCATGCAAAATGGTAGACAGATGACAGTGACAGTACTCTATGAATTTTCTTTTCATATGAATTCTTTCTCATATGCTCGCTAGTTAGAGATTAAGGAAAAAATCATATAACTTCTCTCCGAGAGGAGAACAGCATAAAGCAGTTGATTTTTTTATTACATTCTATCAAACTTACTGACTTTTTCTCAGCCTCACAATTTCCTCAACAGAAAATAGTGCATTTTCCTCTTGTAGCGCTGCAATAGACTGGCCCAATGTACCCTTGCCTAATGTCAGCTGAATACAGAATACGCAAGATGATGAATGGATGGATGGATGGATGGATGGATGGATGGATGGATAGATTTTCCTCTTGTCTACCACCCAGGAACAAATTTGAAACACACTAGCACTATAATGGCAGTGTTAGAGCTCAACCCAGTGAATTGACCATGTTCAATCATTTACTAACTGACTAATTTCCATTCATTTTCCGGCATCCTATCTGGCATCTGGATGACATGGAATGCCTCCTAATTTAAGAGCTGGGCAATTAAAAGCCATTAGAGCACTTTGAACTCACCATGGGGGCTATTGGGGGGGAGGGGGGGTATCCAAGCTTTGGTCACGGTGAGCTTGTAGGTATGCTGGGAATCCAGACTCATGGATTCAACTCTAATCAGGCAGATTTAAAGAGGGTTACATACTGAGCTTTATGATTTGAGTTTGAAACGTGTCTAAATTAGAAATAAGCACATGGGATTCCAGGAAAAGATCCAGATTCCCAATTGAAGACAGAAAGAAGACAAAATGTCCCCCAAATTGAGAACATTCTCAGAAAATATTAATTCAAAAACAGAAGTACAATACAGAAGTAATAAATACAGGAAGGCATGCATGTGGTGGTCTGTGTGTACAAGCATCTGTAGTTGTGGGTATAAAGCACTGTTGGTGCATGTGTGTGTGTGTGTCCTGCAGCATCCAGATGTCCCAGATGTGTTTCAGGGACTACAGAGCTTCATGTGGCCTGTGGTTTGGGGTCCATAAGGACGAATATGAGAGACACTCATCTGTCTTACACAACAGAGCATTGCCCTACAGCTTCCTGAAACACTGGACTAGAGGATTAGGAACATGTTTGACAAAAGGCCCCGAATCACAGAGAACAAACGATAAAAGGCTTATTGTCCCAGAAGACATTTGTGACGTTCTGATAGAAAACAACGAGCGACTGTATGGCAGCAACATGGGATCAAAAGACTGTGTGACTAGAACTGTTTGCATGTAAACAAAGCCCAAAATGCTCCCGGCCCTGGGGGTCCGAGTAATGGCGAAAATGATTCATCCAAATGCCAGGTGATAACATCTGGAAGCAAGTCCGCTCCAGAACAACAGTCTTTCCGAATTAACCTGCAATCATCATTTGGGATCTAATGGTTTCATAATGCATAAAGAATCCATGGTGAACTTTGCTTCAGCAGTTAGCTATTAAAGAGGCGTCTGCTGGTGTTTCAGCGATCCATCTTTTTGATAACCATGCTGACCCAGATTGCAGGCAGGGTCTGCAAAGTGGGAGAGAGTTTTAATGAGTAACATCAGTATCAAGTGCAGAAAAGCCCACTGTCTATCAGTGTCTGGTTATTGCTTTCTATAAATCTAAAACACACACAAACAGTTTAACATCCGCTGTAATGAAATTAACACTTGAGCTAGTCCACTCTAATCTCAAATGTGCCGTTTGTATGTCACCTGACAAGTATTCCGTTGCATTTCATTGTAATTTTTATAAGGGCGATTTAAAGTGGCGGTGCAAAAACAGCAGTTGGTGGAGGATTATATTGTGTGCAGTAAAATGCAGCCAAGTTAAATTTAAATGAAAGCAAATGAATGCCACAATAATGTTGGGAAGACTGAATCACTTAGTGCTGAAGGGTTTACTGCAGAGCGTTTCCAGTAACTCTCATGTCTTTGCAGGAATAAATGTATAAAGGAGAAGAATGCTCCCACGTATCTCCATCTGCATGCTTCCTTGGGATTTTTCTAGTACACCAACTCATAATGTGTCATCTTTTAGAAAGGAACTACGGATGCTCTGGTATGATTTGGAAAACACGATGAACTATGTGAGTAGAGGGGGACAAGACCAAAGTTTTGTGGCTCAGTCTGAGAAACGGTCATTTCATCTCCAGAGACATGGAATTAGATTGATGTGCATCTGCATTTGAGGATGTCCTGTTTCCATTCCTTTGTGTCAATCTGCTCCATCGCATCAAATGCAAAGTCATTTAGGATTACTGAGCTTTGCTTTCTTAAATTTTGTAGGACTAGAGAAAGATTCAACTCCCCTACGCCTCCTGTTGTAGAATGCAAGACAGGATTACCTTTTGCCTGCTTTTGATATAGTTTTAGTCTTTTGACAAAATTGTACATTTGTTTTCGTTAAATTTAAATCATTTGATTGCTGATGCTTTCATTTGAGTTTTAGCCGACAAAAGTAGACAATTTAATCTGGTCTTCGTCGGTGGAATTTGAAGCCTACAGGGAGCCCTGAGGCTCTCGCTCAGAGGAGCCAGAACACAGAAATGTTCGTGTTTTTCAGACTTGGTGTGTTATCAGGATCTTTGATGCTATCTAAGATCAGTCATCAGCCTCTTGGCTTTTGGTCACAGTCAGGGAGGAGGTGCTGCAGATGAACAGTGACATCTGCTGGCTAAATATAACCCCCCCTCCCCTCCCCCGCCACCTCCAACCCCACCTCACCCTCACTGAGCTACCATGTATTGTGTTCTGTTGATCCAAATTTCACACTTTCCTTCAGCGTATTGAGAACAGTAGACCTAAACTGTGGCAAGACTGAGCAGAAAGTATGCTGAAAACCAGAAGAGAGCGCTTTCCAAGTCCAAGATGAATGGAAGATTGTTTGGAGTAAACCAAGTATGGGAGAGAAGTTTACACACTGAAAAATACAAAATAAAAGTCCATGAAATTAAAAAACAGGAAGTGCTTTTTTTTCTCTCTTTTTTTTTTACAAACCAGACCACAGATTTTATTTTAAAAGTCTGTTTTCTTTTCATCCAGGCCCACGTACAACAAAATAAAGAAAGATCATAGTTATTTATAAATATATCACTGAGCCAGAATATCTGGCAGTTCCTTTGTATGCCTTTACTTGATCACAGATTTCATCCAGCAGGTACGGATTAATCATGAACCAGATAACATAAAACATACAACTGACAATCAAATGTTTTCAAAGTGGGTGTTATATGTGTGATCTGTCAGCAGCTTTCCCGCGTCACATAGCCATCCACACACGCCTGGCCGCCCTCCCGTCGTTGTTCATGACATCATCCTTCACCACTTTGGATCCTGTTACCAGACCCCCGGTCTTCTCCTCCTCCCCTGAGGAGTCTGTCTCTCAGTCTCCACGTGCTCAGCTGATACTGCCACCATGTTGTATCCGTAATCAACTACATCTCCCCCAGGCAGTCAGCATGACCCATGACCCCTTTAAATGTTTAAAAAGCAAAGAATTACAACTAAAAGGCTTGTTAACTAGCGCATTACTCTAGTGTTGCTTCTTGGTATTAGTGTAACCCTGCATATGGGACACAGTCAGATGGAATCGGAGACTCCTTTCGGCTGGGTCCACTCCACAGATTGTGGCCCCTTTGGCCAAATAAATGACTGAGGAGAGCCTAAGTGGGTTGCTCATATCTTCACTGCTTTTCTTGAAACGCTATTTTCTGCTGAGGTTTCAAATGCAGATATCATGGTGAGAAACTGCACTTGTACGGCTGCATTGACCCAAAGTGTAATGTACACAGTTTTGCCAATTCCTGTTCCTCCATCTCGAAAATATTCTCAACATCTGCATGTTGAACTGTCAAGTTCCTCCATAAAATGCCTCGGAGCAGTTCCTCTGTCTGGCTTGACCAAATGCTTCAGTGAGTTTATTGACATCCTGCCTGAAGAGAGAATAAAGGGCTCACAAGCTACAGTCTCTGCATGGAAGCAGACTGCAGACAGCCTCTGGTCACATCTTACAAGCAATCCTCCACAGCTGAAATTACGGGGAACACACATTCTAACTGAATGATTCTTTTCTGTTATAAACCTGTAACAAATGATTTTGACTTCAAATGTGGCTTTGTTCAAGACTTTGCATTGTATGACAAAGTGCAACAGTTCCTACAGCAAGCCAGACTTCCAGGTGCTGAGATGTTTTTTTAATCAGTTTTGGAGATTCAGAAATTCATGGTTGGAGAAGAAACACACACAATAACAACCGAGATGTTAGATTCATGTGTTTTTCATAGGAAACCTTCTACCCCAATATGTCTACATTATATAACTCAGACAGCCTCTGTTACTTCTCCATCTGTTATAAAATCTCTGTCCCACTGTCTACTTTGTGCTCTGTTTGCTGAATCATAAACAGATGAAAAACAGTAAGACCCTTAGTTTTTGTCCACAATCATAAGTAATGTCGACAACCACGAAAACCTACAACAGTGTTGCAAGTCTAGTAGCGACCCGATACATATGTAATGAAATAACATTCTGTATGTACTGTTACTCTTCAAACAAAATCATCATTATTATTATAAAGGCTTGTCTTCACTTGTGCACCACACTGCATGCACACACCCAAAGTCATTCCAAAGGAGGGTGAGTTACGAAGTGTAATAGAATTCTCTTCATAAGTGGAAATTTGAGCTATATTTGGAAAAAAGAAAACATTTTTTCTAGAAAACGAAAAGTTAAATTGTGGGATGAACATTTGATTCCACAATTATCCTGGCCTAATTATTTGCAGTTATCCCAATAATCATCAAAATACGTGTAAAACTCTGCACTTAAGCATACTGGTATTACTTAACATTTTGTTAAGTAATTGAGAATGAGATGAATATGTTTTTTTAGTTAACATCCTTTTTAATGAAAAAATATCAAATAATCTTAAGTAAGATCATCATAAATCATAAGGAATTCCTGAGGATAAATAAATATCCTTTTAATATATATCATTTTGTATCCTGTATTTTTAAAACAGGGCTGTTTTTCACAATGATAGTGCACTAGACAGCTTTTTTGACTTACTCGTGATGATATTTATCATTATTTCCAGAATGGAAATTCACTGCGATCAACTCATCTATTTTTAATCGCGATCGTCAAGAAAATCCTATATCGACCCATCCCTCGCGCCAACGCTTGCAAGCTAGCAAACGTGTAAAGAATCAGCCTGTTCTCCAACAATTCATGAGACATCGTATCATATTTGTTTAGTTTGATGGCCTTACACTTCAAGTCCCCTTTCTTTAGTTTCATCTGCATTCCTATCTGAGAAATGGGGCAGTAGGTTAAGTGTCTGTGGGTCAGTCATGTTGGACACGCCTGGGACATTTTATAATAATGGTCTGTGGTAACCTTGTGATTTAGGGCACAAATCCTTACATAAGTCATTTATGAGCTTATAATAGCAAACTCAGCTCAGAGAAGCACTTACACAGTTTGGCCACAGCTAAATGAGGTCATGCCTTTTAAGTGACGATCAGACCCGTTTCAGGTGACGCCATTTCCTGGTGGATGGTGATTATTTCTACATCTGCGATCACGGGTGTCTTTCTGAAAGAAACCTCAGTCTCACACCCCCATCATCGTGTTCGGCAGCACGTTTCAGATGATTAGTGGAGAAACCTTGCTGAGAGCAGCACCAGGTAACTCGACCTCCCAGACCACGGTGATGTAATGCGATGCATGCGTGTCTGTTTGGGCATGAATCCCCACACACACCTCCTCCTCCTCTCCAACAGTCAATAAAATGGCCCAGCATGAGAACCAGGCGTGCAGCCGCAGCAGACGTGGGAAGAGGAGAGGAAGTGCTGAGTCGACAGACTGTTGTATTGTTTCAGCGGAGAAATGTGAAGACCGAAGAGATTTGTCGTGCTGAACCGGAGTTTGAGGGCCTGTTTTTAATAAGCGGAAAACGAAGCCTGGGAGCTGAATTTGCATGAATGCCTTGGAAACTAATCATGAAGCCCAGTGGGCGCTTGAAAAGACAGGATGCCTGTTCTGTCCATAGTCGGCTGAAGATCAAATTCCCAAGACTTGCTGCTTTCAACACATATAAAGATGTTAATAGTAACATGACTTCATTTTGAGGAGTTAATTCATCACTTTGCTTTAGAAAACATCCATTGGCCAATTTTATCATCTACTGTTATATCAGCACCTTCCATTCAGGTTTGTTCACCATGTGTTAAATTGAGCATGAGGCCACTCAGAAGTTTATTGTGTCAGATGTTGTAGACTATTGAGCTGAACTGATGTCATCGGTTAAAATAAGAAAATGACCCGCAGTTAATCTCATTACATTTGGATCATTAGGCCACATTTGGAGATGCACGGCAGCTATTACTCACTGCCAATTGAAACCAGACATAACAATGTATATCATACTAGTGCTGCATCAATTGTGATCCATATTTTTCTATAAAATCTATTTAGTTTATAATGCATACTTTAAATGGTAAAGGAAGTTATTGAACAGATGGTAAACTATGAACAGAATTCTTGGAATTCTGGTCTGGAAGGTGAAATGTGGAAAATAAATGGACAGTTTTCAGACTTGTGGTTTGGAAATAACACAAGTCTGAAAAATGTATTAAAATGATTCTGTCATTCTTGGCTGACATGCAGCACATGCAACATTTTACGTTGTTTTATACCAGCTATTATTTAATTAAATTTAATATGTCCTATTGTGGAGAAAAATCTCATGAGTTGACCGTAATACTGCCCTACTGGTAACCATCAACCAGTGGTCCGGACTGAAAAAGGACGAAGCAATTAAAGTACCAAAACCAAAGTAAATCCCGACAACATATTAAAAAGTTGATTTAAAACAGAGAAAATGTAGAAACACAAAGACGGTCAGGAATGAACTGTGCTGAGCGGAGGTGAGTGAGATGTCTTTAACGCTGGCAGACCATTGAAACAGCTCTTCACTGCAGGATGAACAGTTTCAAACTACAACTACAATAGTTGGGAGCGTGGCTGCATTTACCACTGAAGACACAGAGATCACGTTCTCGGTATGTTTTTCTCCAAATTCCATTTCGACTATTGGGAATAAAGCTGACGAGACTCCCTGCATTAATGCCACGTCTTAGGTGGATGTACACACAGAACACAACTCCAATACCCAAAATCCCATTTTGTCTGATGCTATTTTGTTTTCTGCATGGTGGAGAATCAATTTTACTATGCGTAAGAAGTGCAAAAAGTTATTGATAACAAAGCCCGCCCATTGAAAGGGAAGATACCATGGTCAATTTGACCATTTGAAATCAATCTGTCATTGAATAACTATTGACGTTACAGTTTACATCCCAAATTATATACATATACCTACCTAAGTGAGCATCAATTGGGAGAGAAGGCTGGCTGGCGGTGGGCTTTGTGGGGGATTCCTCTGGTCAGCGGCACCGTTAGTCCCAGCTGACCTCCCCATGGGCCACCAACCCAAACAGAGTTAGCAGACGGTTCTTGTTCAAGCAGTTATTGGTTGTTGCTGGTTGATCCGAAATAACTTACATTTTATTACCTCTGTTTTTTGGGGGTGGGACATTCTTGACCTCTGTATTTTGAAAGTGGCTACAGCCTCAGTTGAGAGAAATTACATTGACTTCATGACGCACATATTTATTTTTCCGTATTTCATTGTCCCAAAGTGGAAACATCCTGTATTTGTACCTGCAGCTCTAATTGATATATATATAAAGTACTAGTTCTGCCAGCCCTCCACAATCACCTGTTACTGTGCAGAACTTCACCCATGCAGTAGCTGCAGATTTGGCATAGCTAAATACAGGTCCTTTTAATAGCTGCTTTTACAGGACATTTTTCCTGTTCAATAACAAAATGGAATGTTAAATATGTACAATTCCATAACAAACTCCATCTGTGGATGAAGATTATGTGATGTGACCAAAACCAGAAGAAGTTAAAGCTGCAACTAGGCACGCAGCTGTGAGTCAGGGTAACAAACATTTAGACATATTTTAGTTAGACATATTTTAAATGCACAGTTTAACCATAGTCTACTTTCTAAACTAGTGATTTTCAAAGCAAAATTAAACTAATGTGTAACATTTCACCATAACGATGGAATCAATATGAAAGTAGTGACAAAGTGAGTTTATGAGAACACTTTTTTGTAGGGCTCTCTCTCTCTCACACACACACACATACACACACACACACATACACACACACACACATACACACACGCACAGCTAAAGCTTCCTGTTTGTGTTTGACGTTGCTGAGCTGTTTATTTAGTCTGGTCTCTATAAGACTGTCTAGAATGCTTAGAGAGGTGAATATCACTTCGGAACAGAAGCAACCGCTGCTTTTAATATGCATCATCATCATCATTTTGTTAAAACAGAGTTTCTTCATGCTTTTTTTATTTTGCCGATGATTTAATGTGATGATTTTATTCCACAGACATGGTGGATGCTGATAGTTTTGTCGCCTTGCTTCCCAGAAGTTGTTAATTGGCCTGCAGTAAAAATGAGCACATCGTTTCACTCTGGAAATGCACTTCAACACTGCTATACCAAGAATAATGTTGTCTTGGCTTTTCTGGGTGGGAAAAGTTCTCAGTTTTACAATCTTCGGCATGATAACATTAAATGTGTCATTACCGATTTGAAATTCTAAGCCTTATGATCACCATAGTGTTGAGCAATAATTGTGATTTTTTTTTTTTAAGTTACGACTTCATCGAGTCCATCAAAGGTTCATCCAGCAGCTAAACAGCCCTGTGCTTGAAATGAAAAGGGTGTAATTTGCCAATACATGTGGTAAAATATGTTAAATACAAATCTTAACAAAAATATTGAGGTAAGTTGCACACAAGTCAAGACCACAGTGAAGGGAAATCAAAATATTTTCTATGAAATTAAGTCATACGTGCTCTGGAAAGGCCTGTTCTCTGTCTGCAGCAGGTATTCCAATCGGTTGTTTAAGACTTGACATAATAATGACATCAGCACGGACCTGTGTCGTAACTCTTCCGTGTACTGACAAGGGATGATAAAAATTTAGGACAAGAGGAAATCCTTTGATTTGGTGTGCATCTGTTCAACAGCTCAGACCCCGAGCTTAATGGACGAAAGGGTGTGATGCTGTGTTATTGGACAGCCAAGGACCTGTAATAGTCCCATGTGATTAAATGAGACTGAGTCAGAACAGCCACAATATATATAAACAAATGAGAAGTATATCGGAAATCTAACCCCTTACATTTGCACTGCACTTTCTGCAAAGAAATTAATCTTCCTTTAGACATTAAGACGTTCGGGGAAGGCTGATGTCAAAACCATTCCTCTTGGCAGGCCTTACTCCCTGAGAACAAGACGTCGTATAGGATGAGATCTCCAATATTTCTCCTTTCTGTTCTGGTTCTTAACTGTTCTGCGGTATTATTGTGGCCCTCACTTTGGCCCTCTGGGGCCTCGGGGTCTACTGACTTTCATAGCGCTTCAGCGCTCAAGTGGCATAACGACTTGTCCAGAAAGGACGCTCGCCTAGGTGTTCCACCAGAAAAGCAATCGCTGATGTCGAGATGACTGTAAATGTGGCAAAAGTGTGACCCTGGAGAGCTGTGAATAACCCACGTTCTGTAGTGCAAAGTATATATTGGGCTCATATTGGGCCAAGTGTCTCTCTGTGGGTTAGTAAAAGTGAATGCAGGATGTTTAAAAGTCATATGGTTTACTTTTAATGCTATTCTGGCATATGTTACAATCAATTTTGATCAAAAAGTAGCAGAGAACGGTAAGTTGACTGATTTACAAGACCATATTTAAAGACATTTTTAGTCCCTGACAGTGATAAAACCCAGCTACTGAGGACAAATTGAGGTGAAACTCCTCTTATCAGTTTCTTTACTTTCTTTTCTCATTAGAACACGTTAAGCACTTAACCGCATGTCAATGGGCGGAGAAGCTGACAGTCTCACTCAACAGAGATAAGACACAAATCCTCCACCCTCCACCCCCCAAAACACACTTCCCAGCTGTATCCTTCATGACCAGCACACAAACATGAGCCTTGAGGTATAAAGTGGAAAGAATGGCCCTGAATCAGAGAACCACAAATTACAGGCAGGCTATAGCTCTGTTCCAACAATCACTACTACGCACGTGCAGGCACTCATAGGCATGCACACCTCTTAGACAGAGCTTTCTGGTTTATGTTGTCATCAATGCGTGCAGCTAGATAGGGAAAAGAAAGACTAAAGAAATAGTTGAGGGAGTGAGGCTATCCAATTAAGCAATTACAAGCTTTGGGGCCCGGTTTTTCCATGACTTAATCGCGGCAGCTTCTGGAGTTCACCATGGTGGCTCCACGGCGTCTCCTAGAAAGAGGCCTGAGACGGGGAGATGGTGGTTTCTGATACAGATGAATGTCCAACCCCCCGTCGCCCCCAGGGTTTGGTGGTCTGGGCTTCCATCATACATCAGAGGAAGTCTAGTCTGTATTGCCGAGGAGAAACGGTGCTTAATCATTCTTCACTATCTTCTCTCGCCTCACGTTTCTCTGCCATTCATCTTCAAGTTAGCTTTTGCTTTTTTCCTCCTGTCTTCCCTTCTGCCACTGCAGCAGTAATTTACTGTCTCTTTCTAAGAAGTGTTGTCTGAAGAGGTTACCTAGATGGGGCTGAGAAGGGCTGGCGTAAAGCCTGTCTGTGCAGGGTTAAGGAAGACTAGATAGGTCCTGCCTGTTCTCCAGTGTGCAGGCTGTGGCCTGCTTGGCATTGTGTTCAACCCAACTATATTTCATACCAGATTCTGTGAAGAGGAAGAAAATGTCTTCTGCTGCTCACCTCTGCTTGATGTTTTCTGCATATGCTGGCTCCCCCAGCGTGGACGGAGGGCTGTAAAATCTATTTAGGTCAGAGGTATTACGTTTCAACCCTTGTTCCTTGCCTCACAGTTTAGGGGGGTCAGAGTACCCTGACTCCATTTGTCTCCATCCAGGAGATGTTTCTGCCTGATGCATAGTTTACAGGAAACAAGGTCCCAACAATGATACAACACAGAAAAGAAAAGGGGAGACTATTTTTTTCCTTACTATCTAAATATCTGAAGAGGTTAGCTCAGCATGCATGTTCTTTCTCAGTCACACGTCGACATTCATCTGTCTGCTTGTCACTACCGAGCAGCTTGACTCGAGAAACCTGGGGTGAAGTACGTTTTGTAACGGAACCTTTAAAAAGGATTGATGGGATAAGAAAATGTTAAGGGAATAGTCGTTTGCTTTCTTACCGGGAATACTGCCCTTTTGTCATGTTAGCTTAGCTTAGCATGTAGACTGGAAAGAAGGGGAAACAACTAGCCAGGCTCTGTACAAAGTTTGAAAAGAAAAATATCATAGGCCTACTAGCACCTCAAAAACTCTTAATCCGTATGAAGTGTAAAAATGACTATTGTTTGGTTGTTGTTGAGCAAGATCATTATGAGGCCAGGAGCAGCAACTTCCTGAAATTTCAACAAGTTATCAAGCAACTTCACCATGACAACAGGAGCAAATAGAGTTTCTGATAATGACAATAGAGATTTGAGCTATTTTCGAATAGCTACATTTCAATTAGTTTCTCTTGTTAACCAATTGCAAATATGTGACACAGAAAACATTTGCTAATTTTGTTTCATTTAAATTATGTCACTCCAAACATTGGTAACCATCTTTCTCTCCCAAGCAGGAAAAAGGTAACAGTTCGGTTACTTTGGCCAGCATCGTGTGAATGCAGCAATGACAACAACAACAGCAACTTCTCAATTTTACTCTTCAGTTTTTATCCAGATTAGGAGATAAAAGATGTTTATAAGTTAGTATAGATGCTAGTAGGTGGATTAAACTGGTCTCTCGGCAAGAAAGCAAATATGTGTTACAACAATGTTGAACTATTCCTTTAAATGTATCTTCTTGATCCCTTTTTTTCAATTTTGATACTCAACTACAAAAGAAATAAATTGCATCATAAACATAACACAGCCTCACCTTTTCTCTGATGAATGCTCTACATGTATAGCCAAGTATATAATGTGTCACATAAGAAATCATCACTTACCGTAAGTTACCGCCATACAAGAATACTGTCATGGATAACTTATGTCCAAGCACTAGAATGTAATGAATCCCACCTTGCTTATTCCAAGTGAAACATTGTTTCAATATGTTCTCATGTGTTTGTATATTTATATACAGTGTGCAGTGAATCAAATAGGGTGTGCTGGACTGGACGTGTTACACAGGCAGCAACACAAAAGCACTGCTGGAGAACATCCACGGCAGCAGATGACCGAGCGGCCTCAGGCGGACCTCAGATGTCTTAAGAGAGCTGCAAAAACAATCCAACAGCAGCAGACACTGCGGCAGCTTGACAGTGGTCTGGTCTGAGCAGATCTGAGGGAGTCAATTAGGGAATAAGAACAACATGGTAGACAGTTGTGGAAGTGAAGACTTCAGCAGACATGTCACTTCAGATAAGGACAAGGAGGGCACAGAGGGGTCACAGTTATTGTAAACTTGGGACCATCCCGGGAACAAGATGGATGGTTTTATTTAAGTGCCGGGTCGCCCTGTCAACACAAAAGGGCTTGAGATTGAGAGTCTGAGCACAGCGTGGAACTGGCTAACAAGCATGCAAGTAGTCACACTAACAATGCTGGGGCTGTGGTGAAGTTTAGCTATGATAAGAACTACAAATCATCTCTTTATGTTTCTTTGTATGCTCTAAAGATGGAGACAGAAGATAAAGCTCCCTAAAGACTGAAAATTAGGATGGATAACACGGTGCGCTCACAGTGTTTCAGTTAAATTCCCCTGCAGCTTCAAAGAAGATGCTGACATGAGTCTACAGAAAGCTACCAAATAGTTCTAAATCCGACATTAGGAAATATGCTTATTTGTTTTGTTGCTAAAAATTAGATGAGGAGATGCCTGTTTTATATGAAGCTGACTGTCAGACCATGCTGCAGTAAATTGAGAGGTTTTCTAAGAGGGCTCTGGTGCTCATAAACACTACCGCTTTTGTCCACAGGGACCGCTGAAAACACCACGAAATCCAAATTCCTTGAAAGTTGCTTTAAACTGAGAAAAATGAATTCCGACTTGATGTTCACTGCAATGGATTACATCACCCAAGCGAGTTTTAAGAGTGGCATGAATGACAATGAAAAAAATACAAAAATGTAAAATCATACAGCATGCATTCAGAAATGCTTTGCAGTAACTGAAAGTGTAAATACATACATTCGTAGAGAAGTTAAGTTTTAATTCAAACTACTTTCAAACAGCCTGCCATGGACCACAATAGCAACCGTTGTATTTCCGTCTTCTTATTTTTTTTTACAGTCCATTTATGGAATGAACAGTGACAATTCGACAGCAAATAGCACACCCATCATGTTGTGGTGCGTACTGTGTCTCCAGTGGGTAACGGGTGCAGCAGTTCTGACAAAATGAAGATTCAGAGCATCTTGGTTTGGCCCTGCAGCTTACAGCGGCCCCTTCATCTCCACTTGATTACCTTCCAGCTCGTCACATATGTCGTCCTGACAGGCCGTCTCCAAACAACATCCCACTGACAATTTTGCACTTATAGTTAAGCGTAAAAGTCAGGAGCAGATTGGGTATGTTTCCCTGAGGTGTTTCATGTGTCAGCAGCTACCACATGGGTGGAGTTCTTGTTCACGCATTCATGCAGTACATGTAGGTACAGCTGCTGTCTGTGACAAAGAAAGAAGATAATGATTGACTCACATTTAAGCTTTTCTTTGTGACTATACAAGTGGACGTTTGCATTTGCACATCTGGGCCTACAGACCACTTGTAGCCATTGCCAAAGAAAACAGCACTTTACAGTGTTTTTCCTGCAAAAATCGAATCCAAATCCAACAATTCCTCACATTGCCTTGCAATAAGAAAAAGCCATTATCCTCACAATGGCATTAGGCTTTAGGGCATAATGACACTGCATTATCGCCATGTCATTCAAAATCATCAACAGACCAAGGGTTTCTTCAGGGTTTATGCTTCCAATAAATACATTTTAATGAAGCAAAAAAAGCAGATATGAGTAATATGATTATGGAAATCATTACATGCGCCATTGAGGTCGTAAAGAGATAACTGGATGAACACAACGAGTGTTCATCCAGTTGCAACGCCAAAGGATGTCACAGATTCCGCTTTCTAGAAATGTCCTCTTTTCTTGCTGTTGCTGCTGGATGTCTCCTTGACTGGGAACGGGAACAACTTCAATATAATGTTAAGGACATTTTATAGGTTGAATTGATTTGAAGTGATAATACAAATGCTACATCTGAAGGTGCACAAACATATTGGTAAAATTTTCAAGGCCGTATACCTTTTTATGATCTGGATTTCATGACATGCTGACAAATAATCACGTGCCTGAATGCCACTGCCGAGTGCACACCTAATGACACATCCCATCCACGTCAATTAATTTTAATGGGGTGGCAACGTTTTGCACCTGGAAGAGTTTGCTGTGATTACCTGTCCTGTGTCCACCCAGGGTGCTTCCCAAAACTCTATATCGTCGTGGGCCGAGAGTGGCGTGCACCCCACTAGCAGAAGGGAAATATTAAGCCTCTGAGTTTTACACCATCTGTCCTGCTGCAAAACTCTTTAAACTGTGACAGGAAATATTTAGTCAACAAGATCAGCTCTGTTAAATTCACAGGGCAGATTTGACCAGACAGAGAAAGAAAGAGAAACCATAGTGTGTGACTGTCCCATTATGAAACACCTCTGCATGGACCAGCTTAGTCTGCAAAAAGGTTTGTTTCCATATAGGCCTATTTAATAGACATTATTAGAACTTTGTCTTGTCAATCATTTTGTGCCCCTCATGGCCACTCTTTCCTTTTCCTGCTGAGGCACTACTACTGGGGGTTGTGATCTAAGAGGACTCCAGACATTTAGTGTTGCATTCCATAAGGTTGGTGGGTTTGCAAGAGTCAAGTTTCTACATTTGTCATCATTGTTTGGATGTTAAATGCAGCTTTCAATATCCCAGTTTGTAAAATAAGTGATCTCTTATGAACTAGTCTAGACTAAACAGATGATATCACTCTTCTTTTTTTTTTTTACTTTAGAAAGCTCCCCCAGCACTGTTTCACAAGCTTAGTCATTCTCCCAATAACCCATCTTGATGTGTTGAATTGGTGAAAAACTGCTTAGTTTTTTTCAGATCTACATTCTATTTTCCACTTATTCCATAAGAATCAGTTACAGGACTATAAAGATAAAACAAAACATTTGATCGGCAGTAGATTGAAACTGGTTGGTTTCAGTGGCCATTCGGTGACTGGCTGATGAGTCTCACATTTCCAATTTTTCTTTGAGTCCCATTTGCCTCTTGTGGATTTAGGTTGGCACACAGTCACCAACAGGAAAGTCGAAGACACACAATAAACATCCTTTGTCTGGATGTTACATTAATACTCGATTTACCAGTCCATCTACGTTCCAACCCTCACCTTTGGTTACGAGGTTCGGGTAGCGTCTGAATGAATGTGGTCACCGATAGAAGCAGCTGAAATGAGCTTCCACCCTATGGTGGTGGGGCTCAGCCTTAGAGGTAGGGTGAGGAGCTCAGACATCTGGAGGGAGCTTGAAGCATTAAAAGGAGCCGATTGAGGTGGTTCGGTCACCTGATCAGGATTCCTCCTGGACGCCTCCCGATAGAGGTGTTCTAGGCATGTCCAACTGGGAAGCGGCCCCGGGGGTAGACCTAGCAAATTCTGGAGGAATTACATCTCATCTCGCCTGGGAAAACCTCGGGGTCCCCCAGAAGGAGCAGGAAAGTGTTGCTAGGGATGTCTGGAATGCCCTCCTTAGCATGCTGCCCCCGACGACCTGGCCCCGAGAAACTAAATGGATGGAATAACTTAACACTTAGTCTAATTATATTGTAACTCATGCCCATGCATGCTGTTTAAAGTAATCACAGTGACAGACTTGTTTGCTGACAGCACAGAAATATACAGTTAATGTTATGGTGGTAATGGTATGGTTCTGGGTTTGGGAGGCAGACACCGTTCTCACATTTAAGTAGTAAAGCTAGGGCTGGCTCAGGTTTGCCTTGAACCAGCTCTTAGTTATGCTGCTATAGGCCTAGACTGCTGGGGGATTTATAGTGACACACTGAGCCTCTCCCTCTCTGTCTGTCCGTCTGTCTGTCTCTGTCTGTCTCTGTCTCTCTCTTTTCTCTCTCTCTCTCTGTTCCCCAGAGTCCCTGTGCTTTCTCACCTAGCAGGTCTCGCTGGTTCATGGTGGAACCTGATCCTGACTGCACTGACACTGGTCTTGTTTGACTCTTACGCTAGTATTTTTAAGGCGGATGACTATTGATTAAAGAAATTGACTAAAATCGACATCTCTACTGTTACTAACTCAACTCCTCCCAGGCTTTCTGGTCCAGCAGAGTAACAGTTAATACACTGTGATACGATATTAAAAAGACAAATAAATCTTATTGACAAGAGCTGACACTGTTTACAAAAAGTACTGAACTTCGTCGTTACTTGGCAATGGTGGGGCATTATAGAGGGTTCTGTCCAAATGTCTCTGTAGTGGCTGCTCCTTTAACGGACCTGTTAAGTCCAAGAGTCATTTTTGAGTGACTGCTTTTGAACAAACAAAAAGTCTTCTCGTGCGCGCACCGGTACTCCCGGCACCCAATTTTGAGCAGCTGTTTAAGTTAGCATTCGATGCTAGTGACAGTAGTGACAAGATGGTTCTGATGGGGTGGAACATCCAGTTTCATACTTTTCTAAAAAGTTTAACCGCCATCAGAAATTGTACTCTACCATTGACTCTTGCAATGCTAATGGCTCTAAACCATTTTGAGGCCTACATTGGCTCCTTAAATGTTCCCATCGTTGTATACACTGATCACAATCTGCTGGTGTTCTAAAATAGGACGAGAAATAAAACAGACGGTGAATGGAGTTTACAGTTGCAGAGCTACAATCTGGAAGTCAGGCATATCCGTGGCAGGGATAATGTCCTGGCTGACGCATTGTCGCGCCTGTGATGTGTGAGCTACTAAACAGTTTCTGGTTTTGGTGGTGGTTTTTTTATTGTATTTTCAGTAACGTATTCAGTAACTTAGGGTGGGGGTGTTATGCGCTCCCTCACTCCCCTCTAAGCTGGTGGCAGCAGTCTAGGGTTTTGGTTTGGTTTGATACATGACATAATTTTCTTTATGTAGTTTTCATTTTCATTTAATCTTACTTTGTTTGGGAAGGATGGGCTGGCATTACTGTTTTCGTGGCTTTGTTTTAAGTTTAAGTTAATCATTTAGGTAGTTTTAGAGTCTCCAGCCCATCTGACCCCGTTGTTGTTTTCGTCCAGGTTTAGTTCTTTTGTTAGGACAATAAATCATTTTTGGTATTTGAACCTGGTTGTGTCCTTATGTTATTGGCCTTTGTGGAGGTTTGAGTTGGTGGCTGTAACATACACTGACACTGTCGTGTAACTGCTAGCTAGCTAGCTAGCTAGCTATCTTACCAGTCAAGAAGAAAAGTGGTCATCTCTGTGTGGCTTTTCAGTCCTTGAAACTTCCTCAGCTGATCTGGGGGATGATTTCTGAGTGTAAATTACCACTCCTCCTCACACAAGATTATTTCTATGTCAAATCGGTGATTACACAGTGTAAATGTGGGTTGCATCGTTTGATAGAACGTAATTAACTGCATGTCGATGAGACAAAAGCCCGTCTTATTCAGTACACTCCATCTCAACTGTGACTGAAGTATTTCCAGCAGCGTTTCAGGCCCACCATTTAAGTGTTCATTATCACCGAGCCGTACGTCAGTGGAATAACAGAGCAGGGCCGTTTATTTTCTCTGCACCCGTCCATTCATCAATCCCGTGTGTCCCTGCTACTGCATGAACCTTCCCGTCACGCATGTTTATCCGCACGTCCTGTGTGTTTCCTCCATTTGGACTAATCACTGCAGTCGATCCAGACGCTTTAGACGGCGTTCGGGCTCTAATCAGACTGCAGGAACTCCCACTCTTTCTTTTAGACACATAATAATCCCATGTCAGTCAGATATGTCTGTGCAAACAAACATACACTGCTTTCATAAGCTGCCCTCTGCCTTCCACACGCTTTAACAATCTTCTTCTTTCTTTTTTATCTCTGTCTTATGTCCACATACAGTACGCACATGCACATACGGGAGCCGTGGTGTAAACCTATTTCCACCTGCTTCTGATTATTCTTAATTGGCCGGTGAGGTTGAGGAAATGCGTGACAGCTGAATCTAGGGTAGCAAAACTGACCCCGGTGAAAAATGAGTGGAAAACTGGGGGAGCAGTGAAGTGAGAGAAGTCATAGTGGCATTCAGAGTTGGGGTGTGTGTGTGTGTGTGTGTGTGTGTGTGTGTGAAGTTTAGTCTGTCTTCGAGTGTGAATCATTCATTTCTTCACTCTCCCTCCTGAAGATTGAACAGAAACCCAGAGCCTGACTGACTGACTGACTGACTGAGCGATGCCAAGTGTGAGGCTGGATAAACGGACCAAAGAGGTGGTGAGTCAAGAAACCATTCTGAGCCAGACAGACTCAATCACTCACACTCTTAAGAGCTGCTTCCATTAAAGCCTTTCCCAACGATGACCTTTCACCACAGTGAAAATGGATGCATCCCGTTGTACTGAGCTTCAACAGGGATGGGAAGGAGTTGAAGTGGTCATTCACTCACACATAAGTAGACATACAAGGTAGGCCATGGAAGTAGATGTGAAATCTGTGAGGAAGAGATTATAAAAATCGATTTTTCCAAGTAGTTTAGACATTTAACTAACGAATATCAAACTCTCGGTGGAGCTTGAGGAAAAATCAGGACCACCAAAATCAGTCTTACTCTTTGTCCGTGTACTGTGAATGTCTGTTCCAAATAGCATGGGAATAATCCAACAGAGATATTTCGGTTCCAAATTGGTGATCGACTGACATAGCCATCATCAGGAGCATTTTTTATAATATACATCAGTTACGCATTTTGTGAACAGATCTGTGACTGAAATGTTCAAGTTTAGCAGATATCCATGCAGGAGCGTGATAACGTAGTATAGAACTCTGGATCATGTTTATAGAGGATTATGTGTCATTGGGCTTTTAGCAGTAAAAATAACATGCAGACACAAACTGGTTACTGTTGACACACCAAAAAATAGTGACTCACATAGGCAGACATATAGCCGACAGACGCTAATAACCCAAACCTGGTGACGAAGCGTGAACCAGACACCTTGTGTTTGGTATCATCTCTACCTGAGAGGATCAAACCACATGCAGTGATAAGATCAGGGATCGCCTCCCTCCAGCAGGATGACTGAGTGGACATTCAGCCGTGCTTTGTTCCTCTGGAGTCCCCTCTGTCTGGGATGGATTCGTCTGTCTGGGCTGGCCTGCGCAAGTTCGCCTGGGGGTTGTGCAAATACACACTCGCTCTGGGTGGGATGGGAGCTCAAAGGGATTTTCCATGACTCGCCGCGGCGAATGGAGCGTGCCTCGCCAAACTAATGCATCATCCTCCTTCACAATCGCAGACGTTTAGGTAGCATCGCCGGGGAATCGGGAGCTTTCCTTTCGATTCATCTTTGTTGTTGCTGCGAACCCCCCTGATTTCTGTCACGACACGACATGGGGTTTCCATATGATGCGGTTGTTTGTTGTGAGGGTGATTTTTTCCTACTGATGTCATCTGGAGCGGGGCCACAGGGAGCAATTTAGTGTTTTGGGGATAGATGTTGCTCTGAAATAATAACTTGCCAGAAATACTTCCTAACCACATTATCTTACACTGAACAACTACTGTTACAAATGTACACTATTGAGTCTTGTATTATGCAATTCATCATTATAATACTATTAAACATCATCATCATTTTTGAGTGTGTGTGTGTGTGTGTGTAGCAGTATCATCTGACTTTTCCTTTTTGTTGTTTGTTCAAAGCTGTTCAGAACAATTTCTCTGTTATGCAATACACCCCCCTTTTGAAGATTAATCTGCAACACCTGCTGTCAATATGAATTGCATATTAGGCCAAAACACTACATCTTGCCTTCTGTCACAGAGATTCCAACGACAACATAGCATGCTTCTCTAAGGGCTCCCACCAGGGGATGAAGCTCGTAAATAATCATTTTCACTTTGTTTACCCCAGTCTGCATCTCCTTGTCGACAACCATGCTGCTAACATGCTTCATTTTGGAGCGGCCGCATTGACCTGAGTGAATATTAATAAATGTCATCAGACTCGGAGGGTCCGATTTATGAGTTTAGACCTCAGTGTTGTTCCGGACATGATGCGACCCAACTCCGAGCTCCAGAAACATCTGCAGAAATAGAGAAGTGGTTCCTCCAATTGCTTCACTTAGGGAGAAAATATATTGTGGTTTATTTTGGTGTCATGTTGGTCTTCAAGACTAGATGACAATGTGATGTGAAGATAGATGCTCTGTATAGAAGTGGATCTCTTTTTCTTGCCTCAATGTACCTTTTCTACTAAAAACTCACCTTGAACTCTTATTACTGTTTCTAAGGAAGCTCTCTGCGAGTCAAGGCCTCTGCATGAGGATGTTGTCAACCCTCTTACATAGTGAATGCATGACATCATGACCAGTGTTTGAGTGACCGGTGACTGATGTCTGTTTTTGCAGCCTGACCCACAACAAGGCCCTGGTGAGTAAGTCATTTGTCATGACCTTTATGTGTGCACTGTTGTCCCACATGAATGTGTATTTACACCAGAGCCACAGCAATGTTAAATCAAACAACACAATTATTTAGTGGCAATTTAGTTCTGGACATAACAGACGGTTCTTAATGACTCTGTACATCACACAAAAGCAACTAAAATGCAATTCTTCTAATTCATCTACTTTGATTAGTGAATATTATCCCTGACATCACACCTCACCCTCAGTTATCATATGCATGTAAATACATTTCCTGTTTGGGATAGGATCAGTTTATAAGGAAATTAAACATCAGCTAAACGATAAACTGTGGCCATTATGATAGCAAGGCTGCCATCTAGTGTTAGAGTCTGGTACTGCAATTTCTCAGGATTTTGTGTAATAAAGAACAAGGAAGTTGTGTTTAAAAATAGTGTATATTTCTATGGAAACTGCGTGGAATTGGGTTTATTTGTGCTGTGGCAGTGTAGTTGCTATATACTCATGTTTTTCTTTGCAAATGTGCGTTTTCCCCCTTTTTTGAAGTTACTTAAAGCCCTGTGTGCTCCTGGTATGTATTAACAGTGAGAGCAAAATGCTTATATAAGGTGATGGAATATGGGAGCAGGCAGAATAAGTTCAAGGGCGTGTGGTCTCATATGGTCCAAATTTGGGATATCAAAACATATTCACAGTAGTGTAGTCACTGTATTTACTAAAGGTACGGGTTCCGTCTTTACTGTCACCGTAGTGTGATCACTTAATGTACTGAAGGATTCACTTCAGTTTAAAGAAGAGATTAAGGCATGGGACCCAATTTGGAAGATCTACCCACAAGTTGTAACCATTTATTATATTCAAATGATTCAAAGTACTTATTTGCTTTTTGTTTAACACATTCTCAACTTCATCTCATGTCTGCTCATGAACAATACATTTTATTGCCACTGAAGGGAATTTGATATGCCCAATTAGCATTCAAAACAACTTGCATATAGAGAACCAGATATGTATTGCATTTAACACAAAACTCGTTTTTTTTTTTTTTTTTTAAACAAAAGGCACATCGGCAGAGTAAGGCTACAAAGAGGTCAAAGGTCAGGTTTGGCAACAGAACAAACTGCCCATGGCTTGAAGACGCTTAATTCAATATTGCTGTTACCTCCAATGTAAAACTGTTGATTGCCGATCATATTTAGGTGAACATGCTGTGAAATGTTTATGACGTACATAATTAAATATACCACGGCGTGAACACAGCAGGCTGAACTCTTCAAAATAACATTCATATTTCATGACACGTCAACCCTGATTTCTCTCCGGTGACGACATGAATGTGAGAGTTCCTGCAGGTCAGTTTGCATTCCTTTGACTCAGTTTTGGGATGTGGCAGACGGGTATAGTAGACGTTACATCACTACAAATGTTTCACCGGGTCACTCTAGCGGTACTATTATTTACAACACAGTTAAACATATTTAACCCTGGAAAGTACACTAGGCCTGTAGACTAAATGTTATTGTAACCTCGATGTGTCTTCAGGCAGCGTAACACGTCTGCATGTTGGTGGCAGCAGGAAGTTTTTTAATCACATTTTATTCCAATCAACACATGGAATCGTGTAAGCAGCAGGTTTCGTGGCCTAAGTGGAGAAAATATTTTCTAATTTTTAGTGCATAAATTAAATTTGACTGTTGACTGTGTGTTCCAAAAACAGTAATTTCTCATTCGCATTATGTAAAAAAAAGAATACAAAACACATCGTAAACAGTAAAAGGCGTGTGCACTAAGCTAATGAACAGCATGCAAGCAGGCCTTTAAATATTACAATCACTTGTCAAGAAATAACTATTCTTAAAAAAAATACATTTGATTGCATCTGATGCGTATCATTGTGCACATGCAAAAATAATATAATTCTGTCTAATTTGACCTTAGCTGTAATTCAATCTAATTAGACTGCAATAAAAAAAGCAGCGACTCCAAGAAATAGGCAAATTAAGCCGCAGGCGGCGCTGCTAATGGAGTGAGATGAGAGTGGGGAGGACACCGCAATGGTGATTCCTGGCCTACAGCGATCACAGTTTTCACCACAGAAGAAGCAGGAGTTCATGTTGTGCAGGGCAGCGGAGTTGTATGTTCTCGTCGCTTTTCTCGCTGTGAGTCAAGGAAAATAATCAGATGATATGTGACAATACATGACACCGTATTTATATCAATGTAAAATCATACCGGCAAGTATGTGTAGTGGTCTTGCCTTATGTGAATTGACAATGGGACAAAGAAAAATTGAATGAATTGAAACTGTACTCACTAGGTTCATAGTAGTCATAAACCTGCACCACAGCATCCTGTACGTGGGCCACTTTGTAATGTCTGAGGACTGGAAGTCTGATACAAACATCTGACTTGTTGAGCTGCAAAGGGAACCAGAAAAGTGACGTGGTAAAACACAATATAACATTTGCTTATCTTATTCTTTCATATGATATAGGGAATCATTTTTTTCATTTTAGAAAGGAAGGGCGTAGCCTACAGCAGCACTCCTGTTATTTTCTCAATTACACGAGAAAGTGACTCAACAAGAAAAGTGTGATTCCTTGCAGACCATAACCTGCATATTAAAAGTGGTTGTAGCACCTGACGTCTTTTGGTCGTCTCCATCTTGTTTTTTTACAACCAGAAGTGACATGAGAGGGTGGAGCCAAGTACAACCGAATGCATTTATAGGCCTACATGTTACAATTAACTTTTGTGAACTTAAAACACACTGTGAAAGGGTTAAAGTTGTAAGATGACCTGTGAATGACAAATTGCCATGCCATAAATGTACCCTGCTTTATTTTCTATTTGACTCTAAATGGGACCATCATTTACTAAATCATGCTGGATTGAAAAAGACTTGAAATTAGCAATTGAGACCATAAATTCATGTTTACAATGTTTACTGAGGTAATAAATCAAATAAGAAGTAGGGTTATTTTCTCACAGAATGATTTTTGCAGAGGAGTCGCCCCCTGATGGCTATAAGAAGAGATTCAGGTTTAAGGCACTTATGCATTGACTTCACTTTTCAGAACTGGAGGTTGCATCATGTTGTGGTTAAACTTGTATCTCATCTGATTTGGGCTGGTCAAACACTTGGTCCTGATTCTTGGGCACCAACTATGATGATTCAACATGGCTAATAATTTTTCCCAGTTCTGGTTTGACAAAAAAACTACATTGTGGTCCAACTCAACTTTTCATGGCCGACCATGAAGTGACCAAACACTTACTGAATGTAGGTAGAGGATGACTTTCTCAGGCAGCATCTCCACATCTCCTATGAGATCTGTTGGGGCAGCAGCTCCAGGAGAGAGACGGAAACCACTGAGCATGCCTACATCCAAAATGGCCATTCCCGTTCGAGATATCACCTGATTGTTATTTAACCTAGAGATGACAAAAATGGGCATGATTTTAGTTCCTTGTTTTGCATATTTGACTTGCATCACAATGCAATGTAAAAAAAAAATATGCATGTCAAAAGGCATATTTTAATATCAGATCATTCAAATGAAGATCAATGATTAAGGTGGAAAACAATCATTTAAACTCTGCCCTACTTGACATACAGGTCTGTCTGTGTTGTGCTACTTACCTGGTACATATAGATAACAGCATGTGACCGTGGTCTCTTTCCTCAGCAACGTCAACGTTTAATGAGAAAGCCTCCTCGTCTTTGGCGTGCTGGAGGTTCTGTGAAAACGCTTGGCTCTTCAGGTTGTAAAATATGTTCATCTGGATGGATTCATGGTGTCCCATGATGTTTAAAAATGTAAAAAACAAACTTACATTTAATGGCGAAGAGCTAAAGTTTACAGTACTTCCCAGCAAGAGATTTTATGAGTTATGTGGAAATTCCTCAAGGTCACAAAAACTCTGTTCTGAAGTCTCTCCATTTCTAAAGGCAAAGTGAAATAAACATTGAATCTCTGCATTTGCTTCAACATTCAAGTATAGGATCACGTAAGGTTAAAAACAGCATTCGGGGGTTTGTAAAAGAAGACATAGTGTTGTAATATTGAACATAGTGAACAGATTGACCTTTCACCCAAGCCCTCGTCTGACTGATATTATCTGGAGACACTAAAGGCAGACAGGGCTTCTGGCTACACTATGCGTTCCAGATGTTAATTGCTGGTAGTCGGTGATCATGCTGCATTAGCATTTCGCTGTTTTGGTTTAGCATTTACAATGCAGTATATTGTGCTGGGTGAAGCTGCCACGCACAGCTGCTCCGTTCAATTTATTCTGGTCATGCTCCATTTTTTGATGTTGACTCGTATGTTGGAGGTATGAAAACATTCCTGCTTGTGGGGGGTTGTTTGGAGTCGAGTTACAGTTTCCTTAAACATGGACAGGTTTAGCAGAATTCATATCAAAGCTCCAAACTAATCAAATCTGTAGTTTATCCATGTAATGTAATCAGTGTACACCATAGACAAATAAAATGGTAACATTTGTGCAACTGTACCTGAAATAACGCAAACCCTCTTCCTTCCATGTATATATGAAGGTTTAGATCTTTGTCAAAATCCAGCTAGGAAAGGAAGGAAAACAAAAAACATCCAGGATGACAATATTAACGTTATGAGCACATGGTGCAGTAAATATAACATTAAATAACATTGATGTCCAATATAAACAAGCATGCGACATGGACGGGATTCCAACCAGATGGATTACCTCTGTCCTCTGATACGTCAGATAGGTGCTGGAGTTGATGTGAAACAGTGACACGAATGAAGACGCCGGGGCAGATACTTTGAGCCTGAGGTCGATGGCGTTGGCACCACTGAAGGCAGCGTAACATGCCAGGGCTTGGAGGGCAACGACGGTGTCCTGAGGAAGAAAAAGGTAAACTGGGTTATATCGCTTTATCTATCATTTGGTGCATTATTCTGGGATACCTTTGCAATATGGTACCACAGTTGGCTGAATGTGTGATATGTGGCCTTTTTACGAAAAACAAAAATTGGCTAGTTTAAAGTGTGCTTTGAACAAAATAACGTAATTGTATTTCCAGCTTCTCGAGCAACAAAAGCAGTGTCACCTGTGTCGTCCCGTAGCCTCCCAGATGGTTTCTCTGCATGCTCAACCATTTCAAGATTCCAATGCCCTCCACCAAGCTGCCACGCCTATAATGAGCCAGCAGGATGTAGGAGGCCATCTCGATCTGTGCCGAGGGCGGCTGCCAGTCGTGTGACCCCGAGCCAGCTGAGGAACTCCACATCATGACTCCATCTTTGAAACAAAGCCACAACAAAAGGAATTGGATTTATTGTGCTGCACAAAAAGAGAAACTCCATGAATGTCTTCAGGGAATCTAATCACACATACACAGGCGCTGAAACCTTGTCTTTTTTGCTGCTGCTCTTGTTCTTCTTCAAGAATAAAATAGATCTTAGGACCTTCAAGAGTCTTTTTCTTTAGACATTTTGAAATCTCCCCCACTTTACAATCAAAAAGGCCTTTTAATACAAGCAGCCTGAAAAATACTGATTAATCTTTCAGGTTAGCTAGCCGAGGCAGCATGTTTTACGTTTAGACAGTATTTCTTTAAGTTACTTTAGTTTAGTTTACATCGCTTCCCCAAATGTGGCGTGCAGTTTCTCCTTATAAAGATAATCGAAAGGAACCCTTGTTTTTTTAGCCCCAATAAATGTGCTGATCAATATTGAAATGTGGCAATAGTTTGACAAAAGCAGTTGTAAATTACAAAGTTTAATCTGTCAAAATTTTACTTCATGGTTTCTTCACCATTAAATGTCAGGTACCACATTTCTGGTAAATTCTCATTAAGGCGCTGCTAAAATATTTATCGTTATTCAATATTTGAAACTGGATCAGTTGTTAGTCCAACATCTGATTAATCAAAATGGATCAAAAGTTGGCCAGCATATGTCCACAGAGTTCCAGTTTTCTAGGTTGTAATGCAGCTGGTTCTCTGGTATCAATAACAATAATAAGATAAAGAACATATTAATGAAGATTTGTGGCCCTTTCCTGGACATAAATACATTTAGGTAAATTACCTTTGTAGTCAGCTCTCCTGCTGAGCTCATCCATGGCAGCGCCGGCCACAGGACTATTAGCCAGAGCTAGAGCATAGGCTACCACACACAGGCTGTAGTTACTGACCACCAGTCCACTGGACACTTTGTTCTCCAGGTACCTCTGAGCCAGGGAGATGTTACCTGGGTGCATGCCCTTCACACAGAGGGATCAAACAAAAGATCATTCCATATAAACTGATTTATTTGCCAAAAATAAGTTATATGAGACACAATCTCATATCGTTACTTCCTCTTCTGAAATACACATATGGCCATAACTCACCGCATAGCTCTCGTCCTCCAGCAGGGCTATCAGCACATAGGCAGTCAGCGCCACTGAACCATTATCCAGTCCTCCCTGCAACTCTGTGTGGATCAACATGCCCACCTCACTGAACTCTCCATGGGGTCCCTGGTGTTTGAGGAGCCATGTCATGGCTCTGGTCAGGACACTCTGGTCTACCTGCATGTAGGGCTGAGCCTGGAGGAAGCACCTCAACACAAAGGCTGTCAACCTGGGACCGCAGAAAGGAAAAGCGGATAAAGTGATGATTGGGTTACATAATTAAATGTAATACTACAGAATTTTGCCTGCAACCAGTGCATTACCATTCCTCTGATGACCTACCATGTGCTACCAGAGGCATCGCTGGCTCCGAAAGCACTGAATGAACCGTCCTCTCGTTGGTAGGACAGTTCTCTCTGATATCCTTACAGCAGAAAATAGAGTTTAGTTAAATTCAATAACGCATTGCTCAAAAGGTGCCTTGTTACATCTAAGGAGCACATGAAATAACTTTCCTCAGATGTAAGTGATTCATGTACAGGCTTCTTACCTTCCATCATGTAGACCAGAGCCCTGCTCCTGAGCTCTCTATTATCCTGGATGGACTTGTCCAGGTACTGGATAACATAAATACTTGGAGCAAAGTGGATCATGTTCTGCTCCCCACAACCAAGAGGCACCTGAACCAGTGAATCCAAGTTGCTGATGGACAAGGCCAAGATATCACCTGTGTAAAGCAATGCAACAGGGAAGGAGGACGGATACATTGTACTATTAAGAATCTTAAAGTTACAGGGTATGGAAGAAGGGAAAAGACACAATCACAAGTCCAGAAACCACATGTTTGCCTCCAACTAAGGAAAGGAAAATACTGAGGCCTACATTTTTACCATGACAAATGCCAAACATCCCTTGTGAATGGAGCCAAGCCAAACCGCCTGACAGCTGTTCAGAAACTGCCCGCCATAAACATTCCTCTTTGATGTCCATAATTTTTCAACATTCATTACCTCAATATTTTCAGGGCATATACCCAAACTCATCATCTATACGCAAAGGAACATCCGGGCACATATTACACATGCCTAATTGACTCAAAGTAAACATGAAGAGCAGTCAGACGGAACCGCCACTGGCACAACAGAGAGGACAAAAACCGTGGACGTACCGATCAATGCCACATGGGCCCTCTGGCTGCCCGCTACCACATCTGGTGGGAAGGAGAAGGAGACGGATTTGGAACTGTTGTACTTCGTTGGTGCCATCTCCAGGAACAGAGTCTGTGAGAAGGACTGTTCCACTCCCTCAGGCTTCAGGAACATGGAAGGGATTCATAATTAACTGCATGCCACGTAGCACGTTGCATTTCTAGATGGAGATTTAATTCGCATGTGGACATTATCCAGTGTTTTCCATCATACCGCACCTTCACAAGCACTCTCCAAACAAGACTGTCTGATGCATCCGCAGATACGGCATCCACAGATATTTCCACCTCGCCCAGAGCCACGGGCCTTATAGGGAACAGAGCTGAAGCAGACACATGACTCCCTAAGGTGAGTTTTTGGGCATTTACCACCGAGACATCCCCGTTGCCTGCCAAAACAGACTCATAGGCCTCACTCTGTGCTAGCAGCAGCATAACCTGTGGAGAGACACATACATTAAAATGAAGAATGTAACATTTCATGCATGCCATAGATGACAGTGACAGATTATCGGAAGATACTAATAAATCATCACGTAGGGAGTATGCTGGAGTTGTATCTAAAGTAATGCTTTACAGGTCAGAAGATCAACCAGTCCTATTTCAGCCAGAATATTCCATAAATTCCTCCATACCTCTATGTCGTGCTCTAAATGGTTGATGATGTTAACCTCCAGCACAATTTCCTCTCCTCTGATGAGGTATGACGGGACATCCAGAGACAAGGAGAAATCTTTGGACACGGTCAGCTGAATGAGAAAACATTAACCAATTCAAAAGCAACTTTGGTTAACTTCGTTAGCAGCGGATATGAAAAGTTAGGAAACAAGGCTCAGTAGGGTTACAACTGTGAAAAATTACTGAAGCTGCAATGTTTTAGGGCACACATTTTTGTTGTTGTAAACACTATATAAAGTGGGACAAACATGCTTCAAGCTTAAGAGATTGTGACGCCAAGGAGAGGACTGTTCCTGCGTCTCCTCGCCCTATTCAGTACAAACAAAGAAGTGCAGCAATCTTCTTTGCAAAAGGAAACCATTAGAATGCATACAAACCCCATATCTGAGAAACATCCCTGATGTATAGAGGCACATTGTGAGTATTCAGTTACCTTTTGTGGCACAGGGGTGAAGCCCAGACCCAGCCTGTCTGACATCACCAGTGCAGCAGCACTCAAAGACGAAACGCCATCTGGGACGGTTATTTTCTCACTCATCCATGTTTGATCACTGATAGAAATGACAGACAAAAGTATTTATGTTATGTTATCATGTTTTTATATTTGACAATACTGATCACTCATTTGAATCACCAGCACATATAACTTTCAGCACTCACGTAAGTGTGGTGTCGAACCACAGCAAGGTTTCACTGGCATCCATCCAGTGGCTCCAGTACTTCTCTACCATTAGTGCATCTCTTTCTGAAAAACAAGAGAGGGATCAGTTCTTTACAAATATATGAAGGCTGAAGATTAAATCCACTATGGAAAGTGTAGGACCAATCCAATATGCTATATGGCCACCAGAGGGATTCATGTGGCCTATTAGCACATTGATTCAGTGTGTTATTTGTTATCATACCACTTTTAGGTCCATCAGGCTTGTTTTTCTGATACAGTCTGGCATTGGTCAAAGTCCTTATATGACATTCCTGTGGTGTGAAAGATATAAAGCAGATGATAATAATGGCAAACCGGTTATAGGAGCTGCTAAAACTGTTTTGGAGTGTAAATCAGAGTGAACTCCCGTACCGAGAGCTCCGCTATCAGAACATGCATCATTAGTGTAACAGCCAATGAAACGTAGGTCAGGTGTCAGATGCCTGAGGAGATCTGGCTTTTTAAAATGGTCTATTCTACCAGACACAATACACGGCGTCGACATTTTTGAGATGGGAAAAGGTCATATTAAGACGGCCCACTGTGGTGAAGCTTTGTTTCCTCCATCTCGCATCCATCAATAACCCTCAGGTCCTGCACCCAACACACTAGAGTTACCAGCTCTTAGAAACAGCAGAGTCATCTCCCAACAAAGCAGACAGATGGGTTACATCCAGACTAACCGGTTTAGTGGTCACACACCGAATGCCCATACGGGATCTAACTGGGAAAAGTGTTAAGTATTTACAACGGATTAAGGAGACCGGGAAGACTGGTGCTTTGTGATTTAACTGGAAAATGGACAAAAGAGAAATTAAGGAAATGGCTTTCCTAATGAGTTTAAGTTTCAGAGATGATATTTTTTTCTCTTTTGTCTGAAGCTTTAAACTTTTAAACCTTTAGGCTTTAGCACATTAAAAAGGGATTCGTCATACCTGCTCCGCTTTTATGTCGAGGTCAGCCTGCGGGGTGTCGTCATGAGACCCCATTACCACGATTCCCACCTGGGATCTCGGTTCAAGAGCCGTCACGGTGAGCGATACCTGCTCACCTGGCTGGGCTTTGTCCGCGCTCCAGTGTAGAGATACCTGAGGGAAGCAAACGCAAACAATCACAGACATGTTGGAGGAAAAAAAATAACATAAATGAATACATTGAAAAAATGAAAAGTACATGGTTGTGTTGGTTGATGGGTATGTGCACTGTGTCACTGGTGACCTCTCCGTCAGAGAGGATGCAGTAGACAGTGACGCAGGCCTCAGGGGACCAGGATACTGTTGGGGTCAGAGTAAAAGCAGAGGAAGTGCGTGTCCCAGCAGTCACCACTTGACCTCTTGAGCTCACCTGGAAGTACAATAAAAGTCTGTCTTTTGCATGTCATCACAAATTCATATAATATTTAATTTAGCACAGGGACATACATAGGTTCCTATAATTATCTCTTTGTTTGCATTTTGTGTAGCATACAGCATTTAGCATAGCGATACCTGTTGAAAGCATGTTCTCTGAACATAGTTCCACAGTGATTGCTGTACTGGTCGGATCACACACACATACACACAAAAAAACAGTTTTTATTAACCCTTACTAGCAAACTAATTTGACCTGAAGTTTTGCAGGACATCTTTTTATAAGGTTCCTCATGCAGTACATCATTATTGCAGAAAAGAAAATGCCAGGTTATATTTTGTTTGGTTACGTTTTTGGCACGATTTGATATATTTAAGCAAACATACCACAAAGTGAAGCTTAGTTGGTTGAAAGGTGCTCTTCACGTCAAGCTGAAGAGGTGATCCAATCTGAAAGTTCAAAATGTGTATTATGTGGTTGGTTGCATCATCAAGAACATCATTAAGGCATGTTTGCTGTATTATTAATTTTTTTAAATATATGATTAGATTTACCTGTGTAGGTAAGTTGATCGGGGAGATCTGCATGTATGAGCCACTCGGAGACGGGTGGTTGTTATAGACAGTCAGAGTCTCCTCACTGGATTGGAATCTTGCCTGAAAATAAACAACAGATGCAGAAAATACAAACCCAAAAAATAATTTGAGTTACAAAAACGATAACATCAATCTATATGTGTTGTTCCTCCAAAATTAGAAAAGTAAATTTGTTTTACAATTGTAGGTTTTTGCTTACAAGTTTATAAGTCTTGGTATCATTTTCAATTGAAAGATCTATTTCTATTTTTTATTGTATAATCTTTCTCTACTGAAACTCCTCATCTTACATGCAACAAAAAGTACTTAACAGTGCTTCTCCCCGAGGACCGACATTCCACGTACTGGAAATCAGAATACTCACCCGGATGAAAAGCATCCCAACTTGATCCTGTAATTCAAACTGTATGTGGATGTTACCATCCTCAGGCACGAGAAGTGTCAGAGTTGTAGGTTCAGCATTAATCATGGATATTCTCTGAGTGACTTCAATCACAGCAGAGTGCTTTAGATCCTGAGGGCCGAGTGCCTTTCTGTCGTACCTCCAAATCCTTAGCTGTGGAGTAGACGCAGGGAAGCAAATAACGTTGGAGCATCAGTTTAAAGCAGATGGCGGATAAAAAGGATAATATTTCACTCACTTTTGCGGAGAAGTGTAAAGATGGCTTTAGTGAAGCTGGAAAATCATGGAACGCAAGCTGGAATATGTTGGTCATGCGGTGGACTTCAATGGTTTTGTTCATTTTAAATCCTTGGGTGACAAGAGATGATGTAACAGAATGGTTTGCAGATGCGAGTGCTTCAATTGACAGTTATATATTATATATTTCACCTGTGAAGTTGTCGGTAACACAGGCAGCAACATGTACAGGGCTGCTCATTCCTTCCAGCAGATCTTTGCTGAACAAAAACTGTGTTGACCCATAGATCTGAAAAGAAACGGACCAAAGTCAAAGTCAGCCGATGCTGTTTAGTATGCAGATACTTACTGTAGTAACTGTTAAAGCTCACCTCTTTAGTTTGCGTTTGCAGGAATGGAGTTGCTGCGTTGTGCGTAACGGACGCCACAGTGACAGTTAGTGTCCCGTGTACAGGTGGTCCACTGGGGTAACTAGATGGGGAAACAAATCAGTGTATTACTGCATTTGTGTATGTCATATTATGTATTGGCATGAGCTGACTGAACTCACAGCGCTCTCACGGATCCCGATATGTCATCTCCCACGAGGACATGTGCAGGTGTCTTGAGCAGTACTTCAAAATGAGAATGCTCTGCAACAGCAGTCAGTAGAATTATGGGAATGTCAGTAATTAAGTTGAGTTACTCCACGATGAATCATACAGAAGCACCACTCCAAATATTATGTTTACTAGAGATGTGCTCAGAAGTTTCTTAGAAATAAATAATTCAGAAAAAATGAAAAAAGAATAAAGAACAACAAAATCAGCTAGAGAATCGACGAAGAGATCATCGTGGACCAAAGCCAAATTTGTCGAGTACCCGATGAAGAAATACAGCCTGATTAAAAATATATATTTTTAAAATTGCTATTTCCTTTATTTATGCATACTGATTTATGATATTTCATTATTTTTCACTAAAAGTTGTCTTTTATCGGTGACATTATCAAAATATTAATATCTTAATTAACTGTAAAGTGATCTGGTATTTTTTAGTGCCATTTAAAGAGTTTCAAGCATATTTTGAAGCATATCGGGATAATATGGTGAATTGTATTTATTTTGGCCAGGATAATGGGGACATGAAACAACCATAGTTGTTCAGATATCTCAGTCTGAATGTACTTCTGCTGGTATGGCTTAAAAAGAATATTGCAACAAACTGATAGCTCTATTACCGTAATGCTCCACAATGAATGCTCTCTCATCAGTCATGCCCTATGAGGAAGAGGACGGGAGGTCAAATCATTTTTCTTATTCAATTCAAACAGGAGTATTTTAGCATGCTGCACAAAGGTGAATACATTTCTATATTTAAACCCTACATTCACTGTGGCCGTGATCACCCACTGGCCAAGAAGATCTGGGATCGTCTGGGCTAAACTGAAATCCTGCAACACAATCCCCAGGTTCCCTGTGGACTCCCACCGGTCAACAACGTTCCCACTGGGATCCTGCGTGTGACAAAAGACTGTCAGTCAAACTTCCCACCACCACACAATACCAAAGCCATCCAACTCCTCTGGCTTTGTTCTTTCACACAGAAGACCCGCCTGTATAGAGACATCCACTCTTCCTTTGTACGGATGATTTTCCAACTGTACAGACACAACTCGGACTTTGACGGTGTCGCCCGGCTGGTAGCGTGATCTGCTGGTCTGAATGAATGTGGAAACGTTCCTGGGGCTGAAGCCGAGGGTGGTGGTGTTGCTGAAAATCAGACTGTCCTCTCTGTAGCCCTTCACCGTCAAGTTTACAGAGGAATCCGGGGATGGAGATCCAATAATCTGGAGCGATTGAATAAGCATTTTTAGACACATATACGTGTGATGTCGTCTCATCTGTAAGAAATAAACAGAATTCATACTCACAGGAGGGAGCGTGAGGACCCAGGTCAAACCTTAAATACAGAATGAAAACTTTAAAAAGGTCAAAAAGTAATGATGCAAATTAACTTCTATGTAACTGCAGTATCACCTCCTTGGAAGTCCTTTGTTTGGGCGACTTTGTTGTTGCCGTGTGCCACCGTAACCGTCACCCTGCCAGGGAAGTCAGCAAGAACGGTGATAGCCAGCAAAGTGTGTGTCCCAGCATGCACCACCTCTGGAGTTGAGATCAGAAACAGTGTCCTAGAATATGGAGGAATGGCTTGTTATTTATTGGTGAAAAAAAGAGAGATTGTATTAGCATTGTATGAACAAACAGCTCTTACCTGGTAGAGTCCTGGGTCAAAACGGGCACAGCAGAATGTAACATAGCTCCCACACACACGAGCAGAGCCCAGGTCCCCTCCATGCTTCTGGTCCACGCTTCGCCACCGCCAAACTGAAAGCGACGGCTTTCGTGAAGTGACCTTGATGTACGTATTATGAAACCCCACCTCCTCACACACACACCCGCGTGCATACACATAGTGTGTGGTCACACACTCTTAACACCTTTGCCCAGGGGGATGCATCTCATCTGTCTATTCAGGGTTTGACAATTCCCGGTCCAAAGCACAAAGAAAGACGTGTATCCATAAAAACACATCTTGAATGTCAGAAAGAATACAATCCTGCATGTAATATGCGTCTCAAATCACCTGAGAGTTCAATTCTTGGTATGTTATCCAATAATCTGTGGCAGCTATTATAATCGGCATTGGTTTTGTAAACATGTTTGACATTCTAAGGTGAAATACATTGTGTTAACAGAGCAGGGAGGTGTTATTGAGGCCTTGTCTTGTGAGAAAGCCATGAATTGACGTCAAACAGTTCAAGTAGTCCCTCTCCATATCAGCTGTCTAAGTTTTAAACTGAAAAAGCAATGTCTTATATCGTATCATTGTTTTTGTTAAACTTTTCTACAAGTTTAAAGTCAAAATAGCATCAGGGAGCAAAGGATACTGTGGGACCATGTTTCAACCTCTAAGCACTAATTAAAATATTTACCAAGAAACATGATGACAGGCACAATGAAAGCCTGTATTGACTCTTCATTACCAGTAGGGGGTAGTAAAGTCAAAGCTAACTCACTGTCATCGCTGTAAAACTGACCTTCTTTCATCTCAAATGAAAACCTCGACGAACCCAGAAGAGATGGGAATACCGTGTTGGCTTTTTAGTGTAGAATGTACTCAAAGATTTCTTTGGAAGTCCCCGGGTTACACTAATGGTAAATGGCCTCATTTATATAGCGCTTTTGTCCAAAGCGCTTTACAGCAATGACTGACATTCACACATTCACTCACACATTCACACACCGACGGCGGAGTCAACCACGCAGGGCAACAGCCAGCTCGTCAGGAGCAATTGGGGTGAGGTGTCTTGCTCAGGCACTCAGCTAGGAGGAGCTGGGGATCGAACCGGCAATCTTGCGGTTGCCAGCCAACCCGCTCTATCTCCTGAGCTAAACCTCCCCATAACCACAATACACAACACGTTATTGTTTGCTTCATAATAACATTTTATTTCTTTGGTGATATTTTTTCACACTAGTTACATATAAACATGTTTTTAGAAATGGTCCATTTCCACAAAAATAAGGAATATTCTTCCAATTTGGCACTTGTGACTTTGGCAACACACTGAGCGTTAAACTTGCTGAAACAAAACCAGTTATTCAGGTTCTCATTGTCGTCCAAGGGTGCATTTGTGCATCAGTGAGGATGCAGGCGTGACATTAGATGATTTTGCAACTGGATATACAAGCCTGTGTAGGCTTGTATTTGCTTTTGTAATACACATCCTTGAGCACCTCAACAGAAATGGCGCACTTGTGATAACATGGAGGCACTTACTAGACTTTGATCACTGCCATTCAGTCACTTTCTGACAGAAAACCTGAACCGTTTTTCAAAAACTGACTTCTACTTCTACTGAATGCCTACCGAGCCATTAGATGACTCCAGCAGTTGTGTAACATCTGTACTGTACATTATTACATTCATACACCAACATGGTGCTAACAAAAGTGCATATTTACAGAGTTCTAAAAGGTTCAGGAAAAAGTAGAACTGTTGCAGAGCATCAGACAACGTTAAAAGGCAAAACAGAATGGCAGATAAAACAATGTGCAGTTTAAGGACTGTTTCTGATTTGACATGGTGTAATACAGTACTTTCGGCCAGTGAAGTACCAGTGTGGAGACATTTACAGCAACTATAGTAAAGGCTACTGCTACTACTACTACTACTACTACTACTACTACTACTACTACTATATATACACCAGATATTCTTTATTGCTATGGAGGTCAAAAATAGACTTTATTTTGAAACCTACAATACATAAAATTTTGTATTTAAAGACAAGTGGTTTTATTAATGATTTACCTCCTCAGTTGACCAGATTCTGATAGCTATCTAATTTATATATATATTTTTTATGCATGTCAAATGTGAGCTGATTAACTATATGAAAGTTACAAGACAATGGTAGCAAACAGTTGTGCGCCTCGACACTTCTATAGCCTCTGCCTGGTCAGAGGACATTTTCTGAAGCGTATGAAAACTTTTTCTAAAGAGATCTGAATCCAGTTTTCTGGGCACAAAACAAAAGGTATAGTATTCAGCGGAGACATCACAAATTATAGTTTCCTCTGACGCGTCCTTAAGGATCCACTATGTTGAGATTGTCAGTCAGTACCTCTAGCAGTCACATCTCAAAGTGACGGTAGATACTCTCCACGTAACTCAGGACCCTTTGCCAGTCAGGACCTCCTGCTCTCAGCATCTCCTCCAGCGTCTGTGGAGCAAAGATTTAAAACACATTTCTCTGCTCAAAATCTATGCATCCATCAAAGATAAATCAGATAGGACTTTATTGTAAACTGACGTTTTATTTATTAAAGACACCCAGGCTTACCAGTGTTTCTGGGATGCCGACAGTCTCTCCTGTTTTGAATGCCAGACTGAGATTCTCCCTCTACGACGAAAAGAACGAATCGATAAGTTGCACGAACACGATAAATCACTTGGTCCCATTAACACAGGCGCCAGGAACAGTTCCTACCTTGTTCTCTGGAGTGAGGCTGGTGTAAGGGATGTGTGAGGGGAGGTAGGTGTGGTAAACGGCACAGAAGGCGAGCCCGTCAGCCCAGCTGCTGCTGAAGTTGGTGATATCGATGTTCTGTAGGGAGAGAAAAGACAGAAAAGATTATGTTAAGACATGAGAACCAATTAGTTAAGATGACAATCTGAAGCTCCAGTGATAAATTCATTATTTGAAGCAGGCTCTATTATCTAAACTGTAGAAAAGCAGAGGTGTAAATAAAATAATTAATGATGGCTGAATTCCATTTAGAGTGAATGGTTGTCTGTCTCTACACATCAGCCCTGTGATAGACTGGGGACCTGTCCAGGGTGTACCCTGCCTTCGCTTTATATTAGCTGGGATCGGCTCCAGACCTCCCTCGACCCTGAATAGGATAAGCGGTTACAGATAACAGATGGATGGATTCCATTTAGCTGCTTGAGTTTCATGGTCGTGGTACTGTGCATGCTGGCACACTGTCACATTATCATGACTAACTGGGATGTTACTCTGTTAGTAATACCTGCTGGAAAAAAGGCCTATTGAGGTATCAAATCCATGCATTCAAGAGCTGATAAAAAATTGGAATTCTGACTTCCTCATGTGAATATTAAAGCAATGAGGCACCTCTTCAAGTCCAACAACTTTTCATGTTCTTCTCAGAATCTGATCGGCACACACTGCACGATAATCACATTGCCTGCGTATCGGAGGGGAAAACAATAAACGCTATATTATGCAACCAAGAGGCTTAAATTCAAACAAAATGCCTAGCTAGCTAAAATCATCAGATATCAGCATGTCAAAGAATTACACTGGCACCCTATGTCTACCAGGGGTGTTGTTCACTAAAATGATGGGACGAGTTACCTGCTAGCATGCTAATGTTACATGTGTAAAAATGCTTTTGCTTAATTTCCAGAAATATAATTAGCTAAACCTAGCTAAATTAGCTAAAAATAGCTAAAACTGGCATTTGGACAAAATGCTTGCTGCACACATGATGTTGGACGTACTGTGGCACTCACGGCTCCTATGAGTCCTGCTGATGCCTCACTTTTATCTGCTTAAAAGCTCAGTATTTCAGGTCTGTAGCTTATAAAAACTTAGTTCTGGGTTCTTTACCCAGTTGGTAGTCCATCCCACCACACAGCAGCTGGTAGGAACTTTTTCTGTTTGCTTGCAAATGAAAGTGAAAAGGAGGCACCTTCACGCAATACAAAGTCAATGAAGAGTGATGAATTGCTTTCCATCCGGTGTGGGCAGGACTTAAATGCTTGCTTCTCTATATTCCTCACAACTCACTCATACAAAATGAAGCTTAGAACAAATGATCGTGAAAGCCAGTCTTGTAATTTCACCATTTGGTTTTGTACATTTCTGAATCATTACTAAATCATGTCCCGGATCACCTTGTAGCCTTGTGTTCGGCTCTGACACCAGCGGAGCAGCGAATTTCTCTTTGAGCCTCCATGGCGACGCAGCAGCAGGTTGAAACCGTCCTGGGACCTGACAACAGCAAGATGTAAGGTTTCAGATCTTTCAGGCAGTATAAAAAACACACTGTCACATAGTTGACTTTGTTATTGAAATTAAAACACGATTGACTCGTTGGTTCAAGTAAGTCAGATTAATGGCCCCAATAATGAGCTTTACGAGTTTACCAGACAAATGTAGGGTCAAAACGAGTTCAATTCACAGGATGTAGCAATGCTGCTGGTCACTTCGACACAATGCTTTGTCTGTGTCTGTATGTGTGTGTTTGTGTGTGGGGGGGACTCACTTGGGGGGAGGCAGCTCAGTGAGGGCAGCGTTGTACTTGTTTATAGACTCCTCACGTTTTCCTGTAAAAGACAAGCAACCATACTTCACTACCCAACAGGATGCTGTCATTCTAAACAATTCAAGCAGCGGTTAAAGCAGAAAGCTTCAGCTACACCACCCGTTGCCACGCCAACAGAAACTTCTACATTTTTAAAACAGCATAGATGTTTGAGGCAGCAGAACAAGCTTTAACATTGACATTCACTATATCAAAGGAGCAAACTAGTGAGCAAAGAATTGCCCATGTAGCTTACACATTTACACAACATTAGCATTCCCTTGGAATCAAATGAATGCATTCTCTTCCTCATAAAACATTTGGAAAGCGGATTTCTTGTTGAATCGGTGTTTACATGTTTACTTGCTTGCACTCTTCTTCCTCACTGCCTTAGACGGCTACACTTCTTGGCGTGTCAATGCCACCAATTATAGGGCCCTATACTTTCCATGATGAGGGAAACCGTGGACGGAATCGCAAAATTTGAAAAAAAAAAAAAGAGGAAAAAAAATGGAATTGACTGTAAAATGCGTGCATTTCATTGAAATTGTCAAAATCTGCATACAATTTATAAAAATCGTGTTTTTCTCTACTATCATAAGTGTTTGTCACCACACCTAAGCCGAATGAAAAGGAAAAAGTTGCAGAGAATCTCTACTGTAGTTTAGTGTAATTAAAGGGCACAATGCTTCATCTAGTTTCTCTCCTCTTCTCTCTGTTTCACCGAGGGCAGGGCTGACACACACACACACACACACACACACACACACACACACACACACACACACACACACACACACACACACACACACACACACACACACACACACTGATCGTTAGTCATGTCGAAGATGATAATTATGCAGGAGAACAATTTTTTTTTTGTCAACGTACGAATGACTCGGCCCACAAGAATACATGTTGACCAACAACAAGCAAAATCTCAAACTGAACTGATTCACAAGTGAAACTGAAAATAGCTCCGAGTAGAAATATGCACTGACTTTTGATTTGAAAAAGTGGGGGTTAATCTGTCCCTCAGTTTTGTGTTATTATTTTATTCCTTTTCTGGAGGTTCATTTTCGAACAGATTCAAGCTATTTTAGTCTACAGCTAATCTGGTTACTGTGCCTTTAAGAGAACCTAGGGATTTGAGTTTGTTGTTGATTTTACACTGCCATCTAGTGGCGCATGTTGGAAGCAGGAAGTGCAGCAGAGCACAAAAACGTTTCGCTCCTGGGTCGAGTCTGGCTACTTCCTCAACTTTTGCGCTTGTCAAAGGCATAATCTGTGAGTTAAATCAAATATGCTCAATTAGGAATGTTTACTAGCGATTTTGCATTTCTTGTTATTGAAGGCGGTACGCCATTCACTCAGTATGAGTGACATTATCATTTAGCATTGTGGTTGCTATTGAAAATACAATGTATTTGCTAACGTTAAGACCTCAGGTTGTTTATTCTACACACAGAGATAAGTGTGAATGTATGTCTTTACATGGAAACTGAAAGTTGTGTATTGTGATTATTTTCTTATAGTTTTACAAAGTAAAATGGATCAGTAAACTGAAGAATGCTTCACGAGTGGTTACTGAAGCCATATGTTTAGCTCGCTGCATAGGCTAAAGCTCTTAGCTGAGGGCAGAAGAGGGGTGACTTGTCCCACCCTCAAACAATGGGTCTGACGCCCATGTATATATAATACTGTTGAAATGCATTTTTTGTGAATTGTCCCCTATTAAAACAGTAGCATATTTTAATACTATTGGAATTGTTTTATTGTGACTCCCCCATAAATTATTGCACATAAATTTGCATATGTATGCATTTGACTCAATACATTAATCATATTTTCTTATTGAAATTTTTAGTTGCATTTTGATTCATCTCCCACAGGATTAGACACCAACTGATGACAAAATGCTCTTAAATCGGAAAATTCCGAAAAATTGAAACGGACTGGAAAAAATGTAAACTTACACATAGGGTCCTACAATTATCATTCTTGTGCATCCTCGTGCAAAAGTCCAATATAATTGTGTTTTTATGCAAATAACCAATAAAGACGACAATAACGAAGTAAAAGGATAACATTTTGAAATTTTGAGTTCACACACACACACACACACACACACACACACACACACACACACACACACACACACACACACACACACACACACACACACACACACACACACACACACACACACACACACACACACACACACACACACCTGTTTCAGTGCTCGACCGGCTGTCATGCCAATCCAGACTTCTTCGGCCTCTCAGTTGTCCCAAATTCTTTAAAACAGATGAGATTCATTCACATTCAGTCATGATCAGCAAATCATTGATTGAGTGCATGAAGGATCTTCCTCATGATAAAGTATCTCTCACCTTGTTGGTAGGGCCAAGTGTTGAGGCAGTATTGGGTTGGGAAGTTCCATTCTGCATGTTGGGGGAGCCTGAGGAAGCAGGTAATCTGGACAGGCTTCTGTAACATTACAATTCATACCACAACTGTTTATGATAGCAATTTTATAGGACAGGTGTTCCACTCGACTCTAGCTGTAAATTGAGCTGTTCAAATTGTCCTCAAGTGGCCCTGTGAAGGCCTTTGGGTGAAGTAGTTGAGCAACACAGTCTAAAGAAAAACCACAATTGCAGTCCGGACCATATTTGGTGATTGTTTTTCATTTGTCGCTGCTTTGTCAGAGACAAAAAATGTGGACGACCAAAAAAGGAGTTTGCCTTTGTTGAGAAATAACTGGCTGTCGGAACACGTTAAGGTGCCTACTGCACAAAATGTTGCTTTAGTTTCTTCTTTCTGTATTCCCAAATGAAGTCAAACAAAGGTCAAACATTTTATCTCACCTTGACCTCTCTGTGGTTATCGTCCTTCGCGTTTCGCTGGGTCGCATCTCCTCCCCGCTCCGATCCTCATTGGTCACATTTCTCAGGTAACGCTTAGTCACACCTTTGCAGACCGTTCTGGCATCCTCTCTGACAACGTTCTTCATCAATTCACTCTGACCGCTACTTTCTGTCCCTTCTCGCCCCGACCTGTACGGCCCCCTCTCCCTGCCCAACTGGGTCCCTTCTTTGCTTTCATAGCTGTTGGTGGGTTCTCCATTGGGCCTCTCTGGTTCCTGACATGGAGCCTGGGTTAAAGTCGCTAGTCTCTGCCTGCTCTGCGTTAACTCCCCTCTCAGGGTGACCAGTTGCATATCAGCCTCCTTCTGTCTCTGCTGGGAAGCAGCCAGCTCCCTCTCCACATCCTTGTGGGCCGTTCGGAGTGCACTCAGCTCTTCCTCTGCTTCGGCTCGCAGACGGTCTGCCACTGACACCGCCACCTGTAGGTCAGACTGGAACTGCAGCCATTCCCCGCGCTCCGTCTGGAAGGGAAACAATAGGGTTTGTTTGATGATGCTTTAGATGAACACAGCCCGATATCTGTGGTTCTTATAAGATACGGTAGCTGGTCACACACAAGTAGCCTTAGCATATCAACCCATACGGTCATCCGGACGCACATGTCTTTTTTATTTAAATTGACCTCTGGGTCCAGTAGGCTTGGGCCAGTTCAAAAATTTTCAAACCAGTCTGATACTATGCCAAAGACTGGACCGAACCGGTTATACCGATCTTCCCCACTATGCGTCGCACTTGCCAGCAGACCCTCCCGTGTGATACATTATTTTTCTTACACAGAAGATTGAGCCTTAATCACAGAAAGGAGAGTCAAATATATGCCGTGATTGTACCATTTATAAATAACTTTGCTTTGTGGCATAACGCCACAACTGTGTCTAATTTTACAAAACATCCCGTCAAATTCCGATTAGCTCGTGGCTTCAAAACAACTGTGAAAGGTGAACCCAAGCGAAGTTGCTGTGCATCATATACTTGTTGATGATACAATGGCGGCCTCGTTCGAACAACTACTGGCTTTATATCTTCTTTGGAACTACGTTCTCAGCTTGTTAAATACTCCGGTGGCTGTTGAGTAACACGTCTTTAAAACGTCGAAGTAAACAGACACAAGGTATGGCACGCATCTCCCCCTCCAACCTTGACTGAAATGTGATCTCGGCTTCGGCTCGCTCAGCAGCGGGACGGCTGCAATTTGCGCGCCGGCCGCCTCAGACTCTCGCCAATCCGGTTATAAATAAACACATTATTATTTTAATCACTTGTCATTATTGCTGCTTATTACTAATGAAAGACATGTTAAATTTAGTGCCGTGACATCGTCAGGTCGCTGATGTTTTTCATTTTAATTTTAAAATTTAAGAACAGTTCAAAGTGCCGGATCAACCGGCTTGCATAAAATAAACCGGTTTGGTCCCGTATACCGAACCGGTGAAACCGGAAATCGGCCCAACCCTAGGGTCCAGTTAATAAAACATGCAGCTTATGTTTTCATCATAGTACAAACAGAGAACTCATACTGTTACTTTACCGAAGGCAAGTATTCTTCTACTGCAAATCATTTTCTACAATAAGGTAATACAAAGCAAATAATGGATTAAACTGGCATTTTTAAACCCAAACTTGAATGACTGCCAGAACAATCAGAGCTGAACCCCCAGAATACAATGACTATAGTCAAATGAACAATCAAAATATCCCTCTGGCCCTCATTAGGAGACTCGGTTGAACTGAACTGAGCAGCAAGCCTCAGCAAGCAGTGAGGACGAGAGCTAGCAAGTCCACTCTAATGAGGCATCACTGAATTGTGAGCCAAAAGTTTTTGTTCATGTCAAACTAAAAAAACAACAAATAAGAATATGTACTTGATTTTAAGAGAGAAAAAAACAGACAGAAAGGAGTGTAATCTTTTCATATTTACTTGCACGGCCAAGATTTAGGCCTTTACTCACTGGAGATGTGATGAATAAACAACACAAAAATGCAAAATACTCCTCTGTTTATATTACACATCAACACTATTCATACTGGCAGCATTGTAAATGTGCGACAGTTGCAACACTTGTTCCATAGAAGGTCCAAATAGATTTGCATCACCGGAAGACCAAGTACCGGGAACCTACTGACGCACAGCAGCGTCTGGCAGTCTGTTTGATAAATGCTTGTATATTGTAAGCCACTTTAAGCTATTTTATCGAGTTGTGTTTTCACAAAATACCTTTGAGTGAATTTGAGTTCCTTCTTGTAAACAGTTACAAAGTACAGATGTCGAGGGCATTACCAAAAGGTACTGTAAAAGGTAGAGATGGGAGAAATAATCGATTCTATGATGCATCGCTATGCTTTGTTGAACGATTCTGCGTCGATGCAGTAAAGGTCATAAACCATTATTATATTTTTTTTGGGCAATCTTTCCCCATTTTATATAAGTAATATAGTACATCAAATGTATCATACAAATAGGAATAGGTGTAAAGGATTTGAAGGAAAGATTATCATTATATTTAAATCCAATATAGAGACGCACCAAGAATCGTTTAATAATCAAAACATTTCTTTATCGCTGCATAATATTCCTATTCAGTGTGAAAGTACTTGAGACAAAAACAACAGTTTGAAAACATATACGTACATATTTTTAAAAGAGAAAACGCCCCTGGAAAGTAAAGCCCTTTAATCTGACACAGACTCAGTTTCATCTTTGAGGAGGACGAGTTATGTGATTCCAGTTTTCTTTCTTGAAAAATAATATTGCTTCTGACATGCACAAACACTGCCCCAGACATTCAAAAACGCACTCGGAACCAATGAAGACGGATGGCAAACAACACCAGGACATTAACAAAATGACATCATAAAATGAGGGAGGGAATGAGAAGGAGGGAAAAGGAGAGAGGAAGGACAATAAAAGTGATTGAAATCATGCATAGATTTGATATTGACTGTGGAGCGATGTAAGAGAGATGTGAGGGAGTGCTGAGGAGCGGAGGGGTTGGGACGGTTGCTAATTAGATGAAGAATGGATTGAAATGTAGAGGCGGCGGAAATATCTGAGCCAAGTCACTCCCTCATCTGACCAGTGACTCAAGACCACAGCTGGACTCAATTACAGTGGATGCACACACAGATATCATATTCCCCTCTTCTCTCCCACACATACACCTCCCTTATTCGCTAACCACCAAAACCACATTGTTAAGTTTTCTCGCACACATCCACATGTTCGGATGTGAGCTGGAGCACACTCTCCCCGGCAACATGTGCCAAATGAATAGCAGCGTTTGGAGGTCTATATTAAGTAATACTACAACAGCCGCTTAGTCTTGAAGGATCTTGTCTTCGCAGAGCTTTTGTTATCTGGACGTGGCTCCAACTGGAGCATTTCTGTTTAAGGAAACAGGCAGTAAGGGCGCCTCAAGTTCACACTGAGATAAGGGTGTGGATTGTCAGTCTTGAGACAAGAACACACACTCGAGGCTCCCTAGAGAGCTGACCTAGTGCCCCACTGCAAGACCAGATGTGGTATCACACACACACACTCTTGATGCACATCTGAGTTCCTGACAGTTCTTGGAAAAGGTCCAGCACACTTGGAGATTGAGTCAGTGTGTGTGGGTGTGTGTGTGTTCCAACCATCTGTCCCTACTTCACCTCCACACCCAGTCCTTCTGATACATACTTTGGGGGAAAATCCCAGCTCTGTAATGGCTGTTCTCTCCAGCTTTCCAAAGTGTGTGGTGCCTTTCCTAAAAAGTGGTTGGATACACCGTTACACCTATTCATTTTACCTATTCATTTCAGTCACACACTAAATGGGCAAATTGCCCCCATGGCTGACACACATAAATAGCCTGATAGCAGCAACAAGTTGCGTATCTAAATGTTAACGGATAGCAAAGAAAAGGGTCCCAAGTCACTGCTATTTCATCAGCACGGCAAATTCGACACAGCACGCACACAAGCGCCCTCCTCCATTCCTCCCAAACACACTAAATCTTATTTCTACATGTGAACAGTCTCCATGGCCTCCAGATACAAGGCATTCTTGAGTCTGGTTTGCTGGAGCAGCCAAGCGAGGAGAAAAGAGCAGAAGGAACCTGGAGAGATCATTCCTGGAAATCTCCGGCAGCATTCACCTGGAACTGATTCCAAAGCAGGGCTTTTAGATCGACTAAATCTCCAGGGCGTAGGGAAAACACATATCTGACCAGGCACCCACACACTCTACCCAGAAATTAATGAGTTTTTTTCATTTTTGTTTGTTAAGACAATTGAAGACTGGTGGTGCACATAAGCACAGACAGATGGTTCATCGCATAATATCCTTAGAAGTTCCCTGCACATTGGGTAGTCATGTGTATTCAGAATTCAGTTTAACCGCAGTACATCGGAAATACATTATGACTGTGGACAGACAGAGGAAGATTTGGCAACGCAGGGATGAAGACAGATGAAGAGGCGTAGATGACAGGCTGAGCTGACTGAATGGGACTGGGAGAACAATGGCCAATTAAATAACACGAAAAAAAAAAGATCAAAAAACAAGGACATCGGAGCTAAAGCAAAAAGCTTAAGCAACTTGGGGGTCAGACGAAAAGATGGAAGTAAGTGTAAGAAGCGGCTAAGAGGCGAGGAAGCAAGATAAAGGAGGGGTGGGGAAAAGATGGAGAGAGGAAGGAAGGGATGCGATAGAGAGGAGCATTGCAGTAAAAGTTGGAGGGTAATTGTTTTGAGCTCTTGTGCGCAGGGAGGAGCGGTAAGCTCTCGGACGGGGACAGAATGAAGGAATAAAGAAAACTTCAAGAGAGGCACAGCAGGGGAAGCAGGGATGTTTCCATACAAAGCTAAAAATCCAATTGCACAAGCCAGGAATTTCAATGCATCTGTACGTGTTTGAGAGCCTTCTGTCTCACGTGGAACAAACTCACAAAAACAACCCACCACCACCACCAACACAGCACAAAACACGTTTTGTCTCCTGAACAGCCGAATGTGAACCCCCTCCTCTGCACTGCACTCCCCTTCTCCAGCTCGCCACAAAAAGGCTCCCAGGACAGAAGAGCATACAGAGAGGGTTCATAAAGTCGAGGCTTTGCAGGCTTATATTGCCCTACCGAGGGCCCATGTAAACACAGGGTTGGCTTGGCCTGAATTTCTAATGCACGGCTACCTCTCCGCGGTATACCACAGTCTCTCTGAGGTTTTGCTGGTCACCAGGGATGAGAGAGACAGGAGGGAGCAGGGATTGAATATCAAATAGAGGAAGAGGTGACAAGGAAGTGTGGAGTAGAAGAGTACATGGCTGTCATGCGTGTCAGATTAGCACTTGATTGCAATATAATCAAATGATTCAAAATAGAAGAATAGTAGACATGAGGGACAGTCACAGGGGAAGAGAAAAGAGATGGGCTTGTTGGAGGCATACTGTAAGGTCATATTCCAGCTGTTGTAATCGGTGGCAGATCTAGAGGAAGCTGGGAGCCTCTGGCTGCAATCCTCATAAGGGAGGGTCAGGAATTGGAACGAACAAGCTACAGGAAATTACCGCAGCATATCACCATCCTCATAAGATCATGGAACGCCCGAGCAATAGCACTGAAGAATTCTCGCAGTATTTACAATCTTATTATGCTTGGTTAATCTTTAACTTTGGGTTTAGAACCTAATAGCGGGTCAATCCATAATAACTGGTGGGTCCCTTCTGGACAAGCATATTTCATTGGGGTTCATAAATAAATGCATGCTTTACTTTTTATAACAAAAGAAGATATTGTAATGCGTAGTCAGCAGGTAAATTGCTAACATTCAATATTTGTGTTCTCCTTTGCCACACCTATATGCAATTATCTCTGATCAACTCCACAAGTATGAGCTACCAACAACTTTGACAGCAGATGATCTCAAAGATTTTCCTCCTTTGGGCCTCTCGGGAGAAGCAGAGCACAGGAAGACCTCCATTAGCAAAGCTTCCAGTGGGGCCCAGTCCCAGGTCTGTTGTAATGGGGGATGGCCAGGGTGTGTTATGGTGTTATCTCCTGGATCAAAGGTCACAAGCACCGCTCTGACTTGTGTATAGCTGGAGTGTGCAACTTCCTGTTTATATAGCTATAATCATCCACTCTAGCCTTTCAAGTGTGTTTGCAAAAAAAAAGATCATGTCTAAAAAGATAGGGAAAAAGGTAGGAAAAGCAAGACACAATGAAATGAAAATTAAAAAATACAACCATTAGAAGGCTGAAGTATTTTATCTGTCAGTATGGTCCCTCATTGACTATTCACAAGGCCCTGCTCCTCTTAGTCCGATTACTTTCTGTCAAGTTACCATTCACAAAAAAACATTGTCATGTTTTAAACAATAGGTCCTTCAGACAGAGGTAGACAAAAGCTCATTTTTAGCCAGCAGCCATTGATTTTGCTGCCTGAAGTGTCAATTGTTGCTAGCAAATTAAGCTAACATTCAGCCCATGAGTTTGTTGAAAACTGTGTCTCCGGCTAACTTTAAATGTTCCCAGCTAAAATGAGAACCATCCAAAAAGGAAAATAAGCACTTGATGGCTACATACATGAGTAGTAGGAGTAGGAGTAGTGGTAGTAAGCTAGTTAGCTTGACGTGCTAATCTTAACATCTTAGATTAGAGTAGATATACTGTTGAGTCCATGACATACACTTCGACTCTGGTACTATTTGGAATGGTTACAAATGAAGACAACACACTCTAGCTGCTGTTTATATATGAACAATAACAACATATATAGCACAGCTGCATGTGCACTGCTTCAACATAGAGACATCCAAGCAAACATAGCTGGCCTACTTACAATTGCTAAGCTAAGATTGGAGAGGGCTTTAGCAATTGCTCAATTACTATAAAGTATCAAACTGATCACTCAGCCAGAAATGAGAGAAGAAGAAACGAACCAGTATTCAAAAACAAACTGCCTTTCGAGCACATCTCACCTGTGAAGTACTCTTCAAACTCTTCACTTCTGAGAGAAGATGCTTCAGTATCTCTGAGGGAAGGATACCAAAATATCAGAACATGCATATTAAATACAAAGAAAATGGATTTTAGTGCTCAAACTAAAGTTCTGTCGACAGCAGATAAAGCATTATATCTTACCTGCTGTGTTAACGGGCTTATCCTGACTGGCAGTGATACCGAGTGTTGTCCTACACTCCTCGAGCAGCTTCTCCAACTCCTGACCCTGGCTGTCCCCAGCTTCTTGAGTGGCCAGTAAAGACTGACTCAGACCACTGTCCCTTTCCCTCCAGGTCAGTCCAGAAGAGCTGCCCACCACAGGTGAGGCACTACACAGAGAAGAGGGGCACTTTATAGGGCTGATGGCCACAGTCTTTCCCTGGGGGACTGGAGGATGAGGTGTGGAGGTAGAAGGACTCCCATTCCTCCCCAAAGCAGCTTGTCCTTTACTCACAATACTTCCTGGCTTGTTGTGCAGTGGGCTGGCTCCAGGGCCAATGGTGAAGCTGTTTGAACTGACTTGTAGATGAGGCCTCCAATCAGGAGAGCCAATAGAAGCTGTAGGGGTGGTGCTGGACTGTGTTTTCTTCCCGCTGGATGGGAGGACTGGTGGTGGAGATGAAACTGGGGCTGAAGGGGAAGGTTGAGGCGAGGTAGGGTGAAAGAGTTGGGGGTCACCGGGCACAAAAACAGGCTCATCACTCAGTGGAGAAGCAGGAGGAGTGTGGAAAATATCTCCATGGGCCCCTAGAGAAAAAAAACAACTGAATTCAGATGGCATAAGAAAGGCAAATACATGTTTAAAAGACATATTTTAAGATAGACATATATTAGGGCTGTATTTGTGCCAAAGCATCAGCTAAAGTGTCACGGCTGCACATTTGACATCATCACGCTGATGCCTCGATCAACCCATATTTTGTATTTTCAATTTCGTAGTATATGATATGCTTTTCAGTTTTATAGCCTATTTGGAAGTGTCTTTTGGGAATATCTTTGTTCAGTGTAATACGTAAGTGTTTGAAATGTTCCTTGTTTTCATAATGGAAAAAAAGCACAGAAAGGATGCCTGTGGCCAAAATACTACCTCAGTCCCTGTTGTGTCTGTCTTTGACACTTGCACATTCTGTTCAAAAGAAATGAAAATAAATGCAGTCTTATGTTTTTTTTCCCACTTCACCAAATATGGGTACCCTAACATATATTATCTGCTTTAAATAATGATTGGTGTCCAGTATCATGTTTCCAGGAGAAACCTCAAGTATGACTAATATTTCTCTCTAACAGAAAAACCCAGGAAGTGCAAATATCTCTCACTTGAGAAGTTTGTCTACTAAAAACAAGTCTTTTGCTTCAAGGGTCTGATGGCCATTCTAAGTGTATGTGGGTGGGAGGCTTTAAGTTTCCACAGCACAGTGTATACACTGCATAATGGACTCTGATTGGCTTTCAGACTGTGATGTCACAAATCATGCCGTGAGCACAGAGAATTCTGCACAGTGAGTTGTGAATTAACAAAAACACTTTGGGTGGGCTTTACAGTGATTAACAACTGAGACACACAACAAATCACAAAGAGCCGACGGAGGAAATGAATCATGGACAGAATGATGGGGATGAAAACAGTTTAGCAGTCACTAGTCTGGCATGGTGACACTGAAAACACTTTTCAGTGAGGTGACCAGACCAGCAAACATCCAAGATGAATGCTTTAATACAAAACATTCCTCCTGGGCCGCTCATCCACAATGTTGTGCCACATTCATTCTCCACAATCAGGAACACACACACACACACACACACACAGAGGAGAAATGTTTCCCATAGATGGACCAAATTGCAGCAGTCAGGCGCAAATACATTTTCAAACTTGACACAATAGCAATAAAACAAGTTTTTTTTTTTTTACTTCTTTGACTCAGGGCTCCTTGCCCATAACAGCATGCCACTAATAATGACGTTAGAAACTATGGGAACCACTCAGCACCATGTCTCCTTTTCTTTCCTCCTTTCCCTTGTTTGGACAAAAGCCTCACTGCTTGTAAAATGAAGGTGTTTTTTGTAATCCTAAATGATGTAAGAGCGGCATTCGATCTTTTGCAAAGTTATGCACCACCTGCTGTATAGGCAAATCACTGGAAAAGAATGACAGGATTGTTTAATAACTTTCTCATGCCACCTCTGCTTTTTACTTCTTCATTCCAAACCTTAATGTGCTTGTTCAACCATGCGCACGGGTGGCAGATTGACTGAATGAGTGTATGTGTGTGCGTGTGTGTCAGATAGCATTAGGCTTCCTATGATTAATCCGCTGCCCTTGTGCTGAGCCGGGGAATTCTGCCGATTCATCACAGCTGGCCCGGCAGGGCCAGAACGAATCACATAGGGACGCCAGGAGAATGACCACTCACTATGCAACACACAGGAGGACTGCCAAGATTCCTGCTGCCTCTCAGCGCGCACACACACACACACACACACACACACACACACACACACACACACACACACACACACACACACACCTTCCGCTTGCTTCTCCTATTGTTGCCTTCAATTTCCTGATTAGCCCTCTTTCATAGTCTCCTCACTCTTTCTGCATCTCTCTTCTTCCTCCCCTGTACCATCCTTCTACTACATGTATTAAAGCATTGCTGGCTTCTTAAAATGTAAAGTCCACACACAGCACACACGCACGCACGCACAGTGTTAGCGTGTAACTGAAGATTCAAGGGAAGTGATTTGACCAGAGACAGTTTCCTAGTGTTTAGGAATTGAAGGCTTTTGTGTGTGTGTGTGTGTGCGTTGACCTACCTGTGGGTCCATGGCTGTCCTTGCTGGAAAAGTTACCCATACTGCAGTAATGGGGTTTGGGCCACTAATGGGGCCCTGCAGGTGCTTGTTGCTCTTTCGCTCAGTTCAGACCAAAGTTGCACTGTGGAGGTGACCCACACACACACACACACACACACACACACACACACACACACACACACACACACACACACACACACACACACACACACACACACACACAGAGAGAGAGAGAGAGAGAGAGAGAGAGAGAGAGAGAGAGAGAGAGAGAGAGAGAGAGAGAGAGAAGATGATGGATGAAGTCATGCACTGTTATCCAGCTGAAAAACTCATTCAGTGCCCGCAGTTAACTAACCTTCATTCCCTTCCAAAGTGAGTTACAGGGAAGCCCATGTGACAAACAAAGCTGTTGAACATGAAGAAACGCGAGAAACGCGCCAGAAACAACACGACGTCTCCAAACTTGCCAACACAGACTCGATAAAACGTAATGTAAATGTGTTCTAACGTTACGCCTTCGACCTGAACGCGCTGTCAACGTCTTTACACTTTAAGTTCGCATCCGAGTTTGAAAACGTGTTGAGAAAAGTACCTCAAACGTATCGCCCTTCACGTTCAAACCGATAGCGTTGATATAAAGCAACACAAAGTGGGTACAAACCGTTGAAGGCTGACAAACGACTCCCGGGTCCTTCGGTTCGGAGTTCGGTCAACTCTTCTTCTCCACGCTTTCTGCTCCTTTCGGCGCTGCTCAGCGGAGCGCACTGCCCAGTGTGTCGTCGCGGAGGAGAGGGAACAGATAGCGGACACGGGAGCGCCACCGCACTTCCTCAGAACGGAGTTTAATCCCCGCAACATGTTGCTGCTGGAAACATATTCACGAGAAGACACAACGCGATTTGAATCCGGACATGGACCAAAGAGCGGAAAAAAACAAAAAACTCATCGATGATGAATGGCGCCGACAACCGCTGAATGTGTCCGCTAGAGGGCAGTGTTAGGCCGCGTTAGGAAGAAGAACCTGTTGCCCTTGGGACGTTTGGTGGCCCTTCCTCACTCAACGGGTTGACTTCATATGAAGCCCAGTCACAAGCTGGCGCCCCACTGACCTGCTGTACCACACAGCTGATGATTTGATATACAGCTTCAAATGTAGGCGAATCAAACTTCCTCATTGAGTGTTCGGCCTCTTTACTGATTTGATGAACTTTAAGATACTGATAGTTTCAGTGCATCATCTGCATACTTAGTGTTTAAACTAAGGTGGTATATGCTCATAAATTGAATCACTTTTCTGATTACTCTTTATTAGTGCATTTATGCAGCTATTTGACCTGCATAACACAGGATTAAACTATACTCAAAAGTTAATAGGACTGCCGTGTCTGCTACATTAGGCTACACATTTAAGTGGAAGTCGTGACCTGCAATTTAAATAACCAATTATAGCGTAGAAATAGTACGTTCACCCAACTCTATTCTCCATTCCCATTAATGCAAATGCAAAACATGTTTTTTCTCTTATGGATGGAGTATCACACCGAATAAATTAAGGTGTTTAGTACCCAAACACGTACAATTGTTTATTTTCTTGTAATAAAAAAATGTTACGTATCATCTTATTGTGTACAATCTGTAAGTATGAGGTTTACTAAGGTGTAGCCTTTACTCCATCACAGGTCACATTTAGAAATCTGAAGCATCAATATCAGTATCCGAAACTGCTCTAATGAGAATTTCAATGTCAAGACATGTTTAGCTCTTCCCAATTTATTAACTTTACCTTCATTATTTATTAACTAAGTTTTGATGTAGCTCACAGGTTATTAGGATTTTGCTGTCACTCCATGTCGAATTGAGAAACGCTTTACCCTGATAACAAGGATGAGCCATCATGTGAAACCTGTGCTTGGGTATCTGAAGTCAAAAATCTGCATGACTGAATAAATGTCTAATCTATTTACAGCAAAACAGCATGTAGTGCATTTTGACTAAAAACATATATTTGTTGGTACAAAAAGCATAACTTCACACACACACTGAAGAAAAACAATCTGACCCACATTAACAGTAGTTTGCCAAAAGCTTTTATTTCATAGATCGCTTCCAACATCTTTTGATTTAATATTAATTATATTTCTAACAGAACAAATTTCTCTTTCAATCAATGAGTACAGCAAGTCGATTTGTAGACCTTTACAGGCTGAAAATGAATGAGCACTGATGTGTGACACCCACCCAAGCTAACATATGAATCCTGCGCTTTCAAACATTCCCTGTGTGTCATTCCAACAGCAAGCGTGTTTTCAGATAACCATTTTTGTCAGTGCACCGTCTTGGCAGTTCTCCCTCGTAAACTGTACAATGCTGTGTGAAGAAAGGAAGTTTGCTGCAGTGAGGAGGCAAGCTCTCCCTCGCCCTCTGATTGAGATCAATAGGTTTCCACAGTGCTCTGTGCTCACTGTGCACCACTGCAGTATAGAGAGAATCCATCAAAAGCAGCCAAGTGTATTACACAACCGTCAGCCCCCACCCACATTGATTTCACACACGTGCGATGCCTGAAAATGACTATACAACGCACTTGGCGCCACCGTGAAAGACGCTCTCAGACTTTCTAGAACAGATGACAGGGTATATTGCGTCATACATGTATCTGAATATGTAGGTTTTAAAAGTCCCACTTTACCCTGCATTTTTACTTCAGTCATATACAGTGACACAGAGTATCCTGTTGTTTTGAGACCGTCACAACCCCATTATGAAAGAGTTTGGTCTCCGATGCCAGTTGGAGCCATTAGCTCCATCTGCTGAGTGGATTACCACCATTTTGATGGTGACCTACTGCACTAGCTTTCCAGAAACTCACTACCTGCCACATGTAGCTGCTGGTCCAATTTGGTAGACAGACATGGATGGCTCTTAAACAGTGAACAAATGGATTACAAGGTCTGGCTGACCTCTAAGTGATGAAACTTTCTCACCATCCTCCTTTTTCACAACTTTCTAGTATACTAAGATGCTTCCTCATCATCCCGTCCCGTACTTGTGGAGAAATACAACTCCCCCTTTTATGGCTTGGTGCCATCACATGCCCTCCTCTACATTCAGTAGATTGAGGCGGTAAGGTTAAAGACAGTATGACCCTGAGCTATCGATAAGGCACGGCACACATTCTCAACCACACTCAGTGTCTCGCCAAATCTCCAGTCCCTTTTCGCTGCTACATTTTCAGTGTAAACACAAAAGGAAACACCAATCCCATCATGAATAAATCCATGTATGGCAGCGGGACGAATGGCGGACACTGCAGGGGGAATGGTACAAAGTTGGGATGCACAGGGACTGTCTGCCTCTCACGGGTCCTTGTCTCTAATACCAGATTAGGTGAAGTCGTTTGTGTGCCAGGGATGACTTTCCACCTGGGTTAATCCCCACTGAGGACAAAGGTTTATCCCGGAGGAATCACCATTCTAGCTTGCCAGCATGCCACCCGCAGCGTGTCAGCCAGGTAAATAAGGATTCATAATCCAGCAAAGTGTATGTATGAGAGTGTTGTTTACTTGACTACTAAAAGCAGTGGTTTACAATTTACAAACCTCCCCTGCCGCTCTCTGCTTTTCTCTCACCGCTTTGACCAAACCCCTGGAGAATCGAACTTTTCCGAACACAGGAAGCACCCGTCACCGATCCAGCCACAGAGCCAACCTGTGTCTCCCTCCGCCGTCTCTTGACTGACAGCCGGAGCCAGACCACGCCAGCAAATGCCAAGGCTCGTTGATGGATGGCACCTGCTCCTCCTCAGAGGAAATCAATTGAAGCCATGGGCAGGGATGGGGTGCTCAAGCACTTACGCACGGCTGGTGGGGTTGGGGAGAGGGTGGGGGGGATGACGACAGAGAGAGAGAGAGAGAGAGTTGCCAACCATCTGTGTACAGAGTGGCACTGGTGCCAAGCATCAGTCATTTTCACGCCAGGACTCAAAAAGACACACAATGTCTCCAAATTAGTTAGCTCCTTCACGCTGCATTCAGTCACAGTATTTGCTGGTACGTACTCATTCATATCACGTGCCCTCTCAGTGCATTAAAGACTTGAATATTACTAAGTGATACAATCCAAAAGCGTTCCCAATATTATTGATGCGTTACGCTAGTTTGCACAGAATTCGTTACTACTACAGTATGACATCCAACCTCCTGCGAACATAAAGGTTCAGTCAAATATCCACACTTGCGCATCTTCAGAGAGCACAAGGGCCACACTGGGGGCCAGCATAGCTCCAATCTTACTCGTGCATAAGTGCAGGTACTGGAGCTCAACCTATGATGTTGGCCAATCTATATCCAACCTAGCATCAAAAGCTTATCATTTCATGGGAACTTTCTGGCCCACAAAGGAGGGGGGTGGGATCTCCTCGCAGGCAGCGGCCCGGTGATTAACATCCAGGAAGGGGGTCCTGCGTGCTGCTTGGCCCACCATGCTGGCGTCAGTGTGTGTGCCAACCCACTGCAGCACGCGGGCGGAGGGCCGGTGGTAGAGGGCCAACTGCCTGGAGCTGTAGCCACACATCCCGATCCCCAGGGCCCCCAGCAGCATAGCCATGCCAGGCATGCTCTTCTCAGCTGGAGGCGTCACGGATACATTATGATAGGCCTGGGTCTGAAAGGAGGGAAGAGTGCAGGGTCAATCATGATCAGAGGAATGTTGTCCTCGGAAGTGTACGAGTATGAAAGAGCAGATCCGGCAGAAATAAAACAACCACCTGGCAAACGATGAACAAATTGTTTTCTGATTTGTTAATGTGCTAAGTATACGCATGAATGCATTTCTTTTTTTATCCAGTCTGAGAACATTCCCTGCAGTGTACCCCCATTTCCAAATGTTTGCCTCTGTTTAACGACTGAGCTACAATATGTTCACCTCGGCCCCCGCCTTTATCGAGCCCTCCCACCACTCCCACAAAGATTAAAAACTCATCTTCTCTCCATTTACCAAATCGCGGTCTGTCTCTTTTGACAAACAAAAGGCGTGTCTATTTTGCGACATGGGCAATTTCCTCATTGGTCCCGTGACAATTACAAAGAGCATATAGAAGCACATAATAGAAACATCATCGTTTCAATGGAGCTGTGTCACAGACAGTTAAGAAGTTATTCCTGTAGCTCTCTCACCCGGTTCCCATTTCCATTTACAATGCAATGGAGTGCCACAGCCTAGCATTTCTCTATTTGTGATAAACACCACCAAAAAGGTGATTCTGTTTTATGAGCTAAAACAAAAGGCATACTTGAACAGAAACCTGGAACGGACTCGTATTTGTGGGAGGTGTGTATATGATATGATAGAGGACTGCATTTCATCATCATCCACTCGACTGAATAAATATGTGTATAATGGCCGCATAAGGCTGAGTGAAACTTGTGTGATATGCGCCGTCTCAGTCTATAAACTTCTGTGCGTACCTATAAAACCAGCACCTTGCAAACACTTCATTACATCAATGGCTGTTCTCATAACTGTCAATTTCATCTGCCATTGCCTTCTACTCCTTGAGCAGCAGTAGAGGCAGAGTGTGCCAAGAAGCGAGCAATGCAGACGTCAATACCAAGACATTGAGAGTGCTATATGCCTTTTTGTTTTGAATGTCTTCAATCAAAACAAGTTGCCTGATGCAAAAATCGCATACAGTGCAGTCCACTTCTGCTTCTAAGATCAGTGGCAAGCAACTTCCAATGACTCAGCACTTTATGCTCCTGCTATCCAGCAGCATAGACAGCTTTAGTGTCACTACGCATCTAATAGTGAAAATCACAGTACATCAAAACATCCCGGGGGTGGTTAGAGTATCTACTCGAATCGAAATCTTGCTGACCCTTATAACAAACTAGCATTGAAACCAAAGTAGTTTCACTTTATTTTATGCATAAAACAATTGAACCCTTCATATATATATATATATATATATATATATCTCCTGCCACACCGCTGCTCACACTCACCTGCAGAAGCCTGATGTAGCCTGGGGTCAGGCGTGGGAGTCTGAAAAACATTTTGGAGCGTTCCACGATGGTCTTCCCGTTAAATCAGAAATGAATTAAATGCCAGATTAAACTTGGCTCTCTCTTTTACCAAGCTCCTCTTCCTGGACTCCCAGGAGGGGAAACCCAGCGGCAGCGGGTCTGTCCGGGTGTGCGGGTGTCGTGGACGCTTCAACCTGTGCTCAGCTTTCTGATGCAGGACAGCCGAGCCCTTATAATGTCTCCTTCCTGTCTTTACATAACAGGCTGCCGTCTGCATGTGGTGCGTCTAACGGGATTACAGGAGCTGGAACACAGAGACAAAGAAGTTAGTCTACACAGAAGGAAGGGTGAATGGAGTGAAGGGCTATGTGACTTAAATATTACAGCTAAAGCAACCAGTCATAATGCAGTGTATTCATCTATGTATGAGTCAGGTGGAGAATTTGTTTTTATTTAAAAAATGTTTCCTGTTTGTGTGAAATCAAAACAAAGGAAGCTGGTGAATGGGGTGTTAATTCATTCAGGTAGCATAACTGATGTTTGATTTCAGCAGTTCCTTTAATATCTTTATACAGAAGGCCCAGCCGAGGTATTTTGAAGTGGTAGCCATGCAAACCCATTTCAATCTGCCATGTGGCTTGATTTGAACGTTTTCTTTTCTTTTTTTCTGTTGATGGTGAGAACGGCTTCTCCTGCCAGGTCAGCACATTTCTTTAAGCTTTAATATCCTTCCTAGCCTTGGGGTCCTCGACTCAGAGTAAGGTCTTATAATGAGGTAGCTGTGCTGATAACGTCTCTCTGCCGGACGAGAGGAATTCTCTCCAGTGAGAGAAGTCAGCAATGACCTTCTACTCATCTCTGGCAAAAGGACCAAACTCTGCCTCCAAGCTTATGCATCCATGAATACTCTCAAACTCTGGCATTAATGCTGCTTATGGGTTTATATATATATATATATATATATATTAAAACATATACTTATTACCTACCATTTAACGTACTCCAGGATAAAAACTTAAACCATTAATGACTTCAATGCTAGAAAATGTTAAACAAGGCAAGGTGATGCAAAAAGAGATGTGCTCATAAGTTTACATACCCTGGCAGAATTTATGAAATAGTGTCCATTTGTTGGAAAATATGGCTGGTCATGAATTTAACATTTGTTTTATTAAGTGGTCACTTATTATCACATATTTGTGAGTGCCCTAATTAAATCGTAATGATAACTGAAATCACCCAAATGGCCCTGATCTAAAGATGACATACCCCTGAATGTTTGGCCTGATCATCTACACACAAGTTCGCACACACACACACACACACACACACACACACACACACACACACACAGGTTTAAATGTCTATTACGAGTTTCCATACATGCACTGACTTTGCTAGATACTGAGCCATGGGGAAAGCAAAACCATCAAAAGGACCTGTAAGAAAAGGTATTTGAACTTTATAAATGAGAAGGATATAAAAAGATATCCAAAGATTTCAAAATGCCAATCAGCAGTGTTCAAACTCTGATAAAGAAGTGGAAATGAGTGGTTCTGATGATACAAAGCTGCAATCAGTTTGATTTCAGCCACAATTACCAGGAATATTGGTTGGGATGCAAAGACAAACCCACAAGTAACTTCAGCTGAGGCTTCTCTGCAAAAAAGTGGTACGGCTGTTTCAAGATGCACAATAAGGAGGTACTTGAACAAAAACGAACAGCAAACATTTTAAACGGGGTCCATGGCATTTTTGTTATTGATATGTTTTTGATTCTGCGATGCCTTAGTTTAATTTGAATCCCATTAAAAACAGAATAATTGAATGCTCATCACTCATGTATTTTTGAGAGAATTGTACACAGCCTACACATTCTACCAGGGTATGGAAACTTAAGAGCACAACTGTATATGCTAGCTGAAAGCACTTAGCAGGTATAACACTGACCATGTTTACCATCTTGCTTTGCAGTGTTAGCGTGCCAAGCTTTGCTTATTAGCTCTGAGAGCTGTAGGAGTGAACCAGAACAGAAGAGTTGTGGAACAGACAGTTAAAAAGGAGCTGTAACTCACTATAACTGAGCAGAACGACACGTTTATCAGTAGGAGCAGACAATCATTGTCATTTGAGACTTTATTATAAAAATATAATGGCTATCCATCAAATAGTGAAGATGTTTTAGTCAGGACCAAAGTGGTGGTTTAAATAATACACAGACACATCTCTAGGGCAATGCCGCTTGCATGGCTAAAAAAGTTAAATTATAACCACTAATGATCACCTTTATATATGTCAGGCAACGTGCTCTTTGCCGTTATTGTCTCCCCAGGCTAATGTCTGCAGAATGAGCCCCAAAGCTTCCATCAGACAGCACCTGGTGTGTCCATCCATGAATAGAGGCCACAGATGGCAGACCTCATGCTAATCGCTCACCGCTATAATTAAAACACACACACACACACTACAGTGTACAGTATGGCCTGCTGGTGTCTGCTGGTGCATCCCAGTTGTTGAAAGACAACAGCCTCTCTAGAGCTGGTACGTGGCAGACACTCACTCAGATAATCATCATCACAATGGCACTGTACAGCTGAGATCATTCTTTGCCCTTTTCCTGAACTCATCCTCTGGCATTTAGTCATTAGAATAGATTACTGAGCTGTAGACAGGTAGTGCGTAAGGTTAAGCTACAGACTCCCCAGGTGGTACTGGTTCCCAAGGTCCATCGACAACATACCAGGTTGCTATATTGAGTGTAGATGAGGGCAACAACAACGAGTGGGTGTGGTGTGAGGATCAAGTAATGGTACTAATGATCATTAGATATATAAATATAATAATATAGTTATATAATTATCATCAGTATTGCCTCTCAAGACTCAACCCAGTACAGTGAGGTAAAACAGGAAATTTGAAAAAGGCATGTGGAATAGCAACTAGGTCTGAAATTGATTTTTGTGGGAGTGTACTGTAGATAAATGAGGAGCTATTAGGTTAACAGGCTGGGTTTGAATGTCATAACTATGGCAAAAAAAACATTGGTGAACCTGACATTTGCTTCTCTGGCAATTAAAAGTTTAGGTGAGGAGGACGGATGTTATGTTTAAACCAGTCAAATGGAAGTAACAGCTTGGTCGATAATGACAACTTCAAACTTAGTCATGGTGGGGAGAAGGACTTTCCAGGCTCAGGGTTAATTGGCTTTGTTTTATTCTTGTGCAATATACGGAATTAAATTGGATTAGACAAAGTAAAAATAATAATACAAACATTTTATGCATCATCATCCAACATTGTGAAATGCAGTATATGAGTAGTACATTTCAAGAACTTTCTAAAGTAATGATGCACAGTAGAGTCTCTGTTTCAATGTGACTCACTGTCTCGTCTGTGCATTGTAGAAATCCCCGTCTCCTTGTCTCCTTGCATGGGAAAAAAATATCTGTGATCCAGTATTGGCACAGTGAAATGACTGCAGTGGTTTCCTCTAAAATACAAAGAGACGAGAGCAACATGTCAGTTAGAGCTGACAACACGATACCTGAGGAACAGTCAGTGTTTTCATCAAAGAGACTTAGACATTTGCATTTTCACCATAATAAATCAAAATGTGTTCAAATATACTTCCTGCCTCTCTGCATGTTAACATTCAACCTAATACACTTGTCTCCCACTTTCTTTTACTTATTCTCATAAATGAAGAATTCAATTTAGTGAATCTATTCAGAACATAAAACTGTCAGTATAAAGGGGAGCAGTCGAGCCAAAGTCATCCATGAGATGACCTCAAGGGTGCATTAAAATATCCATTCACCCATTATCTCTAACTGCTTATCCTACTCAGGGTTTGGGGGGACTGGAGCCAATCCCAGCTGACATTGGTTTGGACAGGTCGCCAGTCTATCACAGGGCTGACACACAGACACAGACAACCATTCACACCTACGGGCAATTTAGAGTTGTGCATTCAAATATACTTGAAGAAAATCTGCAGCCAATTGATTGCCACTACAAGGGCAGAAAGAGCCAGCAGAGCTTTAGGGATCTCACTTCTAGAACTTTAAAAGACACACCTCTCCACCAGAACGTAGGTTAGTTCCTGCTTGGCCAGGGGATCGTTACTCAAACATATCAAATAATTACACAAAGTGAAGCGCAACGTCGTTCATTTGCACATACCACCCACAATGCAACGATGCAAAGTCGGTGGAAAGAGGTTTCCCTTTTTAAATGTCAAGTCAAATCTGTACATACTAGAAAGAACCATTCACAATGAATTCTGCTCCGATACAATCTAGCTAGGGGAGTAGCAAAAAAACAACAAAAAAACAGCAGCACTTAAAAACAGTGTATTGAAGCATGACTCATAAAATATGAGGCAGGTGGAGAGAGGGGGGTTAGAAACGCTTTCAGGCAGCTGTGGAGCAGGTGCCCAGAGAGCATAGGCACCGCTATGTTGTGGGTTCTGCTCACCAGATAGCAAACTGGTTTTTACACGGTGTTGTCTTGGCGACGGGGACAGGCAAAGACGAGTGGCACTTTGTGGCCACCGATGCAGCGGTGGCCTGAATCTCCCGGCTAGTCTCTCTTGCCCCACCTCTCTTTCTCACACATAAACACTTGTGTGCCTGACTGCAGCAAAGTCCCTGCTGATCCTATTATGCAGCCGGCCGTGTAAATGCACAAACAACATGCACAGGTGACGTGTCTAGGGACTCACGAGTGAAGGCAAGATCGGCAAGTTGAAACATGTTATTTAACATAGTGGAGGTCACCTGTGTATGAGGTGCAATATGGACAAGACTGATGAAGGCAAGTAAGGGCAGGTATACTTATACAATCACTAATAATGTAGGGGCACATAGAATAGAAGGCAAGCATGGACAGGGAGAGGCAAGTATTAACCTGCAGGGGCAGGTCAATGAGCTGCTGGGGGCAGATCCCAGCATGAACAGGATCCCAACTTAAACTTAAAATGTTGATGTTTTTAATTGATGCATCACTGACCTACAGACATAGGAGACGTGTTAAAGAGCTCCTCCAGCGCCTTTTCCAGTTCCTCCGTCTGTTGCTGCTGAACAAAGGCCTTGAGGCTGTAGAGTTGCTTCAGGACAGAGGTGGGAGGGTTCATTTTTCAATTATTCACAATAAATGAGCACAAGCCGTAGCAATGTAGCAATTTATCACAGAGAACATATGAAATTAACATTTCATTTTAGAGGGAAACATGTTTCTTGACTGTGCATATGATAATAAACACTTTGAATCTTGAAAATAGCTGATCCAAAAAGGAAAGCACTGCTCTACTCAATTCTTACAATCCGACATTTCCATTGCTGCCCCGATGAAGTCTGACACCTTAGCTGCTCTCCTCTTGTTATCCTCCTCCTCCTCATCTTTTCGGTACGTGAACTCCAGGGCAGTGGCCCGGGGCATCAGACCCATGTCGAGCAGCTTATGTTTGTGTCGTTTCTTCTTCAGTTTCCTCTTTTTGTTCCTGCTAATGCGCTCTCCTCCCTCATCCACAGGTGTCTGAATCTGACCTGCGCTGGACTCACACACTGGAGCTGCTCCATCTTTCCCAGAGTCTTGGTGGGGGATTAGTTTCCTTTTCCTTCTCTTCCTTTTTCTTTTCCATTCTTCTTCCTCTTTCTCTCCATCTAGTTCTTCATTGCTATCATGGAGGACGTGCTCCTCTGCGGGCAAGAAGATTAGAAACTTTAAAAATATTATTTAAATGAGTTCATGCATTGCTGTCTCCATATGCACCCTTATTTTTTAGCTAAATCATTGTGTTCACATTGTTAAAATAATTGATTCTGTTTGATTGGCGGTGGGTGGGCAGATTCACCTGTAATTCAGATGAGGCCTAAGAAATGCCTCTTGTCCAACGTCCAATAATAGGCAGTGAGGGCTAAGACAAAGCACGTTTTCTTCCAACCAATCACGGCACCAGCTGATTCCACTAATTACATACTCCATCTTTTTTACGCTGATTGCGTTCTAATCAGCAAAATCAGCTGGTGTGGCGACTGATTGAAACTGAAACCTGCTGAGTTTTGGCGTCATACGGACATACAAACTTTGAGAATCGGTACTGTATGTGTGGTGTTATGTGGTGCCTCCTGATAGAATAGTTATCAATATCCTCTAATGCATCTTTTCATTTTTTCTGCAATGTGTGAAATATGGAAAAAAAGAGAGCAAAGCTCAGGTAACACATGAGCTTTTCATACACAAAGATAAAACATTCCTCCTATCTTATGGCAATCCTCATTAGAGCTCCTACAGTTCTATTTTAGCTTTGCAGTTTGAGTTATTTTGCTGTAGTTTTCCCGTTTCCAGATAAACCTTTCTTCTGTTATGTCTTACTTAAACCTTACATTTAATGACTTGAACTGTGGGTCCACACAGAAACTGTGCTGAGCAGTGTCCTCTCCACCTCACCACACCTCCCCTCTGCTTAACAACTCAAAAGGCATTAAGAGGTCAAAAAAGCTGCCCCCATCAAATTCTCAGTGACCTGTTCACATAGTGAGCAGTGAACTGGCTTGCAGCCAGAGCATCATACATCTGAGATATTGAAGTGCCTCAGCAACCAATATTGAAAAACAATTTGAGAGAAAGAGTGCTTGATCCAGTCTATCATGGTTTATCTTGACACGAAAAAATAAAAGTCAGGTACAAGACTTTATATATGAGCATCAATAAAGCAAAGGTGAATTGTCCTTGCTGTCATTCATTTTATAATAATAATGTTACTTAATGATGGGCCATCTGGACAGCACTGTACTATTTGCCGCATACATGTGACTGCACGTGTGAGTCACATCTTTCCCAGAGGAGGGTTAGTGTTACGGTCCCTTTGTGGTAGATGAACCAAATAATGTGTTGCTCAGCATCGAAGAAAAAAAAATGCCTGCTAGACTAATTGCACTTCTTTAATTGCCACATCTGTCACACAGTAGGTATCGAATACTGTAGAAAAACACCATTAATAGGGAGTACATATCATGTCTTGTCCTGATGACTGAGACTGTAATGCCAAAATGGTGTTTCCCTGGTAGCCAAAGGATAGCTCGAGAACACAGAATCAGCTCATAAAATAATCCACCAGAGCCCATACTTGAACAAGATGAACCCTGCAACACATCATTATGGAAGATTTAGGTGACTTACATTTCCCTATCTGTTGCAGTTGAGACTGCACTGGAACAGTGTAAACAGTGTGGCGACACATCTCGTAATTCAAGACTACCATATGCACTCTTAATACATTAGTCATTATTATATCACAGCAACGAAGTCCAACCCAACCCATTACCTAAACTCAGCGACTTAATAGTCTCAGAGTGTTTTTACACACTTTTTTTTAATATGAATGGCAGTGAATGGCGCTCACTGATGCACACTTAATGTGTTGAAGGGGAGAAATCTCGGCTAATGGCGAGAAGTCAAAATTAGACCGGTATGGTCCTTTAATGCAGACCTCCATCCAACTGACAACCTTCTGTTTTGCCTCTGTGAAACACAAGCGATTTGTTGGCTGAGACAGTGCAGTATATAATTTTGACCACGAGCATTTTCCAGCTGGAAATACAAGCATTATTTCGACTTCATCTCAGCAAAAGATGGCAACAAAAAGGTTTGTTGTACACTCTGTGTTAACAACAAAGTGTTGTCTACTTTCAAGAATACAACGTTAAACTTGAAAAAACATTTAGAGTCACAGTATGGCACAACCACATTAAAAGAGCAGGTCCTGCCCGGTGACGGTGAAAAGGCGCAGCGTGTGAAGAAACAAAACAAGTTCTCAGTCTGTACTGAAATGCGAGCGGAGTCTCTCTTGAGTGTTTAGTGGAGAAATGTCTCGCTGCTTGCTGGCCCCGCCCCCTCCATTCATCATCACGCCGCTCATACTTGAGGACTGTGCTCATTTGTTTCATAAAACCAATCCTTGCTGCTGTAATGCCGGTTCAATATTTATAAAATGTTCATTCATGATGTTACTGCCATTACAATATGCAAACAATTATTTAAGTTAAGTGAAGTCAAGAAAGACTGTCTTTATTTGTTTTATATAAAAACATGTATTTTCTATCAGGACATAGTTTTCAAGTGCAACTTAAAATGGATACATTGTTGATGTTACTATTAAAAAAGCACATCAATAAAGTGAGTATTGGCAAAATCGGTAGTCGGCAGCTGTTGAATTTAACTAATAAAGTAACTTGTAATCTAACTTAGTTACTTTTAAAATCAAGTAGTCAGTAACTTAACTAAGTTACTTTTTAAAGGAGTAGTCAGTAGTCAGTAGTCAGATTACCCTTTCAAAGTAACTGTGGCAACACTGGACCTGTTGACCTGCACCTCAAAGAATCAGAATCGAGAATCGTTTAGAACAGGAATCGAAACAGAGGATCGGGATCGGGATCGGGATCGGTAAAATCCAAACGATGCCCAACCCTAACAATGACATTTAGAAACACTGGTATGGTCCTTTAAGGAAAAACATGAGTTCAGAGACATGTGTAATAAGCCAGGACCCTTATTACGGTCTGATCATTCCATAGAGCTAACACAAGAGCAGTGTGTAGTATTAGGTGGCATCTAGTGGTGAGGTTGCAGAATAACTCCAACAAACCGCTAACCCTTCCATTTCCACTCATGTTGTGAGAACTATGGTAGCCTTCAGCTAACGTAAAAAACGCAAAAGGCTAGAGCCAGTGTTTTGTTTATCTGTTCTGGGCTACTGTAGGAACATGGTGGACACCATGGCCAAATCCCAATGCCCCCCCTAAGGTCTAAGCCCTGAACCCTCAGGGACTTAACTGATGTCACCTGGTAGATGGTTGAGTGTGAGATGCTGTGAGGATTTGAAATGGTAAATACAAGTGGGACAGCACTCGGCATGTCACTTTACTTTGATTACCAAAAATATATTATCAAAAAAAGTGTTGGTTTTTATTTCATTTTTTTTTACAGCCTGATCTGAACGTCTTCCAGGCTCTTATCATCCCAGACCAGACGTCATTTAATTTTAAAGTTTCTGCATAAATGTAATATTCCACACATGCGCCGTCCTCTTTGTTTACCTTTTTTTTTTAAATCCCTCCAAGTTTCCCCTGGTAACCCCGTGTTTCACGTTGCAACGCTATGAACTGTGGCTAATTCCCTCAGGCAAAGACAGCATCAATGCTGACTTGTGAAAGTGGGCATAAAGGGCTCAAAGCGTCCGTGAGCGAGCCCTCACGCACTTCACGATGTGACTGTGGGACAGACCTAAGCCCTCAGGCACTTAACAAGAACACGCATCAAAGTCCATGAGTCCGTGAGGGGAGACATTGGGATTTGGCCCATGAACAGGACCTGTGACCTAAATAGATATAAAAGGCTCCTTCTAAGCTAACAAAAGCACAACTATACTTGGTTTCAGTTCATTAAAACATTAATGAAAACATTGTTTAAAATATTATATTCAATTTCTGCCAACAAACCCCCTATATCCAAATACAGTGTGAATGAGTTGTACAGGTTTACTCTGACAAACGACACACTCAATAGACGAATCTAAGTGAAAATTGTCTGAACACCCTCTGTGCTGCATTCAAATTCTCCTCAGTTCAGAAACACAATTGATTATCACTATTTGTTTCCTTGAGTGACTTAAATACCTGAGAAGCCAACCTGTACAAGTCCCATGCAGTGAATCTCTCATAGCTTTATGGAGCATTGCACAAGTCCATACATGTAAAATTTGGTTGTTTTACCTACTGGGTCCTCTGCACTGTTTATGCTTTCTAACTGGGGGAGTGTGACAGATTTCTCTGAATCTGTCTTGTAGTCAGCAGGTGGTGGTTGGACCGTGTACATCCGCCTGCCTTGATTGGCTGCACTCTGTGTCGTTCCTGCACCTCCTGAGAGAGACATGGTATAAAAGGAGATATTAAATGGATGTATGTAAGAGCAGCAGGGTGCCAGTAATTCTTCATGCATGGTGTGTTGGTATGTTAACGTGGCTATTTTGAAAGAAGGGGAAACAAACTTTTCAGTACAATATACTTAGTAATTGTGTAAGATGGAAGTTAAACTGATTAACTGAATGTGATCTCACCAATGGCAGCGTCCTGTTGAAAGGTGTTTCTTTTCACATGGGTTTTTCTGGAAAGGGCATCTACAATGCGTGGTGGGCTGGGTTCCCTCTCCACTTTGGGAGCTGCAGGGTAAAGCTTCTGGAGTACTTTTGATTGAAATACTAAGAGACATAACAAAAAAGACCAAAAAATGGGATACCACCACCTGTTAATGTGATACATTGAACTCCACAAAAATTGTCTTGCCAAAATCTAATTTAGTGTGGGCTTCATACTTGTGATCAAATGTATTGTTTAAGTAGAACATAGGATTAAGTCAAAGGACTAACCAGCTTCCCAACACCAAATTGGTGCTGCTTGATGAGATGTGCATGTTGTCTGTGTATTAGCCTACTGCTGCTATAATGTTATTACTACTTGAACAACTTCTGTTACTACGTATATTATTACTACGTACATTATTACTATATTATTAATACGTAATAATATACGTAGTAAGGCAATGACTTTAAAAGGCGTTTCTGAGAATCTGAATATTGGTTAATTAATTAAATACAAATACAACAGCAAAAAAACACAGCATATCTCCTATATCTCCTGAAACCAAGCTTTACAGCATATGGATGGGAAAGTTAAAGGCTCAGCGTAATCTGCTGTTACCACATTACAATGACTTTGTATTAGACATCGGTGTCGGAGCGAAACGTGAACATTTACGGTAGCTATAATCTTCCAGTGAAGCACACGTGCGTTTGTTTACAACATAGCAACCCACTTAACGCGAGACTAGCTACGCTAGCTAGCTTGTAGCATGTTTTGAGTTTTTGTATGAGATTAATCATTTTGTCGACAGCGCTTATGATGCTCACCTTCTTTCCGATGAGCCATATTGACATATATATGTATATACATCAGTGGAGGCGAATAGGACGGGAACTTCAATCTAACACGCGGCTATAGCTAGTATGCTAGCAAGCTAGCTGAGTTAGCAACCCAGCCTGCTAGCTTTTAAAATGAGCTCGATTCATAACAATGGCGTATGACATCACACGCCGGTGAAATAATTGCGCCGGCGAACGTGTTAAAATAGCTAAATGAATACTTTACAAGGCAAGTCGGCTTCCCTTATCAAAGTGCAATCATGCTCGGACTCCTCCAGGCTGCTTTCTCCCCACAAGGCACCAGCTCAATACTGGTAAGACTGCATACTGTGGGAAGACCTCACTGTAGTCGCGCCGATTCACATTCAAACTAATGTAAATTTAATGTAACCACATGTTTTAGAAAAGACATGAACGCTGTATACCATACCGTAATATACTGTTTTAATCAGTCGAATCCATTCTACAAATCGGCATATGAAGCAGCCTTGTTCAGTTAATGTACAGAATAGTACAGCATTCTAATGAACCAAAGGACCATAGTATTTGCTGATAGACAGTATACATGTTACGGAGGCAAATTGCATCTGGTATTAAATGTGACTCCGAGTCCTTCGAAAATAATCTTAAGTCACTTTAACATTTTTGCCAAAACACTCACGCACATTCTATTGATGAGGACAGTTTATTGCCAACTTTCCTAATTAAATGTTTGAATGTGCTGTACCAGACTAGAGCGCCCCATGTGTTTGAATGTTGTAATAACAGCGTGTTGGGGCGTGCGCACACCGAGCCAGCTGTAAAACGGGGTGGAAGCGAGATGGGAATACTAAACAGGCACCTCGTGGCTCAGCATCAGCACCGGGCTGAGTTAGGATTTGCGCACCCTCCAAACTTGGCTTGGGACCTCAGCATGTGAACGGGCTTTGCAGGAGGAGGATCCACCTAGGATGTCAGCTCTGAAGAAGGTAAACTCCCCCTCTCTCTTATTAATCTTTGAACACATGTTCAAGCATAGTATTGTATCATCTTACAGTAAATGAGAAGAGGTGTGCTGTAGTGAACAATTGGTGTGTTTAAGCAGTTTGTTTGCAGGATTTTCTTAATTGATTATGGTAATCAGTGTTAGGGACTATTGGCTTATTCAAAATGATCAAATTGTAAAACCCTTCCATAATTAAATTAAGCATATTAAGTACAAACATGCTAATGTATTTAAAAATGGCCAATCATCACAGTAAAGACATTTTGACATGATTTTGGCATCACTTTTGCATGCATATGAATTTTGTTCACCACTCCTCTTTGCTTCGTGGATGTCATCCCTGCACTAACATTTATCCATTTGGAGGAGGAGCATTTCAGGCAGAAAAGAAGCCTACTTAGTACAAGGCTAACTTCTCAAATGGATGTTAAGTCTGGTTTGATCTCCCCCAGATCTCCCTTTTGTGCACTGTCATGTTGTACTGTATGTAGTCTCTGTGGGTGTATGAGCTTCACTGAGCCCAAACCCAACGCTGGCAATCCTGAATGAGACTGGAGCGCCATACACCTTAACGACAAGAACCCATGGGATGAGCTTTTGTAAGAATCAAGGACCTACAAGGAGCTGTGTAAACATGTTACATAATACATTGCAGTGATAAGGCATTGAACAGCATTTGCACAATTAGCCTTCAGAATTATCAAGTACTGAGACTTGTACTTTTTGAACGGGCGGTTATTGATGGTGTAGGAATTGAGTCTCTGCTGTTGTTGGGGGTGCTGCAAGAAGAATTTAGGACTGGGCAATTTATCGATATTATATTGATAATAATTGTATGTGACTAGATATCGTCATAGCTTTTGGATATCGGAATATGGCATAGGTGTTCTCCCTTCCTGGCTTTAGAGTACTTACAGTATTCACATTTACTAATCATTATCATCCAAATTACTGGTGATTATTTATCACACATATTATGTATGCAATATTTTGTCACAATATCATCTCAATATGGGCATGGTGGTGTAGTGGGGTTCCTGTGACTCTAAATTGCCTGTAGGTGTGAATGTGAGTGTGTGTGAAAATGAGTGTGATGGACTGGTGTCCTGTCCAGGGTGTACCCCGCCTTCGCCCAATGTCAGCTGGGATCGCCTCCAGAATACAGGATAATCGGTAGACGATGGATGGATCATCTCAATATTGATATCGTGGTATTTTGCATTTCTCCACATTCCTCGGCCCGAGGAAAAAGTTAACTGCCTGTTTGTGCATGAAACTTGTCATCATTGTCAGTCGTACACTGACACATCCATGCTGTTTAAGATTCTGTGCGGTTGCAAGTATTGATGTCTCAGCTCCAATAGATTCCCATGATTGAGCGACACAAAAAGCAGAGATTTTTTTATAGAACGCCTGCTTCAACACTGCCGCCGAATCCACAGTACTCAGTGCACACTGTGAGTGACAAAGTGCTGGCTGCCAGCACTCACATATAGTCAGACATCATAATCACAGAGGTTCTAAAAATAGGTGACCATATTCATTGCAATGCTTTAGAAGCTCAATGGAATAATTTCTTTTGGCCCACGCAGCCAGAAGTTTTACCAAGATGCTCCTGGATGCTGTCCTACTATCCTGCTCAATAATACAAATATTCTTTATTTTTAGATGTAGTGGTCAGCCTGGCTTTCTTCAATGACACTCAGCTGCTTGGGTTAAACTGTAATGTGTATGTGATGGGATTCTTCACTCACTAGTCTCTTAAACTAAGGGTGCACTGCACAGCAGTTCATACATGGAAACTGCATTTTCTGCCATGCAACATGTTTTATTTCTGGTCTGAGAAAAGTGTCCCACATTTGTGGATTATGCAAGTAGCATAAGTGCTATAGAGCAGTGGTGGTGGTAGTAGGCAGTCAACAGCAAACATAATTACCTTTAATCAATAAGGAAGGTAATTGACAGTATCTTTGCGTGTATACATTGCCTGGGTGTGCCATTACCATTACCAACTAACATTACTAGTATTGGATATTAGTCCAATAATGACTTGTATAGCTGGATCAGGTATTAGTGACAATAATAAAGTTGCTGCTCTTCACATTATTTTTAATAACTTACAATTCAGTGCATTCATATATTTATTTCTTATATGTTGTTTTACAACGTTGGAAAAAGCCATGTTTAAGCCAAGCCTGATGTTGCCTTACACATAAATGAATGATCCCATACACTTCCACACAGTGGAAATTAAACTGTTATCAGATCAGTACTTAGAACCAGCTGATACCCAAAGCCTTTAAACCAGTAAAAAGAAATCTTTACTCATCTCATTGCCTCTACTAGGCAATTTCTTTACTAAAAGGAGAAAACCTTATTAAAAGCCACCAATTGTGTCCAAACAATAAAGGACAAAAACACAAAAACTAATTGGAAACTGACACTATTCCCTCTCAGAAGCACTTTAGAATTGAAGATGGCTCGTTTTATTTCTTAACATGGTTGTTAAATTGCTTGCACGCACACACATACATGCCCACACAAACACACTCTCACAGAGTTGTCAATGGAACGCTTGTATGGACTTACTTTACTCAGCAGTGACATGATAAGGCTTTCATAATCCGTTTGGAGATGCATGGGAAACTTGAAACACGCATTTACGCATGCGGTGATGTCATTTTGGCCTTCGGGGAGAGGAGCAGCAGTGAATGTAGACAAGCCTGACTACAAGTAAATGTTCAAACATTCAGCAGGCTCTTTTGTTATTCATCCTCTCATCGTGACCGATGTGTCTCTACTTTCTACCCTTCCATGGCTTGTTCTCCTTATCCTTCTTCTCTCACTTGAATACATTCGATTACCTGCACATGCATCTAATCCACCTTCTCTGTTTCACTCTGTCTCTCTTCTATGTCTCTATTTGTAACCTGATGAATGCGCCGCGCACACACACACACACACACACACACACACACACACACACGTAATAGTTTGGCTTCAGGAGAGGGATGCACAGGGAACGGAGGGGATGGATGGGATGGAGCTTTATGAATCTAATAATGTATGAAAGCCAAGTGCGTTTCCTGTATGTGAGTCCTTTTGTGTGTATACCTCTGCACCAACTCCACTCAGTTAATCACTTTTGTTGCTGCGGTGGGCACAGATGTTGCAGGCAGGTGGGTGTCATTGCGCATTCTCCCCTGTGTTGCCGTTGCCACATGCCCGTAAGTCACTGTGAGTCATTACAAGGTCCATTAGCAAGCTGGTATACTATCTGTAACCTTTTCCTCTCTATTCTAATTGCACGGCCATGAATTCAGACAGTTTGATCCCGTGTGGAGAAATCATCCTTTATGATGATTTTACCAGGCTGCCTTTGTCAGACAGTCAAGTAGGCCTATATTTTCATCATCACAGCAAGCTGCCTGGGAAAGTTGGCAGTCGGCGGAAAGACCACCCATGTGTCCTGTCAGATGGATGTCTTTGAAACTTTTTGACTGGAAACAAAGGTAAATCATCTCTGGGTCTAAAAGCAATTTCGAGATGTGTCCTTCAAGGCCTACTGTGTTAGCACAGTCAAAATGTGAAATGTAATATTAATGCAAGTGAAAGCTCCTGTACTTGAGGTCTGCCTTGTAGAGTATAAGTCTTAATACCATTATCGTTGGCGAAAGGCCCAGCTCTTTTACAACCAAGTCTTTACTAGATCCTTTAAACTGAGCAATGAACTTGAATATATTGGCTTAATAAAATAGCCTGCTGTAGCAAAGGACATGGAAGCAGCAGATTTTTTTGATTGGGAAAGGTCTAAGAGATTTGATTAAGCTCCAGAGAATTACTTAGTGCTTAATCGCCCCAATATGGTCAAGCTGTTTTAACATAATTGGAAATGTTCCTTCTTGTACTACCTTTACTTATTGCAGTTGTTCAAGGACTAAGTACTCTGCATCATATGTTTTTTTTTTTTCAGTAAGAAACCAAGTTTTGGTTGCATTATTATACAGCATTCATATAGATGAGCTCTTAATGTGCCACCCTTCGATTTTAGAAAAGACCTTTGACCTCCTTCCAACCCTGCAAACACGCCCCACTTCCAGATGCACCACTTGCCTACATGCATGATGATCTTGAGGAGATCTCAGCTTCACATTTTCTCTTTCATCTACATTATTGTCTCTGGTGGTGTGTGTTCTAGATAAGTGATGTGAAGGCCAACTGAAAGCTCTGCGTAGTGAAATGGTATCTCAGATTGTGATTGCCCTTAAATTCATATTTATGTTTTTCCTTTGACAGTGGAGGGTATGGAATGCTGGATGAATAGAAGGCTACATTTGCACACACATCTTTGTGAAACGTTGCAGATATGATTTGCTACCCACCAGCAGCGCCGGACTAAGTTTGAAAGTGGAGGTGCAAATGAAAGAGCTGGTTTCTGGCTGGGTTTCCCAATTTTGAAAATTCCAGTGGCCAACTAGCATTACGATAAGATAATAATAAAAATAAAAGTCCAACAAAAAAACTGTCATTATGTTAGGTGCGTGACTGTATTTGGAAGGAACCTCAAACCTGATAGCCTTACTAGATAAGATAAGATAGCCTATAGGCTACTGTTAATAACATATAAGCACACAGTGATATGACAACATTGTTTTTATTGAATTGATTAACAATGACATCTCATTCTCTCAAACTGTATACCTTAGCCTTTCGGATTATTGTTTACATATTTGTCCAAGTAGATTCGTCTGTAGCCCTACGAATGCACATAGCGCTTAGCTTAGCAGCTATGCTAGCAACTGCTTTCCGTGTTGATCAACATTGACCATAGCCTCGTGTAGCGATGTTGAAGTGTATCCAAGATCTGCAGTCCTCCACACACAAGTGTCAAGAACAAATACAAATGAAGGTAGCGTAAAGCAGTAATGCACAGCAATTTGTGTGTGGTGGTGAAACAGATAACTGAACTGAGCTTCAGTGTCGTGGCCTCGTTGGTCCTAGGATAACACTTTTCCTGGACCTGGTTTGCGGGCAAAGTATCAGATTGGCTGAGCGTGACATCATGACCCAGAGGCCAGACTAGAGCAGATGTAATTAAAGCTACCGCGCTGTAAATAGATCTAGTTCATGCTGCAATCACTGCGATGGCGGGTCGTGGTCAACAACTACGTTTTTTTTTCCCACGGTGAAACGTGGGGGTCCGGTGCCTCCGGTGTGCCTCAATATAGTGGGTGGGTAACCCACTATATTGAGGTGTGCGTTTTTGTAGCATGTGTGGTGTTTTACCATTGGACTGCATTCTATTGAAAAGTGCTTTTAATATCGTGTCCACTTCTGTGGGTCGTATCTCTTTAGCTATTACTGGGGTGAATGGTCACAGTGCAAACTGTATCTTCTGCTCCATCAGCCCTCCACTACATTCAATAGAGTGTCTGGGTGAGAAAGGGAGCAGACATCGCTTTAGGCAAACAGCAAAAGCTTTGAGCTGCATTGGAGTGACTCCACTTCCTGTCTGCCCTCTCCAGATCTCCATTAGCTCACCAAGAGTTGCACTCTAGCCCTCAGCAGCAGGCGGCAAGATATCCTATTATGGATTGGCACTTGTGATAATTGCATGTACCCAGTTGTAATAGTGTGGGGAGATGGCTAGTGAGCCTATGTATGTGTGTGTGTGTGCGTGCGTGTGTGTCAGAGAGAGAAAATGTGCTCTGTCTATAGACAGGTGTTTGCTTTCTGAGCATCCTGAAACACCAATTGGGACAAAAGTGGTTGCTGTTGACCGCTCTCTGCCCTGGTCAAACTAGGAGCTGTTACCCTGAGCCTCAAATCATGTGCAGAGCCATTAAATAAACCCGGTGCATTGGAGCCTGACTCGTTGGAAAGCATCTAACTCTAAACTCTTTACTTGAGCCTCTTAATGTCGTAACTTTGAGAGCCTGTTTTTGATGCTCACTCTGATGAGACAGGCTCCATCACACAGTAGATAAAAACTAGTAATCAGTGCGTTTGTATCTGGGGTCATTTTGAGCACTGATAGCAGATAGAAAAGTTTTCTCAAAGAAACAAATGGTGTGTGATTCACTTGAGTTGGTCCGTTTGATTGCTCAACTCAGTTAATGAGCATGCATTTGGTTGTTTTCTTCTTCTCTGTTTGAGCAGTTGTGTGCTTGCTAGTAGAGTAAACTCTGTGGAAAGAGCCATGCTCAATGCCTGCTTTGTACATTACATAACTATATTTAAGCCAACAATCAATGCATGAACCTTGTTTTTTTCTGTCTATTCTCAGAAAAATTAATGAATGAATTTCCTTGTGGTACTTGCTGTGTGTGTGTGTGTGTGTGTGTGTGTGTGTGTGTGTCATTGAAGTGATGATGGCTCGGGGTATGTTGAGATTTTCAGTCTCATAAGATTCTTGAACAAATGTGTTTCAATACAGAGAATAAAAAGTATATAACCCCTTAATCAGCATTCACTTGTTTTTATAGTCTGCTCAATGCCCCAAATAGTAAACTTTACTGCATTTCCAACCCATATGCCAAAAGAAATGTGACAGGGAGATATTATGGACAGTTAGAGGAAACAACTGCTTTAGTGGCGCTTAACAAAGTCAATTGAAAGATTTGGCCTCTCGTGCTAAGGACGCTGCTTTGGAGATCTATTTTTTTTTTCTTTTGATGAATTTCTATAACTACAATAAAAACAGGAAATTTGTTCAATTAGATAACGGATTTATTGGATGATATACCTATGTTCATTAGGTTTTTTATATAATCCACTTGATGTATTTAATGAATGGCTGTTCTTTTGATTTAAATCAGCCTACCTATAAACTGGGATTTGAATGAAACCAGCTATTTAAATCTGTATAACGTGAGAAACAAATCTGTACAAAATATCAGTTTTTGCCTTCCCAGTTAATCCCAGTTTCCTTGATTTGTCTTGTAAATCTGTCTCTCAGTCAAATGCAGTGACATAAATCCTATTTTGTGCTCATCTCAAGATAAGCGTTAAAAGACAAACAAACTCATGTGCAGCACATTTTCTCATGTGAAATTAGATGCCTTGTCTCCAGACTGCAATCCTTTTAAAGTGTAAATGAGAGGCAAGTGAGATCTCCGGTTGTCTGAAACACTGAAGTGTCCCTGACAGTTTGTTTGCCACACTCCTCCAGTACAAGGCCCTGCCAGTTAGCCAGCATCAATTAGAACTGTACATCAAGCTGCTGTTCTGTTGGTCATTACCAGTGATGGGAATAACAGCGTTTTAAGTAGCGGCGTTAGTAACACCGTTACTTTTTTCAGTAATGAGTAATCTAATTGATTACTCATCTCATTATTATAACGCCGTTATCGCTACTGCCAAAAAATGTATCGCGTTACTACATTGAAGGCAGATGTTTTACATCGGACCTCTGAGCCGAGTGACAGAGAAATGTCTTGTTCTTCCTTGTCCTTGGTGAGGGCGGGAGCACGAGACACCCGCAAAAGTGATGACGATTGGCTGAGGTTGAGTAAAATTCTATGGTAAGCTAATCAGAGGAAGTTGGGCGGGTCTGCGTGTCCACAGGGGCAATTTTAAACACGAGTGGACGCGCCACTTGCCAGTATTGCAAGCTAGTGGACTGCCACTAGAGGATGATTTACAGGCGCTCTCATTGCTACAACCACTTCATGGCTGCACCTGATTGGACGAACGCTTTCACTGGTGGCCTGTCTGCTCAAATCCCAACATGGCTGCCCGTTTGGAAACTTTCTCTTATTTTACGACAATAGTTTACCGAAATGTGTTTCTGAAAACATTTTAAATCTGATTTGAATCTGTCTTTATTTAAGATTGACAACATTCAGTTTAAAACATTTTCGCGAGCGTTGGCGAGGCGCGAGTCGAGCCAGCGCTTCTGATTTGCATAAAGTAGACTCGACTTCAACTTTATGCAAATGAGGAGCGGCCAACTCGTGCGCCGTCTCTCCAAATTTCTCCGCAACGCTACCAGAATGCATTGGATGGCTTTTCACATAGACAATGAATGGGACGTGGGGAAACACGAGTAGTCGACTAGATCAGACACACTTATTTTTATCAATCCACTCTATAAGCATATCAGTCTCACATTCCCAGCAATGTATATTTGTGCACTGTGGATTTCTGTTTGTTTTGAGTATCCATTTCATTATAATACTCAGATTTATCATAAATAATTTAACACGCACATGTATTTTAAGTTCCGTCAAAGAGGGATGGAGATGGGGTCCAAATGATTTGACACATCAGTATTTAAAAATTATTTGAAAGTAACGCAATAGATACTTTCCAAAGTTACTAGTTACTTTTAGAATTTGTAACTCATGAACTACTGTAGTTAGTTTCTGGGAGAAGTAACTAGTACTTTAGTTACTTTTTTAGAGTAACTTGCCCAACAATCGTCATTACAAACCAAGCATTGTATCTCGTCTCTGCAGAGATATTTGTATCTTCTGCACAACTTTCTTTTTACACAGTTTACGGACTTTCTTGCAAAAAACAGCCTGTATGCAGAGATACTTTAATGTAAAACAGGTGAAATGATTTGACAAGGATGCGCTTTAGTCCAACAAATGCAATTTCTTTGTTTTGTTGTCATCATTAGAGTTTCAGACAATTTCTCTCTTTAGTGAAGTATAAAAGTTCATAATAATGGGGCACCGCCGTAGTCTAGCGAATACAGTTTTCAGAGTGTTGGGGTCAGACACAGTCACACATTAATATGAGCTGTCTATGGAGATGGAACGCAGCATAAATGAAACAAAACTGTACATTTTTAGAGTGAATATCCCCTTCCGTAATGAGGTATTTGCAGCCCAAAATCTTATCAGCAACCCTCATTGGAATGCACTGATGCTAATTAAGTAAAGTTGGAGAGTTTTAATATATTGGCATGTTGAGCTGGAATCTTCAAATTTGCTATTTGAGTTTGATTTAAGTACCATGTGTGCCCTCTGTTAACTGTAAACTCATTTAATTCCATGTACATTAGACGCCTTGTGATTCATTTCAATTGGCCAATATTAAACGCTGAGCTAGCAGGTATGTGCAAATATAAAGTCTTAAAGAATCTGATATGGAAATAGGTTTTTAGAATAATTCAGGAAATTGTATCATAACATGATTTGAGTGCATCAACTACCAGCATACACTACTGAAACATATTACAAACACTAACATATTACAAAATATAACAAATGTAATTGGATTTTGGCACCTAAAACAGCAAACTTAATAAACTACACAGTCCTGCTAACAGTAACGAGGGCAACAAGTTAAAGGACTAGTGAACCGACTCTTCACAATGAGCTGAAATAAAATGAGCGCAATAAAATATTTTGCTTCTTTCAGGCAATGGTAGGGGAAACTAGGTGGGGATTTACTGTAGTAACTATGAAATATCCTGTCTCCAGTCCATGTTTGAAAACCACATTTGAGGGGTCATTGCATAACTTGTACGTATGTGTATGTTGACAAATAGATGTGATTATCGGCCGACATCGGCTCCAAAAATTCATATTGGTTGGGCTCTATTGTAGATGTGAATAGGTTTTAATTTTATCTAAATACAACTTTGTTTTGAAAAATCAATCAATCTGACTTCTATACTAGAAGTCCACTGCCTTGAAGATTGGTGCAGTCATCAACCAGATGGAATTACAACCTTTTGCTGTACATCATTACAACAAGGCCCTGTACTTTTACAGTGTGTACCCCCCAACAAACAACTCTGAGATAAAGTCAATGTTAGCCCAATGGCATATGTATTAACAAATAAATATTTATCAACATACAGCAAATGCCAAGAAATTCAATAATTCAAGAAATTCAACTTTCTAGTCATAAACTTTTCAAAGCCATCTTAAAAAGCAGAGAAATTGTGCAGAAACTTGCGAATCAACTACCTGTGTCACTATGATGCCCACTCAAAGTCAATAGGTTTCCTCAAAAGGGTGATCATGAGGGTTCATTGTTGTCCGCTCCTTAAGGGGCGTTCACACCGGACGCGATAGACGCAAATTGAGCGACAACTCTACATTGAAAATCAATGTAAATGGCGCAATGACACACGATTCAGGCGGAGGCGGCGCAAATGGAGCGTCGGGCGCAATGAGACGTGGCGCGAATGACGCGAATGGCGCGTCTGACGCGAATGAAGCAAATGGCGCGTCTGACACGAATGGAGCGAATGGCGCGTCTGAAGCGACGCGAATAAAGTTGAAAAGATTGAACTTTTCAGGCGGCATCGGGCCGGGACATCCAATCAGCGACGAGTTCAAGCCGACAGACAGATGAGCTGAGATGGACGGGCTGCATTCCCAAACAACCCGACTCCGAGAAGACCGGACCCCGCGACGGGGGCCGTTACCGGCCTCACCACGTCCACAGGCTGAGCCTCAATCAGAAGGACTCATGCTCCCGAGCGACACCGGGCAAGCAGTCTTCCGTACGCCACATTTCCCACGTCCGCCCGCCCGTCGGACAGGGATTCGGCGCTGGGCTCTTCGCTCGCCGCTACTGAGGGATTCCTGGATAGTTTATTTTCCTCCACTTAGTAATATGCCTAAATTCAGCGGGTTGTCTCATCTGATCTGAGGTCTAGTCGAATGTGGCCCCGACTCTCCCTGGGGAGAGGTGCGAGGGATGTGGCTCCTGGAGGAGGCTCACGGACTCTGGCTGATTAGTTTAACAGATATTAAGGCTCAAAAGTGGAAGTAAACACATATTTGCCCAACTTCAGAGCCATATTCCAAAAAGCTGACAAGTATCAGGTCCAAACTTACTTTTTTTGAAAGATTAAATTCTTGTTAAAATCATATTAAAAAATCGGCAGGGTGTTTTGCCTCATTTTGTCGCAGTGATTTTTTAAAATCCTTATATTGGTTGGGGTTTTGTGGCCAGTTTTGGTACTGCATGTCCTAATAGCCTACTAACAAACATCACAGCAGGGCAATTCAATTGTTTTTTACTATTCACCAAAGACTTACATGTGACCAAATGCTACTGATAAATTTAGCCTCACGAAAACATTCAAAATGTAGCACAGTTGTAGTTACAGAGGCAAGAAGTCCTTGAATGTGAGTTGATGATGTTCACGCACTTGTTACATCTACCCGTGCCACCACCTGCTCCCTCGACCCGATCCCCTCCTCTCTTCTCCAAGACATCTCACACGACATCTTGCCATTCCTCACCACCCTGATCAACTCCTCCCTCACCTCAGGTGTCATTCCAGCGGATTTTAAGACAGCTACTGTGAAACCTCTCCTTAAAAAACCCACCCTAGACGCTACTGACATCCAAAGCTACAGACCTGTATCTCTCCTTTCATTCCTCTCTAAAACCTTGGAACGTGCCGCCTACAACCAACTGTCATCCTATCTCTCGCTGAACAACCTCCTAGACCCTAATCAATCAGGATTCAGGACTGCTCACTCCACTGAGACGGCCCTCCTCACAGTGACCGAGTCCCTGCGAGACGCCAGAGCCTCGTCCTACTCCTCCGTTCTCGTTCTCCTCGACCTATCTGCTGCGTTCGACACAGTCAACCACCAAATCCTCCTCTCCACTCTGGCTGAACTTGGCATAACTGACTCTGCTCTCGCCTGGTTTACATCATACCTGACAAATCGCACCTTTCAGGTCACATGGAATGGCTCTATGTCCAAACCCTGTTCTCTGGACACGGGTGTCCCTCAAGGCTCAGTATTAGGACCGCTTCTGTTCTCACTATACACCAGATCACTAGGTTCTGTTATCACATCGCATGGATTCTCCTACCATTGCTACGCAGATGACACCCAGCTGTTCCTCTCTTTTCCCCCATCCTCTGACACCCACATTGCAACTCGCATCTCGGACTGTCTGGCTGACATCTCTGTCTGGACAACTGCACATCACCTCAAGCTTAACCTGAATAAAACCGAACTCCTCTTCATCCCAGGGAAAGACTGCCCTCGCATGGACCTGTCGGTCACTGTCGAGGGCATCACAGTATTGCCGTCATCAACTGCGAGGAACCTGGGTGTAATCCTCGATGACCAACTATCCTGCACCCCCAACATCACTGCTGTGGCCCGATCCTGCAGATTTGCCCTCTACAACATCTGCAGGATTCGGACCCTCCTCACAAAGGACGCAACGCAACTCTTGGTCCAAGCACTGGTCACTTCCCGCCTTGACTACTGCAACTCTCTCCTGGCCGGACTCCCGGCCTCTGCGATTAAACCATTGCAGCGTATCCAGAACGCTGCAGCACGTCTTATCTTCAATCTACCCAAATTCTCCCATGTGACCCCCCTCCTCCATGACCTCCACTGGCTCCCTGTAGCAGCACGCATCCAATTTAAGACGATGACACTGGCCTTCAGGGCCATCAATGGAACGGCACCCATCTACCTTCAAACACTGGTCAAACCTCATGCCCCAAAGCGAGCACTTCGCTCCTCTACTTCAGCTGGCCGGCTGGTACCACCATCGCTGAAATCAAACAAATGTCGCTCAGCAAAGTCCAGACTCTTCTCTGTTCTGGCGCCTCAGTGGTGGAACGAACTCCCGACTAATGTCAGGACAGCTGAGTCATTTGCCATTTTCCGAAAAAGGCTCAAGACTCACCTGTTCAGACTTCACCTCGACTAGCATGACCCCCCCCCCCCCCCCCCAAAAAAAAAAAAAAACTTTGTATAGCACTCTGATCGTAGCACTGTTGCTCTTGAACTACTAGTTTACTCAGATGAGGACCTAACACTTGTTCTACTTTTAGCTCTTACTTTATCGGCAATGATTCGTTGTGGTTTCCTTGTTTCCTTCTTTTGACAAATGTACTTATTGTAAGTCGCTTTGGACAAAAGCGTCTGCTAAATGACCTAAATGTAAATGTAAATGAATGTGAGTTGAACATGCTGAAAGCAGCTTTTAATGTTTTAAACCATGAACAAACATATGATAGCATAATATTGAAGACTGCACATTTTGTCATACTTTAAGTATAAACATACACACAGATTACACAACCGAATCAAATCATTTGAGCATAAAGATTTTACATTACAGTACAAAAGTCTCCAAAATTTGATATTGAATAACAGTGTCTCTATGTTCACTATGAGGGATCAAACATGTTTTCCTATTTTAGATCCAATTCCTTAGTCACATTCATTAATTTGGCAGTCACTTTGTCTCATGTATATCTCAGCTCTGTTGTGCTCAACATTTTTGATGGCATACATGTGCCCAGTTTCTAGAGAGGGACCGTCAATCCTTGCAGTTCTATGCTGCAGTGAGACATTTCACATGTCTTTTCTTCTTGGTCAGTAGAAACTCTTGGCAGGGGCATGTGGGTGCATGAACTGAATCAGTATATATCTATCTTAATCTGAAACATCTCTGATCAAACACAACTCACATATTGTCTCATAGTGAGCATAGAGACAAACTTCAATATCAAACTTTAGAGACTTTTGTATTGTATTGTATATGTAAAATCTTTATGCTCAAATTAAGATTAATTTCCAGAGAGGAGGCGCCCCCCCCGATGGCCAGCAGGGAGAATGCAGGTTTAAGAACCTTCCCTTCTCACTTGACACTTACACACAGACGATGCAATCATCCAAATACCTCGTATCTCTTAGGGACTGTTCGTCATCTGTAATCACTGCAATCGACATGGCAGAATTAAGACGACCCCCCCCCCCCCCCCCCCCCGGACAATTTATCAACTCAATATGTCACATCACAAATATTGAGTGACGAATGGTCAGGTATTAATATTTCACGACTTCCACATCATAAGAGCACTAGTAGATCTGACTGATTGCATCAATGTGTTCATTGGTCGAGTTTGTGCCCCATGTACCGAGGATCCCTGCAGCGGGCCCGGGTTCGAATCCGCCCTCTGACCTCTTTTAAAGCATGTCGTCCCTCTCTCTCGCCCCTTTCACTCTCACGCTGTCCTCCTGCAATAAAAGGCTGGAATATAACTTTAAACAATTAATGTGTTGCTGAGTTGTATTTTGAAACTAACTACTAACTAACCTAACTCCAGGGTGGGGCCCCGGTGACGCCATTCCGGACGACGTAAACTTCCTTGATCTTTTGTCAGTCATAGGGGGCTTTGGAACCACTCTTAGTCTGACCTGTCACCTAGGCCCTGTTTGTGTTGAGATACCCTACCAGCGGCATTAAGCCCAGGACAACATAGCGTCTAGGATCATTCAGGTGCTCAAACCCCTCCACCACGGTAAGGTGTTGGTTCAAGGAGGGGACTTTTTGGGAGTGAATGGTCAAATTAATATTTTTTTTAGTTCAGGGGAAAACCGGAGTACCCGGAGTAAACCCTGTCAAACTGATAGTTTAACTTTTTGGGATGAATGGTCAAATTAATCTTTTTTTTTAATTCAGTGGGAAAACCGGAGCACCTGGAGTAAACCCTGTCAAACTGATAGTTAATTAACTTTTTGGGATGAATGGTCAAATTAATTATTATTTTTTGATTCAGGGGAAAACCGGAGCACCCGGAGTAAACCCCGTCAAACTGATAGTTTAACTTTTTGGGATGAAGCCTATTTACTGGACAGAGAGGAGGAGGAGGAGAGGAGGGATGATCTCTGACAGTTGACCTGTTTTATGAGCACGGCCTGCTCTCTGCAGTTCAAGCCTTTCTGCAACCTCATCGCTGCACACTTTGCCTACAGAGCTTTTTCCTTGTTGGCTCTCTTGGAGAGCTTCTGGACTTCCTTACAAAGCTACTCATTCTCCCGCTTGGCGCTGTCCATGTCCTTCCTCAGGGAGTCGTAGATGGCAGTCAGGACTTTTTCCCCCTGGAGAGAATTGCAGAGGTCCAGACTCTGGAGATTCAGAGCGTCGTTTTCTCGGCTGAGGGCCTCGTACTCCAACTTCATGGCGTTGTTTTTGGCCTCCATGGCTTGTTGGTTGTATAACGCTTTCCGCAGCGGCTGCAGCTCTTTCTGCAGAGTGTTGTTGTCCTTTGTGAGAACCTTACTCTTCTCCTTCATGGATTTATAACTGGACTTTAGCCAGGGCTGGAGCGCAAGTTTTTTGTCCACACCCTGTATTTCTGCAGCCAGGCTGTCGTTCTGCAGCTTCATGGTGTCTGTCTGTTCCTTCAGCTTCTTGTGCTTGTACTCATAGTCGTCTGTGTTGCAGAGCTTCTTGAAGGCTTCAGCGTAACTTTCTGCCAGGACTTTGTTTTGTGCCACCAAGGATTTCTCTTCAGCTTCCAGTTCAGGGATCATTTTCTGACAGTGGTCTTTGAATGAGAACTGCTCTTTGACAAACTGGATTTGCTGTTTCAGGTTTTCATTGTCTTTGTGCAGAGCTTCCACGTGCTCCACTGTTTCCTGGTACACTTTGGCGTGGCTCTTTACACTGTCGAGCTCTTTGTTGAGACGCTGGGATTCCTGCTGCATGTACTCTTTGGTTGCTTTCATTGCGTTGTTCTTTTCCTGCAATGCATTTTTATCCTGCAATGCATTCTGGTACATGACCTGTAACTCCTGAATCTCATGTTGCATAGCCTTGTTCTGCTTCTTGATCATCCTCTTTTCAGCTCTGGTGGATTTCTCCAAATCATTGAAATGCTGATGCCTTTCCTTCAGCTGCAGGAGTTCCTCCTGCAGGGCGGCATGTTGGCGGCTCATGGCTTCTTTTGAAGCCATCATTTCATCAACGTTGGCCTTTTCATTCTGGAGGTCTTTCACCAACTGGTGGATTTCCTGCTGCAAAGCATCGTTACACTCCCTCATCTGCTGCAATTGGACATTGATGGCTTCTGTGGCAGCTTTGGCCTCCTAGCACGTCCTGTTCAGCAGCAGGTGTTCTTCTGTCAGATCTTTGTTCCGCTGGAGCAATTCCTCCACCTCCTTTGGCATTTCAGCGAAGGTCTCAGCCACAGCAGCGTAACTTCCAAAAGCCTGCTTCAGGGATCCAATATCTTTCTGCAGGGTGCAATTCTTTTCTTTGAGGAGATTGTGATTTGCTCTTTTGGCATGCTCTTGCTGCAGTTTATTCCGGACACATTCCAAGTCCTTGTTTGCTGCTTCCAGACCCTGGTGTACTTCATCAACTTCGGACCAATTGTTGATCTTATACATGAGCCCATTCAGTTCCCTTTTAATCTCACCACATTCTTTCTCTGTAGCTTCTTGCACTATCAAAAGTTTGTGTTCTGTTGTTACCAAACATCCCCAGCTCTCAATTTCTTGGTTGGCTTTGAAAATAAGGTATCGCAGGGAGTCTAGGGCTTTGGCCCTGGACCCTACTTCCTTCAGGGCACTGAACCAGCTAGCCATTTTTGCCAGGTTCTGGGAGAAATCCAACTGATCCATGAGGCTTGTTTTCCAAGAGCAGTTTAAAAAAAAGCCTTTTTGGTTTTTCTCTGTTGATCACAGAAATGCAAGAACCGAGTTGTATTGTCTATGTTGAAGAGATGATCACCAATATCTGCAGTGAGACTGAAATGAAAACACCCCGTGGACTATACCCTGCAGAGACTGTTATAGACTCTGTTGCTTTGATGTTGGAATGTGTCACAGAATGTTACTTAGATGTGTGACATCACTGCCTTTGTATCAAACAACAGAACAAATGTAAAATATTGTTGCGTTCAGAAGTTATTAGCCAATGAATATCAGAGGGGCAGGGCTCTGGAAATCAATACACATAACTCCAGAAGTTTTCCCCCAGTCATCAGGAAACTTTCAGAATATGTTGACATATCTCCATGGAACATATCCAGGAAGTTTTAATCAAATCAACTACTTGGAAGCGCTACAGAGAATCAGCCATTTTGGGGCTTTTTTGCTGTTTTTGGCAAATTTTCCCTGCAGTGAAAAATGGCTTCCATTCCTTTCACTCATAATAGAAAATGCATGATAATGCAGCATTTTAAAGCTGTTTCGGCATTAAAGTATGTTTTCATGACATTCCTAGCGAAAAACATACATTTTTTTCTCATATTAATCCTTCAGTGAATGTATATGATCTTTCGTTTGTTGGTTAGGGTTAGGGTTAGGGTAAAAGCGGTCGTCAACTAAGCCCCTCTACCTCCTGAGCTAAACCCCCTGAAGGTTATGGTCAGGTTTAGGCCTAATGGTCTCTAACTACCAGCATAAAGCGCATCGTTTACGTGACTACGGCTCTGTGTAATATGTAGGAAATCATACGAAATTATCGTGCTTTACTTTTCGTACTTTTTAGTACGAAAGCTGAGTGAGAGCAGCCTGATTACTGTTGTAGATTGGGAGGAAGCCTTGAACGCTGTTACCACAGCAATGCTTTTTCGCCATATAAGAGGAAGTGATGTTTCCAGTGGGTTGCAACAGTCCCAACGTCGTGAAACTTTGTACACCAGTCGAGCAGGATGACTTTAAATGTCTGGATTGTTATCAGCCGGAAATTTTCAAAAATTCAGGCACGAGGCGAATGACACGAGTGGAAACAACGGCCCGCTACTGACGAGTTCAGCTTCAAATCAATCCTGGGCTACATGGCCTAACCATATAACACATTGAAAAGTACACATAGCGACATTACACAACTTTTTCACTTCCTTTCCCGTTTGTTTTGCTTCTTATTTCTCTTTCATATTATTGTTCTTCTCTCACGTAGCAAATCGTTGCTAATGGTACTAGCAGCTGTTTGCTAGCTATTATTATTACTACTGCTGTTAGCAAATGCTGTGAGAGAACGTTCAACAATTCCGGGTACTTGCTAACAAAATATGAACTGTGTCATGCGATAAACGTTTATTTAAAAGTAAATATTATCATAATACAAAAATATGCATGCTGCTCACCTTCTTCATTCAGCCGGGATGAGAAGAGGGAAACGGTGCCTTCAGTTCATACCAATTTCAGTTATGTCATGTGACTTCCCAGGGCATATTTCAATACAATATTTAACTGTAATAATACTGTTGAATGCTGTGAAATCCTTGGATTTTTTACTGTGTGGCTGTGATATTACAGACCTTGTTGTGATATAACAGGGTTTTTTAATTGCAGGATTTTACTGTAAAATAAGAGTTTAATGCTGTAAATTCCAAAGATGCTGTAGTTTTTAGAGGTATTCATTGGGATATAACAGGGGAACTTAATTACAACAAGTTACTGTAAAATAATACTGTTAATAATTGTGAAATGCTGGTAATTTGTAACAGTGTGCCAATGTCATCATTGTTATGTTATGAACAGGTGGTATTCATCAAGCTGAAATGAGTGATTAGGGAAGAAACCTCACAGGACAAATGCAGTGAATGAGCACAAAGTAACATGGAAATGTTAATATTAATACTGGATTGCCTCTTGATGTGCTGCTGATGAAGTAAACATGAGACTGGAGGAGTTTGTGTTGAAGGCCCTTTTCTTGTATGAATGGTAGTGGGTTGATATCGCTTTGAATATAGGCCAGAGTTAATTTCCATTTTATTTTCTTGCTCTTTGACTCTTTTCAAGAGGTATATATTATATATATATACATATAGATATACAGAGAGAGATATGTGTGTGTGTGTGTGTGTGTTGTGTGTGTGTGTGTGCGTGTGTGTGTGTGTGTGTGTGTGTGTGTGTATCCCACTATGTCCCACACTTTAATTAAAGGGACACTTATCTGATCGGTCTTGTTCAGTCTCAAAGAGAAGTAAAATAACTCTGAGAGACAGAGGAGCCTGAGATAACCACTGAGCTCAAACGTAAAGGAATGTTAACACTATCACGAGGAAAAATGGAGCACAGAGAAAGAAGAGGAGGGCCGTCTCTATTACTACACTCTTAGAAATAAAAGTGCTAAGTAGAACCATATAAGGTTCTTTGGCTTGTCCTCATAGGAGAACCTTTTTTGGCTCCAGGTAGAACCTTTTATAAAGGTTCCACCTGGAACCCTTTTAGAGGGTTCTACCGAGAACCCCACATAAAGGGATATACCTAGAACTGTTTGTGTAAGGTTCGATCCAGAACCCTCCATGAGAGGTTCTACAAAGAACTCATACTGGGGGTTCCACCAAGAACCCTTTCATTTTCCAAGGGTTTCACCTAGAACCCAAACAGGGAGTTCCACCCAGACCCCTCATTAGAGGTTCTTCAAAGAACCCACACAAGGAGTTCCACTAAGAACCCTTTCATATTTCAAGGGTTTCATTTAGAACCCACAAAGGGAGTTCCACTAAGAACCCTTTCGTATTTAAAGGGTTTCATCGAGAACCCACACAAGGAGTTTCACTAAGAACCCTTTCATATTTCAAGGCTTTCATCTAGAACCCACGCAGGGAGTTCCACTAAGAACCCTTTCGTTTTTCAAGGGTTTCATTAAGAACCCACCAAAAGGATTTCCATCAAGAACCCTTTCAAGTTTCAAGGGTTTCATCTAGACCTCACACAGGGCTCTAAAAACATCCCTTTTCAAAGGTTTTCACATATAACCGTCTTGTCTTCTGAGGGTTCTATAAAGAACTATATTGTATTCTACAGATCAGTTTAGTTCATATTATATTGTGGTCATTTTTCATGTTGACATTGAACAAACATTCAAAACATTTTAATGAGAAAAACATGTATTTAAAGATAGTCCAACAGAACAGGCTTTGTAGGTCCCAGGGGAGAACAGGGGCTTGTACTACGAAGCGAGTTCAACATACCCAGGATATCTTTCAGAGATCCAGCTTAAGTAACCCTAACAAAGGCAATCGGAGATAAGCGGTCTCACGAAGCTGTGTATCAACTCGTTAACTCAACCCAAGGTTTACCTGTCCAGCTATGAGCGCGTGCACATGAAAGAGGCGGCGTTGGGCACCCCTGGAGCACAGTAACTAAACTTAAAAATAAACACAATTATAGCTGCTGCGCAGCGATGGGTTGGGTCCGGGCTATTTTTGGCATATTTAGACCATTAACCAAAGACCATTGTCTATCGCACTAAGCTAATGGACAAGTGGCAAGGCAACTGTGGCTTCACAAATTGAGTAAGCCATTCACTGTCGCGCAGGCAGATTTGAAACCACTGTAAAAAAAAAAAAATCGTTTTTTGAGGTAAAATTTTTAATTTTTGTCAAACATCATCTACCATGACTCTAAAATTTTGTACATTTGTTTCACAAAGACCACCAGGTATTTTGATGTATTACCATTATCACCCTTGCTGGGGCTTGAACCCACATTTTCTGGCACCAGGAACCAGCTCCTAACCAACTGAGCTAATTATCTGGAAGTGCAAATACAAGGTATGATATCTCTCAACATGGGAATTGAACATGTGACCTAAATGCAGAAGTCACACATTGTACAGACAGACCACTGTCTGACCACTGACATGAAGGAGCTGTGGCTAGTCAGAGGAGTCCCTGATCTTCACATTCTGCTGGATAGCTCAGTGGGTAATGGACAGACTTAGATTTGAAGGGGGGGTTAAAATCCCTGTCACAGCTAATCTTTGCCTGGGTCAACAAGTTTTGTTGATGAAGGTCTTGCTTTCTTATGGTTGTGAAAATAAATTGGTAACAGAACATTTCGGTTATAGGACTGCCATTATTTGTATGTCTGATCAGAATGTGTAAGGTAATAGACTAGCGTGGTGGACCTGATGACTCAATGCAGCTAGCTGGTTAGCTCAGTCACTACTGCCAGTGATTTTAGATTGGGTGGCAGGTGTTCAAATCCCAAGATGGGCAATTATGTTACAGTTTGATCAACAGGATCTGGAGAAGAAGAAAAAAACAAATGAACAAAAATGGAAATGCAAATTATTTGTATCAGTAGTCACAAGAAATTATATTACCATTATTGGTAAGTGTTATCAGGAAGTATGTCCCTGGTGACACAGGATCCTATACCCATGCTTTCAACAATCCCTGAAGAACTCTTTCTTCCAAAAACGGTTCTCTGGATCAAAATAGTTCTTACTGGAACCCTGAGTGTTACCAAGAACCCTTTTAAAACCCTTTATTCAGGAAAGGGGTTTTAAAGGGTTCTCTGGATCAAAATGGTTCTTACTGGAACCATTAGTGTTACCAAGAACCCTTGGAAAACCCTTTCTTCGGGAAAGGGTTTTTCAGAAGCAAATGGTTCCAGGTAGAACCTCAGCCCTGGTTGAAGAACCCTATTGGAACCCTTATTTCTGAGTGTACAGTCATTCCGTTTAATAGCCTGTCAGTCAGAGACTGCTGAGCCACCTCTGCATCTCCTTTATTTCATTGGAATTTCTCCACACCGGTATTGGTATTTAGCATCACAACAAAACATGTCATCAAAAAATACTTATTTTGGATTGTCAGGTCAGCAAATAAACTGCAGTTTTTTAGATTTTCAGCATGATGGTAAAATCACAGAATAGCTTGTAAGCGTGCATTAATGATGAGTATGAGCACCTCAGGCTTGTGAGTAGTGCGGTAATTGGATGTATTTGCTGCTACAAATTCCTTGTATAGCAGAGCTGTTGATGGAGCAGAGAAAGCTTCTAAAATTGGCCCAATGATGTGACCACACCGGATCCACTAACATCAGTGCCAGCTTTTCTCCCATCGCAATCCAGAAAAAAAAAAATGCTCTGCTGTTCCATCCCAATGGAGTGTTTGTCTATCATATTTTCCTTCACACCCCATTTAACCCACCTTTTCACTGTTTGTACTTTGAATCAGAGACCAACGGTTAAAAAATGAACCTTCAGCACAACATACACCGAGGCCATTATTTAGTGCTTGACTGCTCAGATCACAGAGCGGAGGAAAGATAAACATGGGAGCCAGTCCTTTTGATGCAAATGGTGTGAGAAATGGGTGTCTCTCACTACTCTGTAATTGTGGGCCGCAGCATGGCTCGGTGCTTTTCCTCTGAGCTCCAACTTGTTTATCTGCTTTGAGCTGCTTTGATATTAACATCCATCCCTCCCTCTCTCTCCCTCTCTCCCCCCTCTCCCTGCCTTTGTTGTTTCTTGAAAGGTGTTGCCAGGCATACTGAAGAAGCATTGCTGTATCTTACCAGACAGGAACACGGGTAAGGACCAAACAGATGTCTCCTCTCCAGTACACACAGCAGTCACACACAGTGCAGTGACAGAAGGAGGGAGGCCATCAGTGGGAGTGATGAGTGGGTGGTGGTACCGTGGGATGGATGCTCAGTGGGTGGGTCACATTTGTCCATCTACCTGTTTGTGTGCTGTACATCCATGGGCTCACACCTTGTCAGCTGGCTATATGCTGCTGGCTATATGCACTCCCACTGAGTTATGGAGTATAACACTCCTTCCTTACTATTTGGCTAGAAAACGGATCCCTTTATTATTCTTACAATACAAAATTGACAAGAAACTCATAGATCACTCTGTGTGGCCTGATTTTCTCCACTTGCATGTCAGACGGAAGGGAAAGTTCGGGGGTAGTTGTTGCAAACTTGTGATGATGACAGGCTCCTTCACATCATTGCAGGTGTGAAGAGGTTGCTGATGAAATTGAAGAGCAGGGAGATATACTCAGGTACCTGGCCGCAAAGTCCTCGCAACAAATGACTTCTTCTACTCTCTGTGCGTTTACTTTTGGGCAACTCAGCCTCTCTAAACTCTCGACTGCAATGAGACTGCATGGGCTTCCACACCATCCATCCCACTAACAAAACCTCACTAATGCTGCTCCGACGCGTATCGGCTACGCGGCGGTCCGCTCATTTGTCAGACTCATGGCCATTTTGTAACAGCTTTCAGTGGTGATCTTGGTCCTCCGGACCGCAAGACTGATGTCTAACTTTTGAATGTTTCTTGATCAGAAAGGGTGCAACAACCTTGGCAATAAAGAGTTCTAGGTGTTGGAGGTTGGAACTCCAAGTTGTAACTGCTAACTTGAGGCATCTCACAGCGTGAAATTATTAATGTTTGATGGGGCATTTAAGCAAGATCATCTGCACTTAAGCCGATAAGGAACTTGACAAACCGGTAAATCAGCAGTTTTACTGTTATTTTGAGCATATAAGTTCTCTCAACCAGATCAGGGTCAAAATGTGATCCAATACTGTGCTCTGCTCTTTCCTTAATGGGTGCCAGATGGGCGGGGCCTGCTGTTTAATCAATTACAGAAAGGTGCGTGAAGAGATTTACAAATTAATCTCAAAGTTTTTGTGGGATATTTTACAAGACTCAACTTTCTCCGCAGTACGAACCACTTTGTGTTGAGGTGGCTGGCAAATGCTGCATGAATATGGAGGACCCAGGGGTGCACCTCTCGACCGGTCTTAGAACAAGGTGTTCTGACAGAGTGGACACTTATTAAAATAACCTTAAACTAACCTTATGAATATGGATATGTGAAGCTCTGAAAGTTTGGACGCTGGAGATAGAGAGCTTATTGTGATCTTAGCTCCCGGTGTTTGTTTGTGCAGATGTATAGTATACTCATGGATATTGTATGTATTTGAATGTTGACTTGATGGCAATCAGCTTGACTGTACTTTCTTACAAATTCCATTTGTATTTTTTACAAACCGCTGCTTCTCACTGAAAGTGTCCTTATTCTGATAGATTGCGCTGTCAAGAAGACATTACTTGGCACTTCTCTTGAATACTCAGCAGTACAACAAACCTTAAACTACTTCCACCAAAGTTCATAGATCATCATTCAGCCACCGAGTCCGAGCCTTTGCTGAATCAACATCAGCGAGGCACACTGGCACAGTTGTGAGCAACCCCGGTGTTTATGTCTGACTTGGCATCCTGTTTCCATGGCAACGCAGCTTGCGGTGTCAGTAGATGCAAAAACCGCATTGTGTCCATTTTCAATAAGCATTACTTCTTTCTAATTGGATGCATGGGCGGTGGTTGCGTATGCTAAACATACATAGCATAAATTAGCACTGGCATTGGATGAGGATGCTCATTAGTGAGTACAGTAGTGTGAGCCAACCCTGGGTCTGCCTAAGCAGAGACATGAGTTGAAAATGTTAATGTTGCTTGAGGGAGGAAGGAGCGGTTAGAGAGAGGGATGGAATATTTAAAAAAATGAAAAGAAAGCAAGACTAGAGGAGAAATAATGGCCATGATCGGGAAGATCGGTATCTCCTGCTGGTAAATACGATTAAGACGCTACATTGTGTGTATGTGTGTGTGTCCATGTCTGTGTGCATGTGCTCAGCTCTGCTGTGCTCAATGAAGCGTGGGGCGCCCTCTCCTGGGCAGTTTCCCATCTTCCCCAAATCCATATTCCTCCTCTGAAACACTTCCTTCAGCTGCTCTCCACCTCTGTTTCTCATATTCAGAATCATGTGCATAGAAAGTGGAGAGATGGGGCTTATCATAATCTTACACTCTCACTGTTATCTGTGCCTCCCTCTGCTTCGTAAGCGGAACTCTTTGTGCTGATGAGCGTTCAGCATTTCTATGCCACAAATTCACAGACTCCTCCTATTTATAGACATTAATTAACTTGTGAGTATTTCACCATTCTGTTGCCATTTTTCATGCCCATACTGATTGTCTGGCATGCTTTTATCAGCTCTTCCTGCTCAGAGCCACTCTCCTGCTCGAGCATTCTGGGAAAATTAAGTAATTTCCACGTACGTAATTCACTGAAACCTACAACCTGACTTTTGCAAGATTTTTATGTCATGATATGTTCACATCCACCGAATGAGCAGCAGCATATTTCTGTTAGCGAGAGCAAGTAGATCACATTGTGTGTGCCACAATAAGACCATGAATGCAAAGGTGCTGTAAAGAGATATGCTGACTGTCGTATTCTGGGAAGCCCTTCTATCATCCTTTGCAGCATTCGGACATTTCTGTTTTGCATTCATGGCCTTATAGCCTCATTGATTTTGTCTCCCCTGAGTCTCACAACCTTCTTCTACACACACACACACACGCACAAAAATGTTACGTGTTATGTGTTGTACACTGTGCAGGTAAGTGCACCTACGTTTATCGTTTGTCTTGCATTTCTAACTATTAGTATTAACATGATTAGTAAATATTCTCATGACATGCATGATTTTTAAATGGAAAGTCCAATTGTTGTGCATGAAGTTCCTGTTTTTGTGAAAAACAAACCTCTTATTTGATGAATGTGACTGTGCTGTAAGACAGGACAGAGACAGTATTCTTTCCGCCTGTCACAACATCTTATCTTGTTTTGTCCAACCAATTCCAAAACCCAAAGATGTTCGATTTATAGTAAAACAGAGAAGTAGCCAATGCATTTATTAAAAAAGCTGGGAGTGATTTTGGGAGTCAGTTTGGTTCCAAAATGTTTTACCAATGGTTTTTTTAAACGAAATCAGCTAAAACCGTTAAATATAGAATTATTCAAAAATGATTAGCATAAAGCTTCACATGTTGCTGCTTTTATGAGCAGGGACATATAAATATTGTGTTAGTTAAGCTCAAAAAACATCAAAGTATAGGACAGATAGTGATAAAAGCTCAAAATGTTCATTGTCTGCTGTGTTTAATGTACCATCCTAAATAATAAGTGGTTGTTGAGTGCACATGGTTAGAGAAAATGGTGTCAGTGTGTATTGCAAAAACATCCATTTTTAATTTATTAAGCTAAGCTAAATCACTCAGTACTAATTTAAGAGTCTATACTTTACTGTCCGCAATTCCAGGTCTTATGGCAAAGGAAATGCATTAGAAGAAAATGAGGTTGAATGGTTCTGTATGATAAGCTGGTTAGTGCATTGTTGATGAATGTACAAAAAAATACCCATTAAAGAAATGTCTTGGAGTCACATCAGGTAAAAATTAAATAATTTGATGAATATCAATTATCAGTTTACTTTTCATTTTAAGAATAAACAATATATTTTTAAGATATGTAAAATGTATTTATCTTTAATACATGTTGTTTTTTTAAACTAATGTAGTGCCGTTCGGCCCCTGAGAAAAACACCCTCCATCACATAGCTGCGACCAGGCTATTTCCTGGTTGGTTAACAGTAGTGAGTGAGTCAGCAGGCAGTCAATGGCAATATAAATAAAGGCAATCAAAGGTGTTTCGAGAAAGTGTGAGTCATGGTGACCATGAAAAATCCTTGAACATGCAGGCAAGGCCGTAGCTACCATTGAGGACACCGAGGTCATGTCCTTGGCATTTTTTTTTCACTGATTTCACTTTCCAATTTTTAAAAGTTGACTTTTTTTTCCTTCCATAACCAAGGGAAAATAAGTATAGCGGTACAGCTGTTAAAGAGCGTGGTCGCAGGTATTATTACAATGTTTCCATTTCATTGTCTTCGCGACAAGTCTATTTTTTTCTCACGAGATATTGTTTTTAACATTCATTTTTTTATGCTGACCGGGGGCGAGCGCGCACGCACCAGATCAGGCACCGATAAAAAACTAAAAAGGAGCCGGTTAGAAATGAAGATAGGAAAAGCACAAAGAATGTCCAGGAGACCCGTCCTCACGAACGATGGAGGATCAGATCAGATGGTGGCACATGTTTAGCGATGAGGAAATCGTCACTGTCAGCTGCACATTCTGTCAGCAGGTCCGCTCCATGCAGACACTTTACAATTCATTGGTGCGACTGTTTGATGTGATTTAAAATAAAAGATTCTTCTGTGAATTTCGGGTTCGTTGTGGTGGTATGTCTTCTTGGTGCTCAGCCAGGTACACAGGACAATCAAACGGAGAAACGGAGACGTACTCTTCAGTGTTTACTCTCTTAACTAGCCGGCTTCATCACCATGACAGCGACCAAACAATCACAACTAGGCTACTGAACCAATCACAGGCCAGGGGAACAGGGTCTATGACACACACGTAGGAACATGAAAAGGCCGATACAAAATATCTAACAACGAATTTACATCTGTCAACAATTAATTAAATTTACTATACCCAAACATATCCCAACTTAACACTATTTCATTGGTTTTGTTGTTGGGAATTATTGAAACAGGGTGATAAGCAACTGCAGAGCAGTGCAGGGATGTAAAGCCAAGGGGGCCAAGGGGGCCAAGGGGGCCACTCCCCCCCCCCCTTCCCAATCCACTCTCTCTCTCTACACACACACACACACACACACACACACACACACAAAACACACACAGTAGTATAGGCCAGGCCAGCCATATACAGATGTTAAGGAATTTCAAGACATGAATTTTCATTCCAGTTAATTAATGATAATCAAGTTAAAACCTTCTCTCTCACACAGTTTAATATAAAACCTCATGTTCATCCACTTAACGTCAGAATTACATGACTGTTTATACAACCAGATGTTCAGCATCACTTGATGTTCCACCTCTTCCTTTTCAATCAACGACAAAATGAACGTTGAAGTTCAACATGTTAGTTATTACTGAAAATAAAAGTGTAATTAGCCACACTGATCTGTTTTATTCATGCTTATTTCTTTCTTTTTGACCTTTGGGTGTCAGGTTTCTAGACAAGGCGTGGACTCGAAAAACAGGAGGGGAGGACAAAACAAAGTATCAAACCAAAGAACCACAAGGGCAAAAACGACTATCAAACTAAATACAAAACAAGAACTTAGACAGGATCAAAGTATCAAACCAAGAAGAACTCAGGGGCAAAAACAATAGTCAAAAGAAACACTTACGCAAGAAAACCAGAACACAAAGGGACACGGGAGGCAGGACGCAGGTACAAAGAAAGATCCAGGGACATGACGTGGTGCGGGAGACAGGGCGTGACAGACTACGACAGCGACAAACGACATTCAACAATGATCCGACAATGAGACAGGGGAAACACACAGACTATATACACACACAGGGAGGCAGGGAGCTGACGAGGGACAGGTGAAACACATTAGGGCAGGCCAGGTAATCAACACGAGAGGGAGGGGGAGTCAAGACAGCGGAAACAACAAGGACCAGGAAGTACGAGACAGGGAACCACACTGAGGCACAGACATGACATTGGGGTGGGTGAGGGGGGCAGTTCAGGCCAGTAGGACTTTTGTTTTGAGGGTTGAGTTGGGATTGACCTCGGTATTTGAAAAATCCTGGCTACGGCCTTGCATGCAGGCATAACCAACCCTCAAAATATTTTTCAGTTGTCTGCAGCAGAAAGCGAGATGATCTGTGGAAAGACACAGAAGTATCACACATGGACACACTCACACATGGACGAAGACATGCACGCGACTGATCAGTTGATTCTCCATGTGGAGCTAATAAAATGTGTTTTGGGAAAGTGTAGATTACTACAACCACAATAATTCCCTGAGCATGTAGCCATAAATGAGCATCCAAAATATAATCCAGTTTGGTGCAACAGTATGCAAGATTAGCCTCGGACAGACCCACACACGCACACACACAAAACTCTCACACATACGACTGATCTCATTATCTCCTGGCATCGATATGAGAAATAAGTATTGAGCGATTGTGCTTTAACCTCTTTACGACCTTGTATCATTTTGTTTTAGGGATCTTTTTAAAGAAAATCCGAAGAGCACTGCCTGTGTGTCTGCTGTCTGAAAACTCTGCTGTGTCCTCATCCGGAGGCAGCTGAAGTCCCCCGACGACATCAGCCTCATGGCTTTTCACTTTACCTTACTAAGCCTCTGTCTGAAGTCACACCACGTACATCTTAATGCTTGACATGAACTGTGTGAACCTCCTCTTTCCCGCCCTGAACCTGACAAGGGAGCCAATCAGCAGTTGCTCTATTAGTTTGAGTAATTATTGGGCGACTTGTCACTTTCCCTCTGTGTCCAGCCTGCTTTTGTGAATGCACAAACACACACACACACACACACACACACACACTGAGTCAGACACATGCATAACATGTCCTCCAGCAAACTTGATATCAATCTGTAGCAAGGCATCACAACCAGCAAGAGCTCCTTCTGATAGCTCCCTTGGTGCCAACTCTGTTTGCTCCTCATACCCGCTCAACACAAAAAGAGACACCCAGAGAGAACGAGAGGGGCTGTATTAGAAAGATACGAAGCATAAATAAGATGTATGGACGGCATGGGCAAAAGAAGATTACTGAATCTGCATGAAGATGGTGAAAAAGAGGAGAGAATGAGTGAGAGTGAAGTGGTAGAAAGTGTGGAGTGTGTGCCGAAGGCCCTCAGGAGCCCTCCTCATGTCTGCTAAACTCCCAACAAATCCTGCACTATCTCTCCTCCTCAGCCTTCCCTACTTTCTACTGTTAGTCTGTACCCTTGACCCCCCCCCCCCCCCCTGCTCTATCCTCCTCTGCACTCCCTCCAGCATCACTGCCGAGGCGTACCCACTGAACTGTTACAATAGTCGCTAGCTCTGAAACATGGCCCCTTCCTCCAGGCCCCTGTTTCTACGCAACTGCACTGCCACGGCAACAAATTGATTGTAAACAAATATGACACAGAGGAATAATGGATTAGAGGTACACTTTTTGAACAGCTCCCATGTGGCATCAGAGATCTTGCAAATAGGACACGCTAGTCAAGGTGGAGTTTAGCCGAATATTCATGATGCAGCGCCTGCAGACATTTAGAGAACACTAATATTATCTCGAGATGAGCAGAGGAACTTGTCTCGGTGTCGGGGGCCAGGCATTGTTTGGTTTATTCGTGTGTATTTTGCACAAAAATGGTAATGAAGTAGAGATAGAGAAATGTGATGCTCTGATCGTCTCAGGTGTTGAATCTTAGACCCATGCTGCCAGATTGTTAGCTTGTTGTTTGCATCCAGCATGTGTTGTAGGTGATGCTGCGTTGTAGTTAGCTCATTGTGTTGGTTGCTATGTTATTTGTGGATGGCATTTTGCTAGCTGGTGATGTTAGCTAGTGTTGATACAGTGCCCAGCTGATAAGTCTGGTGGCTTGGCTGCACACAACAATAATATTGAAACATCTTGTTCTTTGTCAAGGCAGGTCAAAGGTCAATGTTCATGTGTGAAAGCCCAGAGAGGTCGGCTACAATAGCAGAGAATAATGTAATGTAATACAAAAGTCTGCTGATCAACTGGGCTTGTACCACTTTGCTCTAATCTAACATAATGTTAGTTATTAGAGATCATAATGTTAAGGAGCAATAAGCCACACCACCAGTCAAAGTATATAGACTTAATGGCCGTATACAATGTTTATATAGATGAACAGTGATTGTGACATGGCATTAAAGTTCCCATTAAGCCAGATGGTCCAGACACTGTTGTTTAGCCTAAGCCGAATCAATGAAGATATAAAGGCTGATCAAGCAGCCACAAATCTGATCTTTGCCTGGGTGAGGGTAGGACTAACATGCTATTTAAAGGAAAGTAAGGTGAGAGCATAGTGTCACACTGCAGGGCCACAACATTTTAACATTCATATTGGCTCACTCAGCTTTTGGCACATTTCACCATGTTTTGATTTTCCATAAGTGTTGTACTCGGGGTGTGTGTTTGTAGCGCTCGGCACACTCACCTGTCTATGAACGTACTTGTGAGCGCGGGCTCCTTCGTCTCTCTATAGGGACTCCTGTCATTGAACTACACGGCATCTGACTGGAGGACAGCTGGTCTCAGTGGACCGTCTATCTCAGCACGTCCCAGACTTCATAAGCGGGCTGGGAATACGCTTTGACTTAACACTGAGTCACCGTTTGCCAAGCTGCTCATTAATGGGTGAATGACGGTAGCAGGAAGTGAAAGAAAGGAGAGGCGGCCCCATTTTTGTTACTATGTTGGCAAACCTCTAATTCCCTTTAATTGTGTTAGACTCCAGACTCTCTCCTCTTCTCCTTACTTCACACATACACATGCTTAGTGAGTAACTGATTTTGATTTAGTTTTCACCTTTTGCTAAAAATATAGATAAGTTTTAGCTTGAAATGAGAATCTCAAATGTTGGATAATGTAGCGACATTTCTCTAACATCAAGAGATGTTTAGATGGTTGACCGTCAACATTAATCCTTGAATTTACTCATTCCTTTTTTATGGCAGCACAGAAGAGCTGAGTAAAAGCAATGTTTATGTTACGTCCACATTCAGATAACTTGATAATGTTAGTAATTACTGACTTAATACACAAGGGCTGATTAGGTCGACGACAGACAGGTGTGGAAACACAAGGGCAGGCTATGGGGATTGGAGAGAAGGGGAGGCAAGGCTGATGATAAATGAGACACAGCTGGGAGACAAAAAAGGAGGGAAGCCAAGACAGGAAGCAAAGCACATGACAACACAAGACAGAAGGACTACAAAATGAAACAGGAAACCAAAACAACAAAACCCACAGTAATGACATGACGGGGACATAATTATTGAATGCAAGAAGCTTTTTTTAACTAAAGTGCAACAGGTCAAGGCTAAATTAACTATTTAACGAGTGATATTTTTGGGCGGCTCTTTTATTGATCAGGAGCTTGTCAACTGTGTAATTCCACAGATGCAGGTTGTTGAATAAAACTTTGCTTTAAAAAGTAACTTGACAACCCCTGAAAATCTTCTCTCTGCTGACGTCCAATTGTTTAACTTTTCTTACTAACTAAGTTCAGAGGTAATCCAGGACCTGATGGGTGTGTTTACAAGTGCAACAGAAAACATTTCTGACGAAACCACACCTGTTGGTGATCCTGGGAATTATCAGTTGGTCAATTGAAAGAAAATAATCTGACCGTTTGGCAATCATTTCAGCGATTACGTTAAATACCATACATTTGCTTCTTACCGTATCTGAAATGTGCTTTCTTTGTTTCATATTGTGAGAAAGGAAGGACAGTTGAGTTTCTTGACTTACGCTCAGTCAGAATTAGAAATTAGAAACCTTGTTTTATAGCAAAACTGTTTTTGATAAGTTTGATGGATGTGTATGTTTTTAAGGTAAATGACAGAGTGAATGATCTAATCACCCATTATAACTCAGCAGATGTCAACTTTCGTTTCCAAGATTTAAAAATACACTTTCAATCTCTCGATGAGCCAACATGGACAAAATCCTTCTGTTGAAGATGTTGTGAACCAATCGAAAGCTCTGGAACAGCCACTGAATGGACCTCGTGCTGAGGATTTCAATCTCACTATAATAATTATAAATTTTATTTATATAGCACTTTTCTGAAGGTCGCTTTACAGTTTAAAAAAAAGCAGAAGCAGTAGGCCAACACACAGCTTTAGTCAGTGAAAGAAAGGCATATGTGTACAATTCTTCTGTTGAGGACATTGAGGGTAAAGCTGCAGCCTGCCAGCATGCTAATACTACTTGCCTCAATGGAATAGCCAGATAAAATTGGGGTTGCAAGGTGACAGTGAAGGGTGATTGTAAAAGCTCATCTGAAATCTGTAGAGTGGTTGACCAGCGAGATTGTCCAAACAAAGTCGGGGCAGTATTTTTGCGTGTGTGTGTGTGTGAAGGTGGTTGTGAGAAATGGCGAGCTGTCTGCTATGCTCTGATGCTCTCAAATGTCTCGCCGCAGACTTTGTTTCATAGTTTGTCCGTGTAAAGTGTCATCCAGAACTATTGTGTGTGTCAGAAATGTTTTCTGTCAAAATGAAGAAGTTGGAGTCTTTGCTTTTAAGTAAAAGACTACCTGTCATTGAGTCTTGGACTTATTTCACACACACTGGCAGGGACCAAATTGGTGGGTGTATTGGCTCAGGCTGTGTATATGTGTGTGTGTGTGTGTGTGTGTGTGTGTGTGTGTGTGTGTGTGTGTGATAGCGTGCTGGAGGTCATTATTAAGGTCTATTTAGCAGCAGATAATGAGGACAGAGAATGTATCACATCTAACTTTTTTCAATTACACTCCTCTGCCCTCTCATCATGCAGCTACATTGTCTTGTTCCTACACTCTGTTGCATTATCATTTTCCAGCGCTGACCAGAGGAGTACAATTGTGACTATGCATTGATTTTCTTGAGGTCGACACTGGCATTTTGAAGCACCGAGTGCTTATTTCAAGAGCTCACTCTTCTCTTCTTCATCTGGTTGAATCCTTTTACTGCCATACAGGCTTGCAGGAGTAGTCGTAGTACTAGTTGTTGTACCCGATGTTCTGAATATGTTTCTCCCACTGCAGCAATTACACTAAAGTGGCACCATTCATTCCAGCTCTCATTATTAGCACAGCATCGTTTCCAGATATATGGCACCCATGTGCCAACCTGGAGTCTCATGACTGAGCTGCACCTCTCTTTGTGTCTCTCTTGCACACAAAAAATCTGAATGTGTGCATACATGCAGATTTGTCCACTGTCATCGCTTTGTAGTAGGAATAGGAAAGTGAAAAACTACAGAGGCAATTTTCAACCCAAATTGTTGTCTTATTTGCACTGTTGAATGCTCAGGTGCTCAGTAGGAGGTTAACTCACACTATCACTTACTGAACATTTTCTTTGCCTGTCAACCAGCATCGTTGTCTTTTCAGTATTAACCACAGTTTGAATCTTAGTTTTGTGCTACTGCCATGACAGATAACAGAGACCATGTCTGGTAACAGTTTGTTTTCACAGGAAGTGACATTATCTGTGGCGGGGCTGTAGCCAGGGACTGGCTGTCTGGAGAGGCTAGCAGTGATTTGATTAGCCAGGATCACCGCCATAACAAATAAAAGACAAGAAGCCAAATACCAACAACTTGCTTTGTTATGACTGATCCTATGTTGGAGAATATGAAAAATGTAGGACTGCAGCTAACAGTCAATTTAATTCTACTATTAATTAACCCATTATTTTCTCAATTAATCGATAGGTTTGCTTTGTCTAAAATATCAGCATAATGAAAATTGGTCATCACAATTTCACATCAGAGAAACTGGAACAAGAAATGTTAGACTCAAACAATTAATGAATTATAAAATAGTAAAAATGTAAAATACTATTTAGTGATATCAGTGATAGTAAATCATTTATTAACCATTCATTAAAAAATAAGTTAATTACTGTAGTTACAACTTGAAGGTGGCCTTAAATGGCCTTATTTATATAGGGCTTTTCTCCAAAGCGCTTAACAGTCTGACATTCACCCATTCACTCACACATTCACACACCGACGGCGGAGTCATCCATGCAGGGCGACAGCCAGCTCGTCAGGAGCAATTAGGGTGAGGTGTCTTGCTCAGGGACTCCAAGCACTCAGCTAGGAGGAGCCAGGGATCAAACCGGCAATCTTGCGGTTACCAGCCAACCCGCTCTACCTCCTGAGCTAATGCCTTAACCTCAACAACTCACTGTACTTAAAATACATTTTATTCATAGTGTCATATCACAACACAAGTTATCTCAGGACACATCGAGCAAGACTAGAACACACTCATGATTTTCAGTCAATGAATTTCAGATTCCCAAGATCTCCCAGGAGCAAGAGTTACAGCTCGATATTGGCGAGAAAAAATATTTTGAGCAGACCAGGCTCTTGGGTTCCATCTGCATTTGGTGTTGGTAGTAATATTAGTAATAGAAATATTAACAGTAGTAGTCCATGGTGGCAGGCGCAGCTAGGTTTTAGATGGTTCTATCACCAACATGTTGACTTAGACCCGAAAGCAGTCCATGTTGAGCAGCATCACAGTTGGGCAAGTGGAGCCACAATCAGACCAGGCGCAGTTGGCGTCAGGCAGGACCACAGTGGACACTGCCAGACAAGAAACCACAGCCAGACTCCTGGGCATGAATCCCCTGGCAGTCTAGACCTATAGCAGCATAACTAAGAACCGATCCGAGGCAAACCTGAGCGAGCCAGTATAAGCATTGTCAAAGAGGAACGTTTTAAGTCTAGTGTCTCTCCTTTTAGAACATTTTGTATTGAAGGGCATGTGTTGACATATTCACTTGAACGAGCTGCTGTTTTGTGTGGGATCTTTGGGGGAACAGAGGTGACTGTTTGTGGATGTCCATCCTGGATGTGTGTTCAGTGCCAATGCTTCAATTTACTACTGCGAACAGGGTCAAACCTGTGGGGAGATGTATTTTCTTTCAGATAGATGCACCGTATTGCCGTATTCAAAGGGTTAATACAACACAGTGTTGGTCAATGATGCCTATCAAGAAAAACATCAGACTGGATTCTTTTTAAAAACTTTCTCTTGTTTGACTCTTAACTGTCACTGACCTTTCAGACTGGTCGGGACTATATTCTGCTGTAGATGCCGCCTTGCTTTGCCTTCCAGATAGATCCCTCTGACCATCAGGTTTACTGTGGTTTGCCATTTGTTTAGTGAATGTGTTTATGCTTAGAAGGGCCGGCAGATCAAGGCAATTCAAAATCCGAATCACAAAAACACTGTTGAAATCATCCTGTTTGTTAACATTACTGGCTGATGATGATTGCTCACTAATGAGAGATATGCATGGCTGGGGTCTTCACCACCCTCTTCCTTTCAAGGACACAGAAAAGGTGTGACCATCAGCTGAAGCTCCCTTTGAAGTTATGACTGACTCAGGCTTTCATTGTACAGACTGTAGGCTGTTTCAAAGGATTTCGTATTCTTGATGTGTCATCAGTTACTTCTCTTTGAAATGGGGAATTGTTATTTCGAGAGTCACCTGGACCTTCGGTTTTCTCCTTTTTTCACATTGCAGCACACTATTTCTTTTTTATTTCTTTTGTGAAATCTCCTGTGTATACCTTCATCAAGGTTGCAGTTTGAGTGGGTTGCCAATGGCTTTGTTTATTTGAGGAGCTTAGAAATGAAATGATGACTTAACATCTTCAAACATGACAGAAGGCTGACTCCCAGTGGTGGTCATAAACCAGTAAGGAAATTTGAAGTGTCTGTGTGTGTGCGGGACATGTTTTTCCTTGTGTAATATTTTTCGCAGACGCAATGCATTGTGGGGCAGTTAAGTATGTGCAGAGAGCTCTGTTTCATAAGAAGCTCTTGCTGATGTAGGATACACCTAAAAAGTGTGCATACCACCACACACCATAGATTTTACATCATAATTAGAATGAGTCGTTTGTTATTATGGGTTTTGAGCACAGCCTTAGCCTCAATGTACGGTAGCCCTGAGAGCTAAAAAAAAACCCACATTCAAATGAAAAAACACACTAAAACATCAACTTGACAACACATTAAGTCTACTGGCAGCAGTGTTGATGGTAAAGTGTGACAGCAGCAGGAAGGAGGGCCTGTGGTAACTCTCCTTCACACACCACGAGTGAAGCAGCCTATTGCTGATGGAGCTGTTTTATATGTTTATACAGCGGCGGCAGTGGCTCTGAGGTCGTATAGCGAGTCGTCCTCCAATTGGAAGATCAGTGGTTTGCCAAAGTTCCCTTGGGCAAGATACTAAACCCCAAATTGCCCCCGAAGGCTGTGCCATCGGCGTGTGAATGGTGTGAATGGGATTAGCTTCTGATGTGCAGGCGGCTCCTCCGCCATCAGTGGATGAATGTGTAAATGTAGACTCAATGTAGTGTAAAGCACCTTCAGTAGTTGAGAGTAGAAAAGCACTTTATAAATGCAGGTCCATTTACCAGATCCATAACCTTTCACCCCGGGAGACTCACGTTGCACATTTTTTTTTAACTTTTTGACCGCAGCCTGACTTCATAGTCCCCAAATGACAAAAACACAAGTGTGTTCCAGCCGTTTGCATCACTACTTACTGTCAATTGGAAATAATTATGTCTGCCCAATTTTAGTCGCAATCAGAGCTTCAACTGGGCTGAAAATAAAAGATGACCAACCTCAATTTCTTTCCACAGCTCATCAGGATGATTCACTGCTCAGGGTAAAAGTTTACTGTGTGTTCCAGAAATGTAAGGAGTTTAGGATATTTAAGAGAGGAGCAAGGAGATTCCCAGAAAGGATTAAAATGGCCCAAACTCCATAAAAATAATCTCATGACAAGCAGTTATTTAATAATTAAACCCGTCATCAATTATTTAACATATTAAGACGCAGAAGTCCTGTGTTTTTTGGTTTTGATCTCTTTTGAGGCAGTTTCTTAAAAGCTTGAACAACCTTATTCAGTCGTGAAAAATGTTCTTTGGTTTTGTGACAAGCAGCAGCATCATCCTGAAGAGCTGAGAAAGTAGTGGTTGATGTTCTGTAATCTCGTCTGAATGCAGGAGATTAGGGAACTGAATTTGACTTTGAAGGGTAAAATTAATCAAAAAGACAATTCATTCAGATTAATATTATTACCACGAGACAAGCAACCGTATAAAGGGTCAAATGGGATGTTAGTCATTTTGTGAGTTAACTATTTCTTGACTCCTGAGACTCCAGGAAATCACTGCGCCTGTCTAATTTAGGTTTTTGGGAGTAAAATCTGTATTCTTACTTTTAAAAGATAGAAGTAGATGTTAAGCCTCTATCTATATGTCAGGGTTATGATATATCACATTTTATAGTGTCGTTGAAGACAAAGGGATGGCCAAGATCAATTGCTCTATTCCAAGCTCTCAGTAGTTCAGAGGCCACATTGAACTCAATCAAATTCCATTAGATTGGAAATCTATAAGGGTATTAGCTTGAAGCTTTATTGATGCTTTGTGCAAGCCTATTGGGAGACATTTACAGAGCAGCACATTCAGTTCCTTCCTGCTGTGATGCAACAGGTGTTGAGATTCATTGTGAGGGGCCCCTGCTGGGACAAGTGGATGAACAAACAAGACAGCTACTGTCTGAGAAGTTCTTGATATCATGATGACTGAGGAAAGTGAGAAAGACGAGATGACAGGGATAATACCTGGAATTGTAGAAGGAAGGAGGATCCTGATCTCTTTGAAAGTTATGTGAGTGGGAGAATGAACCATAAACTAAACGTCTGCAATGAGGTCACTAGGGGGTGATGATCTTACTGACTGTGGTGATCCTCTTGGTTTGCCTCTAGTGTCACCATAAGCATGATATATGTGGATCAGAGTTCTCTGCATCTGCTATATGAATTGGCCTATAATTTGGTTAATGCATTACCTTTTGGCAGACAATGTATTCAAATGTCTTTGTGATCACCTGAGTTTTCCTTTAGCGCCACCATGGTTTCGTTTTTTTTTTTTTTTTTTCGTGAAATATCTTGCTAACTATTGGATGTATTTAATGAAAACTTGCATGAACTATAATCCCCTGATGTTTCATCTAGCACCATTAGATCAACATTTAACTTTTCTTTATTTTTTTAGTTTGTGACAGAATAACTAATAGAATTCCCACCAACCTCAAGAGCATGGTCTGTTCTAAACACTAGTTTTGTTGTGTATGTACTTGTCAGGTCTCAGCGACCACCACGCTGTTCTCAACACGAGCCCATCTGCTCATCAGGAGCACACGCACAAGCCAATAACGCCGCCGATTTAGGGTTCAGTATCTTTCCCGACACCCCGGCATGTTAAACTGAAGGGGTCAGGGGTCGAACTCCCAACCTTCTGATAAGTGGACGAGCGATCCACCTCTTGAGTCACAGCCGCCCATATTGATCAGCATTCAGCTCAAAGCTCCGCTGTGCCTAATTACAGATTCTCTGCCGCTATGCAGACTCTCGCTCGAGTTAATACTTACATTCGCTGTCCTCAAGTGAAGTAACAAAAGTTATTTAAGGTAAGAAACTAGTCTTTCAAGATGATGTAACACTCACTGGGGCTTCATGATGAGCTGGGAGGAACTTATTGTGAGATGCATGTGTTCTTGAATCATCCATCAGGAGGAGCACATTATGTTTACCTTGCAAGGACCAGGAACGTAAAGCCACCCTCTTACAAATCACGCAGGCCTGAACAAATATTGGTTTTCCTGGCTGAGCGGAGCTTGTGAAAGCAGCACTTCTCCTAAAGCAATAAAGGCCGGACAGTCATGAAGACAGATGGAGGTTATCTCGCCCATCTAGCATGTCCGATGGCGCAGGCCCAGATGAGGCCCTGCTGGGGGACCACCACTGGGGGAAACGAACACAGGGCTCTCATTAAGACGGAGGTAATGGTGTTTCACCATCACACACCTGCCTCAGCAAAATGGGCTGTGGATTTGGGATAGAGATGGAGGAGAGAGAGAGAGTCTATTAGTGTTGATCCACAGCTTTCGTTCCCTGCTGCGCTGCATCATAGCTAATCATTGCGTTACACTCAGTGCCGTACACGGCTATGTGTCATTACATTATCGACAGATGAAGCTTATACATCAGTGTTCCACTTTGTAACCGAGCAGCGGGGTGACGTACCGAGGAAGCATCTGCATAACGGATGCTAATCACACTTCCCTGTTAATGGTAACAGGTAAATGGCTCATACATCATGTTGTGTGGAAAGCCATCTTGTGTTTAGTGTCCACAGGTATTACATCCGACCTGAGGGGATTGATGGCTCTTTGCGTAGACAAGGCCCGGCGTATGGATGTCATGGTAATCAAGAAGTTAAAGTGTGAGAAAGGGAAGTGATTGAGTACTGAGGGAAGGTTGTGGACGGATCACAAGCTGCTAAGCACTTAACATTCACATGCACACATTCTACAGCTCACCAAATAATCACCTTTAGCTGGTGAGAGCTACTTTCATAATTAGGTTTTGTGCTTCTTCTTTTCTTTTTTTTTTTTGACAAATAAGTCCTTTTCTGCAGTCAGTTCATTAGCCTCCACTCACCAAGATGCATCTACATCTATTCAATTTTCTGCACCACCAACCCGTACATTATTACAAGTTCAACTCCAGCCTAGCCTTCATCCGAGGGCGACATCTTGTCACAGCCTCTGTTTTCAGTCCGCGCGAGGCAGATTACGTAATTCCGCAGCGCCGCATTCTGAGCCAGTTTGAAGCTGCCGTCGTCGAATGACTTTGCAGCCTCACTTCAAGCAACAAAGACAACAGTTTATAATTTATTGAGTCATGTGTAGCTTATGTCTTTACTGTATACATCCGCGGCCCGAGCTGCCTCGCGCCCGGCACAGTCGGCTTTGATAGCGCTTCTAAGTATTTAGGATGGCAGCGGAATATATAACAGCACATGAAATATTGATGGGGTTGTCTGAATATGATGCTCAGCCATAGTGTGAAATTCTGCTCAGCACTTCCACAATTCAGATCAAAACGGAGTGAATGTACTGCAGCAGATGACCCCATTGCTATTGACTTAACAAATGACACAGGGAGCCTCGGGAGGCACACATGGCTCACTCGAGGTGTGTGATGCTATTTGTACCTGTTAAATCCGTGAGTTGTACGAGTACATAAACCAGGAATGCACTTGAAAGAGCCAGCGATCACTGCAGTTTGCTCTAGATCAAAGTGGAGTGACAGTCAAGTTATGCCAGTTCAGATTCAGGTATACTATGCAGCATACTGTTTTACTGTTTTGCACCATTTGTCTCCATAAGAATGCATCCATACATGTGCTGTTTGCATCACTCCTCTGCATTCTCAATGATTAGGCATGAATTTCTGCATGAGACCATGAGATGGTGCTGTGTGCCTAAATTGGGATCTTTGGTGTAGACAAAAAAGCACATCATGCTGTAACAAATGGTGCAAGTAACATCAGTGATCTCCCACTCATGTTCCGTAATAGTGACCGATGCTCTGAGCGTCGTGATTTTCATCCTTTTTGTGCGTCCAATGAAGCTGGAAGGTGCTGCTGCTGCAGATGAAGGACGCTGCAAGGGCTTAGGGAACAGCAGCTTTCCGAAAAAAAAAAAAAAAAAAAACTCTTCTACCCACTTCTTGCCTCCTCAGCCCCCTGATAAGATTTCCCCACACTGCTTAGCATTCACCTATCGCGCACAGTGAGTCAGCTTATCTTTCGTCTGCCTGACTGAGAGGGTGAATCTCTGGCTGCGGCGAGCAGGCCTTTGTAATAGATGTACACCACTTTCTCACGGCGCGGAACACTAGGGGGGGAAACGGCACCGGGATGTGGATTTTGCGATGCGGACCAGAGACCCGTGAAGCATTCAATCTGTGTGCCATCAGAACGCATCGGCTCAGTTCCTTTGCCGTGCCAGACTGCATGTACTGGGATGAGTATTTGGAGAGGCCTGCCTAGGGTTGCAAAGGGGTGGAAAATTTCCGGTAAATTTCCGGAAACTTTCCGGAAACTTTCCATGGGAAGTTAAGCTGGGGAATTTTGGAAATATTCCAAATTGAAAACTTTCCATGGGAATTATGGGAATTATGGGAATTTATGGGAATTAACAACTGGAATGGTCTTCAAAATATTTGACAATTGATGTATAAATTCTTGTATGGTTACAGAAAACCGTCTTGCTGGAGTCAGAAAAAACAGCATCAAATTTGAGGTAGCTACCACCATAATAAGCTAGCCTCTTAAATGGTCAATGAAATGAAAAATAGCTTTCATTTAGCACCTAACTTACCAGCTAGCTAGCTACTGTATTAATACATTTTTATTTAATATTTGCAAGTTAAACATTAATACCATTATAGATCAAATATATTTACCCCATAATATTATCAAAACTTACTTGACTTTATATAGTCCGTGGGCTCAAATATGTGGCTTCAATAGTCTTGTGCTTTGAGCTCAAATGTGTGGCCTCCAGGCTTCAAGAAATCACCTGTGCATGTGATGGAGGAATGCACAGTGCCTGTAGGGGGCGTGACCTCAATAGCCCTGCAGTAAGCAGTGTGCTGTGTGCATGTGATTGAGGAGTGTACTTGCATTAAATCTGGTTGTTTTAGCCAAGACTATGCTACAATATATTTCCCCCAACTATATTTAAGTTCCCTGTTAAGGGCCAACCTTCAATTCTGTAAATTTCTTATTTATTCCCGTTAATTCCCGTTAATTCCCATATATTCCCGTTAATTCCCATGGAAAGTTTCCAACTTTGAAAATTCCCGGAATTTTGCAACGCTAGGCCTGCCTAAATGCTGCAAGGTCAACCCGCAGAGTAGGAGGCAGAATTTCAACCGGCTGCCGGTTCAGTGTGAAGGTTTGGTGGAATGATTGAAACGGATCGGCAGGATTGTTTTTGATGGATTGCTTTGCATGTGACTGAATCCTAAATCAGTTATCAACAGGTCATGAACTTTTCCCAGAGGCCTCCCATGAGTACTCATGTAGGTCCACAGTACTTATACCATGATATGGTTGGTTAAGCGATTAGTATTCCTCTCTGTCACATTTATTATTCATAGTGTTTTGAGCACACATTATAATTTTTAATAAAAATGTACCTGGGCCACTTGCAAAATTGTGGCAATTAATCATCGTGGGTACACCCTTTATTACCATCATGCTTGGCCAAGAAGTGACCCGAGTCAGCATATATCGATGAATGTCCATTTGAATACTGTAATTAATTATTAAAAGGCATACACCTATGTGGGGATTTCCTCTCTGTAAAGAATAGAGGACAGAGTGTAACGGCGTAGCAGCTCCAGGTGATTAGAGGACACAGCTGATTGACACCTTGTTGATTCCTCTGTGTCTGCAGCCTTTACAGATTTCTTTCCTCCAGGCAAATAATAGATTTTGTTTTCTCACCGATAAGAGAAATACGGCTGTTTTCTGATTTAATCCTGTAGGCTTATCTCGCTATAGCAATCAGGTGTTGTGTTGCATCTGGCCTTGGTGTGGGAATTTGGGAAATTGCTGAGGTGTGTAGAGTTATTCTAGTAAAAAAACAGTTTGCAGACACAGCTCACACATCATCTCCAGCCCATTTGTGTAACGGAACAAGCCTCCATGCAAGGGTAACATGAGGACGTCAGAGACGAGCGTCGCTGCCATTCATCTCTGCTGGCCATAGGCCCAGAGAAGGGGAGGACATGGGATGAAAAGGGATGAAAAGGACCAGATGCATTGGTTTTTTGGGAGGAAAAAGAAGAAAAACTGTTTGGCAAGGGAGTATAGATCTATTTCTTCTGGGATAGATGATAAATAAAACAACACCTTTCACAGTGTGATACACCTCAATAATGTGCTGGGGCACAAACCCATTTCCAATTTCAAAAATCGGCTTTTTGTAGGACCGCTTCTGCTCTTCATCTTATCTACCCCTCTCTTTCCCTCACTACCTTCCTACCCATGTCTTCCTCCCCTGAAGGATTTACACATGCACTGCCACTCATCTGTCCCTTTTCCTATTTAGATAGTTCTGCTGTGTCGATATGCTCACTGAAGGGGGGGGCTCGGTGCACAGACTGAATCTGAAATGGATTCCCGACTTTGACACACTTTGACAATGTTTGTAAAAGTCATCCATGATGAATGGTGAGGCCTCCAGATGTATGAGCCTCCTTTTCTGTCCCTCAAAACTTTCCTTTTACTTTCATGTCATTTTATGCCAGCTTCTTTCCTCATGGGGGAGCTGTGATCTCTTATTCCGAGCCGTGTAAGAATAAAATACTGCTATACTGCTGCCTTTCAGCGTAACACGCAGCCCACACTCACACTCTTGCTCACAAATATTACATTTGACCCCTAAAGGGAAATCTTAATTGCTGGAGAGTGATCTTTTGACCGCCTGTCTTTGTTTTTTTGACAGCGCCAGCAGTGTGTGGCAGGTGGAGTGGCCCTGTTATCACATCCGTCCTAAAATACAAAATTGAAGGATTATAGTAAGTCCTGGCAGAGTGGCTGTCCTCTTCACTGCTATTTTATGGATTTCAGCACCTCTCTGACTTTGGCTCGGCCAAGGGAAATGCTTCTCAGCCGCAGAAGCTTTATGAAATTCTGTTACAGTTTTACAGGACCAACAGTATGTATTTTTAGTGCACCTCATGCTGTATATTCCTCTCCAATGATCACAGCTCAACCTCTTGCCCTCAGTTCCCAAGACTGAAAAATGAATCCTTTTACTAAAAACCAGCCTCGGCCAGAACTCTGACAAAAATGGTCCGCCGTGTCGTAATATTGTTGGAGCCTTGCTGTCTGGTTTGCCTGTTGCCATTTGGGCTGTGAGATGAACAGGCGGATCGGCTTGAGTACAGGGGAGGGGGAGGTAGGGAGAGGGGGAGACTGAGAGAGGGTTTGCAGGGAAGAGGAGAACGAGGAAAGACAGACTGTGTGGAGGAAGGCATGTCTTTCAGGCACAGCCCAGTGTGTTGGACTGAAGCGAGGAGAACAGGCTGATACAGAGACTGAGCAGCAATGCAGCGACTCATTTAATGCTTTACACAGAAACATTTCCAAACAGACTTTGGAAAAAGTAGAAGGGGCAATGTTACATATGATCAAATAAGATGAAATTTAAAATTATGACATGGTATTTTATGGGGCGACATAAGGGCCAGACAGATAGTGGATTTCACAGACTGATGACTGATTGCAATATTGCAATTTAAATAGGAATGTCAGGATGTCAGAAATGTATTAGTCGATTCGAATATCGGTGAATGATGCCTAATATCCAATTTGATACCATTCTAAAAAAACAACAACTGCAACATACACCCCTTTATTACCATTTGCATAACATATGTCTATAAAGCATCAGTCCTCATGACCAATAATCCAATCTATTCATCCAATCATTTATTTTGGATTATTTATTTATTTATTTATTTATTTTTGTTGCACATGCATAAACCAATTTTTTGATAATGGTCCCGGAAATTAAAAGGTGTGAAAAGATGTGTACTGAGCAGGCCATTTTAAGGTTGAAAAAACAAACTGGTCAAAAAGTACAATTCAACAGTAAACTTCACTAATAAAACATCAATTGAGACTTTAAGACTTTAAGAAGCCAATGTGAAAGAATATTAAACCCCCGGTCATCTACCTAATAAATGGTTATGGTTAATGGATGGACTGTAATACATAGACAATACACATACACATTAAATTGTGTAGTGTGTGTGTGTGTGTGTGTGTGTGTGATGTGAGCAACAAATATATTCATTTATCCATCATTTACTGGTCCTCCTTTGTTCTGGAACTCCATCTCCATTATGCAAACTACAGGGAAGCTTTTACCATCCATTATTTCTCACATTTTTTATGCCAACAAAAACTCCTTTTTAAAAGCATATCTGTTCTATTGTATATATTTGTTACTTAGTGACAACATATACTGTCCCTACTGTGAAAATGTGGATTATTCATTCATTAAAGAGTATTCAAGCCATTAAAACACTGAAGTCTTTCTTGAGCAGCATGGCATCTGCATCAGCTCACATTTTGTGATCGACTGAGTGTATCATTGAAATGGAGAATGAATATGTAGACTCACAAACTGTTGTGGTGGACCTGTTTCCCTCATCAACGTGCAGATACTGGCAGAGGTAATTAGCAGCTGGGGAACTTAATGAGACTGCTCTCTTCCTCTCTGTGCTTATTCACCCCATGAAGCTCTGTATAATTGATAAAACTGAAATTCCAGGGCTTTCCCCGTCCCCAAAGCTGACTTTGCTCTAGAGGTGACGCACCTCTTCATCTAGTGGGAGCATGGAGGAGGTTCCTGCTGCCCAACAACTGAATCAGACATTCAGCACAGAGTGATTATTGTTGTTAGTAGAAAAAAGCAGCAACACTATTGTGAGAATGGCCTTATATTTGTATATTTCTTAACTTACCCTGCAGGAGTGCTTTATCCGTATTCTAATGACAGCCCCATCAGACCTTTTTTGACTTTATTTTCCTTTGTGGTGCAGAAAGGGAATATTAAAGGTAATATACACTTTGAAAGATAACTTGAATTTCAAAGACGAGATGTCAGAAAGTCTATGTCAGAATGCTTTTGAATAATGGATGAACAGTGGCATAGTGATATTCAGTGTTCACTGTTTTTCTTATTTCTCTGGAGATTCCAGGCTATCTGGGAACAAACTGCATCAATTGTCATTACAGAGGACAGAGGATAATACATTGAAAACTCCCTCCTGTCAGAATAGGTTTAGGCCTCATTAACCACCAAGAAAACTCTCTGTCCCTTATTTTTAGACATCCGTGCAACTGGGCTCCATGTATGCCAATGTCAGTCTTTTGATTGGCCCTCCATTCTAGTCCTGACTGAAATATCTCAACTATTGGATGGCCACTTTTGCTTTTAGTGAATGTGTCCGCAACTATTGAAGATATTATGACAACATTTGTCTACTTTTGTTTCGGAACAAATACCTGCAAAACTAATGGCATTCCCATCGGCCTTGGCTATATTTAATGTTTGTGCTGGCATGCCAACACATTAAACTAGTATCTGCCTGGCATCAGTGTTTTAGCACCATCATTGACAGCATGCTGATGTTAGTGTTTATTTCGAAGCACCATTTTGCTTAAGTACAATATGCCATCGCTCTAAATCTTATTTACCCAGTAGTGACTCACACATGCATTCCCATATAGTACATTTGACCTTTCACCTTTCAGAACAAGTGTGATGACTAGAGCAAGACAGAGACTCAAACAGAGGAATCAGGCAAGATTCCAATCAGAAGTTGTTATGCGGGTAGAGGTCATACACAGGAAGTCAGTCAGCAATGCAAAGGTAACACAGAATCCTGACAAAAATCACACAATCCAGAAATAAATCTGAACAGAACAGGGCAGCAAAACGTACAGGACATTTTTGGTCTGGGAAACAAAAAAACATGCAATGGCAACACAAGGCAATTAAAATAATAATTATATTAATTAATAATAAGCAGGAGTAAAAGCTGCGGTAAACAATAATGTTTTCAGGCCAGATTTAAATAAGCTGTTTCTACACAGCTCAGGTGTTCAGGGAGTTTGTGTCCACAGGTGAAAACTAAGAGCTGCTTCACCATGCTTGGTCCTGATCCTGGGAATCCAAGTAAACCTGTCCCAGATGACCTGAGGGGTCTGGATGCTTCAAACTGAACAAGTAACTCTGAGATGTATTCGGGCCCGAGACCATTGTAGACCACTAGTCATATACAGGAGGGCTACATGAGGAAGGAATGCTGGAAAGTCCGACATGAAGTACTGAGACAACATGGCAGGGAAGTGGTGTGTGAGCAGGTGTGTATATATATACAGTAGTGGGTGACTGATGGTGATGAGGTGTAGGTGTGGTGAGTGCAGCTGGCATCAATGAACAGTAAGTGAAAAAGTAACTAAAACAGGGAGAGTTCTGTCCAAACAAGTATCAACCTAATTCACTCAATACAGTTTTCTGTTTTTTCTTCATCCCTCTCTTGCACCCTCTATTAGACCGTCTTAGTCTTCCTGGTTGGCGTGGTGAGCTTCTGACGATCAACCAGACAGCTTCCTCTCTGGTAACCAAAATTGGGGAATTTAAAAAAATCCTACTAGCTTGGAAATTCAGCATAAACAGACCTGGAGGGTTTGGTATGTTTGGCCTGGGACATTGTGTATATTCCAACCAGCAACACATTCTGAAAAAGTCAGGATGGCAGGCACATCTGCTCACACTGCTTACTCATACCATAGCAATTCTACCATCATCAAAGTATTAGTTCAACATAATTCTCTGTCTTTTCATGTATTATTCCTGCCTTGCTTGCCCTTCTTGTGTTACATAATGCTTTACCTTAAAAAAGTGTGAAATGTATTTTAATTTAAGCTCTATTTAACTCATGTCCTGCTAATTATATTATAATGTAAAAGTACATTACTCTATCACTATTGTGCCCATAAACGGAGTCAATAAGGCCCCGTTGGCTGTGATGTCTGTGTTACAGCAGATACTCCTAATGCCGAGTCCTCTGCTACATGCAGAGTTAGCTTGATGCCTTAAAGCGAGGTTGGGCAATTTATTTAGAAGCATTGTCTTTGCACCCTGACAGCAATCAATAAATCAAATGCTCTGACCAAAAAAAAAATCCACTATCTGTAGCTTACTCTGGCTGCTTTTGCTTTATTTCCCACCCCAGCTAATCAGCAGATATTACAATACAAACTTTATGAGAAACCCCCTGAGGTTATTCAGAAAGAAGACGTTCCTCTGAAATAGACTTGCTTTGGAAAGAATAACAAAGCCAAAGTCAGCTGGAATATGACTTTTGTATTCTGAGGCTCATGCAGAAATGAATTCACCTCTGAGCTCAGGAATATTAAGAACCCATTTTCATGCCGCACGTGTCTGTCTATTGAATTATTTTCTGTTTTGATTTGACTTTTTGTTTGTTCCCATTGCTTAATGAAGCGAGACATCTTTTTTTTTTTCATTAGTCAGAACATTATTCGAGTGTCGCACACCACCAAAACTTGTCTCAACTTGTGCTTGCTCAAAAATAATTGCATCTCTTTCTCCGTGTATTTGTCGAGTCTGAGCTCTCGCAGCGAGCGGGATCAGATAATCCTGCTGTTACCTGTTAACCTGCATGATCCTTGTGTCAGTATGTTCTGTGCAACCAGTAATATCCCATAAGTAGGCAAATATACAAAAGACTTGCCATAATGTTAGGAGGATGAGATGTCTGCATTTTAGAGCACAGGATTATGTAGCGCAGGCCAGAAATACGAGATCTGTTTGGGATCCACACTGGCAGATATGGCTACTTACAGTGTATCCAGCCTGTAATGGAGATCATGTTCCTCCTTAAATATGCTGTGCTCAGCAGGGAGGGAGATGATATTTGCATTCATAGAAATAAACAGATCAGTATGCGGGGACCAGTCTTCCCACTCTGTCGAATTTATTTCCCGACCTGCAAGGAAGCTTAATTCTATAAATGACACAAAAAACACACCGATACACATCATGTTAATAATAATCCAGACCACACGTGTTTGTGTGTCTATTTGCTCTGTTGCGATTGGGCCAGCTGGCGCGTTGCCTCTCTGTTTTGTCTTCCAGATCGCGTCGGTGGAAGCCGGCCATGTAGAAGCCACATATGTGCATTGTTCCTCTGCAGCGACTCAGGCTCATGTAACCAGTTTCCTCAGCAAACAACAACACACGACCCTTAATCTGTCTTTGAGTTGCAGCACCAGATGCAGAGTTGAACATGTGGAGGCAGCATTTTCTACAAGACGGCCTCTGAGATGAGACAGAACAGTCACTTGCTAAATAGTGATGATTGGAATATTTCCTTTCCATTTCCATTTCTGGCGATTTTCTAAACCCAGGTCCATGATTTCAGACAGAGGAAGACAGAAGAAGGACAGTTTTTAGATGAAATGACAACTGTAATGAGTAGATTTTATCATCTAAACTCTCACTTTTACTGCAGTTATAGGACATGTTGTCATTTTTTGGTCGATGATGGCCCAGGCAGAGAAAATCACTGTCCTAACTCATTCAGTTCATGTCATCTGGGATGTTTTTGTGTTTGAGACCAGTGTTGGGATTATTCAGACCTATAATAGCAAGGCGCCACGTGCATAATCTCCCCCCCTCTTTACTGAGCTCACTACCCTTCCCATCTGAATGAGATATATCTCACAATCAGTACGATCTATGCAGTGCTGCGCAGCAAAAGCTGCTGCTCGTGAACATAAAGCAATATTTAATTCCAGTGTAAGCACTGTTCTTCATCCTGTGCCCTCTTTTAATTAAGTCCAGCTTTGGTTCCACACAAAACCGCATCTCGGCCAGTGCAATGATCTCAATTGCTCATTCTTTAATGCATCTCATTTCCCTTTTTCTCTTTCATGTGAAATTATTTGTCTCTCTCACCCATTCTGGGAATGGAATAACACCTCCCGACATAATTTGGCTGTATTACCAGAGTCCTCCCCAAGGATTGTGTCAAATTAGGGAGAGGTAACTCGGATACTGAGAAAGCACATATCGGGCCTCCAGACTTGCAGATGACAGAGTGGCCTTGTGAGGGTATGAAGGACCTACAAAGGTCCAAAAATACTGTTTCATTAGCACAATGCCATCTGATAGGTTAGTGTGACCTTTTTGTATTTTCACTGTACCTACATTTCTATGTGTGGTACATTGTTAGAAGTCTGAGAGCTACAGTGATGTGAGTAGAAAGAGGAGACTCAAGCGGAAACATTCTCGTAGTCAGACTGAAGTGAATTCCAGTGGCGAATGCTATTTTTTTTTCTTTGTGCCTGTCCCAGTGCCTGAAACTCAGAGACCACTTGAGCCATGGCGTCTTGTGTTTCCGTCGACCTTCAGAATACTTTGACTGAACTACACTCTCGGAGTCCAACAAGTAACACAAGAGTGTGTGCATTCACCAAATTTCTATTCAACCTTAGTTAAAAGAAGAATAATATACTATTTTGATAGCTGATTAAAGTAATGACCTCAAACAAATGCATGTCGGCGGATCCCCAAATGCCAAAAAGTTTATTTCAAATGATCAAGAATCGCCTTTGCTGTCTCCAGCCGTAGCCAGGAGGACAAAAGGTCAAAGTGTCATTCAGTCTGTGCATGTCTGAGTTGAAGTGTACATTTTTTTACGACTGAACCATGAAGTTGAGAACGATGAAACTCAGCTACAGTAATGCAAACAGCTGAACCAGCGGTAGAATAATGAGGCCTTGCATGCTTGGATTTCTTCCTTCACTTTCGTGTCATCTTTTTATACACAAGAGATTAACCGGTTTGACCTCGGCGGTAAAATGACTGCCGGACGAGAGACACTTCCCGAATGTGCTGACCGTTTATCATATTTTTGATGATGCCCCTAGGGAGGGGCCAGCGGCACCCACCTGATTTACACCTTTGATGTCTCCTGGCCATAAACATTCGCCCTCCACCACAGTGTTTTAAAGAACTAATGATTTAGATGAATCAGAGACAAAGTGCTGAAGGTCTCCTTTTCCACTGGGCCCCTGCCACAAAGCGGCCTGCTGAGTCAGGACTCCAAATAGGCAAACACATCATTTACGAAGCTCATCGCAAACCCGCACGAGACACGGGCCTCAAGGGAGGATGTCCGGCTCGGATCAAGAAGTCCGTGGACGCTGCAATGTTTTTTATCTCAATTCTAGTGTTGCGTTAAACTCAATTAAGGATTTCGTATCTGGTCAAATAAAAGTCTTTTATAAGAGCCCACAAAGGGAAAACATTGTCAAGCAGGAATAATTAAATTGGCAGTGCTTATCATTGTTGCACAGTTGCAGTCAGAATGGGGTTTGATTCTGCTTCAGTTCAGCTTGTGTCAAATCGAGAAGTAGCTTGAAGGAAGGAAGAGATCAAGGGTGGAGAAATTGGAAATGTCAAACATTTCTGTTTTTACAATACAATACAATGAACAGTTTCAACTGTCGGATGTCAGAAGTGGGAAAAATAGTAGCAAGTCTACAGCTATCGCACTAAGTGAACTGTTATGGAGGGAGGATGGACTGAAAGCCATAAGCAACACAGAATAAATGATAAAAAAGCTTCATCAAATTACTCAACCAAGTTTTCCCCAACATCAGACGTGTTTCCATGTGTGTTGTGCCTTATTATTATGCGCTTGCGGTCGAAGGGCTTTCGCTCACACATTTGTCTTAGTTGGGTGGGTTATTACCTTCGGGAAAAAATCCATCACATTACTTAATTCAGCCAAGTAATCACACAGTCATTTCTTGTGCTTTCCTAAACTGCAAACAGAACGACGTGGCTTACTCAGCACAGTGTTTTTCTCAGGGCCTCACTAGGCGTCATTCATCAAGCCCTGTGTTGACCCAGCCGGTGGCAGGCAGCTAGTAGGTATGAACGAGGGACGTACATGAAAAATAGGTGAGGGTTATATACTACTCTTTGCAGCTCACTCTTCTCATAGCCTAAGGACGTTGTGAGAACGACGGACCCCTGCGGACAACGTCGGCCCACCGGCTCCAGCATCCATTCAGCCTGCTGTGAATGATTCAGATGCTCTCGAGCGGCGTTGTTCCCCAGTGTGGTACGAGCAGCTGAGATGTGGATCGGTGCACCGCCGTGATGTAGACGCTTTGTATGGCGGGGTTGTGAGGGTGTGAGAAATCCTTGAATACGTTGGGCGACTACAGCGGTGTTTAGCAATGGGTTACGTAACGCACAAACACACAGCATTTGCAAAAACAACAAACAAAGCGGAGCAGCAAATGAGATCAGAGAATGCAGATAAACTAGGGGAGCCATTATCTCTAGCGTCAAGCAGAGCCAGATATGCCAGGAACACAGACGCGGTATTAAATTAACTCTGGATTTGATTTGTCTGATAGACTCGGATATTTCCTCTTGGATATATTTAATGTCACTGTAGTTTAGTGTGGTTGACGTTGTGCAGGCAAAACACTCTACCACCAGTGGTTGGCTACAGTGTGTCAAAGTAATGCATATGTGTGGGCTTGGTTAGTTTAGATGTGGGACTTTGCTGGGTTTTATTTATTACTATCTTAAACTTGCCCTTCCAGAGAGCACAACAAATACCAGTATTGCAGTCATTAAAACCCATCACCTGGTATAGCCTGTGATTGGAGAACTATTTTTTTATACATTTTCACAAATAGTTATTATTACAGAGTTTAAAAAACATGCATTTACCGGGCGTGGAAGATCAAATAAAGTATCCTTTTTAGTGGCGTAATGGGAAGATCCAATCATCTAAGCATCCGCTGCATAAATGTAGACCATTTTTAAAATATTCCACCTCTCCCAAGCCCCACAACTACAGTATATGGAAGGGTACTAAATCACTCATTCTTAATACTATGACCAAAGCCTATAAAGATTATGGCGAAGCATACTTTTAACTTGCATCTAAAACATTTTGATGACTGAGGTAGCTTCAACAATACATTGAGAATTTTTAATTTTTTTCAAAAACAGCTGTCTCATTCCATGCTGTGCAACAGCAAGACGACAGTAAAATGAAAGTAAACATTGCAACTCTTCATCTAACAATTCACCGTAGTGGCTCCTCCTTGTTTTGACTTACTGCTTACTGTTCTGATTTACTGCCAAAAGTGCCAAGAATGACCATGTATTGCGTCCATTTTTGATGAACAAATGCTGTCAGTGCTAATCTCAGTGGTAAAGATGGTGTTTTCTGTGACCGCGTCACAATAAAAGCCAGCCGGTGTTTTGCAAAAATTAACAGTGAACCTGATGAGCTATAATTACAGTCAGTAACAATGGATTTCATTCCTGCATCATTTCTTGTGAATGTAGGAATGTAAATTTCAATTCCACGCGTGAATGGTGGTGTCCGCCACTAACAATGAAAACTATTGTAGCGCTTAGACAGATAATTACAGAATGAACGAACAGAGTTGGGGTTTCTGGAAACATTTCTATAAGGTGCATGAAGAAGGAAACAAGTCTGAAGAGGGTCAAAACTCCAGCAACACAGGTTTAGACGATGAGCCCTAATACATTATAGCTATAAGCCAGGGGTCAGCAACCTTAGGCGCGTAACTTAACCACTGGCACACAAGCAGTAAGTGAGAGTTTAAGGGAAAAGTTGAGGTGCCCGCTTATCCGCATGACAAATGACTTCTTTCACAGCGGTTGGCAGTTACATGGCCTGATATTTATGGCAGCTTGATTGATTTTTTTCCCTCTACCTGAATTCTACAAAGACCTTACTCTGCTTCTGACTAGCTGGTATGTGTTGGCTTTTCCCAGAGGTTTTTATTGCAGATGAAGAGGATGTTTTCATAAGGATGGCTGCCTTCTTGTATAGTAATACAGTAATATTTCATTTATTATTACAATCTCCTGATTATGGTGGGAAAATGGAAACATTTTGGGGAGTTTAAATTGTTTGATAAAGCATTATAATTAAATGCTGATTTTGCAACATTTAACATTTTAAAAAAGGCTCTTCACATCAAAAAGGATGCCGACATCTGCCATAAGCCATACTACAAATGCTTCTGAAGTTTGACCTCAAAAGTGTCATGCTTGTTCATTCAGACGTAATAGTTTGTGTAATACTTTTGTTTGAGTGCAAAATGGCATTGACCAACCAGGTTGATGACGCTCACTTGAAACACAAATATGTTTTTGTCATTTATTGCTATTGTCAACCAGGACAGGTGAGGAATTACAGTTGTTTTATTATTCCATCATCAAACATCACAGAGAAAATCTACTGAGGAGATGCAGATGATCTTATGAAAGAGAATTAAGATGTGGATCGTGTCCAACCAGGAAAATGTCAGTTCTCAGTGTAGTGACAAGTGTTTTAAATGAGGAAATGAGATTCACTGTTTTTAAATGTAGCTCTGTCCCTCCCTGCATAACACAGTGCACAGTGAGTGGAATCATGGGGTGTGGTATGTTTATCCCTGAATGATAACATGCTGTTGAGATCACATTAGTCCAACACAACAAGGCAAGTGAGACATGACTCCTTTGCACAGCGTTAAGCCAAAGTCAATGGAGAGCAGCGATAAGGCCGGCTGTTGAATGACGAGTATGAATAGTTAGCAGTGGCTGCAACCTCATTACAAGGACAAACCGCGTGTACAGCAGGAGGCTGATATATTTGGCACAGCCCCACTTTGCTGTTTCCAATTTGACTGGAGAAGGGAATAATGCTTAATGCCGTTCCCCACGTGGATATTGGCTTGTATGGGACGGCGACCTGTGAAATGAATATTTTTGTGAGATGAGATTTGTTATGCACAAAGAGGAAGGGCAGCTTTTCCAGCCAACCGAGAAACACAGGAGAGTAGAGGCATTGTGTGTTCGGGGCTTGGAGAGCTCAGAAACGGATAATACGTGAGTCAAAGGAAGGAGGAGGAAGACAAGAGAGATCAGGAAGAAGGGCAGGAAGAAACAAGGATTGGAAAGGTAACAAAGAGGCTATGCTTATAGAAGACTTCAAAGTATAGCTCTTGACTTTTTCTCTGGTTCACAATATTTCATTCTTTTTTTTCTTTTTAATAATGAAAGTGTGAAATAAATCAGTAATTCATTTTTTTTAAATCAGAAATACACCAGAAAATGATGTCCTCTGCTGCACCAACAGTATAAACATGGGCAGTGCACTGTATGCTGGGAGATTGTTTTCAGTTTTTCTATAATAAAGAACACGTCTTGCTTTTGATGATGAAGTTGTGAAGGATGGGTTATCATCACGTTCTGCTCATTACTGGGCACATAGAGCAGACACATTCGATTCGTCCTGCTGGCTGCCTGCACACATGCATGGTATGAGAGACTTGTACGGACTTACACACTATCATTTTGGTGGTGTTTGCGACTGAGATACTGGCTCTGGCCTCGCTGGCATGTCTTATATGTTGTATGGGCTACGATCTCAGCGGGTTGACAATACAACTGCATTCATTTAAAAAGTACCCAGTGTAAAGAAACACAATGTGTCACCAGTTAAAAAGCTGGCCATCAAAATTAAGATTATATCAAAAGCAGTTGGCATGTGATTTACGGCAAAGGACCAAAAGAGTGCTGTGCAAATATTAATCGACCAGGTATCAACCCATCTGATTAAAGCTCAGCCTCATTATAAACCCAGACAGCCCGTCCCCTCCTCCGTCCCATCCTCTGCTCTCTTTAATATTTCTCACGTGAAGTGAGGGAACAGTATTATGCATGTACCCACTTTTCCAGAGAAGGGGGAATGAATTTTTTCCGCGGGCTCATAAATCTCTGCTCTACCTGGTCGAGCACCGGTGGATTGTGCGGCGACTTGCTGGCCCGGCTCTCTCTGCCAAGACTGTAGATCTGGATTGACAGCTGCTCCGTCCTTTCTGCCACTGTTAATCATTGAAGGATTTGAGCTGCCTGCAAGCAGCTCTGCCAAGCAACCTTGAGCCCTGCTGGGACCGAAGGACTCCAACTAAAAACCTGTTCCCCTGTTGAGGCAAGCAAGAGGCACTTCAGCCAGGTGGTCCAATTGCCCCAGTTTGATAGGCATTTAACTGCGCCACATTGTTGGATTGATTCCTATTTCAAATTATGGATGCTTTGAATATGCATATCACTTGTGTGCCTGTGTTTGGGTGCATCATTTGGCCAATTATGTAACTTCAGGGTACCATCATTTGCTGTGCATTTCTGTTTCATAAGCAGGAATCCTAAAATTTGAAAGATATAGGGCCCTAGTTTCTTGGCGCAGCGCAGGGTGGCGCAGGGTGGCGCAGGGTGGCGGAGCCGGCGTAATGCAAGTTTCGACCTGCGCAGCCTTGCGCATGGTCAGTTTGGCAGTTTGGTGGATCACCTGCGCCAAGATGGGTGTGGTGGCGCAGCAGGGGGAGGAATCACAGATTCAGCTTGGCGTAGCGGAAGTTTCGTGGCAAAAACCCTCGCCGAGACTTCGCCGAAAGCCCTTCCAGCTCCAACCTGGTCTACTTTCGGCGCAAGGCGCAACTAAAGTCCATACATTCAAGGCGAATTACAGCTGGCGGAGTGGAAGTTTGGCTGACCGGCGCGCAGTGCGCACACGTCACCGAGACCTCACAGGCAGGTTTCCACAGTTCCAGGCACATTTAAATGCAATAAATAATCACAACAAACACTATTTAATGCAACTAATTGAATCAACACGTGAATTTATATCTATCTATTGTCCCGTCACATCTGACGTCAGATCAAAGGCAGATGGCACATGTAACGGAAGCCTCTCGGACCAAAACATCTCCCTCTCTCTCTCCTGTTTTTTATAATATCGGCATTGTTATTATTATGCTACGCGCGCACAGTGCGTGATTCGCGTGGTGGGAGCGGCGGCGCTGCTTCTGTCATCGGGTTGTCAAGTGACGAAACTTGCACTGAACATCCCCTAACGCATTAAAGGAGAGGAGAGGAGCTCATTTGATTGGTGAAGATCTGAATCGGCTGTGTTAATCCCAGTCCACGCCTCGTCTCCTCCTCGTCTCCCAATCACAGCTTCTTCTCCTCCCTCTTTCCCACTTGTGCCGGGAGAGAGGGGGTCAGAGGTTCCTGTGTGAGGAGGGGAGGTTTGCTGCCTCCTGTAGGAAGTTAGGGCCGGGCTTTAGAAGAGTGCAGGAGCCGCCACTGCTCTTCATACTCCCTGCTGCCGTGCGCGACACTTACGCCAGCCGAACCGTCCAGCGTACCGTCCAGCGAAGCCGCTCCCCGGGAAGTTGGACGGCATCACAAGCTCAGACCCCGGGGGAGGGTCTCGTCAAGCGGGCGAGTTAAGTTTGACCAATATTGTTGTTAAATGTATTTCTGTATGTGTGTGTGTTTTATATAGGCCGTTGTGTAGTGCAGAAGGGGAGGAGGTTACAGGTGGGAGAGCTATCGTCATTAGCGGGACATCAATACGGTTTCACTTTAAACGGTGAGAGTGGATTGCTGTGATTTCTCAAGTTGCTGTGATTGATAAATTGCAGTGCCTCCTGCGTTGAGGGTGTTGCGTGATGTGATTTGAAATGGTGTGCCTTAAGCTAGAAACTAGCCCTGTGTGTGCTGTGTAGTGGTTCTTCACCTAGATGAAACGTGCAGTGATCGCCCTGGGGTGACTGGTGACCTCTAGTCATTTGTAGTCCTCCTTACCTCTATGCAATAGTTTTATATATTCAACGTGTGATAATTTAATAAAGATTGTATATTTTCCTATACCGTTGGGATTATTTAAAGGCTCTCACATTGGCAGTATTTTCCTGCCAAAGGATAAAACCCATATTTATTACAGTATCAATCAATATACATGCCCAGCAAATAATCATAACAAAAGTGACAAGTCTGCTATGTAGCTTATGTGGCTAGGAAAATTTTAACTTTTTCAAATGCAGTCTCACTCACATCCCGCTAACGTAACTATGGACACAAACACTTAACTACGCACGTTAATCAATCAATTCAGTCAAATGCGCCGTTACGTTTTCAGCACCATGGATAGCAAGCGGCAAGGTTATAGAGCAGTAATAGCCTTTCTGACAAACACAATTTCGCTCATTCTGTTCACTTCATTCACTATGTATTTGCAACAATATCACGTGAACATACCAGGTCAACTCAAGTCCAAAAGTGCAAAGAGGAGAGGGAGGGAGAAGAGGGTGCTGGAGTGGCTAACAGCCTTGTTAAAGTGATAGTTCGGAGTAAAATGCACCCGAGGTAATTTCCACCATGACATCCAGCCAAATACCCCTTCTGAAGCATTTTTAGCGATGGTCAGCATTGGTCAAGATAGCCGCTATCAGCCGAATGGCTTAGTACTAGCGCTACGGCACAGAGGGTATATCTCGTAAATTACCCCACTAATAATGCATGGAATGTTACCAAACTTCTTCTACACATCGGGTCTGTACTCACAAAACGAGGCATTTGAAAGTTTGTAAGTACATCAGGAGTTTATTTAAAAGAACACTTGCCTGATAGCTTCTGTCCTCGGCTGCTATGCTACCGCAGCGTAGACGCCACTTCCGTGTTTACCCAGCCGATGCCGTGACGCGAGTTTCACGTGAAAGTATGAAAAAGTTTCACTAAATGTTTATAAATGCTTGTATTATCAGGTCAACACTTGTCAACACTTGTTGACCTGATAATACAAGCATTTATAAAAATGTGTTGACCTAATAATACAAGCATTTATAAAAATTCAGCAAAACTTTTTCATACTCTCACGTGAAACTCGCGTCACGGCATCGGCTGGGTAAACACGGAAGTGGCGTCTACGCTTCGGTAGCATAGCAACAGAGGATAGAAGCTATCAGGCAAGTGTTCTTTTAAATAAACTCCTGGTGTACTTTCAAATGCCTTGTTTTGTGAGTTTGCCTTCTTCTCCTCCCTCTTTCCCACTTGCGCGGGTGGGAGTGACGGGAGGCACACCTGCGCTAGCCTGCGCTGTGCACGAAACTTGCAAAGTCCAGGTGGACACACCCCGTCGGTGTGGCGCAGGTGCGCTGCGCGCTGACTACGCCAAGTCTACGAAACTAGGGCCCATAAGGTGAAAGTTATACGCTCTGATTACAGTGACAAACATTATTGTTGACTGAGGGAGCAAAAGGAAGCGAAAGAGAGACATTTCGAAAGGAAACAAACACTTCTCCATGTTGGAAAAGGGCTCCTGATGTGGTGTCAGTTTAGAAGTTGATCCACAGCGACACTGTCGAGGAGAGCACAGAAGAAGACGGAGAATGGTGGTCACCATGCAGTAGGAAAGCAAGGAAGGGATATATATATATATATATATATATATATATATAGTGAGGAAAGGCAGTACTGAGAGTACTGCTCAGTATTAAAAAAAAGCCTCTCACTGTCTGTTTCTCTGTTGCTTGCCACTGTCTCTCCCATAACTCTCCATCTGTCCGGGTAAACGCTCTGTAAGGGAGAAGTCCAGGATCCAGACTCCAGTCCCGCGTTTTGGCTCCAACCATGCTGTTGGAACCAGCAGCAGCAGCGAATGCCTGTTTTTGCCTGCCTCTCCTCTCTCCTCTCCCTCTCTCGCTGTGCCGCTCTGCTCTGCTGCAGTGGATGGTCCTCACGGTGCGCTCGCAACTCGTCTCAGTGGAGGAGATCCGAGCATCCCGCTGTCATTTTCCCACCCTTCTTCCTCGTCTCCAGCCCTCGTTCTTTTGCCGCCCCCCTCTCCCTGCCTAGAGGGTCTGGATAATTGCAGGGGAAAAGTAATAGGATAGACGATTGAAGGAGGGAAGAGCTCGGGAAGTGTTTTATCCAACACCTCTTGCACACATGACTGTGTTATGTTCCGCTGTCTCCGGGTGACAGAGAAGCTTGTGCTCTTAGACACCCCCTGCTTTTAGACTCTGTGCCAGGTAAGTTCTTTCTCTGGCTTGATGTTTTTTTTTTATCCTGCGTCTGATGTAGTGAGTGACAAGGGAGCGTCTTTTTGCTCATTTCTCCCTGAGGTGGGGTTGACATGTTCTGATGAGGAGGAGATGGCATGTTGGCAGAAGTTGTGTGTAAACAGCTCCAACGTAGGGCATGCTCCACATATGGTGTAGTGTGTATGCCTGTGTGCACATCTGTGCTTTATTAGAGAACACTTGGGCTCTCTGAGCTCCCATCATATTTGCACTGCAATATATTCTGTTCTACTGCAGCAACTTGCGATCATTCGCTTTTTAAATATTGAGGCAGGATTAGCTGTGTTTACCCTCTTTTACTGTACACGTACATTCGAATGCTCCATACACTGTCATCCATAATCCCGTCTATATTGGCTGTCAGGGAGTGGTGGTCGCTTCTATTAATGTGTATTCAAAGCTCTCGGAGCGTGTTTCTTGCAGGGAGGGAGGGAGAGGGGCTGGGGTTTTCACAAAAGTGCAGCATTATTATTTTTCTTCCTTGAGGGAAACCCTGTGTACGTATTGCGCGTAAGAGTGCAGTGCAGCACAGATGATAACAAGGAGATTCTATGACAGCATTGTTGAGGGAGCACGCTACTCTGGGCATGTGCGTGTGAGCGCGTACATGCGACTGTGTGGGCGTCTGTAAGCCTCGATGTATACTCTCACGTAGGGTTGAGCATTGTTTTGTTCTTTTGAATGAATGAAGTGCTTTTAGTTTCAAGGTGTGCGTGTGTGTGTGTGTGTGTGTGTGTGTGTGTGTGTGTGTTTCCCTTTCCGACTGTGGTTGGTGACGTCAGCAGCAGCAGCAGCACACGCTCACTTTTGGGAAACACTCGTCCACAGCACAGTGCCGTCTCTTCATCAGGTATCAGGTGGCGTTGAACTGTGAGTGGTGACTTGGCGGCGATTTACAACCTGGGTTCCAGAGTATTTGACCTCCCCCCCTCCCCGGTGTAAATCAGCTCGCCACTGCAGCCTGTTAAGAGGAGATGCTTGGATGTTCATGTCCACTGCTGCACTGCAGACAGACTCTCTCCCACCAAAAGCTGCTCATGGTATGCTGCTCAGCCGCAGACAGCGTAGGCTTGGTGAGAGAGCCTCTTCATCTATCTGCCTACAGGTATTTGAACAGATGCTTGTAATCGGTAGTAACTTGCTGGCAGGCTGGGTTTTTGCAGGTGCGGTTGGACCTCTCTGATGGGAATTGGAGCCGGTGTGTAGCGTTATTGCTGTCGCGCTTGAACAACTGTGCCTCTCGCGTCACTACACTGAAGAATCAGGGATGTGGGTAATCATTGAATAAGGGATCTCCAGTTTTCAGTAACACACAACCAAGTGGTGCTCATTAATCAGAATTGCAGGCCCTTACTGGTACTTTCCCCTTACATGCATCCTGCATGGATCATATCACTGTAGGTTTTACGTTTATATGTAAGGCAGCCATAGGGAAGCCCTGTCTCAAGTCACAGTGAAAGTAATCATCTGACTTTCTGAAGTGTCATTGAGCCAGAGCACTATATCCCCACCATCTCGAAGGGTACTACATCATGTAGCCGTGCGATGTCCCACTTAATGCAAGTGCTTGTTTTGCTGCCTTCGTGCTCACATGCACATATAGGAAACATAGCTTTTGCACAACCGAAATATAATCAAGGGGCTGGAGGCATATAGGTCTAGCTCTGGGTAAGTGCTGTGAATTTCAATCCATGTTGCACAGCATAGCTCCTAATTAATTCAAATGCATGCTGGGCCACCAATACTGCTGTTGCCTTTGCACACGCCACTTTGCACTGATCATTGCAATTGTGCCATTTGCAGAAGCATCAGAATTAGATCCGGCACCTCCCACATTTTGTGGCCCTGCACGCGCTGTATGTGCACAAATGTTAAAATGACCAGTTACCCCTTATCCTCTATTAAGCTGCACCAGACTTGAGCAATCTAGATACAGTATATATTAACCTGGCTGACAATGACAGGGTGTATGGTCTTGTCAGACACCTGCTGTGTTGGGTTTGTCTTCTCAGCGGCCTGGCAGGCATCAGGATGAAGCAGGAGTGAGACAGATATAGCTTTTTTCCTGTTGGAAGTCACATTTATTTCCAAGCAAGATGACCCTTGAGTGGCTGCTGATTTTGATCGCACATACAGCTCGCTTGCTGTTAACATAATGTGTTTTCAGTAGGATGATACACATGGCCCGTGTGTGTGTAGTTTGGTAAACATGTGAGCTGAACTGTGACCATTCAACATGCCGACAGGGTTCTGAATTAAATGGATGATTCCCACAAAAATCACATAAATGAACAAATCGGTATTAACATACACACAGGCAGCAGCGCTTTAAAGGATGAAGGAGAACCATTCTGGGCGTTCTTGGATGTCAGTGACAATGGACTCACAGCTTTTGACAGCAGCAGTCATGGACGCTCTAAAGCTGAAGCTCACAAACAATGAAAACAGCCGTCGGCCATAAGCAAATCAGTGGGAAACGATCATCCCTCTGCATCCTGACATGTAACTGTGAGACTACGGATAGAATATATATCACTTGTTATAATATATAATCACATGTTAAGTAAATTAATTCAATTTGTGCAGGAGTGTTGGACTTACACATCTTTAAGTGAGTAAAGGAAAGCCGCTGTTCTTAAAAAGGTTATTGGACTGTGAAGGTTTTCTGATAGTTAAGTGGTTTTTGAACATTCAGGTCTTTCCGCATCGCTACAGTGACAAATGATGTTTGCAGAGCTCCCATTTGTGGACCACTTGTGTTGATACACACAGCCTAAGGAAGCGCATTGTCACAGTCCAACAGGGACCCGGCTACTGGAACGACGCATCTCTGAAAAATGCCGACGCGCCGTACGTGAGGAGAGTCACATCTGTCGTGATGCAGCCTGGAGAACTTTACACCAAAGGAATGCGTTCGAATGAAATGGAGAATGACTTGGAAAATGGCTGACAGCTTAATTTGGATGAGTTTAATTTGTCATGGATCACTGTTTCGGCAGCTGACACGGATGAAAGCAATGGCAGGGTATCTATTCGGTGAGTCGACGGGGATGATGTTCCACGGCTCTGGATGAATGCAAGACTGCTGTGGGATACACAGATGGCTGCCTGGCCTGTTACATTAAGTCGCTGGTCGGGAAGGTGTTCCAAAGTGTGTGTGTGTGTGTGTGTGTGTGAGGCGTGAACTGTCTGCACAGTTGGTCTGCAATCAGTGTCCAACTGACTCCCATCGACCCCTCACAGACACACACACACACACACACACACACACGTACAAGCAAACATGCAGGGTGCCTCAGTCGCCTCTTCAGATCAGGCTTCTCTCCCGGTGGGGAATCTTGAACTGAACCCAAAAGAAAAAACAAGAGAAGAAAGCTCTCTCTCTACTCATCATCTCCCTCTCTCTCTCTCTGTCACTCACCAACACACTCTCTCTTCCCCCTTTTCTCCCTCGTACTCTTTGCTTCACCCTTTCCCCCCCTCTCTCTCACCGGCTGTCAATTAGTTGCACTGCAGCCTGAGCCAGTGCCAGAGCTCCGCTTCTGAGCCACAGGTAAAGCATTAAAGCCAAATGACTCGTGCACTGAAACAGAATAACCTCTTTGCTACTTGAAAGCACTGCTCTGGCCCACGTCTTGGAAGTCACACCTGGATAAGCGGCTCCGGCGACGATGCGTTTTACCTTTACCTCCACCAGTAATTTGCTGACACACCTTCACGCCTCGGATTCACCAAGTCACAGGATGATAAACGGTTGTGTATGGAGTGTTTTATATGTGAAAGCTATTAGGATCCATGTCAAAAAAAATAGTTGGAATACTATTAAATATTTCTGTTGTTTTAAGGGGAAAACCCCTTGAGATGCATCACTTTGTTTTCAAGAGGGTCATGACAAGGCAATCATGAACAATTCTGCACTTTATAGAGAGAATTCCCATAAAGGCAGAGTAGAGATGTCAAGGCCAGGGTTTCCCTGTGGTTTAAGGTCTACTTCTGATAATTGATTGTTGTGAGTTTTGTGGAGGTATTCAAATGTAACAAGTCATTGCTCATTGTCATTATGCTTTGTTTGAATTATAATGTTTTTTTATTCATGTGAATCCTTCAGCACTTTTAGAAAAAAACTACCATTGTAAATTACCAAAGCATTTTTGTCGGTCTAGGCAATATGCTATTTTTCAATAAAGGGGATATTTCAACCCACACCAAAATTATTTATATAAATAAATAGAAGAACGGACTTGAGCTTTCAGAGGGTCAGCTCTGTTTTAACCTTTTGGACCACTTGTTAGGTGGGCCATTATATAAACAAAATCATTTGTCAAACACACAAAAGTTGATGATGTTGTTATTGTGCAACATAAACATACTATTTCCATTTGATCAATTTGTGCAACCATACAAAACTCTTGGGTTAAAATAACTCAGTCAGTGTAAACATCAAACAGCTTTAATCAAGAGTTGGAAAAAGGTGATTCATAATATGTGATACTGTCCGGTAGAGAGGAATAAGGTGCTTTTAACAGCATAAAAGCTACTCAAGGGAAAACAGAAAGGGAAATCTGGATGTTAAAGGGTTGTTGAAATAGCATACATAAAGCTACATTGACAGTATGTGACATCCAGTCCCCAAAGTATGTTGAATGTGGCAAAAATGTGCACGGAGCTTACATCGGTTATGTAATTGACCCCATCCCTCCACCACACAAAGCTAATTTACTGACTATGGTTTCAAATCCTGTGTTCTTTTGACACTGCATCGCAGGGCCTTGCTCCCTTAGTTGCCATGGAGACACCATTAGGCAGTGGTGCTGCACCAATTCTTGTATTTTCATTTTTTTTTTTTTTTGCATAACCCCACGCCAAACTGTGCCGCTTGTCGGGGACTCACCCGTGCCAACCAACCGCAAGTGTGGGCGGACGGATAGGTGCATGCATGTTTATGTGACTGAGAGTGAGTGGGAGAGTAAAGAAGAGCGAGATCAAAACAAGGTGGGAGGGTTTGAGGGAATGAATGAAAGGAGAGGGGGAAAGAATGACAAGGAGAGGAATGAATGATGGACACACACACACACAGAGATACACATTGATCACGCACTTGTATACAGGGCACACATCCTCCAACAGAGATGACTAGATTAGGTCCATGTTAGTGAGCAGGGTGAGTGTGTGGGTGGTGGGATGCTGCAACAGTGCAGCTTATTTTGCCTTCAGATTGATCCCTGCAAACGTCTCTCAGGGGCATCTCACCACATTACATCAAGCCAATTCACACAGCCATGATGCCAAAATCCAGATTCACTCTAATTATTATCACACATGAGGATCTGATAATCATCATTTCTGAGAGGAATAGACATAGTGGTGTATAATACAGTGCAATATAATTAAAATGGGCTCATTTAGTTACACATCAATAGAAAAATCATTTACTTTCACCAGGTTATACATTACTGATGTGATCCCTTAAACCTGTTATACATAATTATGGTGAGTGAGCCATTTTTTGTTGATCCACTGAACCTATTTGCTCCTCATTTGACCAGAAGTATAGTTTCCAATTCAATTTCAATTCAACATGAGAAATGTGATTTACCAATAGCTAAAGTTATAAATATGTATGAGTACAGTGAAATGATCTGGTTGCAGTGTTGCTCTTGGTCAGCAGGTGTCAGAGTTTGGAAAGGTTCATCTTTAATTTCAATGAAAATACTGTAAATGTCTGATTAATGGCGTATTTGATCTTTTGTTTTTTCGCATTTGATTCAAGGTGGGGCGCTTTTGATTTTTGTAATGAGTAATGCAGAAAAGCTCGACATACAATGAGTTATATTTCAAGTAAGTGATTTTATCCCTTGTGCATTGGATTTGTCTTTCCCCAGCTCAACTACATTTTAGTATGAATGAGCAGCTAGATCACATGGTTCAGCCATGTTCGGACGTTACCATTTGAGCTCTTATCTCTTTACTGTCTGTATGTGTCTTTACCACCCTTTCCAATCGCTGCTAGTTCTATGCTTCAGAATCACAACTCCATCCATACACCATCTTCAAGTAAATGATACAAAATGAACTTTGATTGCCTTCAAAGTGTTTTTCTACCTTACCATTTGTGTGAGCCTTTGCCTCACCCACACTGCCATAGTTGTCGTAGGTTTTTGTCATACTAGGGTTTCTTTAGAATTTTTTAAAGTTTTGAAAATATGAAGTCTACAAAATATGTTGGGCTCCTGACTCGTTATGGAGCCTGCTCCTGCTTTGCAAGGCATGCACAGAGGCTTAGCTCTGTGACAGATAGTCATGATCTGATGTGCTGAGGACACACTGTGCTCCCGCAAGGCAAGTAGCCAGCGAGGTAGGTCAAGGGAGAGACTGCATGAGGGAAAATGGAGTCATCATTGCTATGTTTATACATATGGAGAGATTGTTTTTCTTTTCTTATTTAGAGCCATGTGATAAAGGTGGCAGTGGCAGCTGTAATGGGACATTCTTTCATTGTTTGATGCGACGCGCTAGACTTTAAACTCTTTCATTAATCTTTATAATGTAATGTGAAACCACACAACAATCCTCCGAACAAGATGTGATTTGCATTTCCAGCAGCATGAACATCATCTTTAAATAAACTGGAGACAAATTGTTGCGTTGCCACGAGAAGCAAAGGACAGCATTTGTTCCTACGCAAACATAAATGATAAACCAAAATGAGGCTGTTGGTTCAGATCCAGCATCTTTCATCATCGTTAGAACTGATTTCAATTGACTCTCAATGAGACATATCTCAGTCTGTGTTTCTTGGTACATGGAAACAGGTACAATGCTATGTAACACAAGACTCTCATGAACACAATAACCATCTGGATGTGGACTGTACCTTGGCCAAGAATCTGGCAAAAGGACTTTTTCTATACCTCCTCTTTACTCTGTCTCTCTCTCTTATCCACCCACGCCCACAACTGCACGCACACATCCTCTTATCTGAGTCCTCAAAACTCTCTTTCCCTTGTTAACTCAGCGTGTTTTTCTGCAGTATTAAGCAGAAGCAAAGTTTGATTTTGCCTCAGGCATCTTGAAAGCATCCAGTGTGAATTAATGGCTGTAAATTCTCTCTGAACGTCTGATTTCAGCACAGAGACTACGCACTGAAGTGGTACGGGTTTTGACAGCACCAGAAACCCCATCGCACAAACAAACCATCCAAATCCCCTCGGTGGTATTAATGTATGCTCTCACAAGTCTCGCTGGTACCCGTTCCATCACAAATACAACATTGAAGACTCTTGTGCATTAGGGGGCCATCTAAGGACAGTTTGACGAACCGTTTTTGGGCTAACTGGTGGCTGCCATAGGACTTATTTCAACTTGTGTGATGCAAACATTTCCAATAACTGTGCTGTCCAAAAAAAAAAAAAAAAAAAAGTCCATGATATTACACCATCAAAATCAAAATCCCCCCAAAAAGTTTCAGTGTGGTCAAACTACATGAGATAACAGCAAAAACGTCAACCCAACTGCTCACATCACTGCACTGGTCGTCACGCATTAGTTTGTAGACAACAAAGCCTTGACTTCAGAATTTTGGCTGTCACCATCTTGGATTTTGTCCATCGCCATCTTGGAATTTTGCTACCGGACGATGGAAGGAACCCTATTTGCACTGTGGAGGAGCAACAGGTGGATCTGACAAACACAAGCAGCAGAGCGGCACCCCTAGTGGCAACCGTACTGCATCTGACTGGATCTGGCTTCTGGTGCGAAGCTGTTAACAACGGTAGCTTCCATAATTCCAGTTAAACTTTACAGCTCAGCTAAGTTAAAGTAACCTCAGAAACTAATTGTATTTGTAGCACACCAAACCGTAGGCCTCAGAAGTCCGTTTTTTCCCCCCTGCAAGGCACTGGCACTGTCACTTTGTGTTACAAAGGCATTGTGCAGGCTGGATCGCCTCCTGTTTGTGCTCTGTAGCTCACCACATGCACACCAAATTGCTATTTGGTTACAGTTGGAAAATCATAGCCGATGCTTTTGCAACACTCACAACAGACTTAATGGGAGTCTTTGATGGAGCTTTTCATTCAGGACCCTAGAAATTATTGTGATGATAATTGGAACAGATTATGGCTGCAGACTGAAGATGTACCCTATTTCAGTGGTTTGCAGGTACAGGAAGGTGCAGCAGGAAGTCGGCAGTTGTGTTAAAACAATGGGAGCAGGCTTGTGAGCTTAAAATAAGTAACGTCACTAGTTTTATCTAGTACTTACTTTCTCAGGAGAGTTAAAGTTGACCCTCCTTATGACCAGCAGACTCAACTGTAACTTCCCAGACAGCCCACACAGATCTTAAGAGGAGATATCCAAGAGAATGACTGCCGTGGATCATTGTCTCTAGTGGCCAAATGCCTTGCCATGAGTCACTTCGCTGCCATCTACTGATATTGCTCACCACATTACACAGTCAGTCATCACGGGAATGCAATTACACCCACTCCCCCACAGCTCCTATTAATAGCCACGGATAAATCATCAATGTGACATGTCCATGACACGCTGCCAAATTTTTATCAAATGACCGTGGCATGAGTATCATCCCAAACGTAATGTGTCCACCAAGTCGGATGGAGAATAACTGCAATGCCACGGCGCCAAGAGGAACATGAAATATACATACAGTTATGCTGCTCGATGGAAATGTGCTTTAAAAAAAAACTGCTGTGTGAACAAGTGTAGGATTGAGACTTCATATGCAAATTTTACATTTACACCTTCTCCATGTGGACTCAGTGGAAATGTGGCACCTTTTGTGATGATGCGGTGGCGACACAACACCTTCATCTCCAAGTTCACATGTGTCGGGGAAACACACAAGAGCCCCCTCCTCCTCCTCACAGCTGATTTGCAGCAGGTCGAGCCAGAGACCTGCTGACTAGTAAGAGGCAGGGTCATTAGGCCAGCTGGTGCTGCTGTGATGCCCACTGAGCAGCACATGTCTGGCATTAACACCTACAGACAGGACTATAGATTCACGCACTCAAATCATTCATCATCGTTCCAGTCAAATAAAATCAAGACATAACCTGCTATCACGCGTTCAGTCAGAAATAGCTGGTAATAGCAAAATCAAGTTTGAGAGGCTGGCTTGTGACTGTTTGTTAGTTTGAATCTCTCTCATTCAAGTCACAGAGCTTAGCATCCATATTTTTTCCTGAAAAATACATATTCAGTGATCTTTTAAATAATACATATAGCTACTCGGAAGCTGTTTCCTGAATCTTGAACCATCTGGATGAAGAAAAGATTTTGTCGGCTGCCTGATAAAAATACTTTTAACCAGTTTCACAAGTTGCGACTGCAATGTAATAGTAATACATGACATGCACAAAGTGGAGCCAGGCTTAATGGAAGTAAATTCACAGTCCAGGTATTAAAGCTGGAGAGGTATACAGTGATGTCCATCAGCACTGACCTCCCTCTATCTTGACACCCATTGTGACAACCTCTCCAGACATGATGACTCCCAGTGTCATGGAAGAGCCGCCAGAAGAAGACCAGTCTCGATATGGCTGCCAAATGCAAGAGTAAACCAGCTCTGTGAATGAAAATGGGGGATCGCTGTGTCAGCTTTCTGTCTGTAAGTGATTTCTCGGAACAGATGCACTGTACAGATGGGCATTGGTCTTTTTTTCATTAACAGGCATATGAAGGAAACTCTCAATGTGTCCAACGAGCTTTTAGAAAGCTTGCATTCGGGATGGCAACTAGAGCATTTAGGGCCCGCCACATCTTGTCTGGAATACTCAGGCGTTGTTTTGGAACAGTTTCAAATGCTAATGTTCACCGCCACAGACTAGATAATGAAGACGTTGCAAGTTCAAGTACCCTACATGGGTAGTTCTCTTACTGGGCATCAATCCTGCTTTTCTTAATGAATAGAAACCAGACAAGATTCAATTTCATTACATGCCAGTCTGAATAATGCGAGTTTCTGTGAGGTTGTGATCCCATCACCAGGATATCTTTCTACATTGTTGATCTCTTCTTTAGGCCTAAGTAGCTGGCTATAACCAGAGGGTATTAAAAACAACGCATTATTTCAGAACCATCTTGGCCGTCATATATGAAATATTTTATACTTGCCGCTGTCCTGCAGTGTCTCGAGTGTAAACATGAGCGATCTGGGAAACACACACACCATCATCCCCGCCTCTTCATGCACCATGGGTCCCGATTATTCCGTGTATTATTTACACTTACAACAAAGCCATTTTTTATTTCATTATTCATGTGTAAGCCCTCTCGTCCAACACATTGGTAAACACTATTCAAATCTTCTCATAGAAATATCGTTGATCAGATTACTGGATTGGTTTAGACCCATAAAAGAGGATAGTTCTCCATGGTTACACACACACACACTCACACACACTCACAGACTGTTCCATCATTACAGCTATTGCTGTTGCGGCTCCTGCCAAACTGATTGAGTCCGGGGCCTTTAAGCCATTACAATGTTGATTGGAATCATATTTTGTTGCAGGGGTGGCAGATGCTGATCGACAAGCAAACTCCCAGGCATGTTCCGCATATGGGAGTTGATGTGCTCGCCATTAATTAAATCACCCCGAGCCGAAGACTGCCAGTGGATGATGGCTTTTATTCAAGGGGCGTAAATCACCAGCATTGTGGGAAAAATTCAAATGACACAGGCAAAGCGAACTGCATTTGTCCCCTTAGTGCTCTTGGATTGGATGGAGTTATTCTATACAGTTCCGTCACTGTGATGGAGACTCCATGTCTATTGGCATGCCTGTGTTTAATGACATGTAAACTCCCTTATAATCGAAGCTAGTTATTTGGCCTCGCCCTAGTCTGAAGTTAATATTCTGTCCCATGTGTCCAGCCAAGTCGTGACTCGACTTTTATCCTTGGGAATTCAGGGCTCTGATTCTGACACAGACAGACCGCTACCATAAGTTCCAGCTGTTTATTCTCGCCAGAGCATCAATCTCTTTCCGCTGTCTCCAACGGGACGGGTGACTAATGGAGATGAGACTCAACGTTTTTTATCTCTTTCTCCCAGTGAAATTGATGTGTGAGCCACTAAACCCAAAAGCGAACCATCTGTGAAACGCTGATGCAAATCCATTTTTGACCTGTTATCAAGGGTCCTAAATCATGCTTGGGAAACCAAGTATGTGCATTGACTGGTGCTCAGTTTTTCCCTCTCTGGAGCTCTCTTGTTTCAAGTAGAACATTTTTCTGACGTGTTCATCTGTTTCTATCCTCTCATGTGCTCATTTTTAATCCTCTCACCATTTACACCGCCACTCAAATGTAGCCCTCCTCAGTTCCATCACTCAAAACCTGGCCTCACTTTCTCTTTTCAAAGCTCTCCGCCAAGCGCAGCTCAAATTTGTTATGTAACATGGATGCCAGGAAATGTCATTTCGGTGTAGTTGTACAGTTGTCTAGGTGGAAACAGAAGACCTTTAGAGTCAGAGGGCTTATATACGCTGTACCGTGCCAGAAACAGTTTGTGATAAGAAAAAGAAAAAAGGTGTGAAAATGTGTCATAAATCAGGAGAAATACGGGACATTTGTGAGCCTGGGAGGAAAACGGGATATGGGCTATGAAAAATGGGAGTCTCCCGGCAAAAACGAGAGGATTGGCAAGTGTTGCCGCCTGACTGGCTACGTCAAACAGAACACATACATGCATGGCTTACAAAACACACAGTGGGAGTGGCATTTCATTCTCTGTCCAAAACAACATAACTCCACTATATCGTTACATAGCTAATAGTTGTTTAATGCTCAGAATTTCAAATTTAGCAACTGCAAGTGACTCCCTTGTTTTTATGCGCCACTGCCCAAAAGGTTTCATTGTTCACTCAAATTTAGGAAGTGCTCCCCTGTGCTTTAAAAATAAGGCATAACCCTTTCTATAAAACCAGCTTCTCTCCAATCACCCTGCGGCTGCTCCCTGTTGACTTGAAAGTGAAAACCCCTGTCGCATTTCAAAGTAAAGCAGCGTGAGCACGCCCTCGGGTGGTCACAGCTGCCAGCCTGTCCACCTATACAAGCTGGAGCAGGCCAGTTGATGACCAGGCTGACAACAAAACGTGAATATTGAGTGCTGCATGATAGCTGGCTGCTTGACATGGCAGGAACACATATTTTTAGTTTACTTCCAGTTCATTCTGCAAAGACTGATTGTGACACAGGTTGTCAGCAGTTCTCAGCCTCTGTAGAGTCTCCTAAAAGCCTGACACCACTTAGTCATGGCTACTTAAAGACAGCTCTGATGGCCTGCTAGTTAGAGCTTGCTAACCCGGGCACTGTGAACACAAGGTCAGGGCTAATTTACTCCAGACTTTGTTTCAGGGTGCCCTCAGTCTATTAAGGAGCAGAGCTGAAACAATGGACTGTCATTATTCAAATGTATTCACTGAATACATTTCGGCAGAGGGCAGCCACATGTACCCATAAGTGTAGTAGCGTAAACATACTTTACTATAATTTTAGTATATGTGTGTATCCAAAGTGTGTAAGTATGATGGCAATTTGTGTGAGGCTCATCAGGGAATCCATGCCCGGTTGCACACTATACCCATCCACCCACAGTACCTACTGATCAATGCTTAGAGAGCGTCTGAGGCAACGGTGGGAATTCCTATAGAGCCGATGCTATTCACCACATTGTATCACTCACCTGCTGTACTGTTCCTCAGGATGAGCCCACGCTTTGTTCAAAATCAAGGAGATTAAACTGAATAAATGGCTGCATGAATAAGTGAATGATACAATCTCTGCAGTTCTTGCACCAGCAGCGTACGAACGAAATAGCATGCTGTGATTGATGGTCAGGGCTATGAAGCTGTAAAGAGGACATAAAAGAGGCCAGCGATGTAATATGTATCGCATTTGCAAATGCAGTTCGGCTACGACTCCGTGACTCATAACCACATCTATTGAGGATGACCTCGCATCATGTAATATTCATCTCTCTGTCCGGGAGAAGCCCTTCCCCATGCTTCAACCGTTGACTTCAAGCATGATAAACAGATCCTGGAGAGGGCCATGGGTTGAACAGCGAGTAAAGAGGGTTAGCATCCTCCCTCTTTATCTGGAGTGGAAGTGGGCCACATTAAATCAGTCTTGGTGGAGAAGGCGGATTAGCTTCATGCTTATGCCTCTTCCCTAAGTGAGGGAGTGCGAGGGGAAACACTTTGCACACAGGAAGGAGACTCCTCAAATATCTTGTTTGCTCCCTCCTCCTCCTCCTTACCCATTGTCATGGTAACGAGATATCCGCAGATATGTAAGACGATGTGTGTGTGTGTGTGTGTGTGTGTGAATTCACATAGCTGTGTTACCTTTGTGTGTGGGTGCGTGTGCGTGATAAAGGCCCGTGTGAGAGAATCTCCAAAGATTTGTGTTTTGAGGCTGAGGATTGCCTGCTCATTTTTGAGCAGTTGTGAGTCCCTTCAGTCCTCCTCCTCTCTTCCCTCACTTCTTTTGCATCACTTTCTGTGGCACATATGCGCTGTCTCTTGTTTAATCTTTCTCTCTCCTCACATGTCAGTACTCATCTCTCAGATATGCCGCAGTATTTTCCCTGTCTTCCCCCTTCATCGGTTGTGTTAGCGTTGCCTGCCCTGTAACTGCAGAACAAAAATGAGCTGTATTGTGGTTGCTAGGCTACAGAGGGATAAGAAGCATCTCTAAAGGATTCCTCGGTTGAAATTGCCACATTGTATGGCCTTTAGCATTAACAAGCTTTTGTCAAAACTCTTCTGCTATAGGTTCTGTTGCTGTGCCCGGTATTGAAAGCAGTTATAGGTGAAAGGGGACCAAGCCGGTGTCAGCTATTGCATCGTTAGCATTCACTCGTGTCGGTCGCTCCTGCAGTCTCTGATGGGTAGATCTTGTTGAAAACAGTAATTACTGTATATTGTCTTTCCATCAAGCCGCTGTGACAAATATTAATGCAAGCAACAGACATAAGGAGCGAGGTGGTTCCAAGCAGTGTGACAGGAGCAGGTCAGTGGAGCTCACATCCTGCTGCAGGGAAAGCCCAGAGAACTGTGTGATAGTGTTTACTTTCATTCACCAGGCGTCAGCGAGTGGAAATGTGTCCTTGCCCATTCAATATGGTTAAAGCAAACATCTCTATCTGGACCATCAAGCATGATTTCTATGTGTGGGTTTGAGGTATCCTGATTCAAGCCTGTCAGAGTTGCTTCCTTGTTTCCTCTTCCCTACCTGCCGAATGGTGTTGAACTAAGGCAGTATACATATATTGTTTGTGGTCCATTTGTTGTTGTATCTGCTGAAGACTGTTATGGCATACTTTAGTGTATGGCATTTATTACAATTTTATTATGGTAATGGACTTAATCGACCACAGTGTCTTGGTCCAGTCAAAATAAAAAAATAAGAAAATACAGACAAAATTGTTTCTAAAATAAAACATGCCATCCCCTTCCTCAATCCCTTTTAATTGAATGTGTTAGCTTGGCTGCCTTACTCGTTGCTCTTTATGTGACTGACTTCCCTGCAAGTTATTGGCCACCACAGGCTGCTGGAGCTGATTGCAGCAACTGTAGACACAACGCATTTCTGAAGCAGCTCTCTCCGTGCTGTGCATTGATAAATCCATGGCGCTTTCCAAGACGCTGAAATAGCAACTTCAAAACATGTTTTAATAGTGTAACACAGAACAAATACGTGCGTCAAAGCCACCCCAGCTACTCCCCACGATGCATTTTCTAGTTTGCAACGAGACAGACGCACCCGGCACAGATCCAATATGGCCGCCCAGTGACATGGCTGACCAGGTGTTATACACATCGTATGCTGCCTCTGGGCCTGCTTCGTCTGCTTTCTCCTCACAGCCCATTAGGCCCATTCCAGGAGATGGAGGATAATGCAATACCCTGGACAGTACTCACAAAGTACACACACGCATAAACACACGAGCATGCACTACTGCATCTGTACCGTGTACCGTTCCCCGGCGTAGAGGTCTGCGCCAAAAGCAGCAGGTGTGCAGCATCTGAAATCTGTTGTGCAGAGATGCTGGGTGCCAATCTTTCATCGTTACACAGACAGCCAATCACGTGCAACAATGTTGCGACATGGAGAGGGAGAGTATTGGAGAGAGGTAGCGGGGACGGGGGAGAGGGTGAGGGTGAGTCTTCCCAGCTATGCCAAATCATCAGTTACATCCAGCACATGGAAAGTTTGGCAAGTCTTTGAGTGAGTGAGTGAGTGAGTGAGTGAGTGAGTGAGTCCCAACTCGTCTACACAGATGTCGACCTCTGTAAGTTGTGTGCAAAAGATAAATGTGTGTTCTCAAATGTCTTTATCTCCGATGTCTTTCAAAGTGTTTTATACAAGTTTTACAACGTGAATTGTGTTTCTGTCTCAAGTGACATGGTGGCTAAAGAGACACCCAACCAACCCCCCCCACACACACACACACACACACACACTATGATATCTGATGCTGCTGAGTGTACTGATAGACAGAATAGGTTTCCTTAAAGAGTGAATAGTCAGGCGGGGTGATTTATCAGTGAATACTCTCAGTTGCTCTCTCCATGTCTCCATCTTTCTCCCTGCCTCCCTTCTTCCCTCTGTCCCCTCCATGTCCCTCACTGTAAAATATGAACGCGGCAGCCCTATAAATCTGGATGGGAGATAATGAGAGCTGGTCCCCTCAGTCTGGCTACCAGCCAGGCTCGGTGCCAATGACATCATCCTTAGGGAGGGCCAATAGATTGATAGGTGTAGAGACAGTCTGTATTGCTTCTGAGTCAGAGAGACACTCTCATACATATATGAGAGTGTGTGTGTGTGTGTGTGTGATGTTGGGGTGATTTGAAAAGGTGTTAGGTTTGGCTTTAAAGCATGTATTTATAATGTGATAAGAATCGATATTAGATTGTTTAGGGCAGGGGTCTCAAACTCAAATTGGCTTATGGCCGTTGATGGTATTGACATCTCATAGGGCCATGTCAAAATTCAGCATCGCTCTTTCTCTCTCCTCTCCCTTACTTCTCATACTGCTCTCTGTGTTTAGATGAGTAATGTGTAGTAGTGACTCTCCTTACATATCAGGCACGTAGCATTTCCACTGAACTCCACAAAAAAATACTACAATGTCCATCTTCCTTGAAACAGTCTGTGATCCCAGTTCACCTTTCGGTTCTGCTTGGAAAGAGACATCTTTGCAAAACAAAGTAAGCAGCAGCTCTGCACGCTTCTTTGGAAAAACGGCACAGTGAAGGCTGGACATGCAGCACCTTGACTTCTGACCTTTGGCATTGTATTGCACAAACGAAATACTATTTATTTAACTTTTTTAAACCATTTTAATTGGCTTTTTATTACAAGGGGTAGTTTAAATTGATATGAAACAAGTATAAAATAATAAAATAATTACATTTTTGACATCCGTCGTGGGCTGGATGGAGAGGGGGGATGGGCCGGATGTGGCAGTCTAATGATTTTCTCTTTCTATGTCCACAGTCTTGCTATCAACACCATTACATTAAATAGAAACTATAACTTCTTACACAATAACAAATAAAAAAATGTTTTGTACAAATGTAGAGTTCAATTAATAAGCAATAAAACACACATACTAAGTGTGCTATGACCAGTGGCTAAGGTGAGCAATTATTGCTGTTTAACAGAAATAATTTTTGTTTTACAATTATTATTTGCTTGTGCTACAGTACACTTTTACCATTGTGCCTTAATTATTGCTTGCTGTTCAATAAAGTTATTTGTATATTTCATATATATAATACATAATACACATATATACACTGTTGCCCATAAAGTTTTTGAATTATTTCATTATTTTATAACATTTGTTTGGGGCTATATAAAAGACAAGACATTTGCAAATTATTCCAACTAAATGGGCAACCCTTTATATGTATTATATAGAGTAACTTTAAATTATTATCAACCTGAAATATTAGCTCAAACATATTGTGATTAAAGTTGGAGTCATTTTCATCTATTTAATTGTCTTTTAAGTTACTATCTATCAAAGAGTGAGTTAAAACAATGTTGATTGATCATGTGACCCATTAATGAAAGTGCTTGTACTTGCTGCTTTGCCCAGAAATAGGATCTCCATGTTTGTGACGACATTCCCACGCAATTTCAATGGTGGCGCTCTAGTAGTGATGCTTTTTTTGTCAGGCAGCAGCAGTTGGTCTGCCCAGGTGGAGCTACGCACGGAAGTGTATGCTGCCTTTCATTGTAATTGGAAACTTCCAACTGCTGAGTCAGGCTCCCTCTAGTCTAAAATGTTTGACCGGCGCAGCCAGGTACGTTTCATTACTGCTGACTCACAATGGAGGATCAACAGGCAGGGAAAGAAGACCAAGAAGAAAAAGAAACAAAAAACGAATCAAAGTGAAAAAGGGCAAGTATTCAAGAAGTAAAGTGGCCGCGAACGAAGGAACTGACGTCATACAATCGAGACTGTTCGGTTTCCAAAGGAACTCTGGGAGATGAGGTCCCAGAGGACCTTCAAAGAGGCCGCTAGAAGCAACATATCTCAAATCCCACAGAGTACAACTTTAAGGAATAATACGTACATGTTTTCTACAAATACCAATTTTTGTTTTTCATTTAACAGACAAAGCCGAAGATCCAAAATGTTAAATGTTTACACCGGAGGACCTGTAGAAGAACATTGCCTTAAAATAATGATAATGAATAATAATGTATTAAATCAACAACTTTCAAAGAATAAGTTAACACAATTACAAAACTGACCAGAGGTTTGATGCCAGCTTTTGGTAAGTGCCAAAAACTCATCTAAATGAGTCAATTTGATGTAGTGTTGGGCCTGCAAATATTGTGAGATGAGTTTCCGTTTCAAACCGAATTACTTGCTTCAATCAAGTCTCATTTTCTTCATGCAAATGGAGTGATTTGCATTACCTTGCCCTGTTCCTTCATTGAAAATTACTGAAACAAGGACAACTCCATTGGAAACAAGTAGTCATATTTTTACACTCATTTTAGGAGGGAAAAGAAACCCATGCCTGCAGTGAACCCTATGCACACACACACACACACACAGACTCTGTGTTCCCCCTTCTTCCACTTTGTCCTTTCTGTGTCTTGTTCGGTTTCTATCCACAACACTAAAATGTCTGGATGAATAAGAATAATAGGCAGCAGCCGTAGTACGACTGTCACTGACCTTGCTGATTACTTTCACGCTTGACTTGCTTCTTCGTCTGCCGTTATTGAGCACAATGTCGTACACATGTTGGAAGCAATGAGCTGCAACAGAGCTCGACACCGATCACATGTATTGATTCTTAGCAATAACAGTTATGGGACATCAACCCCGGATTTCCCCCCTTAGAAGTCATCAAATAATGTAGCTAAAAGCAAGTTTAAATGATTTGTGTCTCTGGAAGTGTGTTTTTTTAAATAGAACACCTTTCACAAATGGATGTATTTTAAAACGATGAGTCACTAAAGCAGATAAAAAAAACCTGCAATGCTTTGTAGGCTTGGCGTCAACTCAGCCTCTATTCAGGATGTTGACTCTCTTGGATATTTATATTCTGGCGCCACTTTGCGACACTGTAGAAAACAGTTATTATACCAATTAGAGAGACAGTATATACTGGATCACTGCATTGCAGTTACAAGTGTGTACTGCAGCTACAACAATAGTCCACTGTGAAAAGAATAGTTACAGCTTTATATATGTTTTTGAAATGTTCCTTTAAGGAAGACGATGTGTTTTTACTTCTTCTCCCACCTGCTTTATGTCACAATTTCCTTTTCAAACGTTTGGTCTAGTGGCAGTGTTATATGCAGTGAAAAAAGGGTGTAGATGCCTCGCACTCGGCGATTAATGTCAAAATGCGACACACACAATGTGAGTGCAGTCACACTCAGGTAAGTGGGATTTACAGGTTTAGGAAGTGTTTATAAATGAAAGACTGTTAACCAGTTTTAACCCGCAAGTAGCTTCAATTAAATGACTTGTTGCATATCCGTCACAATCTGACATCAGATGACCTCGGATGCCGTGGGAAATAACCGACTCGCATCATGTTGCTGTTTGTCCGTGATTCTTTGCAAGCTAAACACGTGGAGGCGGACACAGATTGTCACTTCTGATCTGGGAAAAAAGTGAAGAGGAAGACGGGTGAAAGAAAACTGGGAGGATGGAGTGAGTGAAAGGGACATGCAGATGCAGGGGAAGGAGAAGTGATTGATGTCACGTGTCATTGATGACACGTCCCCCCTCCATCCCCCTCCTTGTGTCAATATGGCCATCTCCTGGTCTGAGCACTCGTAATATGCTCCAGGAAAACAAAAGGCTGCTGGGGTGTGAAGGAGACCTCAATATCCTCTCTGTTCAAGTCTCCCTGTCTATACAGCTCTCTCATCCTCTCTCCATCCCTTTCCGTCCATCCAACCTCACTTGTCCTTCCCTTCTTCACTCATCCACCTCTCTTCTCCCTCGTTCATCCACACTTCAGCACAGTTTAGAAGCGGCAGATCACTTAAATACGGTTTCAGGCCTCTACGTTCAATCCACTCCTCCTCTCTAAAATATTTATCATCCCTCTTCCTCTCGAGCTCCTTCGCCTCCCAGGAGGTAAGAGAAACCACCTATCAATCTGACCCACGGGCCTTGGGGTTGATGGAAAAACGATGGTATGTTTTACTTCCTCCACCTTCTTTTCTAGTGACCTTCTCTTACCTTTCGTCCATCCACATCCATCCCTTCCATCCTCCCTGTCGGGGTCTGCCTCATAATGCCACATTAGGGCTGTTATGTGTGTGTGGCTCAGGGGCCGACAAGGGAAACAAGCTGCTAAATGAAATGTTGCTTCACTTGTTCAAACAGCCACAGTGGGAACATGGTGTGTCCACCCATGCACTGCACTACAGTACACATATGTGTGCATGAATATTATATGTCCATGTATGCAGGGGCGGGCTGGGGTTGAAATTCAGCCCGGGAGCTTGGTTTGGAGAGGCCTTTTATCCGATCGCACGAAGGGCACAAGTAGAACCGTAATTTAATTTAAACACAAATACTTTATTTTCAACCAACAAAACTACTGTGTGTGTGTGTGTGTGAAAAAATACCTGTTCAATATACTGTACAAACTGCTGCTCCTCCTTTCTCTCTCTCTCTCCCTCCCTCCCTCTTCTCCTCCTCTTCTTTCTCCTCTCCCTGTTTAATCCTCCTTTTTCTACTCCTCTTCCTCCTCTTCTTTCTCCTCCCCTCTTCTTTCTCCTCTTCATCTTCTTTCTCCTCTCCCTGTTAAATCATCCTCTTTCTCCCCCTCCTCTTCTTTCTCCTCCTCCTCCTCTTCTTTCTCCTCTCCCTGTTTAATCCTCCTTTTTCTCCTCCTCCTCTTCTTTCTCCTCTCTCTGTGTAATCCTCCTTTTTCTACTCCTCCTCTTCTTTCTCCTCTCCCTGTTTAATCCTCCTTTTTCTACTCCTTCTCCTCCTCTTCTTTCTCCTCTCCCTGTTGAATCCTCCTCTTTCTCCTCCTCCCCCTCTTCTTTCTCCTCCTCTTCATCTTCTTTCTCCTCTCCCTGTTAAATCCTCCTCTTTCTCCCCATCCTCTTCTTTCTCCTCCTCCTCCTCTTCCTTCTCCTCTCCCTGTTTAATCCTCCTTTTTCTACTCCTTCTCCTCCTCTTCTTTCTCCTCTCCCTGTTTAATCCTCCTCTTTCTCCTCCTCCCCCTCTTCTTTCTCCTCCTCTTCATCTTCTTTCTCCTCTCCCTGTTTAATCCTCCTCTTTCTCCTCCTCCTCTTCTATCTCCTCTCCCTGTTTATTCCTCCTCTTTCTCCTCCTCCTCTTCTTTCTCCTCCTCCTCCTCTTCGTCCTCTTCCTCCTTCTCCTCCTCCTCCTTCTCCTCCTCCTCCTCCTCCTCCTGTCCCTCCTCATCTGTCCCTCTCTCCTCCTCACTCTCATGACTGGCATTATCTGTGTCTAACATTAACAGCAACAATGATAACATTTATAGTACTTTTGCAAATAATTCAGTGTTAGAACACAAACAAAATCTAAAATTCAATTTAAGAAAAGTGCAGCGCGCGCACACACACACACACACACACACACACACACACACACACTAATGCAGAAACATAACAGGAAATATCCATCCATCCATCCATTTTCCGCTTATCCTGTATTTAAGGTCACGGGGGGGGGGCTGGAGCCGATCCCAGCTGTCATTGGGCGAAGGCAGGGTACACCCTGGACAGGACGCCAGTCTATCACAGGGACAGGAAATATAGCTGTATTATATTATATATATATTTATAATTTTAAATTATATCTTTAAAACAGAATGTTATTTATTTATTTATTATTGCAATGAATTTTAGTGTTTTATGGTCAGTTGGTAGCCTATGGATTTTATTTTTAATTGACAAAGCAAATTAATGATTTATTTATTGTGTAACTTTACTGATAGCTCTGTCTGTGTCCTGAAACACAAACACTATATTGTCTGGGTCTGGGATGATGGCGCGGTGTAGACGGTGCTTGTTAACCTGCTGTGGCCGTGCTGCTCGGACCCGTGTCGTCATCACCGGCCTGGCAGACCTTGGTCCCACCACGACGGAACATATCAGTTAATTTCGCGCATTTTGCTGCGTCTTCTATCAACTTTCTTTTCTTTTTCATCCTCACTTTCTCTGCTCCACCCATCTCTTTCTCTGGCTTCTTTCTTTTCATCATCGCGATCCTGCCCCTCTTCCTTCCTTCCTTTTCTGTTTTTTTAACAGGAAAACCAGCCGTTCTTCTGACTGAGCGGCTGAGCCAATCACATGTCAATAGGAACAAGGATCAGCTCAAATTGAGAGGGGGGGCCGCTCGTATCCCCCCTTAAAATGCAAGATATTAGAGTGACCCAGTCTGGCGTTCCAATCTGCCACCTACAAGGGCTGTAAGGGCAGGCTGCCTGTTTAATCGCGGGCCGCGGCCCCGTTTTACATTAAAAAAAAAAAAAAAAAATCTGACCACCGGCCGGTTCGGCCCAGAACAGACCGGCCGTTCGGGAATCCTCCCGAACCTCCCTGTGGCCACCCCGCCCCTGCATGTATGTATGGACTGTATGCAGTTTCACATCCATACACTGCCCTTTATATAAATGGATAACATGCAGAAAGCACATATACATTATTTAACTGCATAGCTATTGCAAATTGATTCCATTCACTCAAAATGTATAGAAAAAGCTGAATAAGGTACTTTTACGCGATGCACTTACTTGAAATGAACTTTGAAGACTAAATTAAGCCCACATTTTTGCTGACCTCCATGTGGTTTATCATCTCAGCCTCCGCAGTGATGTAGAAGTGTGCCGTCACTGCATTGTGGCATCACTGTTGCAAGAAGTTAGATTTGCAAAAGAGCAATGAATTGCTGGTTATCACAGTGTTTTAAGTTGGTTGTTAATGTTATTGAAGACTTCATTGCAAACACTTTTAGATCATTTGCATGGATCAATTAGATTAGATCTTACAGTCTTGGATTCCAACAATTTCTCTTTTAAAACTGTTTACATGTTCATATAATACCCATCTATCCTTAATGTTGATGTCATTTTATCTTCATTCACTCTTTTCTTATCAAACAGAAAAGTATACAACTTTCACACAGTAAGTTTCTCAGTTTCCGCCAGGACTGATAGTAGCTTCCGCCGAGAGAAATGACAAACGCTGCTGGTGTCAGCTGTATGATTTGTTTAACTTACCCAACAGCCAAAAGTATGGTTGATGTGCTCTGTGTACTCATCACAATATTGTTTATGATAATAATACAACACTACTTGCAGCTGATGATGAGCAGTAACATGGGAATGCCTTCCTAAGCCAACAGCAGACCCAGGCTCCGTTACCTAAATGTCTGGAGGCCCTCTTTAGTAGCAAAGACTGCCACAGGGGAAAATAAAATAAAAGGTTAAGTAGCTAAATCTATTAAGAAACACTTTCTGTTATATTGCTTGAAATCCTCGGAACATATTGATAGCAATGAATAAATGAAATGCTCTGACATAAAAAAATAGAAACATGTCATCTGTGGCAGAACTGTAAAAACCCCGTCCAATCAAAAAAGTTGGGCAGAGAAAATAATTGGACGGCCTGCCTGTCTCTCAATGCTTACTATCTGATTGCACTCTGCCGATGTTGGGCACTCGTTAAGCGTTCTGGGGGAGCGGCTTTGAACGGAGGTCTAAACGAAGGGGGCAAGACTTTTTCAGTTCATCTGTGCGTTCAAAGTCAAAATCTCTGTGTTTTTTTTAAATGACCTACTCTGCCTTTAACCTATAAAAATGCACGCACAAACCAACTTTGCGTGTCGTTTAGACACACCCACCCACTAACGGACACGTCAACTGACGTGAAGAGGGAAGTAGCCACACAGTGTGGGAGGGAGTGGAGGTGGTAGGGTCAAATTTAATAAAACAAAGTTTAAATCATGTCTCATGTTAAACTCAAAGTAAACAACATTTTGTCAAGTCTGTCCTTCGTAATATGTTCGAAAGTCCCGTGATTCGTTTGCTATTCACGTGAGTCAGTGGAGTTACCTAAACCTAACTAAGGGGGTTTGTTGCCTTCACCTAACTTCCCGTGAAGACGGAGGTTGTTTTGGAAAGACACTATGCATGTAATGAAAGTATATTTATGTCTTCTGCTGCATTTTTTGACTACACATAATAATGTTTCTTTGAGTCAGTTGTAAACACAAAAGAAACTCTAAGAAATCCTCAGCAGCTGCAGTAAACCTGGCAGCGGTGTTAGCCACGCACGCACACACACACACACACACACACACACACACATGTACACATATTTCCTGAATAGACAGGGGATGCATCTTGACATGTAATGGCCTTTTACTCGCTGCAGAATGACAGTGTTTGTCTGTAATTGAAGGTCGTGCCTCGATGCCTGCACTCACATCACCAAACGCCCACTGCTTCATCTACGCACAGCCACAAGGGCCGACTAAAATCTTTTTTCTTTTAACCATTTACTCTGATGCACCTTGCTTTGGAGCTCCCACAACAGTAAAGCTGTTTTCTCACTGTGTCTTCATCCACAAACACTAATGGCTGGCATGATTTCAACACTTGCTGTTTGATGTCAGGCGCCAGCTGTTTCCCTTCTGAGGCGGAAATATTGTGAATATTTTTTGACAACCAGCTCCTTGTACTGTAGGTGCAGACTCCCAGTTCATTCAGTTCTCTGAATTATAATCTGCTTTTAATATGTATTTCCTTTTATTGATTGTGAGTTATTATTCTGTATGGAAAGTGCTGCCCTCTGGTAAACTACAGTTGAGTAACAATCAACCCTTCAGTTTAACCGTGTTTTACACCATGATGCAATAAAGCTGAATAAATGGAGTAAATGATAAAAATATATTTTTTTAGTGACAACGATGCCACTAAGGTAGTCCATTTATTTCCTACTTGTAAACACCTCACCTTCTTTGATTCAAGAGCTCAGTATAAATGTTGGATTAAAGAAATAATTTGATTTGACAGGAAAGAGCTGGCTGGTTCAGTTCAAATAAAATCACAACAAAACCTTCACCTCCTTTTCAAGCAAACAAATTAAAATGTAACATCTTGTTTGATGATCCTTAAAAAAAACATCAGTAATTCCATTTTTTATGCTAAGCTAACTGGCTATTTAATGGACATACATGATTGTGGTATCAATCTTCTCAGTTCACGCTCGGCAAGAAAGCGAACAGGAGCATTCCCCAGAATGTCAAATGATCCCTTGAAGCCTCAGAGGCTTCATAAATATTAACCCCATAATGTATTTCCGGTTTTGTCTAATTCATATCTGCAACCAAGCTTGTTCACGTAATGCATAACGTACGCGCGTGCAGCAAACTAGCTTGTAATTAAAAGCAGTCAGGCCTTTATAGAATGATGAGCTCTCCTCCAGCAGCGCGTCTCCTCTGAGAAGTGCTACATCAGCTCCGGGGGGGCTGCATGTACGCAGGGGGCCTGCTGAAGATGGATCGTGCCAGTCAAGGGGAAGGTAAACTGGTTGATTGGAGATCATCCACATAGATGAGGCTGGGAGCTGTCGGCGTGGGAGTGTGTTGATCTCGTGATTTGTCCGAGTGTAATTGTGTGAGTCAGTTGATCCGTGTGTGGTCATGCCTGTGAGTATACAGGCGCGTCGGGTCACCTGCGTCAGCCCACATCTGTGTGAGCTGTACATTACTGTGTACTTCCCTTTATTGACTACGTATTGACCCAGTTGCGATAAACAAGTCTTTATTTGGCTTGTCTCTCAGAATGTGTGTGCTGCCAAACACACACGGAGCTTTTGGGCTGCTCCTCTCAGTAAATCCTGAGTCTCTGGGAAAATGCATGAAAAGTTTGTGTGCCTTTGCACCTGCACCACCATGCCTTGCTTAATATAACCTTGCATGTTTTCTCGGAGACGCGCCATCTTTGTGAAAAAGCCAAGGACAGTTTTAGCATGAGCTAATTAGCACCTGTGTCTCTCTCCCACATCGTGTGAACTGGGGGAAGGAGAGGGAGTGAGAGAAAAAGTGAGGGTAAAAGAGATCAGTCAACGGGGAAGGTGTGAGCAAGCCACACGGATATGGAAATGAAGGCTTTAATTATGGATGAATACATCCTCAGATCAAGGCTAAGGATTTGCGCTCCGTATGTGCTGTGTTTGGAGAGGAGATGATACCAGGGGACTCCAAAGACTCCTCTATGAATATCTCTCATTAGTTTACTCACAACCAATAATAGGTCAGCTTTCAGTTTTGCTCTATTTTTGTAGCACGCTAACTGAAATAGACTGCCAGAAAAAACGTCTCCTTTGTCTTTGGATAAATTGCATTTATTGTTCTCTCTCATGATGTATGATGAAGCCAATGGTATTGATCAATTATTCAGTAATTGCCGAAAAAACACCAATTATGTTTCTTCTCCTTATATGAAATGATTGAACCTTCTAGCATAGTAAGATGTTCAGTTTATTGTTTTGCACAGCATGACTGTTATTTTTAACTGTTTCTCTTTGTTATTACATTTTTTTTTTTTTTTTTTCAAATTGATAGCGATGTTCTTGTTGCTATCAGGATTAATGTTAATGACTTTGGAGATCATCAGGTCAACCTTTTATGCTTATCTGCGAAAATAATGCCTCAGATGTACTTTGAGTTTAGCGCTAATGAACAAACTTTAACATGCTAATGGGCTAAACTAAGAAGGGAACATGATAACAATTACACTTGCTAAATAGCATTGTAGCATCGTCATTCTTGGCATGTTAGGATGCTGTTGCTATCATTTAGTTCAAAGCACATTTGTGTCTAATTACAGACACACAGAGCTGCTTGCTTGCCTGCAGACGCTCAGTCTTATTAGATTACAGACACAGATTAAAAATTACCAATGTTGCTCCTTGCTATGGTGGCTCAAATTAGCATCAAATTCTTCTCTCTTATCCTGCAGTGTAACATAATTGTGATTGGGCCTGGTGCAATTTTATTCTCTGGCCCTCGTCTCAAACACAAGAGCAAGCACACACACACACACACACACACACACACACACACGCACAGACACACAGCCACTCCAGACAATTGCTAAGCAGGCTATTGCTATGACTCCATGGAGAGCCTCACCATGCATCTCCCATCCTGTGAAGCAGCCTTTGATCAGCACCACGGACAGCAGCCAAAGTGCCAAATTTATCAACACTAATTTAACAGCCTGTCCTGGAGTCAGCGGCCAAATGTTACCTCAGACACAGATTCAAGTATTTTCCAACACATGAGAGGTAACAGTTAGATTGCTATCACCGTTTTGAGCTGAACTTTTGGTGGACTCCCTGTTTCTATTTACTCTTAAAAAACACCTAAACCTTATAACAATCACAAGAAACAACGCATGAAATTTCACCTCTGCATTTAACCCATTCTAAGTGTTGGGAACAGTGGGCTGTGGAGCAAGGACACTTTTTCATGCTGACAGTAGGACCCGGTCACCTTGAAAGGATTTGACTACAAAAACGGTGGCAGCTGGCTGAAGGCAGTGAGCTGAAAGTGAGCAGTGATGCTGGGTTGCTGTTAACTTGCTGTTAACGGTGTAGGAATGCAATGTTTGGGGGCCTGGAAACTTCTTAGCCCACGTTCAGCTTCATAGGTGGCATCATCAATATTTGCACTATTGCTCTAATCATCAAAAGCGGAAGCATAATAAATATATAATGGCTGGCAACCACTTTGCAGTTCCAAATGGGATGCAAATGAGAATTACACAACAACAGTTCCCCATGCAGTCTGGTCAAGATCAATATGGGCTCCACACAAAGAAAGTCAAAGGCAGCCTAAGAGAGCCAATTGCTTTGACTCCCTGGAATTATACTTTAGGGAGCAGGAAGTAAAAAGGACTAATTAAACTTGTAAATTCTCAGGCTTCAGATTTCAGCCAGTGCGCCGCCGGCCATAGACCCTGACTGCTACTGACCCACAAAAGCACTTGAGAACAGAGATCCTAAATAATGTTACAGCTTCTGCAAAGTGACACTAACAGCTGGATTTCTGAGTGGAATTGTCTTTTCAGTCCTCAGTGTGTCTGTGGTGTGGGAGTGTGGAGCATTTTCTGATATCAGTGGAAACCGAATGGCAACACTTGGCTTTTTGATCTACACTTAAACAAAGAAAAGCATTTTGGAAAGCGAAAATATGAGGAGGCGCTCTTAAGGGGCATTGGAGGTTTTGAGCCAAATGCAGTGTCGGTGCCCAGCTTTTGTGATGAGATGGCATCAAGGCTGTGGCGCTTTACAACCTGGCCAGACTGACAGCGACAAAAAACCTTTAACAGCGCTGTCCCATTCCTCTGCCGGTCTGCCAAGCTGTCCTCGCTGCACTCTGCTCATGAGCAATGTCGTCCAGGGAACAGAGGTAGAAGTGGCAGCACTTAAGTGTTTTGAGAATCTATGGACTATGCTGTGTTGCCTTTGCCTGAATGTACGGTAGGGATTTGACCCATCAAAAGCTCTGCTTCACAGTTTCTCACCAAAATAAAAGTCATAAGTCCAAGGTTGCTGCAGATTTAATTAAGCCCCTCATTAGCAGTGATTAGATGAAGGAGAGCCTCAGCGTGCTAAAGAACAACATGGCCTCATTTGGCCACTGCTACGTCAGGGATGAGAGACAAACACTGACACACCGCAGCTGTTTTGGGGCCGTCTGTGTAAAAGGCTGGAGGACGTAAAGCTCATTTTCATCCTCATTCCGATCATTATGGCCAATGTCTGATTTTGAAAAAATAATATGGTTTGTTTGAAATAATCTTGGAGGCTGCCTACATTATGTATGCTCCTGAGAAAAACCAATGCTTCATTAACAGTAAGCCACACATACTGATATAGTATAGTGGGCTGTCATGTTTGCATGGGAATAAAATAAGGCCAATTAACAGCAGAAAATAGCAACTTCTCATTTATGTTTACATGAAAATGCATGATGCATGTGGAGCTGGTGAAATAAAGAATTATTCTTGATGTGACTTACCAAAATGATGGATAGTCATTCTTCATTTATTGATGCAATTTATTTTTTGCTTTAGCGTATTTTGAGTCTGCCGCAGGTTTGCGTATTCATGTTTTTTGTTACACAGCATCTAATGCACATGGCAGTGATGAATTGAAGCAATATGATTTCTTATTTCATTTTGTTTTTTTTCCCCTTTTGACACCTGTCCCTGCATCATTTTGTCTTTCTATGCAACCGCCTTTGGCTGATAGTTGTATTATGCATGGTGGCTGGGTTTCTATTATATTGCACATGGGTACCACTGTGCAAGGACATTAGGAACAAAAAAAGGCTGTGTTCTCCATGTTATTTGTTCAGTTATGATGCTTTTATTTGTTTTTGACTGTGAGAGAGAGAGAGAGAGATGTGGAATCCTGAATAGCAGTTTTAACCTGTTTATACAAAGCACGGTGATATTTGTTCCCAGACACGCATGCACAAACATAGACTTTCACATATGTGCTGCCTCTATTAATCTCCTGTTGTCTCTCTTTGGTCCTTGTTTAGAATCACAGTGCACACTGTGTGGTGAACCAGAAGGTGAGTGGGCCTTGCCATTCCCCAATAGCTCTTGTCATCGTCATCTCCTGGCTTGTTGTTTTGCTGATCGGGGAGGGTGGGAAGTGGAGCGGGGGCGACACTGTGCTTCAGACACTGTTCTTCAGTCTTCATCTCAGTGCGGGCCGGGTTTTAGGTTCCATACAGAACAGAATACAGAATACATAAAGATGGCGTCCTCCTGATTTTGATTTAATTGAATGTCTCTTATTGTAAAGCATCCACTTACTGCCCTGCACACAACAATGTGCCTCGCGCACTGCAGGGCGGGGTTGGTGAACAAATGTAACTTCAGGAGGCGGCCATCGTTATGCACTTAATGTCACTCTTCCTGACCTGTCTGATTGACAGCATGAAAGTTGAAGGACACAGCTTCAGTCAGAGTGCTAAACCTACCACGCTCGCTTCTGCTTCACATCTCACTGAATGTTACAATTTGTGTTACACATCTCATTCTATGTGTCCATGCAGTACTGACACTCGTCTCATTCCCCAAAGCCGAGTGCAAATCATTCCCATCAATCTTCCATTTTATTCCCAAAGCCAGAGTCTTGCATGGATTACCTTTTGAGGGATGATCATTCATTTTCAGTCCCTCTACTCGGCTATAGCTGGCCATTGTCGCTCAAGTGCTTTATCTGTTCTCTGTGGATGGGTTTCATATGTGAGTCTGCTGTTACTGACAATCTCACAAAACAATAGCCACTAGAAAAATGACCTGTAAATACAATGACAATACAATATAGAAGGAGCTGACAGCTTTGGTTGCATTTTGCAGTGAGAGGGGTTAATCTAGAACTAACCCTTAAACATGTTCAGTGACAGGCGCAGTGACTGATATGATATTTCCCTCTAGACTTAACCTTGTCCAGGAATCAGCCATGTGCCCCCAAGCCCAATAAGCATTATTCTGTGTCTCAAAAATCAATGGTGCTCTCTCTGCTTTGCTTGATTGGATTAAGACGTAATCAAATCGAGCACGATAACTGTGTGCCTGTGACCTTCCCGCTGAGACAGGCAGAGAGCAGAGGGAGGCCTGAGGGAAGGACAGGGAGTGTGTGTGTGTGTGTGTGTGTGTGTTTGTGGCGTGTTTGTGCGCATTCACTTTCGTGCGGCGAATGCACTATTTTGTGCGTGCAAATGGGTGTGTAGCTGGGCAAAGGGAGTCCCAAGGCACCTCCATGGTGTTGCTCCATGTGGTTGCTCCATGTTGCACAGGGCATCAGGGCAACATAGCCACAGGGAGAAGAAGTGTTGCTTCACCAGAACCTCCAGGGAGAGAGACCAGTCCTGGATAGACAGAGAGAGAGAGAGAGAGAGAGAGAGAGAGACTGTGTGTCGGTAGCGCTCGGTCTTGATCTTCAAATCAGTGTCTTTATGTTAAACACAGTTTAAGTTTAGATTTTATTTTGGTGAAGGCTTTTGTTTTTACAACTGCTTTGCATCAAGATGACATTAATCACATGCATCTTGAAGTTTTTTGTTAAAAAGCAGTAGAAAAGCATGGTGGAAGGACCATTTATTAGTCACTTTTGGGCAACAGAATAAGGCTATCAAAGAGTGGATGTGGTGAATAGTTATTTATCCAGCATTCATTTGGAGCCATATCACGGGCCAACTGATGAATGACCAATGGAAGTCCAATAATGCCTCTCCTTTTAGCTAGGATTTGGTCCCCACCAGCTCCTGTGGGAAATATCTGCCTTTTTTTCAGCTGCTAAATGCTCCGTTCTCGGGGTGGGCAGGAAGCGCACAGTGGATTTATAAGAGCTATTTTTGCTGATGAGAGCTGAGAGTAAACTAAAACAATAAAGTTGCCATAAAAACAAATTGCTGAAATATGCTAAAACGCTGTGCTAAAGCTGGGGAACTGTAGAATAATTCTTTGTGGGTTTATCATTATGAGCAGTTTCTTTGACGTAGTCATTTTAGCCATGTGAAAATATTGAGTGGTGCAGCTTTAAACTTTTCAATATGCAGAAAGTACGATTTAGTTGGTAAGCTTTATTAAAACTGAGGTATCATATTGTCAATGGTGTCCAAAATTAAATTTCTCATCCCTGATCTCTGTGTTTGTGTGTTTGCTCTGGGAATTGTCAGAGGAGAATTAAGGGCATGTACAAGGCAAATCAAGGCCTTATTGCCTGCAGGCAATTGCTGTCCTGTGAGAGAGACAGAGAGAGAGTTTGAAGTGCAAACATGCACATTTGAACATCTTGTCCCTTTGTCTTTGTTGAGAATGCTGAGCCAGGGGCAATACATCCTGCTGGGACCCTCACCCCCATATCTCATAATGCAAATACACCAAACACACACCGACGCATAAAAGTTTATTGGACACTATCTTCAGTGGCAGCATAATATGAAATAGATATTTATGATTTGGGGGGTGGCAAGGGACTTTTTCATGAAGTGATTGTTACAGAGTCCTTGTGCGCAGAGTTTTAAAGAATGTATTAATTCAATTGTGTTTCTTTTGAAGATTTAATTCAGTAAATTGTAGTGCTCACAACTAATTGGCCATGCAGCAGTATGCTCCAATACTCTTTCCCAAGCATTTGTTTGTTGTACACTACAGAATGGGCATACAAAAGAGTTTGGAATGCTGAAGGCACAGCTGCACAACATTCTGAATAACCCTTGTAGAATACCTTTGTTAAGATGTTTTTCTATAGTAACTCACCATGCAGAAAAGTTTTTTTTTTATGCATTTATTTCAGCTTTCTTTGGGTTGTTGGGTGAAATGATCTGTGCCCTAAATTTGCAATGACATAAGAAGACACAGCTCCAAAAAAGTCCCCAAACAAGGAAGCACCGTGACATAAAAGAACATACTGTAATACAATACAGAGGAAAAACATCATTAACCAAGCCTTCACTGAGAACATGAACTTCACTGTGAGGGTGAGAAAAAAAATGGTTGAGAGAGATAATGGGTGGAGGGAAGTGAAGTGTGTGGGATGTCTAAAGAAGAACAGAGAAGAGGAGTGAAGACAGTGAAGGTTGAGTCAGCAACCGTGTCCCCTAGAAATAACATTTCTATGCTACTAATTTGTTTCGTGCATTTTGATGGGAAATACAACCGCTGCCTGGAATGTGTTCACTGACTTACCTAAAAGTCAAATTTATTAAAAAAAATTCTTGTCCTTGAAGTCTCTATTCACTTACTTGGTATTGAACCAAAATGACGATATTCCCCTAAAGTGCTGTGACTACCAAAACAACCATTATAACGTTTAATAGACCTTTTTTCTTGGTACGAGCAGATATTGTTAAAAAAAAAAAACAGACACCGTGAACTTTTAGCTATTGACGATCAACATTGTGTGACCAGGAATGTATTCAGTTTCCTTATTATATTGATCATAACATAATCTTGGCTGCATTCTGTTTCTAACCAAACACATTTGTAGTTGTAAATTAGTAATGTAGGCAAGGCAAGGCAACTTTATTTGTATAGCACTTTTCATACACAAGGCAGACTCAAAGTGCTTCACATCATAACATATTCAATAAAGTGAAAAAAATTGAAGAATTAAAGAAAATAAAGCCAAAATTAAAAATGCCTTACAGAAAGGCAAAGAAAAAAAAATATTTGCAAAACAATGGACAATAAAAAAAACAGTGCAGACGTTAAAAGATTTAGCAGAAAGCTATGGTGAGCATAAAAGTTTTCAGTCTAGTTTTAAAAGTGGCCGGAGCTGGGGCAAGTCTTACATCTTCAGGAAGTTTATTCCAGCTATTTGTTGCATAGTGACTAAATTATGCTTTCCTGTGATTTGAGTTTACTCTGGGAATCACTAACAGATTGGTCTCAGAAGATCTTAGTGGTCTAGAAGGCTTATGCAGTGGGAGCATATCAGTGATATACTTCGGTCCTAGACCATGTAGTGATTTATATGTGAGCAGGGGCCCGTTCCACAAAGCAGGTTCAACAAACTCTGAACCTAACCCTGAACTCTGAGTTGAACAACTCTGAGATGGGCAACTCTGAGTTTTCAGTTTCAGAACAGTGGTTTTGAATTAGTTCACTCAACTCTGAGTATGTAAACTCTGAGTTACGCGCGTGCCTGCCGACTCTACAAAGCCATCATCAATGGAGCTCCGATACTACGATTCACCATGGCAACGGGGAGAGCGTCATTAGATATTACTGAGTGTTTATGTAGAAAACGAGCTCATCCTGAGAAAGCGGAGCACCGTAACTGCAGCAAAGTAGAGATAGTTGGCGTGGCAGACAATTACTGCCCGATCTAATGTGTATAACTGAATGAAACAGTCTATTAATCTAAAGTTAATAAGTCTTTATTTTCAGGCATGCATAGCAACGCTGTGGTGTAATGGTTAGCAACGCTGCCTATGGTGCAGGCGACAGCAGTTCAATTCCCGAAGTTCACAAAGCAGCGCAACGCATAAATTATTATTTTTATTGGGTGTAATCCCCCCAGGCAGAGAAAGAAAGTGGCTTCAGTTGAAAATTAAGCATAAGAATATTGCGCAAATACGTTGACTAAGGCATATGATTTTAATCATATTTCACATATTAAACAGTAAATATAAGCAGGTATTTCAACACAGGAATGTACTTTATCATTTCATAAATCTCCCGTTCGCAAAAACACTACCTCCGCAAAGAATCTGGTTGCGGATTATGTCCGCGATATGAAATGTTGAAAATATCGGAGAATATTGTTTAGATAATATCTAATGTGATTGAAAGGAAAGGTAATCAAAATCCTCTACCGACACAAAGCTGCTAGAATCACTTTTATTTCCGTATCGATTAGGTTGGCGATGAAAGGACGGCATATGTTGGTTAAGATTCCGGAAAAAGGCGGAGACATGTAGGGAGAAACTCAGGGTTTGTTGAAGCAAACCTGCTAGCGAGCAGGTTAGTTTCATGGAGCATGTTACACGGGTAACTGACTCAGATTTATGCTGAACTGGCTTTGTGAAACCGAAAAACCAGAGTTTCCCTCATCTCAGGGTTAACTAACTCAAGGTTTTCACTAAACCTGCTTTGTGAAACGGACCCCAGGAGGATTTTGAAATCAATCCTCTGACATACAGGGAGCCAATGTAAGGATTTAAGAATTGGTGTAATGTGCTCACATTTTTTGGTCTTTGTTAGAACTCTAGCAGCAGCGTTCTGAACAAGCTCTAGCTGCCTGACAGTTTTCTTCGGAAGACCTGTAAGGAGACCATTACAATAGTCTAGCCTACTAGTAATAAAGGCATGTACAAGTTTTTCTAAGTCTTGAGCTGACATGAGCCCTCTAAGTCTTGCTATATTTTTGAGGTGATAGTAGGCCGATTTTGTTACTGATTTGATGTGACTGTCGAAATGTAAATCAGAATCCAAGATTTCTGGCTGTATTTGAGGGTTTCATGGACAGAGAGTGAAGGTGTTGAATTACTTTAAACCTTTCTTTTTTTAGCACCAAACAATTATCGCAGTTTTGGCCTCATTTAGTTGTAGGAAATTGTGGCACATCCAGTCTTTGACTTGCTCAATGCACTGGCACAGAAAATCTATGGGGCGATAGTCGTTTGGTGATAGTGCTACATAGGTTTGGGTGTCATCGGCATAGCAATGGTGGTTAATGTTATTATTTTGCATGATTTGTCCTTGTGGGAGCATGTAGATGTTGAATAAAGTTGGCTCCAAGATTGAACCTTGGGGGACTCCACACGTTACATTGGTTGGTTCTGATACAAAGTCGCCAATGAAAACAAAATAGTTCCTATCTTGTAGATATGACTTGAACCAGCTTAAGACTGTGCCTGAAAGCCCCACCCAGTTTTCCAACCTGTCCAAAAGTATTGAGTGGTCGAGAGTGTCAAATGCAGCACTGAGGTCTCATAGCATTAATATTGAAGTTTTGCCAGAGTCTGTGTTAAGACGGATGTCATTTACAACTTTAATAAGGGCCGTCTCGGTGCTATGAAAAGGTCAAAATTCTGACTGGAAGTTGTTGTGGCAGCCATTTGAAGCCAGGAAGTGATTCACTTGTTGGAGTGCAACTTTCGCAATTATTTTACTTATGAAGGGTAGATTTGAAATTGGTCTGTAGTTGTTGATAATAGAGGCATAAGGCTCCGTTTAATGATTGCAGTTTTGAAGGCCTTTGGGAAATTACCTGATTTAATAGAGTTATTAACTATTTGCAATATGAATATTGATAGGCAGTCAAAAACATTCTTAAAAAAGTTGGTAGATAAAGCATCAAGGCAGCAGGTGGATGATTTTAGATTTGTCACAGTTTCCCCTAGAGTTTTAGAGTCTTGGCATTAAAGCTTGCCTTCATTGCTGCGTTACTTTTGCCTAAACAGGGTGGTGATCCAACTTTTTTGTATTGATCGCGTCTGATGCCTTCAATTTTATCATTATAAAAGAATGCAAACTCATTGCATTTCTGTGTGGAATGGAGTTTAGCTGGTATTTGTGTTGGGGGGGTTGGTCAGTCTGTCAACAGTTGCAGATAGGTTTTTTGCCTTACTAGTGTTGTTGTTTATGATATTGGAGAAGAATGTTTCTCTAGCACTTTTTAAGACTAAATTGTAGGCCCGGAGTCTCTCTTTATAGATGTCATGTATGAATGTGATTTTTAGAAGACAGGATTGGAGTGAGAAGATGTTCTGTAGAACCATATTTTCTTGCGAGAAGTCTGAAAAAACAGATACGAAAATAAAGCAAAGAAATGTGTGCAATGAGAACAGAGAATCAATGTCAGTGTGGTGGAAATATTGCTGTTATAATGTATTCTATATTTTCTTGATGCCCGCTCCCCAACCATTGAATGACATTGACATGTTGCATTGGTCAATGTACTGTACTGTCTTTACCTCTATACTAACAGCCAGTGCCATAAACGTTATCAACACGGTAAATATCAGTCTCTAAGTAATGTTATGGTGTTGCACAACCCCACCATATTCAAACAGTGTATGTATTCAAGAGCCATCTAGTCATTTCCTCAAGAGAATGGAGGACATCTTGGACTTACACTGTAGATAATATCATTATGCCCTAATGCATATCCCCCTGTTCCCAGAAACATGGTCCTATATTGAATTGGGCGGCATGGATTTTTAATTTTCAGAAAACCCATTCACATTGTATGTTGGCTAGACAAATAGGATACAGGCCAGACTGCTATCCAAGGTCAGTATCCAATATAGGGGAAGCTTGTTGTGAGGTGGGAGGGGGGTGCTGATGCTGTGCATTAGACAACACAGAGCCTCGATAGCCATAATTATGCACTGTGTGCTTCTGCAGTTTCTAAATGTGCTCTGTTTCTGATCATCTAATAGGAAAAATGAATGATGCTTGTCAAAGTCACTGGTATTGGTGTAGTTTGGTGAAATGTCTGCAGGGTTTGCTACTGAAAATAGAAACATCACTTTTATTCCAACAGCAACAAAGACCGCCATTGCTAGATCCCATCTGTGATTTTAGCATTCCCTACTTTACATTGACTCTGCACCGTATTTACTTAATATCCAGATTCAAATCACAGTGTAACATACAGAGAGCTGAGATTACAGGACTATCCAATGCTACGAGTTTTGACCCCATTAGTCAGCTAACACTAGCTAGTCAGCTAATGCTTGCTAGTCAACTAATGCTAGCTAGTCAGCTAATGCTTGCTAGTCAGCTAACGCTTGCTCTGTAGGTGGGATGAACACAGCACTGACTGTTGGATGCAAGCTACACTGACTAGCTTCCAATTTCCAAGCAGAATTTAATGAGCCCTGCTTGCTTCTTTCCTACTTCCAGAACGATGGGTCAACAGAAATGTTGAATGTTGTAAAAGGACAGATGTCTTAAACTGCTAACGGTGCATAATGAACGGTATGTGGGCTTATTAAAAAAAAAGGGGGGGGGGGGTGCTCCAGTCATTAGCACACAACAGTTGACAGTGTTCTGGCAACATGAGCACTAATGCCTGTCAACCATTGTCATTGGAAATGCCCACCTACAGGCCTGAAGCTTTTGGACTTAAATATGTTCTAATATGATTTTATTCTCTTTTGAAAACTATGCAGAGTAGCTAAAAGTAAAAGTAAATTCAATATTTCAGTTGGACTTCAAGCCGAGTCCATTTTTGTGTCACTGAGTGCTGCCTACTTTCACTAAGATACAGTTTCTGCTTTCGGTGCTCAGGTTCTCATATTCAAAGAACTTTGGCCTTCAGTTCGACAAGTCATGTCTCTCTGCTTAAATCTTGGGCTGCAGCTTCACCGGCCTTTGCCAGCAGACCTGGCTGTGCTCCATACACCTTACTACAGTCAGGTAGCCAAGCAGCCTGACGGCCAATAGTTCAGCATTAGATTGTAGCATCATTCCCAGTCCCTACATAACCTTCCAGGGGCTAAAGTGTTTGAGAGGATGGCAGAGAAGCAGCTTTATGTCACTAACAGCCATCTGAGAGAGAGACAGACAGAGAGACGGAGAGAGAGAGAGAGAGAGAGAGAGAGAGAGAGAGAGAGAGAGAGAGAGAGGGAGCAGGGAGAGTGAATCAGAATCTGAAGATTGCCTGCAGCTGCCCAGTGAAGTGGGATTAAGAAACCATGCTATTTAAACTGCGAGTAATTTTTCCTTCACCAGAAACCAAGGAATTCCTTTTACTTTTAAAAGTGCTGCAGCCAGTCAATCTTCTGAGGATTCTCTCTTAAGTTGCAGACACACACACACACACACAAAGCCACAAAACCACCACTTATTATCATTCAACAAACCTTACCGACGCTTTAGTCCCTCACTTTGATACACCCTCCAGTACAGTTGCTGGCTCAGAGACCTTTTTTATTAGGTATGCAATAACATCTTATCAGGCCAACATGATGAAGGAGGCCACCAGGAGAAAGTTGTGGCAGATAGCTCAAGCTGCCCTCAAATGCCACCTAATATCACTTCAGTTTGAGTGCAGGCATGACAAATGTGTGGGAATGCATTGGTTCTGAAAACTTGAATGGAACACTTCTCTCATTCTCACACTCCGCTGTCATTGATGTGTCTGCCTCTGAGGCACCAGGAACACCAAAATCAGTGGCTAGGGTGAAGGCCCTGACACACCAAGACGATTATCGGCCATCGACTGACTTTTCTGACGACGATTGGCCGTGGGATTGGTGTGTCAGGGCCTTAATGAGAAGGCAAAGATACAGATACCTCACCAGAAGTCTTGGCAGAAGTTCGTAGCAGAAGTGGTTTCTGTCTAACCTGACCCACCAGATGGGTCTTTAGACAGAACCATCCGAGGATCCGTCATTGGAAACGAAAAAGGCCAAGCTCTTTCAAAAATACTTTGCAGCCGATTTGGATGAACTCCAAGCCAGTCAGGAAAAGAACATCTGTTACATTTAAATTAAGAAATACTCTCCAGTTCTAGTGCAGCGTCTACGTTTCCCTTGTAAAAGTCCGTAGCTGCCAATAGTTCCTCACAGGATGCTGATTGGTCCAAACCACTGTAGTTGGTTCTTGAACTTGAACACGACACAATGAAGTTCCGTTGATCTTGTGATATAGTGACAATCCAGCTGCCATTCAAGGTAAGTTTTATTTCTGATGCGTTTCCCATGTGTCATGAGTAGGAGCCTTGATGTGTGTGTGTGTGTGTGTGTGTGTGTTGTGTGTGTGTGTGTGTGTGTGTGTGTGTGTGTGTGCGTGTGTGTGTGTCTCCCAGGTGAGCAGCTGTCCTGGTTTGGCTTTAATGGCTTGAGGGGAGCGCATACAGAGCAGCTTTGCTCAGAGAATCCTGGGATAGCGAGGGGAAAGCTTGACATCCCTCCCGGCAAAGGACTGATGAGCAGCAGACACACCGGGGAAAGTTTGAACCAACTCAGGGGGGGAATGTCTTGGATGAGCTTTTTGGCGAACACTCCCGTTTATGACTCACTTAAAATACACAGCGAGGGCTTGTTGGCAAAAATGCAATACTTGTTTTCTTTCAGTGAGATGACTCACTAATGAATACATCTCCAAATATTTGTATCGTTATCACCCATGAGCATCATGTTCGGAGGCAGAAGACGGTCGATAAAATGAGAGTGATACTTTTGAATTCATTGCCGCGTCTAACTTCATTGTGGCTCGTGTGGTTTTATTGGACTCCGGGGGTGATAACAAGATTAACTGACCATCAGCATGCAAACAGTGTCATTACTAGGAGAGCTCCCATGGGCTATCATTTGGCTGGGGGCGGGGGTGGGGGGCGGGGGGCATTATTAACCTGTCATTCATGATGGCAGTTAACACCCCACTTGATCATTTGAATGAGTATTGGCAATGGTAGGAACAACCACAGTGTAAGTGTAAACTGATGTTTGTGAGGATGCAGACATGTAGACTAATAACATGATGGACAAACGTTTGGCATGAATGAAAAGAAATACAGGTAATGCTCGTTGAGCAAAGATGTAAGTTATATTTGAAATTAGGCAAGGCAAGGCAACTTTATTTGTATAGCACATTTCATACACAAGGCAGACTCAAAGTGCTTCACATCATACAGCAAAGTGAAAAAAGAAAAAAAAATAGAAGAATTAAAAGAAAATAAAGGCAAATTTAAAAATGCATTACAGAAAGAAAGGAGAATAAAAACATATTTGCAATAATTAAAAACAGTGCAGACATTAAAAGATTTAGCAGAAAGCTATGGTGAACATAAAAGTTTTCAGTCTAGAAAAATTAGAGGCACAGATAGGACGTTTAACAAACAATCGTAGTCGGCGGAACTGGGCTCCGATGGCCAGTCGTGATGCGTGGGCTGATCCCAAATAAACCCGCAATTATGAGTCAAACAAAAATATTTGTAATGATGTCTGTGTAATTTGCGGGCAGATGAGTTTAAACAAAATGTGCGCATATTAGTTATATTACGTAAAAGTTAATATAAATATTTAAGTAATAATTTCATCAAATCATTGGTTGAATGACTCTTATTGTGGGAGGATGTCATTCAGTGGAGAACGGACATGAAGTCATTGAGGGAAAGCGGGTCAGGTATCATTGTGTTTTTATTAATTTTCACTTTTCCAGTTGCGGTCGGGTTGAATGACAGCATCGGCCGAGTTCGGGTCACTCGTGAAAGGAACCATGCATCGCTGACGTACATCTGTGTGTGTGTGTGTGTGTGTGTGTGTGTGTGTGTATGGCAGACTTGGAATTGACTTTCAGGTCTTTGTCAACGATACACGACAGGCAGACAGAGAGTTACTCCAAATGGCAATATGGAACTCTTCTAACTGCTGGTCAATATATCACCAATGTCTACTTAATCAAGGCCTAAAACAGTACAAGATGTTTTTCAAAATACTGAAATATCAGCAAATCCTTTAAATTAGGTAGAACTTATCTCTCTGTTACTTCCATGTGTCCTGCCTTTGTCGTCTTCGTATTAAGAAGAGGACAAAGGCTTGTGGTTGGCAGAACTGAGGTCGCTTCCCTCTGGGCGCTGCTTCTTTCAGAGCTGCTTATTTAAACCCCAAAACTAGCCTCTGGGAGCCTCTCTATCTTTCTCCTTCACCACCTCATTCTCTGTATCGCCCTTCCTCTTTCAACACACAGACACACACACACACATACATGCACACACACACACTCAGGGGCAAAAGTGGGAATTTCTCTCCAGTTTGTTCCACCCAGTCAGGCATGAACTCTTCAGATTTTTCAGCAACCATAACCAATTACTGTAATAAAAAAATTCCCCTTGCTGAGCCACGTCAGGTATCACATCACGCTTGTGCCGGCCGTTTCTCTTTAGTCAGCCCCGGCCTATATGATCAAGGGGTTTTATGTGGTATGGCGCCTCACAAGTATTAATTCATCTCTCTCCAACAAGATGGCACCTTAGAGGCGCTAGTGATTACAGAGCACCGCATTTAAGCCCGCCATTGGTTTTTGATAATAATCAGAGTTTAGTGCCACACTTTTATTCATGAAGTCTCCGCAGATGCATCACTTGGCTAGCCAAGCGTTAGACAGTGCCAGAGATATCGGATGATGCACTGGCCTGCTCCTGAATCGCGAGGCACACCGTTGCTATGTATAGTCTCGGGACACTGGAAAGAATGGATTGGGAGAGTGTAAGACTGATGGCTACCGTCAGGCTGAAGCGTGGGCAGATCACAAACTCTCCTATTTCCACCTGTCTGTTACCACATGACGTTCCATCTCTGGAACTCTTTTTTTTTTTCTTATTTTTTTATTCTGTACAATTTACGACATTGACATTTGACATTGTGCTGGCGGAGCAGCTCATGAAACAAGGAGATGCTGTAGCCGAGAGACATAGTGCTCATCAGTTTATTGTGCTGCATTGTTTACAACTTGATAAGCTCAAACAGCTTGAGGTCACAGCGAAGCCTTTTATGTAACGGGGAGACTCGGTCCTCCGTGCCCCGTGACAGACAGCGAGTCTTTCGGTGACAGTGAACCACCGTGACGCAGGAGATAATGAGTACAACACACATCCTACAGTAGAATGTCGCCGATGTGTTTCATCGCCAAACACTACATGTCATTTTGTGTTTTTCCTTTCTGGTTCAAGGGCTCGCACCAAAATCAAATTATCATGCTCTGCAGCCCCTCTTCATTTAGCTACATATTTGGCTCGATCACAGTGGGGATAAGACTTTGGATTCTCGAAAGCACATCAGCCAGCAGGAAATAAGGCTTATGTTTTCCCCTCTATTCTACCCTGCTTTTCCTAATGACGGGAGACACATCTCACAGCTCATGTGAAAACACATAATATCACCAGCAATGTACCAAGTGCAGTTTTTTTTTTAATAATAGTGTGTTTGGGCACATGTGGGAACTTGGGATATAGTACTTCAGTGACCACTCTATCTGCAGCTCTATTAGCTATTAACCTCAGTGCAACTCAGGTGTACACAAAATGAGTTGAGCAAGTCAGACAGATTTCCCACCGGCCCCGGAGTTCATTGCCTCCAGTCGGGCTAAGACTTGGTGACAACACAACACACATATGCTCAGAGGACCAAAAGTTTAGCTTGAAAAATGTAATTATGCGGAGGAAAACAACATCGCCATTAGGCTATAATAAAAACCGTATCCTGCGATGTTAAACCTTACATAATAATTCAGGCTGATTACTGACTGCAGCCTCTAATTTCCTTGTCATATTGCTTTGTGTCTGATGAGCCGTCTTGACAGTTTTTCAAACTTCACAGGCATAGTATTTCCTTCTTTCGTTTTTTTTTTTTACATCATTAAAAAGTGCCCCTTATTAAATACGTGGAGCACTTTTCGACACAAATCTTAAACACTACTGCTCATTCCTATTCATGACAGACATGTGCCTCGGAGGTGTGGTCCTGAAGATGGAGACACACTTTTCATAGCTCAAAATAAACACATCTCATTCTCTTCCATCGTGGTTTTCAAGAGGAAACACGCAGCCAAAGAACATAAATAAAGGGAAGAGAGGAGCAATGCTCACAACATGAACTGCTCGAGGGGACTGTCATTATTTCCAGCAGCAATTATGACAAAACAGCTCTCCTGTTGGCTTTGGTCTGCTCCCTACCTTTCCCTCCCCAACAGGGAACATTTGAATCATCCGCCAATGTGGCTGAATTGCTCCACAAATGATTTCTCTTCCCACACAAGGAGAAGTGTTTCATTTAGAAATGATTTATGGGTGATACTCCTTAGAGGTTCCTCCAGTAACTACGGGGAGATGTTGATTTTACGACTGAGCTTCCGATCATGATGCGAATCACGTCAAAAATGTTGCGGCCGCCGTGATTGCTTCAAATTTGGTCTCTTTGTCCGAGAAATCCACTCTGTGCTTGTGAAAAGAAGATCTTTTTTCCCCCTTTGTATTCTTTTGTTGTCACTGACTGTTCAATCACAGCACTTCCTATGGCAAGCTAACCTCGTGACATAAATGCTGGTCCTTTTGCTCCGGTCTGTGTGTGATAACCAGCATCAGTCTGACATGGCAATAATCCAAGATCAGAGGGGTTAATAGTGTGTACTGTGTCCTCAGCCTAAAAGCCACCCACTTCCCCAAAGGGTCTCTTCATAACGACTGAATGCCAGCATCCAATGTGACCCCCGGGAAACTATTAATTCCTCACCCGGCCTCAGTGGAGATCACTCTGGGTTCATCTCCGTGGCAGGAAGCCGGGCTGTGAAGCCGTGGATGATGGATGCATGCCATGGCTCGTGACCCTCCATCAGATGTCTTTTTCCTGAAACCTACTCTACCCTGTTGCTGACTTGCACACACAGAGACACATGGCTTGTGGTCAAGAGGTCTTCGATTAGGCGTCACTGATCACGTGGAAGTGCCAAATGATTCATTCAAGCAGCGATGACGTTCTGATGATTTGCCCATTTTTTTTTAGCAGCAGTGTCACCGGAAGCGCATACAGGATATTAATTTGGCTTCACCTTAAAGAGCTCGTTCATTCTTTTATACTCTTTCTTTGTCTGACTCAGAGCAGTTGATTCATCTTTTTTTCTTCTTTTTTTTTGTTGGTGTGGGATGACACAAGCTGTAGGGCTGCAGTGACAACAGCTTGATGGAAGCTGGATTATTATTATTATTATTGTTGATATTTCCAATCAACAGTGGGAGGTGTGGCGGTGGGTGGATGACAATGTGTTTCTGCCAGACATCGAGGGTTCAAGTGTGCAGGAACATTCATCTTGCCGTCTTTGTACAATAGAGATACAAGTAACAATTATTCTATCTATCTTCTATCTATGATTTCTTCTTTAAGTGATTCATAATTTAGTCGATACAGCGTAAGACATTTGAAGACGTTACCGTGGGCGCCAGAACACTGTGATGGATCATTTTCACATTTTTCTGTTTTCAATCATGCTAGCTAGCTAAAAAGGCAAAAGGCAAAATGAATGGCATTCCCATCCGCCTCCCTTGTATGTTATGTTTAGCCCTAATTTGATAATGTAAGCATGCTAATACTTTTAAATGAGATGGTGAACATGATGCAGATTAATACGTTTCACCTCTGATATGACATTGCATAGTTTGCATGTATTTTGCATGAAAAACGGACGTGGTTGTATTGGACTGTTTCTGATCATTAAATCAAAGAACACGGACGTGTTTGACATTTGCTAAGTGGAGGATATTCCGCACCGCAGCACTGATTTTATGAGTTTCAAATGAGGAGATGAGATACAACATAAATGCCAGGGAGCCAGCTGGTCATATACTACTTGCAAAATTGAGGTGACAATTTTAGGAGCGCTCAGATTTCCAGAGCTCCCTCTCAAGCTGAATAAAACGACAACAACTTTTTATACTTGTTCAGCAGGTGAGCAGTTGACTATTGAGTGCATATTTACCTGGTGAACTCATCTCGTCAAGCTGATGCGAGAGCCCATAAACACTTTCATCAGTCCCACTACCATTTCACTTTATGTTCTCGTCGACAGCAGCTCTGTGGACCTTGCCTGCTCCTTCCCTCCTTTCATGTAATGAAGCCACAGCCAGTGTTAAAAAAAAAACATATCCCTTCATTCCTCCTAATCTGTTTGTGATCACGATTTTGCGCCGAGCAGCCCTTTAGGGTTTAGTGAGCGACGCTCCATGGGAGTACACAACATTAATAACTCTAGGTAATTACTTATTATCTATTGCCTTTATCAGATCGACAAAACCCGTGGCATTAGCAGAGTGCTGAACGAGGAGGCCAGCATCAATTAAATCACCCACCTCTCATTGTTCACGTCCGGGCGGCATTAAAGTATGACATGCAGAAGGTAATTGGGTATTAAATTCTATTAAATTGACCATTGACTGAAACAGATGCACAGCGTGTTTCACATATTCCCCGTTAATTCATGCAAAACAGCATTAATCCATCATAAGCGTGGCTTGCCGCATGCTTGTCTCAACCTTGTCATATGTCCTTGTCTTTGTTTGTTGATTTTGAATCACACCAGCAAATATTAAATACTTGGGTATGATGAAAAAGGAGCCAAATAAAAGTCAGAGCCAATATCGTTCTTCGTTGGGTTGTGATCACCAAAGCCAACTGTGAAGTAATTGTTGTGGGCTCATTCGTTTGCAGCGTGCGTACACATCACATGCAGCAGATTTTCAACGCTCGGGCCTCAAGGACAAGCATTAGAGGCCAATCAGGAAGCGGTGTGATGCAGCGATGCGGTCGTTACCCTCGGGGGCTCGCCGTGTTGCATATGGAGATGGAAGTGGGAGGGATATCGCAGGCAATTTAATTGATTTCAGTCAAGGAAGAGACCGCACAGATGTTGTGTAATTTCACCAACCACACCAATAAATACTGACAAATCCACATGCACAGCACGTGTTGTGATCCTTTAATGTGAAATTTAAAATATGATGGTAACAATAAGGCAAACTGTCATTAATAACCTACAGTGATTTAAATAGTAGATTAGGGGATTAGGGCCATATTAGATTGCTTGTGACACAGAACATGCACACCCAGTAATTGTTCTTCCTCTTCTTGATTGGAATTTTCAGTGTTGCATGTTGCAGCTTATGTGCCATCTAAAGTTGCAAATCCTACGCACTCATCAACAAAAACACACGTTACTGTCACACAATAGTGTGAAATCCGTAGTTATACAAACCTGTATGTATTAACACTGTTAAAAAATAGTACCACTGAGAAATTTTAATCATTTATTTCACCCAATGAATTACGGATTATGGTAAATACATCAATATAAATCTTTCTGTAACACCCTGTGATTAACACCATATTGATGCTGCAAACAACATCAGATTTCAAGTCTGGTTTCAAGTATTTCCACCCTGCAGTTGCTTTTTCATTGGTTTTGTTGATGTGATACTGGATATGATTCATTTAATGTCTTTCTGACTACAAATTGCTGATGATACACATGATGTGTGTGGGAAGGCATCTAAACCCTGCTGGGAAGATCCTTTGAAACGAGACAGACATTGTTGGCCTGTACTGAGTCTAGAAATATGGACTTCGTAGCATCAGGCCTAAAGGACCGTACCAGTATTACTAAACGTCATTGTCCATTGATAACATCGACCACCTTGCCAGCTTAGCGTTTGTTACAGAATGTACCTGAAAATGTTTCTCAAAGTTAGTTAAAACTCAAATTCAGTTCTTGTAAGAAACGTTTTTCCAGGCATGATTGCATTAGCCTGATCGTGTCTAACAGGATGTAACTTTTTCTATGACTTTCTGTCCGATCTTCGAAGGCCGATGGAAACTGTCCAACTGGAGTGCAGCTTTTAGGCTCCGCCTCCTGCTGATCCGCCTGCTCTCGTCTACTTTCCAGGCGAGGCGCAGTTCATCTCGAACGAGCCTATTGACTCTGTTGAACTTGATATTATCGATTAGCTCCACCCGGGCCACTTACATAAACTGGAAGCAGCCGGACATGAATAACAAGTGCACCCAGAACCTGCTTCTAGTTTGGTACGCAGAGGTGATTTGATGTCAATGTGCAGATTTGAATGGCTTTTATTAGAGTAATATAGTAATTTTAGATCAAATAATCAACGCAGTGATTTTCTCAAGGTTGAATTACCTAAACCCAGAGACAGTCTCGTAGAGTGATTTTACACACCATTTCAACATGAATGGCAGAGAAAGGCAGTTAAAACAGGTAGGCTGAGCTCTACTAAAGTACACTGCAGACACTGATACACACAAAAAAGTTCAAGATATGGAAATCTCTGCTCATGGACAGAAGTCAGAATTAGACCGGTATTGGTCCTTTGAGGACACAGCTACTGGCGTCTGTTCTATACGACTGTCACATCTCCTCATAATGTATGTGTGGCCCCAGGCAAAGAAAAACACTCTGGTCCTGGCTGTGATGTGCTCGAGCTTTGTTTCCAAGCAACCTCAAGCACAAAGCTGGGAGGAAATGAACGAGGAGAGTTGTTTTAGAGGCTTGATGGGGAGGGTGGATAGAGGGATGGACGTCTGGTGGTTCCACGGGCTTCAAAAATAATTATGACACAAATTGCTTTGATCTCGGTATATTTTCAGCTTCTCAGCCATGAGAAGTCCAAATAATCGCAAACATTTTATCAGCAACTCGTTAATGTTCAGAAATGCTATGCATTGAGAATACATCATATACTTAAAGGCAGAGTAGGTAATTTGGAAAAACCACAGAGATTTTTGAATTTGAACGCATCAAGGAAAAAGTCCAGCCCCCTTGGTTGAGACCTCTGTTCAAAGCCGTTTCCCCAGAACGCCAAAGAGTGCTTGAGATCAGCAGAGTGTGCGCAATCAGGAAGTAAGCATTGACAGACAGGCAGGCCGCCCAATTATTTTCTCAAACTTGGAAGGGGTTTTTACAGTTCTGCCACAGATGATTTTTTTTCATTTTGTGTCAGAGCATTTCATTTATTCATTACTTTCGGTATGTTTTAAGGATTTCAAGTAATATAACAGAAAGTGTTTCTCAATAGATTTACCTACTCAACCTTTAATGGTGTATTTTCAACACAAAGCTATACACATTTTTTATCACTGCCTGTATGTAATTGATCATGTTGCTGCCAAGTTGCAATGGTACATGTACTTCAGCAGCAAAGAGTGTTCCTCAAGAGTGGAGTCACATCTTACGGCACTGCCAAGTCAAATTGCATTGTCCTCTCTATTTACTACCAAAGTGAGTCTTCCTGTCAAAACTTGGGCTCTGACGACTGAATACTGTCCTGTCTTTCACCCACTTTTCCCCTACGTCTGCCACTCTTCACACACTCTCTTCATCTGACAGCACGCAGATTCCAACATGACACAAATGTGAGCGCCAACGCCTCTGACATTGTGATTTACATCTGCTCACCTAACAGAGATTCAAAAATAGCTGGTGGATGAAATTCAGCAGAAAGGGGCGTCAGACCGTCGGGAACACGGAGAAAACGTGTGTGAAGTATAGAGACATCAACTGAACAGCATGTTTTTCCTGTCACCAATCAATCTCAACGCTTTCCCACGTGTTTCTTTCAGTCATCATTTCTGTGGCAAATTTAAGCAGCAAACAGCAGGTAACAGCTGCCTTGAATCCGATCCAATCTGATGTTCTCAAAGCCTTTATCCAGGTTTTCCACATGTCCTTTTATCCCATTAGAGCTACTTGTGTTGGTTCTGAGGGGAAACAAAATGATCCCTCTCACAGCATTGAATTATTATGATTATTATTATTATTATTATTATTATTATTATTACTACTACTACTACTACTAGAACCCTGTGGTTTGAGTAACTGCCTGGGAAAGCAAATGGAAGCCGGCCTCCCCCCGATGAGTGCTTCAGTGCAGATGTTGACAATGAAGTCTACTTATTAAATCTACATTACTCTTTTAACTCAGACGTGTAACATGGAATATGTTCTGTAATGTAGAATGCCCAACATGTTTTGTATAAGTTGCTTTTACCATCATCTGCCATAAAGCCCTAATTAACACATATGATTTAGCAGTGGGAGATTTTTACGGCATCTTAGGAAAACAATCCAATCAGTCCACCTAACACGAGCAGCGGTGGTGGGCATGGCGAGGCCAGAAATTCTCAGTAATAAAGAGGAGATTTGCTATGTTAAGCCATGTTAAACCTTTTTTGTTTTTCCTTTTACATACACTTACACAAAACATTTCTGGAGGGGAACTTTTAGCATCATCATTAGGATGTAATTTAACAATAAGAACAAATCAACAGTATCATAATTTGGTGATAATGGTGGCGGCTGTTTGCAGTGGTTATATCTGCGGTTTAGCTGCTCCAGCTTTGGATGGTAAATAGTGTTTGTATGATGCGTTTGGAGTGCACCCAGGGCACCGTCAATAGCACTCCTTTCATTTCACTGCTGTGAAATTAGCCCAGTAAAACACGAGGACAGGCACTTAAACGAATTACATTTTTCTGTCAGATGTGTCCAGGTTCACCTTCATTCCCCCAATACGACATGCGACCTTCGTCCATCCAACACGTGGCGCTTGTGGGTGTTCGTGTGCACAAGAACTGGGGAGACGTTTCCTATGAAGGTTTTGAGCAGTGTATTTTAATATTTGAATTCTTCCAGTCGAGCTGCGCATGTGATCCTTAAAAGCAATTAAAAGTGTGCATAGCACTTTATCAGTGCTAATTGGGTTCCACCCTCAAATAATGTCGGCAAACTTCATTTTTTTCTGATCGGATTTTGTCCAGATTAACATCACAGCAAAACATTGACTGCACTGATTGACTTTGTGCCTCTAATGTTCCGGCTGACTTCAGAGAAACAAGAAAATGAGAGACAAGGATCTGAACTGGACTGTCGGTATCAATTCCATCTCCAAAAAGACATTTTGGCCGGGCCCCCACACTCTGCTCTCTGGGCTGCTATGGTCTCTAGAGAGGGGAATTACATTAGAGGGAAAAGGTTTTCAATTGTCTTCATCTGGTTGAAGAGTGCGGATACTTTCAGGGCCCAGGAGACCTGTAGTGGTTTTTTTAAATCAGCCCCATGATAGGATCGCCTCTGGGGACTGAAGGCTGGTCTGGCCCTCTCTTTTTGCCGGGTCCTGAATAGGGGAAGTGAAGAAATGGTTGCTGACTTGAGCATTAAAAACATCTGATGTTCTTACTGGCTCTTTATGGGCTGCCTTTGGCATGTGTGTTTATTTTATACATCACCCCTGCAAATAACAATTTTGACAATATCAAATCATCCCTCACTGTCCAGAACTCCTCGGCGGCCACAAAGCACAGCAAAGGATTGGGAACTTCAGAGCGTGTTGCTACGGCAACCAGGAACATTTCTGAGGCTTCCTCTAACAAGTTGCCTGGGAATGCAGTCCTGCCTGTTACATAAGCTGTGACTTTTCTGTCTTTCTCTCTGTCACACTCGCAGGGCTTTTCCTGTGGCAGAATTTCACATTCAGCATGATTTATTCATAGCTGGATAGCTGTGCTGGATTTATGATTCCACCATGTAAATGCAAGCCCTTGCAATCTACCACACTTGGCAAGAATTTGCGCAGGGGGCATTGTTGAACCGCGAGTCAATTTCTGTAGCTTTTGTAAATGAAATGGGACATTTGAAAAGGTTGAGATTGAGGAGATCCTTGCTTGAGAAATGATACAAAGATAGCGAAGCAATTTGGCACTGTTGCTACTGTTGCCCCTGTGATGTTGTGTGGGATGGAATTACCACAGTGTTATATGAGCGGCACATTTTCAGTGTAAGTAATGCAGCCTCTGTTCGATTCCAAAATAGAAATTAAGAGGAACCAGAAAGATGGGAAGCACAAGTATTGTAATTCTGATCCCAACACTTCATAAAATTCCTTTTTGTCACCTATCGCTCCATCCCTACTTTGACTGGCAGAGAGCGAGAGAGAGAGGAGAGCTGAGGAGGAGCGCTGAGCGCAGCACAGATAACGCACTTCATCATTAGCGAGCTCACGATAAGTATTCAGCCATTCAGCGGCTTCTCCTTATCTGGCCACCATAATCTCTCTGCAGCTAAATACTATGGCTGCCTTCAGCTTGTCACTCTGTAGGTGAAATTGGGCAGAGAGAAGGTAGAGAAGAGCAATTGTTGATAGGCTTGTGTGCAGAGCTCTCTGGGGGCTTTACAGGAATATGCTGCTATAGCTCCTGTTCTCTCTGTATTAGTATCGTCCTGTATCTCTTGTACCCGTTATCTCCGAGGACCTTCCCGAAAAAACATGCAGCCACACGCAAACTTCCCTTAATCAACAGCCACCTACCTCCGCTAGCTTCTCAGTGCTCAGATCTATACCTCTGTGCTTGCAGGGATGTATGAGGCTTGCAAACCTGCCCCCTGCTGGGAGAAAGATAGTTGGGTATAGGCTTTGATTCCCTGGGGAGCGTGGGCCGGCGGTGGGGGTGTCTCTTGCTGCCATCTGTCATACGCAGACAGCACTCTCAGGTGTGTGAGCGCAGCCACATGCAGCTTGTTGCAACAGGAGCCGCTAGAGGCTATGTTGCAACAAGTCAAACGTCTGGCAACGTCTTGTTTAAAAGTGTGTGTGGATGCAGATGACTTTCCTGTCACTGAAGTTTGGTTTTATTCACAGAACTGTGGCTGATTCATATTTAAGTCATGTTTGATTACTTTTGTTTCTTATTTTATTGTGAGGTTATATTGTTAGCAGAACTCTGAAAATGTGTGTCTGTACACATGATATACTGTATGTCTTTATGCGATGGGAAATTGAGTCAAATGTTTCCAAAATAAGAGCAACATGAAGTCAGTGTTACGGCTGTCGTCTGTGGTTAGCAGGAAAGCAGTGATTGCTTTTAGTGTGTAATATGTCGTTGTTTTAACACAGGCAATAAACTTGATGCTAGAGTCCAAGCAGGATATCGCTTGGTCTTTCCAAAGAGGCGAGAGTGTGGAGAGTGTTTAATAGGTTGAATCATTGTGGTGCGGGCTGTGAGTCACACTGGCTCTGCTCTAAATCACCCCAGCATGAATTCCCAGTTTGATTTAAGGCCAGTTGTAAGAGCAGGTCCCCCCCCACCCCCCCGTTGTGTAACCGCATGAACAACCACGCCGACAAACATGTCCATGTGTAGCAATGCTGACTCAGCAACCAGTAACAGACTCTTTTCATCGTGTCCCAGCATTAGGCGTCAGTCATGGCAGCATACACGAAAGGAACATTTTTTTTTCCTGCCATTTTGGATGTCACGCTTGACCAGAGACAGATGGTCTGTGAGAACAAAAATATCAGTGACAAATGACGGGCTCTTAATAGCGGGTGCAGTTAGAAAACAGTTGGTTAAACATTGCATTTGCGATTAGAATGCTGTGGGTTCAGTTTCAGCTCACTGGGCCTCATTTGGCCTCTTTGTACATTGCCTCCTTCTCCAGTCTAATAGCTCAGGCCATTGTTGATTTGCCCCAAGGGTCTAGGACACAATTCCCCTTCCTTTGATTTTCTAAAGAAGGCCAGAATTCTGGGGAGACTGCATTTAACCTTTGGGAGATGGATAAGAAAGCTGTTCTATCGATTTGTTTTGCTCAGAAAATAAGGGGTGTGACTTTCCTCCGGCCAGTTGGAAGGGATGCTGCTGGAATAGATAGAAAGGGCTGTTGTTGGAAATACTGCTATTAAAATGCGTTGCACATTCTTAACTGAATGTAAAAAAGCATGTAGGATTGAAATTAACGTGGCAGATATTTTTCAAGTTGTTTGGGTCTTTTTGCATCTTTTTTCAAATTTCTGAAGTGTATGGATTCTCTACAAGGGGCTGAAATACAACTATGTTGAAGTACTGAAGCAATTTGGGGTGTTTGATGCCAGAATACTGAAATCACGGATCTTATCGCTGATGCAAAACATGAAAGGCTGCCATTACAAGTCTCTCATGTGTTGCCTCAACATTCACATTCACCTTTATCTCAGTGCAGCGGCTAACAACCACGCTTACCGCCGCCAAGTCTGAAGGTCGCACGCCTTTGATCCAGTCTGGTCTAGTCCAGCGCTTTATTATCTTTTAACTTTGTTTTCAACTCCAGTTAAGGTCCAGGCCGGTGGAAGACTGGGAGCTGTCAGTGATACTCAGTGCAAATATAATGCTATTTAAATGCTAATGTGTTAAGAGGAGCAAAACGACCTTTACTCACACCCTGCTCTCGGGAGGGGAGCGGCGGCACAAAACAAAAGAGCTTAATAAACGAGCCTCTTCCTCTGACTCGGCATCCCTTGTATCACATGTACGGTGTTTTTATCACCGTCGAGCCCAGAGGACTTTGACAACGTTATAGAGCCGGCCGTGGTTCAGGTGTAAAGTTGGACATGATGGGCCGATTGCAGAATGTGAAGTTGAATGTGAGGATAACATGAAGGATTCCTGCAGTTTCCTTTTGTTAAAAAGCGCAGACGTCCTTATTCGTCTTCATCTGCATAATCATTATCTTGGCGAGCGCAGCAAGCCCTCTCCCCGTCAACGTCACAGATGCTTGTCTCCCAGTTTGCAGAGCTCTCGCCAGAAGGCTGAGCGCTCAACGAGAGAGCTGCTCTCCCTCAAGCCCCCTCGTGTAAATATTAAATAACCTTCAAAGCGTTTTGTAGGACTTGCTCCTTGAATCGTTTTTTCTCTCTTTTAGCAAAGTTTAAATTCTGTATCGGCAGAAAGAGGAGAAAAGAGATAGGGAGGGCGGATGAGTCTGTCAGCTGTCGTATAATCCCAGGGAATGCCATCACTCTGCCGGTGGATAATTTATTCAATGCAGCTCCCTGAAATACCTCAAGGAATAGTCAGCCATCAGAGAAAGTCCTTGGGGTAAGACAGTGACATAACTTCAGACAGAACCGAGCATCACATCAATCAATAATGCACCATCATCCTTCTGCTGCAATTACTAGCAAGCAGTGAACTGGACTCGACTCACGCTCAGCAAGTTCTACCTGATTCAGCCCGTCGGACATAGATGTTTGGAATCGGCATGTTCAGCTCTGTGATGTGTAAAAATGTTCATGCATCCTAGATAGAGTAGCCTGGATTCATTTGAGATCAGGCTGCCAAGTTAGACATCCTCATGTAAGACTGGTAAACAACAAGAATAATTTTCATCTCGACAGATGGAAGACGACAGCAACAGAAGAGCAAGGCTGCCCCACAGGGGTTGAGATCTTAGACCTCATTAAAAATAAGTTTGAATGGAATAAATTTGATCCAATTTGAAAGATGAAAAGGAACATCCACCCTTAGTCACAATTCACCATTAGCACAGTAATTCCCATAATCTTGGAAGGGTTTATGGATTTGTGAATATGAGACTTTTTTTTGTAGAGCTATCGACAAATTAATCAAGAGGAAAATCCTCTGTATACCCGGTGACAAACATCTTGAGGGCGCAGGGACAGAACTGCGATTTGTACAGAGAAGCGCCGTCGGGTTTGTAACTTGTGAGTGTAGCTGATACGATTGTTCTTGAATAAAGAAGCCTCCAGTCAATCTAATCTATTTTAAATGCATTGTTGAATAGTTAATGGTTAATCGCAGGAAAGTTTGGGAGATAAAGTGCAACACTATAGAAAGTAACTATGGCAGTGTGTCATGATTTTTGCATCAACGTGATAAATGTTTTTTTCATGATTATTTCATCCAGTGTCTTATTTTAGGTGTTTTATTTTTTTCATTTTATTGATTTATCTAACCTTTATTTTTTCATGATAGTCCTATTGAGAGTAAAAACTGCTTTTCTGAGGGAGTCATGGCCAATACACAGCATAACAATTTCAGAAAAACAACACAAAAGAGTCAAGTAACAGACTAAAAACAAACAGCAAATTGCGTCAACCAATAATTCAACAGTTCTTCAGTAACCACACGTATATGGTCAAATAGTTCTTTATCATTTTCTTAAAAATTCTATGTGCAAAAAGCTTTAAAATCACTTTCACCAAACAATATGCAGATTTGAGAAATTACAAACATCTGTCTGCAAAAAAAGAAAGTTGCAGCTACTTAGGAGTCAACAGAACATAGATACAAACATTCCATACTGTGAATAATTGTATCCATATCTCCAACTCCTGGTTGTAGGTTAATCTCTTCAGGACATTTCTAGAACTCTTTCCCTTTCATTTCTAGCTTTGTCCTCAGGCGAAAAATGTTCAACAATCCACACATTGTCCATTAGCAAAAGGATATTGAAATTAAGAGCCCTGGGAGTGACTGGTCATTTCCCATCAGGTTAATTAAAATGACCGATTTCATATTCCTAATTTCACTTTTTTGACATTGTTTTTCATTGCACAGGATTTAAAGGGAAACTGCACTGATTTTACACAGCATGGTCTGTTTAGAAGTCTTGGGGAGAACTGCTTCATACTGTATGTGAAATAATTGTATAAAGCCTCTTTGTTGCTCCATGAGGTCTAATACATTTCCTTTAGTGTCACCTGAGTCGGTGCTTGTTGGGGCTGAAGGCTACAAGTGTGGAAATAAAAAAAAAAGTGTAGTTGTGGTGTTTGAACAAGGTGAGCTTACCAGAACTCCTGCAGCCTGCCCTCATCCCTGCTTCAAGCCAGTGGCAACTGCACATCACCTCAAGCTTAACCTGAATAAAACCAAACTCCTCTTCATCCCAGGGAAAGACTGCCCTCGCATGGACCTGTCGGTCACTGTCGAGGGCATCACAGTATTGCCGTCATCAACTGCGAGGAACCTGGGTGTAATCCTCGATGACACTATCCTGCACCCCCAACATCACTGCTGTGGCCTGATCCTGCAGATTCGCCCTCTACAATATCCGCAGGATTCGGACCTTCCTCACAAAGGATGCAACGCAACTCCTGGTCCAAGCACTGGTCATCTCCCGCCTTGACTACTGCAACTCTCTCCTGGCCGGACTCCCAGCATCTGCGATTAAACCATTGCAGCGTATCCAGAATGCTGCAGCACGCCTTATCTACAATCTACCCATATTTTCCCATGTGACCCCCCTCCTCCGTGACCTCCACTGGCTCCCTGTTGCAGCACGCATCCAATTCAAGACGATGACACTGGCCTTCAGGGCCATCAATGGAACGGCACCTGTCTACCTTCAAACACTGGTCAAACCTCATGTCCCGAAGCGAGCACTTCGCTCTTCTACTTCAGCTGGCCGGCTGGTACCACCATCGCTTAAATCAATCAAATGTCGCTCAGCGAAGTCCAGACTCTTCTCTGTTCTGGTCCTCAGTGGTGGAACGAACTGCCGACCAACGTCAGGACAGCAGAGTCATTTGCCATCTTCCGAAAAAGGCTCAAGACTCACCTGTTCAGACTTCACCTCGACTCTACATAGTATGACCCACTAACACCCCCCCCACCCCCCTCCCTTACCTATAGCACTCTGATCACAGCACTGTTGCTCTTGAGGTACTACTTTAGTCAGATGAGGACATAACACTTGTTCTATTTTTAGCTCTTACTTTATCGGCAATGATACGTTGTGGTTTCTTTGTTTTCTTCTTTTGACAAATGTACTTATTGTAAGTCGCTTTGGACAAAAGTGTCTGCTAAATGACCTTAATGTAAATGTAAATGGCTCACATTAGCCATGACTAGCATAAGACATCCAAATCTCTGATGGAACTGCCAAGAGTCGAGCTGCATTGTGTGTTATGGGGACGCCAAGTTTTAACCAAAAATGAAGAAAGCATGGAATGAAAGTTTATATCTCTGGATCCTGGTAGAAAAGACAGAAAGAGGGAGTTGTTCTGTGAAAATATGTTAAGATGGTGAAGATATAGGTTTCCCCTTCTTGGTACTGAGAAAAGAAAAAATCAGACAGCACTTGGGTTAAACGGCAATATGGCCTTAAATCTGAGCAATTGCAGCACTAACAATATCACCGGAATGAGATGGTCCATTTTCCAACATTTTACCTAGCAGTAAGACTTACTTGAACAGCCACAAGGTATAGTGGTACTCATCAATACTTTAATTTGGTCCATTGGAGCACCTGGATACGCTTCCTGCCAGGGTCCTCAAAGCCCTTCTGCCCATTATGTTTCTGATAATAACTTTAGAATTTATTGATTTTTTTCTCGTTATATTGATTCACTTAAAAGTCACACAATTTGGCCTAAAACTCCCATCCTACCTCTCTCTCTCTCTCTCTCTCTCTCTCTCTCCCCTACCGCCTTAGCTCATAAAAGCTCTCCTTCGTTTTATGGGGGTTACAGTGAGAGTGAAAGAGCATGGGTTTATGAGGCGTGTAATTAGCAGGCAAGCAAGCTTAGATAGGGTTATTCTTTGTTTATTTGTTTATTTCCTATTTCACACGACGGTATGCAGATACGTTTGAAGCATGACCTGAGCTGACTTTTCTATCACAATATTCAGAAAACGAGTAATGAGAAAAGACAAAAATAGATTGGCAGACAAAAGGATTATTATTTTACGAAATAAAGACTACTAGAAATGTCTATTATTGAAAAGATTCTTCATCTTTACATTTTTGTTTTTGTCATACCATCACTTCACCAGCACTCATTAGCTAAATTAAAATTCGTAGACTTCGAATTCATATGAATGCCTTTAGATGATTTTTGGGATCTACTCTACACTTGTATTGTTTCATGTGTTTGTTGCAAATTATTAATATTATTACTAAGATGCACACTGTTCCATGTGGACTTTTAACCCCCGGAACCCCAACGTGATTGAAAGGGCCGACATTGTAATCACGGCATGCGGCGGTGAGGCATAACGATGAAGTAAACCTATCCTCTGATTAAGTTTAATGCTTTGGAAGAGAGTGCTTGGATGTCTGCCCTTGGTGACCGATCACACAGAATTGGGTTTTAATCTAAGGCTACACGGCCAACAGAGAGAATAGGAGGGGGGCACATTTGGTGATCGTCTCCCAAGGACGCTTCTCCGGCCGTACGCCTCGCAGCACTCTCCTCTGGGCTTTGACGGATGACACCAACACCTCGGAGTGATAGGCTATTATTTCACTTTGCATTGGATAAATGGCAGTGCGGGCTCCTACTTGTCGCCTGCCTTTCTCTTTCTTTCTTTCTTTCTCTCTTTTTCCCCCTGCCTCTTTGCAGTCTGCCTTCACAGTTCTGCCTAGAAGGGAACAAACAGGACGGATTGTGTCTGTGCAATCTGTTGATTTTACTTACACGTTGTGGATGTGCTACGTTTTGACTTTTTGAGTGCCCTTTGTAGTTGAAGTGGGTGTGAGAGTATGGTGGTTAATGATCAGCCTGTCTGAGGACTTCTTGGACCCATTCACATTTCATGTGATATGCATTTCTTTTTCTGTGAAAACTCTTTTTTTTTATATACCCTGGATGTGATCTAATATCCTCTCTCTCTCTCTCTGTTTCAGACCAGCAGTATTCATGGTCGCCCTCGCAGTATTTCGATGAGGACAGCTACTCCCCTCCACCCAGGAACATGAAGGGTCTCTCTGGCGGCCGCCCTGCCCAGCTCCAGCTCACCTCCCCCACCTCGGCCCACACCTGCGGCCTGGTTGAATGCGACCACTCCCTGGACCACCACCTCCACCATGGCAACTCGCGGCCCCCTTCCTACCTCCTCAGCCCAACAGAGAGCTGCCCCCTGGAGAGTCACCACCGCTGCTCCCCGCGGAGCTCCATCCACTCGGAGTGCATGGTGATACCGGTGTCCATGTCGGCCACCGACCACTCCATCTCTAGTAGCACTTTCCCCCGCATGCACTATGGCAGCGCCACGCGGGACAGCGGCGGCAACACATCTGGCGGCAGGGACTCCCGAGACGACGGCGGATCGTCCTCACACGGTGGCAGCGGCAAAATGAACCGAATCCCAGCAAACCTCCTGGACCAATTCGAGAAGCAGATGCCGCTGCACCGGGACGGCTTCCACACGCTGCAATACCAACGCACCTCCACCACGACCACGACCACGGAGCAGCGCAACGAAAGCCCCGGGCGAATACGCCACCTCGTCCACTCGGTGCAGAAGCTCTTCACAAAGTCGCACTCCCTAGAAGGTTCCTCCAAGATGAACGGCACCAAAAGCGACTCGCACCGGGACAACTCGCACCACCACCATCACCACCACCAGGGCCACCACAAACACAGCAAGCGCAGCAAGAGCAAAGAGCGTAAATCTGACGGCAGCGGCAAGCAGCGCTCGGGGGGCTGGTGGAGTTCGGACGACAACCTGGATAGCGACAGCACATACAGAACACCCAGCGTCATGTCACGGCATCCGGTGGACCACATCAGCCACTGCTACCCAGACTCAATGCACGGCCACCTGGCCGGAGACCTGTCACTGAAGACCTCCAAGAGTAACAACGACGTCAAGTGCTCGGCCTGCGAGAGCATAAGCATGGCACCGGAGGGAAAGTTCATGAAGAGGAGCTCCTGGTCAACACTCACCGTCAGCCAAGCCAAGGAGGCCTACAGGAAGTCCTCGCTCAACCTGGAGAAGCCCATGACCCCCACCGACCTCAAGCCCAACATCAGGCCCTGCCACTACCTACAGGTGAGCTGGCATTATTTTGGCTTACAAACAGATTTGGTTCATTTAAATCTGTGAGTGGCTAGAATAGATGATATAAAAAGGAAATAAAATTAAAAAAAACGCTAATTTCCTCTCTCAGTTACTACAGTGATTGAGCGTCCGTTCACCATAATGTAGAATCATAAGAACCGGAGGCTTTCCAGCACAGGAAAAAAACATCAGTCCCAAAACTCAAGCCTGTATTGTACGATACAAAGCAATCTTTTTCTATGGGCTTCAGCGGTGAGACGAGAGAGAGGTTATTCCACCGGATTCCCGATTGATCTAAAAGACAGCGTTTTATTCGCTGCTAACGTGGATGTTACAATGCGAACCTGTCCTATGTCTCAGCATGTGGCTGGCAGCAGAAGGGACTAGCACAGCGGGACAAATCTATTAACTCCATAAATGATCTGCGCCGGAGGGGAAGAATAGGGGAATGAAAGAGAGATCATTGCTGATTTTTAGCGTGTTGTTGCTTTCGATTTTGCATGGGTTTCGGCCCTGAGAAAAGGTCATCATTTAGCCCATGATAGGCTCTACGGGAGACCCCATAGCACCGCGAGGATCAATTCAGAGTGAGTCAGCGCTTTACACTGAAGTGTCTCAGGGTTTATATGCATGCTGGAGGCTATATGAAGGCAGAAAAGAATAAAGAAAGCATGCTTCTAAATCCCAAATTGCAAAGGCTGGGGAAAACGGATCGTGTAACAATGCAACTCGATACTCAACAATGTGATATCTGATGGCGTCGTGTAAGTATCACCTGTGGCCTAAATAAAGCAAGCACTTCAAGCACATTAAGGGAGAAGATTAGGAGAGTCAGAGCTCTAAGCATGAGTGTTGTATGGATTAGACTCTTGTCAATGGAAAAGCCAATACATTAACCAAATCAGTCAATGGACCCACTCAATCTTAGATTACGTCAACTGAAAATGTATTAGAGGACTAATTTTGACCGGCATATTTTTAAACATAACTGATGATCATTTTGAACTGGACAGTGCGCTCATACACTTTTTTCTTTTTTCTTTTACAATCCCACTAAGTGCACTAATCTTTCAATGAGAGAGTCGCAGTGCTTGGAGCACCCCCCCGCCCCCCCCCCCCCCCTTCCTTACTTCCATTTGGTCATTCAGCTGAGGTAGTGTCCGAGTTGCGGCACTATAAACACTTCTAAAAATAACCTCCTCCTTCCTGCCGCAGGGCTATATTTAGCCCCAGTGTTATCAATTCAATCCGTGCAGGGTGACACGTCTTCCCTCAATGAATCAATGCCCTCTCGGGGAGCTGGGAGATATTTGCCGCCAAGGTCTGTGCCTCTGTGGAAGCACTGAGATGCTCCGAGGGGGAAATAAGCAGAAGAAATGGCTGTTTTTGCTCCCTGTTGCTCATCACCAGGGGCAATCCGGCAAAAATCGATAGACCCAATAGTCAGAAATGACGCTTCGCGCACAACAAGGGGTCACATTGAGAACTTTTCACTTCCTTGTGCTGCTGAATTGGGATTTACCCACAACTGCAACGTAACAATATTAACTGTATCCTGGTAGAGTGTGTGTAGTGAATGTCTGTCTGTGTGTGTGTGAGAGTGTGTGTGTATTTCTATTTATCGCACACCAGATGGTTTGATGATGTGCTACTCACCTTGTTTGTGTCCTTGGTTGATGACAGAGGGGATGAAAAACGAATAAAGTGTTGTAAAAGTAGAAGAGACAGCAAACAGAAAAATATGCAGGACTTGTCCCGCCCGTATGTTAATCTATGTGTGTGCAGCAGTGTGTGTGTGTGTGTGTGTGTGTGTGTGTTTGAAAGTGAGGAAGTGTATGTGTATGTATGAGAGATTGATTAACTGGACATTGGGAAAGACAGAGATAGATTGATATTGGCTGCCCTTTCTCTCAAATGACAAATGTTGCGGGATCAGACCTGGCATTAGCCATCACTCTCTGTCTCTGGCTAAGTCATTTCACAAATTAGCCCCAATTAGTCCTTCATAACACACACACACACACACATACACAAACTGTTTTCAGGAAGTTGATGTGTTTCACCGTGAACTTGTAAAATATTACTCTATTGTTGGTATTTTGTGCATGTTGGTGTGTGGTTCGCCATCTCTCCCTTGCTCTCTCTCTCTCTCTCTCTCTCTCTCTCTCTCTCTCTCTCTCTCTCTCTCTCTCTCTCTCTCGCTCTCTCACACACACACTTTCCAAATTAGCTATGCAAATACACCTGGACCGCAGCAGCAGCTGTCATCATGCCTCATCTACCTTCCTTGCAACTAGCCTATAACGCCACAGCACAATAACTTTGTCTTACTGACAACTCTCAGTCAGCCGCTCCAGCAAACACCACTCTGCTGTCTCCCATGCAGTGCTGTAGTACAAAGGCAGGATTAGGCTTTGATAGTTTTGCTGATAGGGCATTGCGGAGGGATTTAATAAGCCAATTAATTGCCATGTTGGCTTGCCAAAGGTGGAGCTTGAGAGGCAGAAAGACTGCTGATTAAATTACAAAAGGGAAGTGCAAAGCAGCAGAAACAAAACTGGCACTGTGACTGAAAGCTACATTAACACCACCTTCCACACGCAGGGCTTCCCTAACTTTGTATTAAGGGGTTCCCAGATAGCTACCAGGCCATGAACCACTACTGAGAAAGAGTTTTTCCCAGGAATCCCAGGATCAGACAGCAGTTTGTGAGCTAGTCATTTCTGCTGCCTGAGGGGACAGCGTGGCTTTGTGGTTGCCACCGTGTCGGCAAGCATCTGCTCATATTTTTCTTTTATTACGTCAAACCTTAAGTTTCCTTCCATTCCACAAGGTTATCAGGCTATAACCATTTCATTGTCAGTTGTTATGCACATTTTTCGATATCTTTTTTGTGTGTGCTGCCACTCTCCAGGCCAAATCAATACAATTGGCCAGCTATGATAATATTTTCATTTTTGGAGGGTTTATTACCAATATGTGCAGTTCTAGTAGCATTTTCTGGCCAATAATTCTACCCTATTAGAATCTTTTAACATAACAACCCATGCCATTTGGTGCCCAGCCCAGGACATACAGTACATAGTGTCTCATTAGAGAACGTAGAGGTGTTAAATAGATGGATCCCTAACATTATTGCATTGGCTTTGATTTGTTAAATCTTTTTTATTACTTATTTCAGTTTATGGTATGGTTTGAGCTCTCACCAGTCAGACATTTATTTTCTAAACAAACCAACTGCACGGTATCTTCCCAGCACCACACAGCAGCAAAACAAAGCTAAAGCAGCTGGTGAAAAAAAAAAAGTAAAAAATCTGGCAAGCTACACAGCCAGATTTAGCTTTTTAGTTGGTGGAGATCAGACCATGTAATTCATTTAAATTAAAATTAACTGATAAATAAGAAACATCAGTTATAAAATAAATACATTGATTGAACGTGCAAAACACAACGATGCAGGGTGAATACATGTCTGGAACAGAATGTAGAAAATGCAATGGGAATACACGATGTATGTCTATTTCATATATTAAGTTACAGTCTCCCATAAAGTTCGGATGTTTGTGTCCGCTGCTGCTGAAATAATCACACCCCATCTCTTTTATAAGCATCAGGATAAGTCCAGCCATGTGTTGTACTTGTTTTGGCTTTACTTTTTTCTGTTCCTCAAGGTTTCTTTCTTTTTTTGTTTTTATCTTCAGCTTCGAGAGAGGAATGGCTTGATGTGTTTTGATAGAATGAATCTGTCCTATCCTTGTTTGTAGTGTCTTTCACGTTTTAAATAATGCTATATAAATCAAATAAATCAGATTATATTTAAACCTGGTTCTGTCATGATGTCTTATATGTCCTAGTTGGACTTTTCGTGACCCCCAGGGAGTGTAGTTTGCATTTCCAGCTGTGAGTTGAGCGAGTCCTGATTGACCTGCCTGTGCAATGTGCAAAAGACAACCTCAAAGACATCACAAGCAGCATGCTGACGTACGGAGGCAAACACGAAGGCCAGTCTAGTCAGCGTTTATGATTTCATTTATTAGTTGAATGCGATGGTTGCTAATTCTGTCCGGAGGTGTGTGTAGATGCAGAGTTGGAGTGGTGGGATCTTAATGTGAATGGCTTCTCAATGAATGCAGTTTCCAAGTGATGCGAGGCATTCACACTGTTATGAAAAAAACAAAAACAAATCTGTTGTGCAAAAAAAAGACGTATTTTGTCACTTTTGCCTGCAGTGTGAATGTAACTTTGTTGTTAATGGTTAAACACTGAGAATAGATATTTTAGACATGGATTCAGTGTTGGTCAGTCACTCACAGATTTTTCACAGACCTTCTCATGCACGACTGTCCGTTTTACTTTCATCATTGAGCATGTCTATTTACACCTCCTTGCAAACATCTGATAGCATTAAGTGTGTGTGTAAACAAACAGCATGAAGACAAGCCCAACAGCCCAAATGTTGCATGTGTGGGCGTCCATGTGTGTGAGGGGCGGACAAGAGAACGAGGGCCGGTGGGGGGCGTGCAGTAGGTGTTTAGTCAGGTAGGGTAACAGTTGGCTGTTAAGAGAGAGAGAAAAAAAGAAAGAAGCATCTGCTCCAACACACACAGCATATCCATGCAATCTTGTGGGAGGAAATGAGGGACTGGAAGCTGGTGGGTGTGATTACCAATGATTGAACAATGATTGAGCTCTCTAACTCTCTCTTTTCCTTCTCTCGCTATATCCCTTCTATCCTGAGTCTCTCTCTCTCTCTCTCTCTCTCTCTCTCTCTCTCTCTCTCTCTCTCCCTCTCTCTTTCCCTCTCAATCTGTTTCGTGACTTAATGGCAGTGACTTATGTTTCTTCATGGGAGAGGTGCTGTGTATAGATAGAACCACAGAGTTAATCAATGAAATGCACCGCTGCACTGCAGGAGCATTGGCGGAGGCCTGCCCAGCCAGTAAACACACACACACACACACACACACACACACACACACGCACGCCACACACACACACACACACACTCCCCGTGGCCTCCTACAGAGCAAATATTAAAGCACTGAATGTAAAGGTAGACACACACAGCTAATGTGTTTGCACAGTCCTGCTGTGAGATGTGGATGAAACCTTTAACCAATGTAAATTATTATTAATTATTATAAGTTAAAGTGCTGTAGCTTCGCAGTATGCGTTAGGAGTATTTGTCATAAGAGAGAACTTTAATCATAGGGCGTGGCGAGATAATTTTCCCCAAGTCACATCTCTTTTTTTTTTAATGAGCAGAATCCTATTAATTAAACGGAAGTTCTGATGCGATCGCGATAATGTAACTTTAAATACAATCTTGACACCTGAGCTGTGGATTTTCACACTGCACCCACAAACTTGGCTTTCACTTCAATGCCATGTGATGAGCTGTTGAACAGAACAGAACCTGGTATATTTATCGAGGAACAAATAGAGTCGTCACAAACCTCCAGAATAATTGCGCCTGGCAGCAGGCTTGTGGATGCTCACCTCTGAACCCCAAACCTTCCCTTTGTGGGATCCTTGGGTCAAAGTTAGTGTCCAAATTTAACTCCATTAAGCATGCTGGGACGCCATGATGTGAGTTTTTCCACACCGATCAATAAGCGCGTGCTGCTGCCCGTGTCTGTTTCTTTATCTGCACAGGGAGACACACTACAATCTATCCAGTTTATCAGCGAATCCAATTTAAACAAATCTCACCACAGCTTGCGCCTGTCCTCTGGCGTTCCGTTCATTAATTAGACGTCTAAAAATATCAAACCCCTCCAAGACTTAATTAACCCATCGACTCCATTTGGTAGCGGCTGCATGCCTGTCTTTGGAGGCGAGATGAATGACTTTTATCGGAGTGTGCGTCTGTACGTGCATGTGTTGGGGAAAAAGTGGTCCATTGCGGCAGGCTTATGTTTTCTTAATTCATGCATGTCCATTCCTGCTTTGTTTCTGTGTGTGGAAGTGCTTTACAGAGCAAGAGGACACACCGTAATCCCCATCAATCACACGCCCCCCCATGCTAACGTCACAGCATAGATGAAAACACAAGAGTCAAAGGCTGCTCTGACCCAGCGTTCTCAAGGATTAACGAAGAGTCGGTTGTAATAAAGCCATAATTGATCAATTATTCAAGCTGTTTTTGGTTTGATGTGACATTTGTTAGAACAGTAATTGTGTTTAGGCATGCTTTGATGCCAGAGGTTAGTAAAAATGAGTGTCTGGGGGAAGTCGTTTCTTCAGCATTGCCAAAAAAAAAAGCAACATAATCTGAATTCTTCTCAATTCCAAACATTTTCTGTGGAGAATTCCAGCTGCTTTCCTGCTTTTCCGACATAAACATGTTGGTTTCATTCTTAACAGTGTTAGAAAGAATAACGTCTGTTATTATTCCTTTTTGAATAATAATTGCATTTCAATTTTCTCCAATAGATGACATTTGCTTCAGAAAGTCATGCGAGTCGTGTGTGATGCATTAGTGACATTTGGATGCTTCTCCTCCTGACATTTACCACAGCCAGTCAGCTGACACCCAATTCACTGTGAACCTGTGAGTAGCGAGTTAGTCACTGTTTCGCAAAGGAGGCTTCTTTTTTTAAGAAAAACATCAAATATCAATATTATCAGTATAATCACACATTAATAGGGTATTTGAATTATTAATAGTGGTTTGACGGCTCGTTAAACGTGCTTCTTGAGTGCAGCTCTGGTCCGGTGTTGCTCTAAAGTCAAAAGAAATATGGACCCAAGTCAGATTCAAGTTAATGAAATTTAGAGCCGGGTGGATTGGCACAGTGCCAAGGCTGGTCTGGCTGCCAGGATGTTAAAGAGACAGATGGATACAGTATCAGCGAAGCCTTCAACTCCCACATAGAATGTTATGATTACTGACAATGTCATATTTTATGTGTGCAAATCATAGACCATGTAAATACGTGTCCAGTTAAGGCGTCTGACCATCGGACAGTCAGCAAAGTGAGCCAAGGTCAAACTAAACAGGAAAGTAAATAAATAAACGGGAGGAGAGGTGAGAGAGGTTTGTGCTTTTGCATGACCATAGAGGGTCTCTACAGCTGTGTGTTGTGTTGTATCGTCTGTGTGAGAGACCCTGACTCAGCCTCTACCGTTGCCCTCCCAGTAAATGAACATACGAGAGTGTGTGAGGTAGAGAGAGCGACATTGTGTGTAATGAGCTTGCGAACAATCATCACCAGTTCATTACAATGAGTGGGTGCAATTAGCCCTGCAGATTTTGAAAAAGGTGCACCGCCATCCTCCAATACAGACAGGCTCATTTAAAAACATTTCTACATGCCAGTCACATTTTTCTCTGACACAACATTCAGGAATAATAATTGCTCCACACGCTCCGTTTTCACAAATGTTCTGTATTATTACATATATATATATATATTAAATCAGTTACACATGCTCTTCTTTAAATGGATTTCAATGCCTGTGTGAGTAAAGCCTGCCAGACTAAACCTCCACTTACTGCTGCAGAGCTCCTGTCTGCCTGTTTGTCTTTGTCCCCGCTCCACATTCATCATTTGAGACTGTAGCAACGGGTGTGAAATATTCACTCCATATGCAGTAAAGAAGTGAGACATCCTGATCTCAATGGGAATGGGATAATGGTGATACTGATATCTGGATACTCAATTACCTGGTTTAACAAGTTGCAACATGGGAACCGCCTGGCTTTTTTTTTTTTTTTATAGCAGATTTCCGTGTGCGAAAAGCTTCTTTTCTCCATTCTTGAGCTATGTATTGCCGGTAATGACATCATTTCAGTCCAGGTTTTCCTCGGGTTTTAACCAGGCCAAACTACAGGAAAGCTGAAATACTGAGCAGCTGTGCGAAGGTTTTAGTGTGTTCATCGTGGTTCATCGTGAAAATGGTATAACTCAATGGGTGAAACTGACTGTGCCAGGGGTGGGGGGTTCAATCCAAATGGCATGTTGCTTCATCATTGGGGAATGACATCACACTGTTTTTATGGTTTAACGGTAGGGAGATACAGGCACATTGCAACATCTTGCAAAGTCTATGATACATAACGATGTCTCATGAAAATCCCCAGCACCAAAAGACTGACGGACAAAGTTAGCGACTAGTTGGTAAAGAATATAGGAACATTTAGCAAAGAGTCAGACATTTCCCTCAGGAATATGTTGGCGACTGTGGCAGAACTAAATGGAGTGTCAGTATTGGATTCAGCAGGCAGCCCAATGTTGCTTCATGTCTGCTGGATGTGTAAACAGGCCTTTGCTATGAAAACCTTATAACATGATAATATGGCGTGCTTTTAGAGCTTTTTGGTACTGCCCCAAGTGACCAAGAAATATAAATTATTACATTGACTCTTTGCGTTCCTCATGTCACCCAGGTGCCCCAGGATGACTGGGGGGGTTACCCTGGTGGTGGGAAGGATGACGAGATCCCTTGTCGTCGGATGCGGAGCAGCAGCTACGTGAAAGCCATGGGGGACGAGGAGAGCGGCGAGTCGGACTCCAGCCCCAAAACCTCTCCTCAGAAGATGGTGCGGCCCGACGCCCTGGTCAAGGCCATCATCAGGCCCAGGGACTTGCTGGACTCCCAGAGGTACAACACATGCAACTTCAGGTCACACTGTTTGTATCTTCATTATTTCCTTTTTTTCTTGCATGGCTGTTTAGATATTCATTTCACCTCCAAGGTAGATGCTGCAAAGCGAATTGTCCATCTTAACAATTCTTAACAAGTCTGAATTTGTATCTTGAAATCTTAAATTACCACACCGGGGGATTTATGTGATTATATCATTGATGAGTTTTACTTTTTTCTTAAAAAAGACAAAAACGTTCATGCCCACTGATTTTAGTGCCTCCTGGGTGGGATCCCCCTAGGATCCAACCTCGGCACACCACTGGGGGTGCCACAGACAAAAAAATGTCAACTTCTACATGGCTTTAAGTAAATCAGTCTCCCAGTGGAGTGAGATAATTCTGTTGGCTTCTAATGTAATTCCACTCTTTCCAGACTTCCAGAATTTCTAGAAATATCACCAATTAAATCATGTCTGAAAAATCCTGAAAACATGATTTAGCGTAATAGATTTATCTCTGCATTTTTTGTATTTCCAAGAAATGCTGCTTTCTGTGCTTGTATTTTGCATTTTAAGAGAACACCAATTCTCATCTTATTATCTGTTTTGAGCAACTTGGTGCTTTATTACTTTATTTGCTTTTTTACTATCCCTCTCACAGTGTTGGCAGTTTTCTTGTGCTAGTAGTGCCCCACAACATCAGTGTCAAGCACTTGAGAGCTGAACCCTGTACTCATTAAAATCCTTTCCTGTGTATTCATATCAGTGTCTTCAACTTTAGGAAAGTGTTTGGTGTGTTCTTCTGGGATGTGTCCCATTAAATGGTGAGGAAATAGAAGGCTTTTGTTGACTCAGTGGCGGAAGAACGCACTCTTAAGAGGATTACATGATGAGACAAGCTGAAGACAATGTCAAAGCAAAACTAACACAAGCGACTATGTTATGTAGAGATACCAGGACAGTTACTATGATTACAGCTTTATCACATCCATTAGATTAGGATAAAATTAGACAATGGAGTACAACGAACCAGGTAACCTGACCTATAGTAAGACCATTCAGTAACAGCCTTCCCCCCCTAAGGTATTTTCTGATATTATGATTCAAATAAATATTAAGATGAACTTGCTTTCTCCATAGTAATGTGTGAAAAGCCAATTATAGTAGATACAATGATGATACACTGCAGAGGTTATTCTCAAGCTGTTTTAGGGCAGAAATGGATTTTCTTTTCTAGCCTGCTGTGTGTTGTATGTGCTGATAATTGTCTGCTAATCCTCCTGCTCCGTGTTTGCCTCACTTTCTGTTGCACCTCACATCCTATCTCCATCTTTATTTCATTCACTTTCAGTTCTGTTTCATTCAAGCATTGCACTGGGTAAAGGCAAGCCCCAAACACAATGGATGTCGCCATTACATTTGCTGTTAATCAGAGGTTGTTTTAAAGCCTACTTTTCCTATTATTTCCAACAGTGTTGGGATGTTAATTTTTTTCATTTTTTAAATCCATAAGTGAAACTTTTCAAATGTTTCTTATCACCTTATTTTACTCCCTATTGTGGTTTTAAATTGTAGTGTTATCGTGCTTCAAACACCAACTTATTGCATTGTGCATGGCCAATTCCTCTTTTCCAGAGTCATTTGTACGAGAATACGGGAACGCCACTTTTTGTAAATCGTTCAAAGGGACCTGTTCCTCTTTGTTCATAGCAGAATGTGAAAACAGTAATTACAGTCGAGATTCACAAGACTATTTTAATAATATGACAGTTTAAAAAAAGTATCCCGGCCTTTCAAAACACAATCTTTTTTTACCTGCCTTTGTTGCGCTTTGTGAGCCGTGTATATTGAGCACATTTACCAGTGAAGGTTGAATTCAGTGTGGAGGTCCAAAAAAAAGGCCTTTAGGTGCCACGTAAAGAAGAACTGGTTGTGCCTTCTTACTTCTAGACAGACAGTCCTTCCTTTTTAGGGTGCACTCACACTACACCAATCGCACCGCGCCCAGGCACGATTGAGCCTAATGTCTGGATTGTTTGGCCATTGTGAGCACTCTGTTCCGTACTTAAGAACGGTATGCTTCCTCGGCCCCAGTGCGCTTGGAAGAGGTGGATTTGAGTACGGTTTGGTTCATGCTCGCGCACATGCACGGATAGGCAATGTGGACATGATAGGCTTTAATCGATACTCATTATCGCTCAGTGTTCAACTCGGATCCCCCCATATCGAGCCAATTTATGACTGAAAATACTGTTGATGACTCTGTAGGACACAGCAGGATTCTGTGTCGCTCATGCACACATGCACTGATGCAGGCCGAGTGTTGACTAGAAATATATGCAGATGGACTTGTCAGTAAAGTTTCAGTCATGTTCTCTGTGTTGTTCTCTATTGTGATGACTTGAGACGGAGCTTCTTGAAAACAACATCAAGCCATGCGTGTGTTGTATTATGACGGGATGATGTATGTACAACAGGCAATACGGATCGAATGGCCCTGGTGTGAGTGCCCCCTTATTGTATTAAGAGAACATTTTAGTGGACAACTACCATTACTTCATAATGCTAAATTGACTAATAACTGGTCGAATCATAATTGCATCGGCACATAGTGAATTATGTCCCCATTCATTCATGAATTAATCAAATAATGAATTGTTCCCAAATATATGACTAGACACGTCCTGTGGTTATAACAGTGGCTAAACTAATCATATATACAGTTACTGTAGGACTATAACTGCCAGATTAATTTCTATGAGGACGACATTCAAACAGTTTGTGTAGCTGTTGCTTTATCTGTTGGAGCACAATGTGAGTATCTCCTATTTCATTTCTCCTCTGTGTGTTACTCAGGATTGTGTAGAAAAAGCCTTCACAGGCCTGCTACAACTGCTGCATCACTGTGTTTCTGCTCTGCTCCCGGTCTGCCCAAGCCCAAAGGCACATAATCTGACATAAACTGTCGACATTATGCAAAGACGACCTTGTGTCTGACCTCAGTGTAGAGTGCAGCCTTTGACAGACACATAGCTGCGGTATGTGATGTCAGATCAGCAACAGACGGTGAGGCACTCATCAACTAGCACCGATGATTCCCTCACTCTTTGAGTCATATCCTCATATCTCGCTCTTCGCACCGCCGACCCCGTTCTCATTGCCATTCAGCAGAGGTTTTTAAAAGCCTACCATACTTACCTAGAGAATAGCATTTTTCCTGAAAGCTCGGAAACCGCAGCAGGCAACACCCACAGAATGGGCTAATACTGTCAACCCGACCCTGTGCATACACACAAACAGGATTTATGATGGGCATGTCTGGTATGAGTGTCGGTGATGCCTCTCTGCAGGATGACAGGAGGTGGAAGAGGGGCAGCAGAGATATTATATATATATATATATATATATATATATATATATATATTCATAGGCCACAAGCAATAGCATGCTTACATAGTTATTCATCCCAGTGGATATATAATGACAAATCGAATGTTATTGATTGTGATCAGTCAGGAACATAATGATGCCTGTCAGGGAGGATGCAATCGCTTGGCCTTTTTAACAGCTCTTTTAGAATATGAAGTAACGTATGAGGCAGCTGCAGTGAGGTATGCTCATTTTCCCACATCTTGCAAAGCATCCCCTGGCTATCCATTTTGAATAGCTGTAAACAGTAAATGATTAATGAGGATGCAACAGCAGGAAAAGCTATCAGTTGCCGTTATTGTACTCCAAAGCCCCTCTAAATAATGGCTCTCTCAGTGCTCAGGCCGAGAATCTGCTGGGCTCTGCTGAAAAGAAGATATTGACCAGCATGGTCCGCCTGTGTGGCTTCCCTCTGAGTCCACTGACAAGGGAGTCCAGATACTACCCTGATCCCACTCTGAAAATACCATAATGTGATATCCTTCCTTGAGGATTAAAATGGGCATGCATCACTGGCAATAGCCAAGGCTAGAGGGTTTATGTTTTTGTATTGAGCCATAACTCAAGACGTCATATGCTAAGTATGACAATTTCAAAGAAAAATAAAATCATGAAGTATTGACATTATGGAAACACATGGATATAAACTGTAAAGTGACTGGTTGGCGGAGGTGAACTGCGAGGCGGTTGTTCTAGTTTGCTCTATATTTTGTGCGTCATCAGAAACATCTTTTCTTCTCTTTCTTTTCTTCTCTTCTTCTTTTTTTACTGATTTCAACAATATGAGAAGGGTTTTGGTGCAGCGCAAGGATTGATATATATATATAGGCCAATATGACTTTAAGGCTAGGGCCTGATGATTTCAGCAGTACAAAAGTCCTACAGGATCTTAGCTTTGTCATTCTCAGCCACCTTACATTTTGACTTTGGGACTTCCAGCCCATAATACTCAGCACAGATGTTCCTCCACTTGGTTTTGGCTCCATGTATGCTGTGCCGGCCTGCATCTAGCACCCTGCTGTTACATGCTGGACTGAGAGGCATTTTGCACAGCCTGCACCTGGGTTCTGGTCTGGTGTTGTAGATTCTGGTCTCTATTGATCCAGTCCTCAGCACCTGTTTTGTGCTGCCATGATTAGTGCCTCTGTGCTGTCCTTCACTCCAGCTGTTGCTAGCCACTGGTACGATTTCTCCATATCAGCCACTTCTTCAATCTGTTGGTGGTACATGCCATGCAGGGACTTGTCCTTCCATGATGGTACCCTCCTCCTCATCCTCGGGTTACAGCTGTCAGCTGATCCCTGGCTTGGATTCTGGGCAACATGTGCCCTTTCTGTTGGCACATAGCATGAACCAGTTGCAAAGGCGGAATCAGAGAGAGATTGACCGGGTTGTGAGGAGTTACATCTCGATTGATCGGAGTTGCCCTAATATTGACTTAGCAGCTCACCACTTGGGGCCAGCTTCCTGATGTACTCCTGGATCTTGGATGTTTCATCACTCACTAGCCCTCGGCCTCCCTCCTTTTGCTTAGTGAACAATCTCAGAGTGCTGGGTGTGGGGTGAAAAGCTTTCTTGTCTTTATGTCAGTGGCTTCTAGCTCTTCCTGTGGCCATTTTATTATACCAGCAGGGTATCTGATGACCAGTAGTGCATACGTGTTGTTGGCTTTGATCTTGTTTTTACCATTCAGCTGACTTTTCAGGACTTGCTTTACTCTGTGTAGGTATTCGGCTGGGGCTGACTTTCTTGAGGCCTCATCATGGTTTCCCTTAGCTTGCAGGATACCAAGGTATCCGTAGCTGTCCTGGGGTCCGTTTCACAAAGCAGGTTTAGTGAAAACCTTGAGTTAGTTAACCCTGAGATTAGGGAAACTCTGTTTTTTCGGTTTCAGAAAGCCAGTTCAGCATAAATCCGAGTCAGTTACCCGGGTAACATGCTCCGTGAACCTAACCTGCTCGCTAGCAGGTTTGCTTCAACAAACCCTGAGTTTCTCCCTACATATCTCCGCCTTTTTCCGGAATCTGAACCAACTCTGAAAAAATGTGCCGTCCTTTCATCGTCAACCTAATCGATATGGAAATAAAAGTGATTCTAGCAGCTTTGCGTCGGGAGAGGATTTTGATTACCTTTCCTATTCAATCACATTAGATATTATCTAAACAATATTCTCCGACATTTTCAACATTTCATATTGCGGACATAATCCGCAACCAGATTCTTTGCGGAGGTAGTGTTTTTGCGAACGGGAGATTTATGAAATGTTTAAGTACATTCCTGTGTTGAAATACCTGCTTATATTTACTGTTTAATATGTGAAATATGATTAAAATCATATGCCTAAGTCAACGTATTTGCGCAATATTCTTATGCTTAATTTTCAACTGAAGCCACTTTCTTTCTGTGCCTGGGGGGATTACACCCAATAAAAATAATAATGTAATTGTCGCGCTACCTTGTGAACTACAAATTGAATTGAACAGCTGTCGCCTGCACCATAGGCAGCGTTGCCAACCATTACACCACAGTGTCGCTGTGCAAGTCTGAAAATAAAGACTTATTACCTTTAGATCAATAGACTGTTTCATTCAGTTATACACATTAGATCGGGCAGTAAATGTCTGCCACGCCAACTATCGCTACTTTGCTGCAGTTACGTTGCTCCGCTTTCTCAGGATGAGCTCGTTTTCTACATAAACACTCAGTAATATCTAATGACGCTCTCTCCCGTTGCCATGGTGAATCGTAGTATCGGAGATCCATTGATGATGGCTTTGTAGAGTCAGCAGGCACGCGCGTAACTCAGAGTTTACATACTCAGAGTTGAGTGAACTAATTCAAAACCGCTGTTCTGAAACTGAAAACTCAGAGTTGCCCATCTCAGAGTTGTTCAACTCAGAGTTCAGGGTTAGGTTCAGAGTTTGTTGAACCTGTTTTGTGAAACGGGCCCCTGGACATCTGCTATGTTGCCTTCTGGTAATTTAACCCCTTCAGTTGTGATCATCTTGCCTCCTTGGATACCATCTGACTACACTTATCTAGCACAAATTACATCCCCATGTCTTGCTAAAGATCGTGGTGATGTTGAGCAGTGAGTCGATGTCACGCTAATTCTTGGCATACAGTTTGATGTCATGTAGTGGAGGTGGCAGATGGTTACTCCACTTCAGAACCGGCCAATCTTAGTGATGATCTAGGGGGTTCAGGCAGAGGATCTCCTTGGTATATACTACTCTTGATGGTAAGTTTCTGGTAATGCCAATTGGTGACTTTGAAATATTTTACATTTTAACAGCACTAAAGAATAGACAGAAGCTCACCCTTGTATGCAGCATCATTTTGTATAACATTTAAAATCTCCCATTTGGACAAAGGTATCCTCTACTTTTATACCTGAAGTTTATAGACAAAGTTTAAAGACTATTTTCACTTTTTCTATTCTGGGATCCAATTGCCTAAATCCATATTTGTTGCTGTTTTAAGTCCACACATAAAAGGCAGGTGCCCCTGACATGAGAGCTCTCAAGGTTGTTGGCATGAGATTAGATTGGATTCAAGACAGACATGATGCAGGTTGTATTTGCTCTCCTCTTGTAGCAATTTGATGTCCCGCGGGGGCATTCAGATGGGCCAAACACAAATTTGACAGCATCGGCTCCCTGAAGCGAATCATGTTAAAGTGAGAACAGGCTGTGGTTGTGTCACCTCCCTCCATCTTTCCCTCTTTCAAGCTCTCTGTCGCTCTTGTGGTTGACAGGTCGCCTGTTCATTCATCTCACCAATAAAGAATACATCGCAGTCACAGGCCCACCGAGCCGGAACAGCGAGCACTAGAGGGAAAGTTAGATGTCAATGATTGTTTTAATTAATAATCATTTAAACCCCCCCACCCCCCTTCCATTACAACTTCACCCTGGGGTCCTGTACGTCCTGTCAGCTCCAGAGCCAGCAGCCATGATGAATTGAATGTGAATCAGCTTTTTTTTTGCCATAGTCGGACCTGCCAAAAATGTTTAAAGAATGTATTAACGATGATGGAAACTGAATGACATGTGGCAAAATTCACTTTGCATAATAAGTATCGGAGTCAATCTGTAATGAAAATTGCATTCTGATAGCAGCTTGCAATGACACGCATACACAGAAGAGCATCAACAATTAACATCCATCTCCATCCAACTTCGCTTGTCTTTAAATGACTTTGGCCCGGTCTCCAAACACCATAAGCCAATCAATCCCATCCATTTTTGGCAGTTTCTAAAATAACTCACACTTGTTTGCCCACCCCCGTCCATGATTAGCTTCTTGAAGCACCATAATTAATCAGCATTTACACTTGCAAAGCAGTCAATAATTACCGATTTGACATAATGTAATTATTCATTCAGATAGCATTGGGTATGAGCATTTTCCCCTCAGATCTCAAGGTCAAAGCAGAATTCCAATCCATTGATTTGTGGCTGCGTGGGGTACGTCATGCATAATAAGCCTACTTTTCTGTTAGGCAGGCTATTATGAATATTACACTTAATACCAATCTGGATCCCGCAACCTAGAAAGACAGTTATCAGCTGCAGGTATTTTGCTCCTGGCTCATGGCTTTAACACCCATGTGAAGATGCAATTACTCTCCAAAGGGCTTTGCAGCGCATTTTGTGTGTCAAGAAGGAAACTAGCAGAAACGAAAGAGTCTCATCCTCAAAGTTTGTGCTTGTGTTGGTAGTAATTGTATGTTAACACTTCTTGCAAAATCTTCTGCCTGCAGCAATCTATTTTTTTTTCATGTTTCAGATATCCTTTGTCCTATCTGTTCTTTCAATCGAAGGCCTCACTTTCAACCTTTCTTCTCAGAAAGTGGCACAACAGCTACTGTCATGGCCAAGCTTTATTTAACCACAGACAGAGTATTATTGGCAGCGTGACAGGGAGGAAGTGTGAGGGTCCCCATCCTCCCTTGCCTTAATATTGGCCAACAATGGAAGTACATTAGCACCAATCAGAGACATTAGAGGAAATTTGCTCTGGTGGGATTTGATAAAGGGCCAATGCGTTTTTCCAAACAGCCTCCCTTCACTCAACTGGCAATAATAGACATCTCTACAGACAGGGATGGATGAAGTATACCTCAGTAATGCATCGGCCAGTGCAATTCTATCTGATCTTGTCAGCTATAAAGCTTGACTAAGTTTCATTGCTCAGGGGAGGATGCTTTTTTTAACTCGAATGTGGATCAATTAAGCAAATCTAATTAGCCACACAGGGGAAGAATGTGTTTTATGATGGAATCTGATTGTATTTTGTTTGCGGCATTTCATCATCAAGAGTTTTGCAGTAATTGTTGGTCAGTGGTGGCAGTTTGTGTGTGTGTGTGTGTGTGTGTGTGTGTGAGAAAACACATAACACACTCTTCATAACATTGTGTGTCTGCTCATGTTTCATTTATAAGATGTTGCCTTGACCAGACAATTCTGTCTGCCAGCTTGTAATATAACATTCTCCCACTTGTATCATAACTTGAGGGCCATGTTGGTCATGATCAACCTAATGTTTGTGGCATTTTGGTGAAAACTCCCAAGCAAACATTCTATTCACCACCAATCCCATACAGGGCCAGTTGTTCCATTGGACATGTGCCCAGTGACGTCACATCCATCCAAACTCCCACTTGTGGGACCCAGTAACTCTGTTTTCTTCTCTACCCACAGCTCTTACCGCCTGGATAAAATCAACAGTGACATGCGTAACTACATCACCAATTTTGCTGCAGACTTAAGGTGAATACAGGCTCAGCGCCTCCCTTCTCCCTACCTCTCTGTTGCTGCCATGTTGCAGTGGTCGGATGTGGGAGCCAGCTGGCTCGCTGCCCTGCTGACGTTCCCAATATGGACGCCTCACAGAGCAAACACTCAAGACCAGTCAATGAGGGGTCACCTGGGGCAATCTGCTCACGCTGGCAAAGCATAAGGCGCTGTTCAACACAATATAGATGTGATATGATCCACCGCACCAGCATACCTCTTATAATATACAGTTTCTTTACTTTTACCACTTTATTCAGACTTAATCTCTGGATGTTCCTGCTCTCGGATGTCTTAGGGTGTTTAGAAAGTTGATATTACTTTTGCAAACAAACGCGGCCTTGCTTCAGCATCACAAGATGGATTGGGGGACTTTTAATCACACTGGCATTTTCCCCGCTGCCAAACACCGGTGTTTATCTCTATAAAAAGCCCAGAAACTGCTTACTCATCCCTGCCTGCCATTAGAAATGGATCTGGCGGAGGGAAACTCACTTTGGTATTCTTAATGTGACTCACATAGTATTCTCTAGTTTACTTAAAGGACCTTTTTTCTTGCATGTTTTGCTAATTGTCTTCTTTCCAGCAGATTTCAAACCAGACTTGGGTTTCTGAACGTTCCTCTTGCACTGCTGGGGTAGCACATTTAATTGACCCGGCTGACACCGAGGTGCTCGCTGAAGTGCTTGCTCACTAACTAGCTCCTGATTTGCATTTCCCTCATTTCCAAGCATTGATCGGATGTTTCAGCACAACAGAAATCGAACTGCCTTTTTAAGGACGCCGGTGAACACATCGGTGTAGCGTGGGAGAGAAACAAACAGAGAGAGTCTCCCATCTTGGGAGATACAATGTCCTGACCAGTCTCCCTCTTACGTTCAGGTTGCCCACAGGAAAACACGGAATCGTTTTTGTCATCATGCCGCCACTGGTCAAACTGCTTTGGTTGCTGAAATTATGCTTTATTGACTTGCTTAAGCAATCATTGCCATGGCTGTAGTCCCACGCCCTTCCTGCTTCTCTTTTTCTCTCTCTGTTCAGTCAGAGCTACCACTTGCAAGCCGCCAGGGACATGCACCCAAGCATTGCCCTGGATCCTTCTGCCAACTACAACTCTCCCAAGTTTCGCTCCAGGAACCAGAGCTACATGCGGGCAGTCAGCACCCTCAGTCAGGCTAGCTGTGTTAGCCAAGTGAGCCAGGTGAGTGTACACCTTTCAATTAGGAGGGTTATTCAAATCCAGACTTGGACTGGAGAGCAGTGGTTTGTGTACTGGGGCCCTTATGAGGTCCAAGGGGGTCTCCAGTGAAATGAATTTGAATAATTTCCCCACAAAATTGTTCATTTAAAACCACAGTTAAAGACCATGACTTTCCTAAATATAGTATAACTCTCACTGCAACTTGTTTAAAGTACACCATGTAGATATTGTTTTTCAAAACATCCTTTTTTTCCGGCTTCATTTTACTTACTTTTGTATGACAGTTTGTTGCACACTTTTTATCAGGATAGATTCAACGACTCCAGCAGGGGTTGTGGAGATATTCATCTCCCTCTTAAAAGAGGGTATATTGATTTGTTCAGAGTCTTAAAAGCTCAACTAAACTCCTCCTAATTCAAAATCCCAATAGGACAAGATGTTTATCTTTGGTTCGTGTTATTGCCAAATGGGAGTGGAGTGATAACTATCAAACTATTTCCACTCAGTTTACACACATTTGTAACAAGTCAGTATCATCATCAACCACAAATCTTTAAGAGCAAGTCAAGGGCATACTGTCCCTTGATTTCATGTGGTTGTATTTATACTGCAGAAAAAGGAACCAACCTATAGGTTATCTACAATTGTGGAAATATGACAATTTCCAGGAAATACTAATAAAAATGTGAAAGTCGTTTTTGTGACATTCTAAAAACGTTTTTCAGTGATCTCTCTGCTGTCTTCTTTCAATTAACACACGTGCACTTGTTTGATTTGATCAACAAGTCCTGATTTTCTTCAAAAGGAAAATTGAGACAGAACACAAATTTGAAGTTTTATAACCGACCAATTAATTTCTCCAGATAAACAAAGAAAACTCCTCACCTGCTCAACAATGGAGATGCTTACAACTTTTGTTTCTCATAGGTGAGTGAAACAGAAATAAATGGCCAGTTTGAATCGGTGTGCGAGTCGGTGTTCAGTGAGGTGGAATCCCAGGCCATGGAGGCTTTGGACCTGCCTGGCTGCTTCAGAACCCGGAGTCACAGCTACCTGCGAGCCATCCAGGCCGGCTACTCCCAAGATGACGACTGCATCCCCCCCATGGCCTCTACCGTCACCTCGACCATCAGGTCCACCACAGGTAAGGGCAATTCACATGATTTGCACAACACAATGTGTGACATCCTGGATGTTGGTATTTTTGTTTGTACTTAAAGCTTTACATTTGGCATTAACGTGTGTTAATGGATGACTATAGAACAGTTAGTGCAAACTGGTTGTACTGTCAAACAGCTTCATATCTCTGCATGAATCACTCTTGTGTGTTTCCATTGTTTCCTATCAACGTATGATAACAGTAGCTACCACTTGTGGGCTGTGCTAGTTCATCCTACTGTATTTTGGATACAGTGCTTCATCTGCTTATCCATTGGATGCATCAGAGAGTAAAGCTATGAACCCTATTGAAAATCACAAATGGAAATTGTCTGAAGTAAAAAATCAGGTCAGGGTAAGGACATGACTGCTTTTTACACTACATTTTGGAAATCTGACTTTCTTTGTGGTGACACAGGGTGACACTTGTGAACACACATACATGTGAAATTGCCATATGCGGAGTATGCATTGTTTACTTGTAAACTCGGTTTACTTTTAATTATCACAGCTATGAAGTTTTCTTCACTCATAGATTGTTCACTTCACACACAAATTATTTTGTGTCATTGCAAAAGCTCATGTTTGCACACAACAAGATCACATGCACATTACGTTCAGAAGTACCTGGATAATGGATAATCTAATGCTGCCAATGAATATAACGGTAACAGAACTGTCACACTGGCAGTCCCATATATAATAGCACATATGCAAACTTGTTACAATAAATCTAAACCTATTCAGCCGACACGTGCATTCATTTTCTGATACTAAGCCTTGATTATAAATTGTAATCTGCTGGTGTTTCCAACAATTCCCATGATTGCTGGCTTCACGGAGGAAATGATACGTCCTTGTGCAGATGAAGAATGTGGGAAGAAAAGAAGAAAAATTGTCTGGAGGAGAAGTCTGAGCGGATTCCACCTTTCCCCACAGTAGATTCATGATGTAACTACACCAGTTGCACTATAATAGGGAGGGTTAGAGGTGTGGCCATCTGGAGCTGTGCTTATGATCAATTCTTCATACCTAAAACTGTTTGCTTACACTGCTTTCTCAGTAAACCCAAATATCTTTGCATTTTTAGGAAACAGAGTTTGGGATGTGAGAGATGTCATCACTATTTTGGACATGGGATAATTGGTGCTTATAATCAATCTGTCAAACTGGACCTGACTTTTTCAATAGGGTTCATACTATACTTCCTGAATGATGGGAAATGGTTTGGAAGCTTTGCTCATCTTTGCCTCTTTTCATTGCACAAAGTACACATTTCTTTACCTCGACTGAAAGCAGACGAGCATGCAAGGATTGTTCTTACACCTCATTTATTAGAAATATTGTCCATTATCTGTGATGTGTTCAGGGAGCTAGGAGTTTCAGCTTTGTGCATTGAAAAGATGCAATGAATGCATGCTACAAATTAAGGTTGAGAAGGCAGTGTAAACCATTAACAGTTATGAGTCAAAATGGGAGTACAGGCTTTCCAACATTGTAATGTATATTAAAATGATTAAAATTCTAGAATACAAATCCTTCTATATACATCTACAATATACAGATGAGTGAATTGGGGCAATAATCATATGGTTAGAACTTAATTATTGTAGCTTTCTGCTATTGTCTTATTTTGACTCATGGCATTCAGTGCATGACTTGATGTTACTACGTTGTGACAATTAAAAGCACATTCTCTCCAGCTGCTCACACCTGTGGCCATATTACAGATCCGTATTTATATTTGTCTTCCAGACAGAAATTATGTGCAGGGTGACTCTTGTTTACCCGACCAGGCCAGTGTACTTGAGGATTTGGCAGACACGGCCCCTTTGGCTCATGATGATCTAGGCTGCCCCATCAGAAGAGACAGACTTTACCAACAAGATAGCATGGGCGCTACAGCTAAACCTCTGTCTGGACCGCCTGTTTCTCCCAGCCTCTTCAGATCGCCCAGATCTAGTGTCCCAGAACGGCCGTCACCAAAAGCCATCCAGGCCAGTATCAAAGAGTCGGCTACCTTGGCGGCAGCGATCAGCATGCAGTGGAAGGAAGAGGTCTCGGCCATGCGTCGAGAGCTAGCTGACCTAAGGAGGGACCTCTGTGTCGAGCTTCGTGCTTTCAACAGTAATTTTAATACTTTCACGCAGCATTACAACACATGGTCTCCCCAAGGTGGCAACGTGGCTGCTGGAGCTGGGGTAGGTTTAGGTGCAAGGGTTGGGGCAGGAACAGGGACAGGACCAAGGCCAGGGGCAGGGGTAGGGGCAGGAGGACTTGGAACCTCAGCAGCAGATGGAAGCACTGGGGGAGCCAGAGAGAAGAAACCCCAGATATCAAAAGTGTCTGTGGGGACCCAGGCCAGGAGTAAGGTCCTAATCCGGCAAAGCACTGCAGATGCAGCTGTCAATTGTCCAGAGGAGAAGGAAGAAAAGAAAGGCGCTCGCCGAAATCTGCCAAAACAGCTCTCCATGGACCCAAGCATACTTGCCTGTCCACATTCAATGTATGTGGAGAGTGCCATACCCCTTTCTTTGGATCCAATACTTCCAGGCTCTGTTAGAGTGGCAGAACCAGAGCCATTTGATTTTACTGCTCTGCCCTCTAGAGCTAAACCAGATCCACAACTACAGCTACCAGACCATGCAATTGCGACTTCATCTGACATGGTCATTAATGAGCCTGTCACCACTCATGGTACAGTGGCAATTCCTTCAGAAGCAGCCCTTGAGAGTGCTCAGGATTCAGTGACAGTGGAACAAGAAACCCTAATCACCCCACAGCTAATAAATATAGACTCAGTTGAAGAGTCTCATTCAAATACTGAACCATCTCACCCTGATGACATGAAATCCCCAGGCTCAGAACTAATTGAAAAAGATATGACACAGCTACCATTTCCAGTTCCTGTAGTTACTGTGTCTCCACCTGAGGATTACGATTATGATATCATGTCAGATTCAGCATGTCCGGATCCTATCACTGTGGAAAAAACAGATACAGTGTCTCAAGACCCTACTGCTGTGTGTGTACCATTATCAATATTAGATGATGCAAGTCCTACAGACCCAACAGAGTTAGAATCCAAACCATCAGACTCACCAATGGCCTCCTCATTTGACCCTATTCAAGCCCCATTCTCAGTGTGTAATGCACCCACACTCGATCCTGATTCTGCTCCACAATGTAAGTTAGAGACTGACATTGTATGCCCATCCATTGTGGTGTCAGAGTACATTGACACAGATTCTCTTCCAGATCCAACTGACAGTGACACAAATCAAGAACCCATTATCACCTTACCAGATGATCCCTCTGACCCCCCACAAGAAATGACATCAGGTTCAAACTTTGCTTCCACTTCAGAAGATACTCAGCCCAACACTGACCCTGAGAGCCAAGACCCAGAGTGGCCACCCCTTCCTGAACCACTTGATACCCCACCTATTTATCATGCTGATCTGGTCCACTTCGACTTAGTTATGCTGACTTCCCTAGATCAAGATGATCTTGACTCTGTGTTCATGGACCCCGAACCAGAGCCGTTTGACCTCAGTGTTGACTCCTCATCTGATGCACAGGATTTAGAGCCACCCTTCTACCAATCAGATTGTTCAAGTTCACCCCTACCAACTGCCGACTCTGTCTGTTTGGACCCAGCTATGGAGTACCGCTTAGCTCACATGCCTCAGGATGTAGCCTCAGAATTACATGGAGTCCTTCTACCACAGGTCACTGTCACAATATCCCCTGCTAGTTCAGTATCTCCTGATACATCCCTGGAAATGGACTTTGGTCCCACAAGTCCAGGCCCAGATCCTCTTCCGCCGGCTACAGACTCATCACCACCAGATCTCGAAGACATACTCTCAGGGCACTTGGCACCCATGGAACCAGATGATATGATTTCAGAAACATTTGAGTGTATGGCTATATCCCAGGAGTATGGGGACCTTGGGGAAGAAGAAGGTAGTCTGGAGAGGTCATCAGGCGAGCAGGCCTTTCTGTGGTACAGGTGGCAGAGGAGGGCCCAGAGACGGAACTCAATGCACAGGAGTGCCAGCGTGGAACTCTGGAGCGGGAGATACGACTACAACAGTGCAGAAATTACATACGTGTCTCTCACTCTGTGAGCGCATACCTCATTCTCAGCAGAAACAATGTAGCTCAAAATATATTTATAGCTCCCAGTTTGCAGTGTGCTGTAGAGCAATGTGCAGCTCTAAATGTCATGTAAGCATTGGCATTCAGAGCAAGAACTTCCTCATACACGAACCTGCAGTAATATTCCAGGAAGAAAAAAAGACTGCATCGGTAGCAGCCAAGAAAAATATATATCAATGATTGCACCATACTGCAAGAATGCAATGAACCCTTGGTGGTGACAAATTTACTAAACAACTGCGCTTTTGAGACATTTATTAAAAGCACTATGAACTTTTCCAAAGCTTTTGTCTCCACCGACGTGAATTATCTTCCAGGACAGTACTGCCTTTTTTTTTAATCACTGGATACACAAATAAATTAATGTTCTTGTTCTGTCAGTGTATTCCATCAAAGACAATTTACACATCTATTTTAAGAAACTCTTTTGGAGCTCTGTTATAGACTACGGACAAGATGGCCTAATACAAGGTCCCGACAATCCTTGCAATGATAATGGAAACGTTCCTTTTCTTTCCTTATTTTGACCTCTCTGTTTATTGTCACTCTAGAGTGGAGTGAAGTTAATCTTCGCAGTTATCATATAACTATAAGAAAATACTGTTTACTATGTGAGCTGTGATGGAGTCTGCGGGTATAAAGGAAAAGGAAGTGATGCTGTGAAATGACTGCTTGACTGAGCTGGAATACTGTACTGTTAACAGAAAATAAAAAAAATAACTCTCATCATTTTTAATTCATGCTCAAATATGAATACAAACTAGTACAGTTATGGTATGTAGCCTATTTGTACTTGCAACCTCATGTTCCCTACATGCACATACACTGCTACCAAACAGCATATATACACACACATCTTTACAGGACAATAAATATAAGGCCACATTTATTTAAAAATCCACATTAAACTTAACATGTGTGTTTATAAACTTAACAGGCCTTGTTGAGAGATGTATTTCTGAATGTAAGATATCATCTCAATGCTCAGGAATCAAAGATGGGAAAGTTTACTGGGACATAAGTGTGATGACTTGTTGAATTGTGTTTCTTCCTGAAAAGAGGTGTGCAACATGCAACTATTTTTTTTTAACATGAACATGAAAACTGAATGATGAAAATAATGTTGTAATGTATGTTGTGCATGACAGAAGGCCTTAATATGTTTTGTCCATTTCATATACAGTGCCTCATTGTAAGTTTTTGTTTCTGTTCATTGCTTCTGAGATTGATTTTGAGAGTCAGCGCAATGAAAGGAGTCTACGTACCACAAAATACGCAGAATTCTGTTACCAGCAATGAACGACTTAAAAGCCAGGCTAATCACAAGATGTATCTGTGCTATCTGTCCTATTAATGGGCTCTATACGGAATCGCCCACTGAAGTCTGTGCTCTAATAAAGTGTGCAGGAACAAAAAGAATATTTCAGCTGAACATCAGTGTGCTGCCAGAAAAGGGATTTTGCTGTATGTTGTTTTGAATTGAATATGTGCAGAGCACTTTATGAAAGTTTGTTAAATTGGCTGAATCTGAAAGGTTTTCTAAGGGTTTGGAAGTTAATTAGGTTGTATTGTTGTTGTTTTTTGTTGTTGTTGTTGTTGTTGTTGTGTTCACCAGCATCAATTGCGCCACCCTTTTCCTCCCCGGACCCCTCCATTTTTAACTTTTGTTTTGCAAAATTGTTATTTAAAAGGGTCACATAATTGACTCTACAGTGACATTATGATTATTCATAAAGTGTAATCTGAATATATAAACCCAGATTGAATCATGTAATGAAAGATGTTGCCATATAATAACAGGTCTTTTCTCCCCTGTGAACTTTGAAACCGAGCTGATGAGTAGTTGTGAAATGTCTGAATTCCTGCATCTACTTTCCTTTATTGTGAGTGTCATACAGCTTAAGGAGAATGTAATTGCAGACATATTTCAAGGTTAAGCAACATCAAATATGATCATAATCTTGCACTACCAAGCACTTGCCACATAGATCATTTCGGGTAAACACATGGTGAGCAGTGGTAGTAATTGTAAGCACTTTTTTTCTTGACAAAATCTCCTCCGTGGAAGGCAAAATGATTAAAAATCAGAAAACAAAGGGAAGTGCTTGAGAATGTGTAAAGTAATTATGATAATATGTTTGTTATTATTATGAATAATGATAATAATGACGATGGTGATTATGATAATACATTCAGAAAAACAAAAATGAAAATGCATTCTATTATAAATAAAACATTGTTCTTATTAACATGAATTACTGGTGTCAAGAGCACATTGGCAGCATTTAAATAAAATTTCTCAATTTCAAGCCAAAATCTTTGCTCATATCAGGTAATGTCGGCTGATCGTTGGTTTTGTGTGGATCACATAAGACCAACATCTGCATCTGTACTGCTGTTAGGGAAACCGGGGATGGTTGTAACAACACCACTTTCACCAATAAGGGATGTCATTAGAGTCATGTGATCAATTCCACGTGTAACTACTTCCTCACTGACCTTGCATGTGGATTTGCATGCCTGTGGAAAGAAGTGTGCGGGTTTTAAAGCCCCCCCCAAAAAAAAAAAATCAGGTAAGAAACTAATCTTTTGGACCAAGTTTATATTTTGATTAGTACTAACACTGTTGAAGTTTGAATTATGAAACTTATATTAGATTGAAGAGTAGGTTCTAAGCTAAAATATGAGTCATTTCATCAACACTAATTTTAAGCTATCATGCTAGTACAACTAGCTAAACAATGGATGATAGGGGTGGGGAGGGTTGTAACACCTTCCAAAAAAATGTTACAACCATACCCAGAAGGACATCTCATATATTTTCTCTATCCTATTCCCTCTTTTCAGTATGCCAAGACGCTGGGTGCAGAAAACGGAAAGGGGTGTGTCTGCACATGTACTTAAAGCTGCATCAGATGAAGTGAGGCAGGGAAAGGCAGTGCCGTCAGTTGCTAAAGACTACTCCATCTGCCATGTGACACTGAGCAGATGCTGCAAGAAATTGCAAGACCTCAGAGAACAAGGGTCAAGAGAGCGATCCAGTGTTGGCTATCACAGCAGTCAAAGAGTCTTTGATGAACAGCAAGATGAGATGTTGACTGAATATTTGACTGAGGCAGCAGACTTGTTCTATGGATTAGCTCCACGTGAGGTAGGCCCACTAAGCATTTGACAAGTGCAGATTAATGTGTTCTAAATATGAATTTGTACTGTATGAATCAATTCTGTATGTATTCAGGTGCCATGAGGTACATCTAACTAACAAACTAACTTACTATTACTATGTATTTACTTTTTTTTAGGTCAGGAAGTCTGCATACCAACTTGCAGTGGAGTACAAAATTAAACATCCCCAGTCATGGGATGAAAACAGCATGGCAGGTCCTGACTGGTTCTCATGCTTTATGAAAAGGCATCCTAACTTGTCCATGCGAAGTGCACAGCCAACTAGCTTGGCAGGAGCTGCCCCCCTACCTCAGACATCCTCAGCAGTTACAGAAGATGCCCCCTCTACCTGTGACATCCTCAGCAGCCTCCCCCATGCTCCAGCTTCCCCCTCGACTCCTGCTGAGCCTAAAAATTTCAGTCCCGCTGGTGTAAGACCATTTCCCAAAGCAGGACCAAGAAAGACCACAGGTGCCACAAAGAGAAGAAGAAAATCAGAAATGTATACTGACACACCAGTAAAGCAAGCCTTGGAGGAAGAAGAAAAGAACAGAAAGTGTAAGAAGAAAGTGAACATGGATATGTTCGGAAAGAGGCAATGCCAAAAAAAAAAAAAAATGAGTAGCATGTTTTATTTGTGTTCTTTGATGCCACTGAGAATGTTTTTTCATTTACCCATTCACTTAGTAAACCACTGGGAGCTGTTTCAGTGTTAACACATGCACAATAAATTTATATGGATGCATATTTTGTGGTTTGGTCTCAGTTTTTAATTCTTTAACCTTATTGTTACAATTCACCCCGGGTTGTGTTACAACCTACCCCGGTAGTGGGGTAGGTTGTAACAATAGCACTCCTTGCATTTGAGATTAAATATTTTATTATATGATATAGTTGGAGGAGTTGTAGGCATTTCTATTTGTAGTAGACAAATGAGGGCACTTTGTGTCTAAATTTGAGAGCCCTACCATAAACACTCTTTAAGTTATAGGAGCTAAGACAAAAAGTGTTACAACCATCCCCGGTCTCCCTACTCCATAGAGGTACACGAGAACATGAAAGGTGCTTTTTGGAAAATCATGTACTTTATTTATCCGTTTTTGGCCATCATGTAAGAGGGTTGGTCAAGTGAGGTCAGTGATGAATCCATGTTGGGAACAGGGTCATGAAGCCAGGTCAGGTGATGCGTGTTGCACCACCTCAAACACAAGTCACTGCATCCATCTGAAAAGGAAATAAACATCAGAGATGTATAATCCTAGGATACGTACAAAGATGGAAACAAAATAATTGTACATATGAGTGCTGATTACTTAAGGGTTGAGTAGGTAATTCAGAAAAACCACAGAGATTTTGACTTTGAAAGCATCGCCAAATCGACAAAGTCCCACCCCCTTCGTTCAGACAGGCAGTGTGTGTGCAATCAGGAAGTAAGCATTGACAGACCGTCCAATTATTTTCTCCAGTCGGAAGTTTTTGATTGGACGGGGTTTTACAGTCCTCCCACGGCCACAGATGACATTTGTTAAAGCATTTAATGTATTGATAGCTATGTTACAAGGATTTCAAGTAATATAACAGAAAGTGTTTCTACATAGAATGACCTACTCTGCCTTTAATGTCCACTCTGCATATGCTTTGTGTAATGTAATATACATAGGTTGCTCTTTATGTTTGGGCAGAAATGCCAACTTTTCTGAATATCCACCCCACTCCCTTGTTTTCAGGGATCCAGTTCTGTCTCCCTTCCACCTGCAGCATTGATCGGACTTCCCAGCAAACCCCAGGTAATCCTGTAACCTTGGCCTACTCTATATGCTCCAGCTCAGTGCCAGAGATATGATTTAAATGAGTTGTCCTCTCATAAGTTGCTGCTAAGCACACATTTAAACAAAGTTGAATCAATTACTCGCACATTCATACATTTAATGAACTACAAGTCTCCATGCAGTGAACAAGCAGTGATATTACAACTTGCAATTAGGATTGCAATTATTGAATACAAAATGAGTTATTCACACTATAGTATTTTTTTATGATGCACTTTGAGCCTTTAACAGCTTGATTGCGGTTAGTGTTGCTCCACCACACCTGCACCACGCCTCCTACTCGAAACCATCCACCCTCAATTGTTAAAAGTGCTTTCGCCGCTGTCACTCCACATGTTTATTATAGTACCACTTTTGTGAAACGTGCCTAAAACATCCCTTCATCACAATGTCCATGAGCGCACAGCTGCACACACACTTTTATATGTTTCCATTATTAGCTTCTGTTGTGCATTTAAGTGGTCCGTCTAGTCGATGAGCAGCTGCTTTGTTTTCATGCAGGGTGAGGTTAAGACCACAGTGGCATGCATCTAACTGGTAACATGCAGATGTGTCACTAGGTGCAAGTTACTTAAAGGCCGTGTGAGTCAGCAGTGTGACTTCCCTGAACAGCACAACAACATCGGAGGCATTATAGGTAAACATCCTCGATCCAGAGATCAGGAGTAACTCGCCATGAAATGACTATTTGCTGCTACTGGGCGTGTTTTGTTTGTTGCAATCAGTGTTTTGGTTTTCAGTGATTCATTGCAATCTTCAAAACTTTTGCAAGCCGTCCAGGGTCGGTTAAGTGATTTGGAGTAATGGCCCTGAGTCTGTTTTTTGTGTGTGTTTTTTTTTGTTATCTATTGTTGGCTATATTTATATTAATATCTTTATTGTGTGCAACACTCACGCTGCCAATAATGGAGCTGGCCATCCGTCTTCCTCTCCCTCCCTCACTCCAGACCATTTACATATCCTTAAAAGCCTGCTGCAAAACAAACTGCTGCATTTCCTATACAGTGATAAATCCAATCGGGAAGAAAGACTCTTAACGACGTGTCAGTCAGCTCCCCCTTACACCACCCCCATGTTAGCATACAAGCCAGTCCTGATAGATAGAGAGCTCCTAACAGAGATGGAGTGGTTGAATCACTGCCTTTGTGTCTCACGTTAATCAAACTCACTGCTGCAGGGGTTGTTGTTTGTACGTGTGTGTGTGTGTGTGTGTGTGTGTGTGTGTGAGAGAGAGAGAGAGAGAGAGAGAGAGAGAGAGAGAGAGATTAAATGTATTCACACTGAATACTGCTTTTTATGATGTCGCTGATAGAACTCTTTTAAACTCTCTAAATGGCTTTACGTCCAGGCTGATGTTTATCTATTGTTTATCTATTTCTATGCACACTACATGTAAAGTTATTCTGTGGTTTGCTTGGTGCACACAAATAATCAACTCTAAACTAAACTAAAAGTTTGTATGCTACCTCGTCATGCGTTTCCCGTATATGTATGTTTAAGGCTATTTGATTAGGCACAACATTATTTCAAACTTTTTCTGTCATTCCCCCTTTTAAAACTGAAAAATCTCTGAATCTATGTTACTCCCCACTTCCTGCTGGCTGTTGAGCTTGGTTCAGTTCAGAGCCTGGATGCCAAATGGCAATGCTGTATCTACATTCATGTTATCTATTCCAGTCGGCTCAATTGTATTGAATTGTATTGCTCGTATTGAATTACGTTTTTTTTATCTTAAAATTTAATTATTATTTTTGTTGGAGGAGCATAGTTTGTTCCTTTGTGTGTTTGTTCCTTCCCAAATATCTGGCCTTCTTACAGTCTGAACAAATCTTAATAGCCATGCTTCCTTGGCTGTTGTTCCTTCACAAATAAATCTTATAAATCGAATGCATTCAACTTTTAATGCACGCTGAATTCTTTCCCAGTAGCCTTGCAGCCGCATGGCCGTCGGTTTGAGAACCAGAGTGAATGAGTGCTGGCTGTATTCACTTCAGATGAAATCTAAATGCTGAGTAACTCTGCCACTGCCAAGATCAGAGCAAGAGTTATGACTCCCCTTCGCATGACTGGCTGGCTAATAATGGCTCTATTTCGGTCTCTGCTGAATCATGCTCCCTGAATGGGTCATCTCTTCCCCCCTTTGATCCCTACTCGCTCCCTGATTTATCCTCACTCCCCCCCCCCCCCCCCCCCCCCCACACACACACACACACAGTCCTCTCTACCTGTCTGCACAGATCCACTCTCCTCTTGATCCCTGTTTCACCTCCACATCTTTATTTTCTCTCTCCCCCATCTCCTGTCTTCTTCTCTAATGCGTCTCATCACCCATGAGAAGTACATTTTATGAATGGACTGCAGCATGAGTCATTAAGCCGCCAGAGCAGAACGCTCTTCATAAACCAGACATTTAGCTATTTATAAACCAAAAATACGGGTGAGAAAGAGGCCAAGAGGTGTTGCAGGCTACAATATAATTAACGAAATGCTATTAATTTTAACCACAATTTTATTTGATTTTTAAGTAATTTATTTGACCTTTTATTCAGAGAGAGGACAGCGTGAGAGTGAAAGGGGGGAGAAGGGGTCGGACTCGAACCCGGGGCCGCTGCAGTGAGGACTTAGCCTCAGGCACCCCTACAACGCAACTTTTGGGAGTCTGCGTGAGGGGCTGCAGCTCATTGCACCACCTCAAACACAAGTCACTGCATCCATCTGAAAAGGAAATAAACATCAGAGATGTAGGCCTATGATCCTAGGATACAAAGATGGAAACAAAATAATTACATTACATATGAGTGTTGATTACTTAAAGGTTGAGTATGTAATTCAGAAAAACCACAGAGATTTTGACTTTGAAAGCATCGCCAAATCGACAAAGTCCCACCCCCTTCGTTCAGATAGGCAGTGTGTGTGCAATCAGTTGGAAGTTTTTGATTGGACGGGGTTTTACAGTTTTATTTTATTTTTCAGTAATTTATTTGACCTTTTATTCAGAGAGAGGACAGCGTCAGAGTGAAAGGGGGGAGAGAAAGGGTCGGACAAGAACCCGGGGCCGCTGCAGTGAGGACTTAGCCTCAGGCGCCCCGACAACGCAACTTTTGGGAGTCTGCGTGGGGGCTGCAGCTCATTAGAACTAAAAATAGATCACATTGTGGTCTCAAAAGGACTTCCTTCATTGCTTTGTGTGATGTGACAGACGCTGCTACACAGAGGTCAAAGCGGTTGACCTCTTTGTCAAGGAAAACGATAACCCATAACTTAACCTGCAGCATGAGTTAAGTGTGTGTTCTCCTTCTTCCCCTTCGTTCTTTCCTCTTCTTGGCTCTGAACTACCTGCAACACTCTCAGCTTTGATCAAAACACACAGAACACAGCTCGAGCTTAAGATGTTCCAGCCTGTAAGCACACTGAGTGAGCCCTCCTCCCAACTTCTCGCTCGAAAATAAACGGCACGTCAAAGCTTAGAAGGCATTCATGACCCGTTCCTCAAGTCCATCTCTCTGTGGATTAAGTCCATATTCTCATTTACACTTGAAAGAAATAATAATCCCCCCTCGTTCTGGCATGAATTGGATAGAATAAGAAGATGAGAGTTGTCAGGCTTCCTTGAGCATACTGGTGCTCCTCACCAGGATCCTCCCCACGTGAATACTGTTGATTACTTCTTTTTTTGCCATCATCCATGTCTGAAGAGTGTCTCATGTCACAGAGGTTTTGGTGTTCTCTGTTCTATCGATTTATTCATTATTCTTATAAATATATAAATGCAGAGTTTTTAAAGTTTGCCCATATTTCCAACCATCCCTCCCTTATATGAGCACTGAAAGAGAGCTAAACCAACCCTGTCCCCTAAAAAATGACTTTTCCGTACAACTAAACTGCACTCAATTACGTTTCGATAGAAAATGTATTTTATCAAAGTGAGACGAAACAAAACTACCTTGTTAGGTTTAGTAATAACACATCGTGGTTCGGCTTGAGAGAACTACAAGATTGAAACTGAGCAAAACAAAAATGCAACAAAACTACTTGGTTATTTTTAGGCAACCAAAGAACTATTTATTTTTTTTACCACTCCATCACCCAGACCTCCTCCACAGAGGGCTTCTGCAGACTCATTTGAAACTGATTTGTGATACATCAAACATACATAATACACACCACTGTGTAAAGTACTCACTCAGCCAGGAGCTCGGATCGATACGATGATCAGCAGTTTGCCATAAATGATGCTTACACTTATTTAGCAACCAGCTATATTTTATCAAGCTGTGAAATAAATGGTGTTGCTGCCTAATGCCCCATCATAATCGCCATGATATATTAGCTCGCTACATTTGCTAATGAGGTCATTAAGTAATAAAAGTAAGTTAATTAAGCGGTACCATTCATTGCTTATACACTGGACCGACAGATGGGTGGGAATATGTGGTGCCTCCATGATGTTTCTGTCATATTAGAGGAATCTTAGCCCAACCACCCCCGATCAAAAGACACCCATAAGATGATAATTTGGCCCATAAATTAAACCAACAATAACCATCAACAGTCAACGCGTTGTCACACGTTGTGATGTATAAATTAGAAAAATAAATGCGTACATTCATGGGAAGTTAGCTAGTACAAATGCCGGTTGTTAGCATCGTAATAAACGTTGGCAAATTTGCCACTTTTTGTTCTCTGAATATTGCTCCCCACTCTTGGCTCGTTTTTTTTTTGTTGTTTTTTTTTCGATAGTGGCCCTAATACGCTGTTGTACAATACTATAAATGTAGCATGTAAATATTTTTCAAAATCAATTTTTAAAGTAATGATGTCTTTCCACTTTTTCCAGCCATCACCTACATGCCTAACTACAAGAAGGCTCCTCCGCCCGTCCCACCTCGCACCACCTCCAAACCCCTCATCTCCATCACAGCCCAGAGCAGCACCGAGTCCACCCAGGATGCCTACCACGACGGGAGGCATCCACATGGTGGGATGTGGCCCCCCGACGGCCTCAGCCTGGGGCTGAATCCAGGCAGGGCCCTCTATAACTCCACCGACAGCCTGGACAGCGCTAAGGCTGTGACTATTGCCATGGAGGCAGCCGGAGTCATGGCTGGGAAAAGACACCCGTCCACAGACAGCCACAGCTCGGTGCTCACCTGCGACAAAGCCATCCTGGTGTCCAAGGCCGAGGAGTACTTGAAGACGCCTCGATCCTCTATAGGGATACAGGTTAGTTTTGTCTCAAAGTCTGCATAATAAGAAGCTCTCACATAAGATCCGACTCAAACCTATGCACAGTTGCATAATAATAGGGAACACACACACACACACACACACACACACACGGCTGAGAAACAATGTTCCCTCTTCAGCAGCTAAAAATAGCAAGAGTGAGTCATCTTACCGCAACCCATCAATTAAGATTCAACTCATGCTAGAGCGGGTTTTAGTGAATGGAAGTTCACTCCATGGTTCATTCACTCCATCTCCATTACTGTAACTATTTTTCTTTCCCTCCAATCTCACGCTCCCTCACTCCTCCTCTGTCTTTCCCTCCTTTTTTCTCTCCGTCTCCTTCCTCCTCCCACTCTCTGTGATCGGAGCTCAGATTTGTCTGCCTCATTTTCTGGTACAAGCGGAGTTTCTGGTGTTGATGATCCGTCTAAAGGTTGCAAAACAGTTCACACCATCACCTCAGGGCTCGTTATAATATTTTATCAAAAGCAGACTATGAAAGTTATTGTGTGAATTTGAGAATATGAAAGCCATTGTCGACATCTTCTCTCGCTCTGTGCATACTTAGTGGTCACTTTGCATTCCTGTATTCCTTCTCGGCCCATATACTTCAGTCGTCACCCTCTCAGCCACTCTTCATCATCATTATCCTCATCTGCTTTCTTCTATTAATCTCTCCCCCTTATACCCAATAGTTTATGCCAGACCAGGGCAAAGTTAAATTTGAAAACCTTTCAAACATTTGAAGCGAAAAAGCAGACCACTTCAATAATCTCATTCTCAAGGTGTTTGAATGTCGTTAAATAAATCAGGCACTCTTTAAAGAGTAATTGCTGTGTTTCGGGAGGGGGGGATATTAAGGAAGTCCTTTGGCTGGAGGTCGGCCTAACACCCAAATTACACAAAAGCCCTTGACTGTCAGATGTTGCCATCGGGGAGTCAGCCAGCGAATAAATAATCTCTTCAAAGTCAATTGATCCTGCTCCAGTCGCTGCGTTGTATCACATTCAAACTTAGAGAATACCCAGCAGCAATACCCAGCAATGCCCAGACATTACGTTCCACTGTAATGTGTAAATAGGAGCAATTAAAAATAGCCTCAAACACATTAGTTCGAGCAGCCTATTAATATAATGTACTGTAATTTATCCTGATTATGAACCTTCACCACTATTTTTTTCATTATCTTGCTTTTTGATGAGAAAGTTAGTATTGCACAGTTAATTTGTGTGTGTGTGTGTGTGTGTGTGTGTGTGTGTGTGTGTGTCTGTGTCTGTGTCTGTGTGTGAAGAAAATATGCTTCTAAAAGACTGGACTTGGAAATATTTTCAATAATATTTGCATTTTACGTCTGAGTGATATATTATTGGGCTCTAGATTCAAACTTTGATTAAGTTGCATTTGTCTCCTGGAAATCCACAAAAATGACTTTCCAATGTATAACTAACAATTTGACTGAAATATGTTTAAAATAATCCAGTTTTCTCGGCTAAACCGGAGACAAAAAAAAGCTGTTTTCTCCCAACAGAGCCACCTGAACCATCATCACTATAGAAGCAGTCAGCTGAGCATGAATGCAGGTTTTATGGTAAACATTATGTTACATTCATTGCACATCTAAAACATTAATTTGCTCAATCTGTCCCCAAAGTGTTCACTCCCTGACTCATTTATCGATTGTTTGACTCACTCACTCACTCACTCACTCACTCACTGGCTCATTAACCTCCTCGCACACATGCATACTTCCAGATTTCCTGTTAGTCAGGGGCACAGTCAGATGACCTAACCACACAGACGAGTGCTAATTTTAAATAGCAGAACTGCGACATGAGGACAGCATTATCAAGCTTCCCCAAACTTCACGGTGGGCGACACGCAATCGAGGCACTACCCTTCGAAATCAACGTGCATGCAACTCTGATTCAGCTCATTGGTGATGGTGAAGTAGCCAGGAAGCAAGTCGATGTATTTGTATGTGGTGGATTTTTTTGGTTGGCAGAATCTATAAATGTATATTTAACTTATCAACAAAAACAAATACATTTATAGTTGAATTGTATTCTTGAGAGGGCCTTAAAGGAGCAACAGTAATGCTTAACCAGCCAAATGTCTTCATAATTTCCCAGGAAGTTTTCTTAATTCTATTTATTCTCCTACTAATCTAATTTTGACTAGAATTTGGGTACTTGAAATAGTAACCAGATTTGCAAAGGATTTTCCCTGAGAGAAAAGCTCCATTAAAGTACAACAAAAAATAAAATTTAATATCTAACTGCTAAATAAATAACACGAAATATCCAAATAATAAAGCATATTTGAGACTTTCTTTATGTGTTATGGAGTGGATGTGTGCTGCCAGTATAAGCTATCATTTCAGTCGCTAGATGAGATGACAATAATGTGTTGCAGCAGGCAAATATTGATTTATCTATATTGCAGACAGCTTCATTCTGCATCGACATCATACCACATGGCCAATCAGTCAGCTTCACCTACTGGAAGTATAATTAAACTGAATTAGCCTGCCTCTGTATTGATTTGCCATTTCTTTTTTTGACGCCTCTTTTTCAGAGAAGGTCAACACATCTTTAAACTTTGATCTTTGACCTTATGGCCATTGTGTCGCTTGACTTCCTGCTGTCCTTAAGGACCACTTTATATCAGCCGTAGATGCACTTTAGCTAAACCTGAGACATGTTTCTGTTCTAGGGTACTAATTGCTGTTTTTACAAAAATAGATTTGATTGGAGGGTTGTATAACAAGGGGAGTCAAAGCGTTTAACCTTAAACACAATCATCGCCTGGGAAATGTCACCAGCTGGTGTTTGTGTGTTTTGGATGAAAGGCACAGTGGCTCTCTTCAACTTTCTGCTGATGCTCACAGTTTCCACACCTGTGCTGACATTGTGAGTGTGATTACTGATGCAGTGGGTGTGCGTGTGTGTGAGTGTGTGTGTGCACACCGGTGTGGAGGTAGATCCAAACATCTTCAAGTTAGGTCACAGCTTCCTCTATGTTTTGTGCTCCTTCAGTCCTCATCCATCACAGACATGAAACCCGTTCCCTTTCATGAGGTGGACTTTGCCCTTTTACTTCTAACACAGTTCTACAGTCATTTCAATAGCTTCTCACAAACAGCTCGATGCTATACAATATATGGCTCTCCAAAAATATCCCTCCTTAGCTTAAATACTCGACACTAACAAGTTGACATTTCCTAACAATAGACGCACACCCTATTTTGGTCCAGTGCCTTTGACGCACTCTCATAGTACTGCATTGAGCTGAAGACTTCAGAATGTCAGACACTCTAAAGGCCTCGTGTTGACATTTTGCGCTGGTTTCGGCTCCGTTATGTTAACATTTGGTAATGAGCACCAAACAGGAAGTGCATCTGAGCCTGATGGGAATGTCATTAGTGTTGCAGGTACTGGACATCAGCCATATACAGAATTTCTCTCAGTATCTGACCAGCAGGCTTCTGATTTGCAGACCACAATCAGTCACAGTGGAAAAACTAAAGAAGGAATACTGAAATGACAAACAAAAAGATAAAGAAAGGCTTTAGAAAGCAAGCTAAAAGGTAAAGATTGTGACAACAAGCAAGCAGGAAGTTGTGAAAACTGGACAAAGAGAGAAAGAAAATTAATTTAATGAGAAAGAGATGAGCAGTTGGAGAAAATAGGAAAAGTGACAGATAGAAAAGCGTAGCAAAAGCGATGAGCGCTGGCAGGGTTTCCATAGGAAGTTATAACACTAAGCAGGCAACGACGAAGAGGCTCTGAGCCTGGGCTCCTGGATCAGGATCTTATGCAGGGCCTCTCTTTTTTCCCATCCAATAATATCTATGATTCTGTCACCGTGGTCAAACAGCTGCGGACACTTGATAAAGTCCAATCCATACCACATTACTTTTAAGTATTGAGCATTTTTCTTGTGGTGTTTACATAGCCACCACCATTAGGATTTACATCCATCCATCCATTTTCTACCGCTTATCCTGTATTCAGGGTCACGGGGGGGCTGGAGCTGTCATTGGGCGAAGGCAGGGTACACCCTGGACAGGACGCCAGTCTATCACAGGGCCGACATGTAGAGACAAACAACCATTCACTCTCACATTCACACCTACGGGCAGTTTAGAGTCACCAATTAACCTATCCCCATCCTGCATGTCTTTGGACTGTGGGAGGAAGCTGGAGGACCCGGAGAGAACTCACGCTTACACGGGGAGAACATGCAAACTCCACACAGAAGGAACCCGGGCCGACCCGGGAATCGAACCCAGGACCCTCTTGCTGTGAGGCGAGAGTGCTACCCACTACACCACCGTGCAGCCCCTTAGGATTTACACATTTACATAAATGTAAATCTAATAACCATTCCTTCTTTTAAAGTAAATCAAAACAGTAAAGTTGTGGGCTGTAAAACCAAAACAATGAGCTGAAAGATGCTCGAAGGCTTTGTATTCTCTGTGGCTTCATTATTATGACTGTGCCATTACACGTAGTAATTTCTCCCATTGATCATATGAACATGTTCGTGCAACTTTAAAAAATAAGGTGTTTAATAAACATTCTAAATATTATACCATGAATATTAATCAGTAAAATTACCCTTTTTTAGACGTTATATAGTTTGCAATATAATTTACATTTTTAGATTAACATCCATGGAAACCTACAGTCCTCTACTGGAAACATCTTCACTCGTGTTGCCTTTGCTGCCTCCATAAATCATACAGTGTTTACTTTCTGACAGGCCATGTGCAGTTCAGGTGCTCCTTCCAGTCCCAAACCAATAAACCCAGAAGCACAAGGGAATAGAAGCTCAAATAATGAGAAGCTCTGTTGGTTTGTATCATTTCTTCACATTAGGTGGAGGCAGCCACGGACTCTGAGTCTGAAAGCAAAGGTTTGCGGGAGTACCACTCTGTTGGGATCCAGGTGGAGGACAATAAGAAAGGGTGAGATAATGCTTCTGGGATTCTGAAGCTCATTAGAAGACCTCAATCTTTGTAGTTTGCCCCGCTGCCGTTATTTGCCATTGTGGCTTATGTGTATGAATGTGTGTGTGCATTCATCTTCCATCTTTCTATCTCAGACAGGGCAGGTTCAAACGCTCCAACAGTGTGACTGCAGCTGTGCAGGCTGACATGGAGCTGGAGGGCTTCCCCACCATGGAGGACAAGGGCCTGCAGTTCGGTGGGGGCTTCCAGCGTCACTCAGAGCCCAGCACACCCACCCAGTACGGGGCAGTGCGGACCGTACGCACCCAGGGGCTCTTCAGCTACCGCGAGGATTACCGTACCCCTGCTGAACCCCCCAGTCCCAGGGAGACCACCAGCGAGACCACTTGGCAGCTGGAACCCCCCTCCTCGCGGGAGAACGCAGTCTCGTCGGGCGAGTCTGGCAGGGCATCCCCCTCCCTGAGGAGGGATGGGAGCTGGTTCATGCAACTGCTCCACACGGAGACCAAGAGGATTGAGGGCTGGTGTAAAGAGATGGAGGCAGAAGCTGAAGAGAATGACCTGTCAGAGGACAGTGAGTGTTTCATATACTGTATGTCTGATTTGACGCAGCTTTCATGCAGGCAGATTTAAAAGATGGATTTGTTTAATACTGTACTGAATGTATGGCACTGTGTGTTTGTGTGTGTGTGTTTCAGTCCTAGGTAAAATCCGAAGTGCAGTGGGAAGCGCTCAGCTGCTCATGTCCCAGAAATTCCAGCAATTCTACTGGTTGTGTCAACAAAACCTGGTAAGAAACCCATCAGAGACGGAGAGAGAGAGAGAGAGAGGGGAGGGAGAAAGAGAGTATGTGTGTGTGTCTAAGATTCTAAGATTTATCTGAATTGATACATCTTCCTAACTGGATTTATCATTGCCCAAATTGTGCGTGTTAACTGCTTTACATGATTATAGATGACGCTACAAAGTTATTATCATCACATCACGCTTTTTATGCATCAATAACAACAAAAGAAAGAACAGAGCCAAAGCTTTTTCTAAGCATCATCACATCTACTCATTTGCACATAATTGTCGAAAACAAGTTGTTGTAAAAAAGGAAAAAATGCGAGAGAAATTAGTCTGTTTCAATTTTCATTATTCACACCAATATATTATCCATATTTTCACCATAGTGCAATGTGTCTTAGCAGAAAAGTCAGGTTTTGTTACTTTCATTGCAGCACAGCAAACTTAGCATTCAAGTCATATACAGCTCAAATCCAGTTTTGTAGCCAATTCATAAGACTCCATTCCACTTTCTTCTATATGCATAAATCAGAAAACATCCCATCTGAATTTTAAGGGAGTGGAAAAAAACAAGTATTACGCAGCTGTGGAATGAGCAGAGCATACAAGTCCAAAAACCCCGGCAGCGTTGTGAAACTTTTGCCATTAAACTACCACACTCAACCTTTGTTCTCCGACCTTCAATATTCAATTAATGCTTTAGCCGGCGCTAACAAACTGAATCAAGGCTCCCGGAATAGCACAGGTGGTGAAAAGCCACAACCACGGAGAATCAATAGCTATCTAGCACATTTATGTCATGGTTGACGAGAGCTGGACCTACGATTCAGACCAAAGAAATAGTTGCAAAAACAAAGTCTTTAATGATTGTGGACAGACTGGAGCTGGAGCGGGACAGAGGTGGTTGTTTGAGTCTGGGGGGAGGCAGGCGAAGGCAGCCAAACCTGGGTCTACACCTAAATATCCAGACATTAGACACTGTATTGTTCATCCGGTGCAGGAACACACTCAGGGTCAGAGATTTCTTCCTCATATTTGTTTTGCACTGTTCACAACTCGTTTTATTGATCTGAGCAAGTACCCAATATTTCAAATGAAGTTGGTGCAGAGTTATGAGAGATAGTGTTGCTTGTTTTGCAACGTGCAGCAGAAACCGGGGGAGTGGGGATTAGATAGAGCGAACCAGCCTTTTAGACCAAGTCAAGTACTTTGTCCCACTGAAGGACAAGTTGTGTGCAGGTTTCATTGCAAAAAAAGATGCAGCATTCCTCCGCTCCACACGACAAACACACATGGCACAATATCTTTTTCATACTTTGGCTTCATTTGTTAAGTACATACCCACAAATTAGAAGCTTCAAAAGATGTCTAATTTCCGTCTACCTGGATCAGGTTTCATTAAGCTTGATTTTAAAAATGTTCCAAACGAGGAGAGCTCTCTAGGAGGAGATCCGGGATTAAAAGCACACACCGACACAGCCGGGGTTTAAAACTCACTGACTCCTCCTACTTCTGCCGGCGCTGGATGCGTGAAGCTTTAAGACGCGTCTTCGGTTTGCAGAACATCACAAGTTCAGGGGTCAAAATAAAGCTGATGAAGGGCTGAGGCTCTCCCTCAGTCATTACAGATAACAGAAATATGCTCCATTCCCGGCTTACCTTACATGATGAACGTTATGATATTTCCAATCTGGAGTAATTTTGATACATTATTTTGCTGTAGAAAGGAGAATTATACTAATCTCATAGTGATGCAAAATATCAAAGTAAAGGGTTGGCTCACTTTTGGAATATTATGTAAATTTGGAGGATTTGTGTCAGGCCATATGAGATTTTAAAAGAAATTACCATAAAGTTACTGTAAACTTTCATCTCAGTATCAGTGGAATTTGGCTAAAGTCATCTAACTCAATGGTTTGTAACTTAAGGGAAGAGCTTAATATAAAGTCTGCTATTTTGTGATGTTTAAAGTCAGGATCAATTACCATTATGAGAGCACCTTGCATCCCTTTGGTTTGTATATTTCTTGTGAAAACAGATGCAGCAGGACATAATGCATTGCAATACAGATGAGACTTCACCTCGACTCTGCACAAGAAGAAAAAAAATGCACTTCTATGTGCTTACCTGCACTAGCACTTTGATCATAGCACTGTTGACCTGGTTTAAAAAACAACCAAACACGTTCAGCAGGTGGGACTACATTCATGGAAGAGAATAACAGAAAGGGTTGGAGTAAAATTGGGGGGAAAAATCTATTTTTAGCATCAAGTATCAGCACAAAGTATCATGACTCAATTAAACCTGCTCAATCTGATGTGTCTTACATGCCAGGAATTTAAGTGATGAGTAAGTTCTTAACCCTCATTAAAACCAAAATCATCAAAACTGGTATTTATGTCTGTTTTGATGAGTCTGATAAGGACATCTAGTGGATCGAAGCTGAAGTACAATAACTAGTGAGGTTATGACTCTTACATATGTGTGTATGTGCACACCGAAACATCAATCTGGCTCTTCACTTAATGTGATCACTTTTCTCGCGTCCTTCATAGGACCCCAGTGCCATGCCGCGGCCAACCTCTCAGGACCTGGCTGGGTTCTGGGACCTACTGCAGCTCTCCATCGAAGACGTCACCATGAAGTTTGACCAGCTGCAGCAGATCAAGAACAACAAATGGAGGCCGGTAGACAGCCCAGAAAAGAAGGTGAGGGGGTCGCCTCGGCAAAGTCAGCCTGAAGATATTACTGCCTGTTTAGTCGCATGTATTTTGTACAATGATTCTTATAAAACATCAAAGACTGGAACTGATTCAATCCTGTGGAAGCAGAAACAAAACAAAGAGGCGTGAGACAATGTCAGTCCTTTGATTCATTTCAGTGTACTTGATTGAAAGAAAAAGAAGAACCTTAAACATCAAAATCCTTCCCCACGCCAAATATTTCCATACAGTCCCTGAGCAAACGTATTTTTTGAAAGTCTGAAAAACTGTACAATTCTTTGTCTATGTGACAGACAGAATGAATGAATGAATGAATGGCATCCATATTATAGTGTCATGCTATATACTAGGCCCAGCCTGGGTTTACGACGCACTATAAATTCATACAAACCAGGAGCAGAAATTGAAAAATGGCTACAGCATCTTTCACGGTCCAGTCTTCAGCTCATCATTGAATGCAACATCACTGACAATAAAATGAAATATTTACTACGTGGTACAGGAGAAAATTAAAAGGAGTACTAATAATCTATCATGCCTTCTATTCTAGGCTTTTTAGACATATGTGGCAAACTTACATGCACAGATTCCTTTATGATACACATAAAAACATGCCAACTGGGCTGAGCCAAAATCTTGAACACGTTTTTTGATCAATGTAGTCGCCACCAGTTTGTTGCTGTATTATGAAAGCTGCATTAACAACCCTTAATTATCTTCTTTTCTTCCTAAAGCCACCAGCTCCAGTACCAAAGAAGACAATTCGACAGAGGAGTTTGGTGACGAGGGAGAAATCCCTGGACCTCCCTGACAGGGGGCGGCAGGAGGCACGGCGGCGGCTCATGGCAGCCAAGCGGGCCGCCTCCTTCCGGCAGAACTCTGCCTCGGAGCGAGCAGACAGCATCGAGATCTATATTCCCGAGGCTCAGACTAGACTTTGAGAAGATTGGGTCCAGGGTCGGCACGTCTCCCTGCTCCCACGTTCAAACAACTTACAAACTAGCCTTTTTTCTAGACTGCTACTCTCTCTACTCTTCCTTTATCCATCTGTTGTCTGATCTCGATAGCCATCCTCAGTGCCCATCGCCAACACCATTGGTCTGCAGGATGTGCCAAGCATCTTTTCCCATTGCCAGAAGAAGTGTTAGCAGATATGACATGGGTTGGTTGGGTTTCTCCTTGGTTTTGCTGGTGATACCCAGCCTACAAAGTCTCCCATCCATTGTCCCGGATGGGTACGTCTGTAGTTTTTCAGCATTTGCAAAGTGCCATTTAAAAAGTGCAGCTTTGAAAACCTACCAGCAACCTGGCCTTTGAGCTAAAAAACAGAGTAAATGAGAGAAATTATATTTATTTCAAGTTGTTAAAAAATTGTCAAAAGTCGTAACCCTTCAGTATTTTTCAATTATTTAAAATTACATGACTCTTTTTGTTTCTCTGGTCTTTTGGGGGGATAAATGTTAATTACTAAGCTAAATATCACAAAATTGTTAAGTGTAAGTTTAAAAACTTTGAAAAGTGCCAATGCTTAAAATACCTCAACTATGTGCATGTGGCACTGATCACCTATGAAAGGTTATTCAGGCAGCCCTTATAAGCTCTGGACTGGTCAGTGTTGAAAAAAGCCGCTTTCTACTCAATCTGGTAGTAGTTAAACGTTTTTCTTGGTCTTGATTGGTGGACGAGTGACATCAGTCAGCTCATCGACATGCACATTTCAAACAACTTTCTTATATAGCTCATGTTCCCGTTGCCAACATTCAAATATTGACATTTACTTGAAGCTGAAAACATGCAAGTCTTGTGCCAACAATTTCATTACGTCAATGCAGTAGAAAAACAACTTTGAAGGTTTGTGTAACTCCTTAGATCAAAATGTGTAGACAAATGCACTTATGCACTTATTACAATTCTCTCTATTTCCAAGGGAAATGTACATACCCAAGTTCACAATAGTACTGTTGTATTTTTGAATTGTGAGCGGGGAGAATATTCATCTTGTAAATTTTTTTCCCTCATGTCCAGTTCTCGCCCGCCCTCTCTATTGCTTTTGACAAATCTAGATTTGTCGCGTACTTACAGTGGCTCGATCGCACACGCAAACAGAAACCATACTGCTGTGTTATGTCTAATAAACTTCTCTCAGGCCCTTTCAAGTAGCGCTCTCAGCCACAGTTAATGAGGAGTGATAGAAAAACTGCCAATGCATAAACAAATCTCTGCATACAAGTTTCATTAATTCAAGAAATTATTTGTTGATGCCATATTTCTTGAAATGTTCTGCCTTGCTGATAGTCTCCCGAAGCAGTATTGCGACTGCCTCCACTCCCTCTCATGGAGCTTGGGAAATTATGAAACAAAAGTGGGACAAAGGCCTTCCAGAGGAATGCAAGTAGTCAGCAGTCCTAAATAACTAAGACTTCTCGAGTCTGTTTAAAGGTAATACATGAGGAATAAGGAAAAGAATAGTATCTATCTGTGGAGGCCAGTGTTTGAGGTTTGTGACGGCAGGATGTAGATATTATGATTTCGCCTTTGATTCCCATCACAACAGTTAGATGTACCAATTGCACCGGCTCTTCATAAGTTTCTTCAATCATAAGTGGAGATTTCTACGAAGAATTAAAATGAGTTGGCCACAAAACAAATTCTGTAGTTGTATTATACTTACACATAGGCTACCTACCTAGCTAAATGAACCAACCGACAAAACTAGCGTTAGCTTGCTAATATATTACAAGAGATAAAAGAGTTCATGAAAAACATTTTAATAGATTTTAATAGAGATGTAAACTGTATAGATTTTGTTTTACATGTCATGAACACAACACAACACCGACACAACAACAAAAGGGTATGCTAATTACGGGCTAGCTAAATGCTTCCAACTCAGTGAATACTACTAACTTCAATTTAAATGACTAAACGCTTGCTTTAGCAAGTAGTATGTTTTATATGGTGAAACCCTACTAATTTGAAAGTAGCTATAGTTACTAAGAACTTAGGAAGAACGTTACAGACTTATGGATTTATGAATAGCTGGTGCAGACTAAAGGTATGTGACGTGAAAACGGAAAAAAAAAACGTTGTGGAGTATCGAGTGGTCCTAGAAAATACTTCCAGGTAGTTATAAGTAAATTTCTCGTATCGATAAACTCCGTTGTTCTTTATTATCAAACCTCGGTGTCGTAAACTCGAACATCATTCTTAATTGCGTCGCCAATGTCATATTTTAAATCACTGACCTAAAAACTGAACACTATTGGTCAAAATGTTGGATAATCTAACCAACTAAATGGTGCTGCTTTTTATTCCCTAAACACAGTACTAAACAAACAATCAATGCAAGCGCTGTCAACTGATCGATACATCGCATAAAAATCTATTTTTCTGACTGATTGTGCCTGTGTTCATTATGTGTAGGACCAGAGAGACAGGCAGTGACAACAAAGTATATTTCTCTGGAGTTGAATATTTTGTGTCTATGTGTGTGTGTGTCTATGTGTGTGTGTGTGTGTGTGTGTGTGTGTGTGTGTGTGTGTGTGTGTGTGTGTGTGTGTGTGTGTGTGTATTGTTGACTTGTGCACGTGTATCTTATTTTTGTAGCGCAGTGCTGACACATTGAGAAGAGAGAGGGTGAATCTGGGGTCAGTGCGGCTTGATTTCTCTATGACTCAGCCTAGCCAACTGTGGCCTGACCTGCATGTCTCACACACACACACACACACACACACACACACACACACACACACAGTATCTCTAAGTCATCAGTGCTCTGCTGAAACATAACTAGAGCATGTCATTTTCTTTATTGTGCTTCAGTTTGTCTTTTTTTCATAATATACAAACAATCCACATTTTTTATCCATGTGCAGCATTCTTGAATTTTAGCTTTCAGCTCATACTCCAAGTATAGATGGGTTTTACTCGTATTTGTTTACAGTGTTCGAACCCACCGTTCACTGTATCAGAATGCATGAGACATAGTTAAGTTGTCATAAATTCTTGTAGCAGAGCTGAGACAATACATTTCAGAGAGCTCAGTCCAACAAATCACCAAGTAACCAAAGTCAGCAGGGGCGTGACAGTGTGTCAAATATGCAGTGCAATACTTAATTTAAAGATTGGGCTTTTAATAGCCCAAGGCTGAGTGTGAGATTAAACAGTTCTTTAAAAATTACACCCATCTACAATTTTCCTTTCTTTTAAAATTGCAGAGGCAGGAACCTTTAACAGTTTGACAGTGGGTTTCTGGAAAGCGCTGGGTGTGTGATGCCAGGCAGTTGGCAGAGCAGAGACGTTCCCCTGCTGTTGCCACGGTGGCAGGCAGACGGGAGAGAGACAGACTGGGCCTGACATATGCTGGCTTAGAGGAGACGAGAGCGCCGCGCTGAGCCCCAAACTGCTGGTGTTGTATGCTGTTGTGTAGCTGGAAGGTTGTTCTGTGATGATCGCGAGACGCTGCGCCGGGTATTTTTCAGCCTGCCTTTGACTAAGCAAAGCAGCTTATGTAAGATTTCAGGTCCTTGGTGAGATCAAGCAAACAGCCTCCAAGGCCCTTCAAAGCTTGTGTTGATAAATGTATTGCTGAATAGTGGCCTATACTGTAGAACTAAAGCATCAGCAATACATGCATTTCTGATCTGTGCTCGGCTAGTTTCACTGAAGGCTGTCACTGAGACGACAGAGGAATTTCTCCTTAATGCAAATTGATCAGGGCTGTGAAATAATTGAAGTGAATCAACCACCTTGGTTCAATTTCAAGAATATATCCCTTGCTCCTTTCAAGAAGCTTTCATGTAATTGCAATGAGACCAAGCCATTTCAAATTGTGTAGTGGAATCAGTTTCAGAAGTCATAAGGGAGCAGGAAACATTGAACAATGCTTTAAGTACTTTACATCTACGGTTAGAGGGAAGAACTGAGCTTGCAGAAAGCATGAATTTAGTTTGGGAACCATATCCAGATTACCTTGGTACTCCTGAGACTCTCTATAAACAGAACATCACTCTGCTGTAATGGCTGGGTCAAGTTTGTCAAGTGAAAATATTTTCCATTTATGAAAACTTTTTATCCTTTTCACGTGTTTTTGTCCAAGTAGGTACAAACAGTTGCGAGGGCCTCCTTTTACAAAGTATTTTCTTGACACGTATTTCAGTTGGCGTTCCACGCTGGATACCCTTCAGTTGAGTGACGCTTGTACGGTGTGCATGTTAGGATTCAAAGGTGACTGTGATTCAACTGTGGGGAAATGATGGTAATTTAACAGCTAGTCACCCACCAAAACCTTATAAAAGAAAAACCCAAGGGCAGAAAATTGCACCAGTGTCACATTTAATGTCATGAGGGCAGCAATTAACTACAAGTGCCATCTTTTTTGACTTATCCAGCATACTGTAAAACATCACTCTCAACAGCCACTTTTTCCTTCATCCGTTTTACGTAAGCAAACCATTCCTGCCATCGCCTCCCCTTTCCTCATTTCCAATCCCATACTCTGAGCGTTTCAGCTGGTATCTCCACATCTGTGGCCTCACTCCTGGTACGACTGTCTACTGTCTGCATTTAACCCTCGAACCCCCGTGATGTGAATCATTTCAAAGAGACTTTTTTCATTACCATGCCGTGGGCAAATAGTCAGACTCACTGAGATAGCCTGATACAACACTTCCTCGAATTTGGAATGTGAAACCACTCTATAATTACTAGATACAAATTTAAAAAATGTAGTTGTTTAGCTAAAACTATTTTCATCTCTTGTATATCATATCTATAGTGAGGATGAATATAATGCCAAATATTCATTATTTGTAAAGAAATATATATATAGATATATAAATATATAATATATGCTTAATTGAAACAACTATTTTCTGCATTTGCTCATGTTCTGTTGTCATTTTTACTTTGTTATGTTATTTTATAAGCTGATATGATGGCATGCGAAATACTGATTCTGAATGTAGGCTTATTGATTCATTTTAGAGAGTTAGAAATTATGACATTGTCCCACTGATATGTTATGTATTTATTTAAGTCAATCACATATGCATTTCTCAATGTGTGTTACTTCAGTGCAAGTTACCGTATCATTGGGTTATTTATTATTTTTATTTTTGTATTATTTGAGTAGTTTGCAACCACATGCATTTCCCTCCATTCTTTCCTAGCTGAGCTATTGAAAGATTTTTGCCTCTTTGAGTAATTTGATCATTGCTGAGGTCATCCAGTGTAAATAATTCTGCAATTAAATTTTTGATGAAAAAGTTTGGGAAAAAAATGTCTGTGTCGTGCCTGTTTACTCTGTGCCAATTGGGGTAAAATATTAATATTATGCTATATTCTGGATTTACATAAAACTTGTTAAAGACTTTATTTTCAGATGTCAGACACCAAACTGTTATACAGCTATCTGATGCTTGTCCTAAAAACAACAGAATTCCCCATTGTAGAAGGAAACCCCAACAAATTTATCAAACTCTTCTCGACATTTCATGCATTTTATGTCTGTATCGCTAACCAAAATGGCAATGAAAAAAAGATCAAGAGCAGCTCTGGATCATCCGTCAAAGAAAATACTGCATTTATCTATTACTGTTCTTGGTGAAGTGAGTCAGGATGATCACCAGTGATTTGACATTTTTATCATGGATACGATATAAAATCAGTTCATATACAAATTTTAAAAAGATATATTCCATAAAGGTGGAGTGAGCAATTCTGGAGAATGAGAGCTGATATATGAACACCCAAATAAATACCCCCTCCATTTTTACCAGCCCTCTCACCCCGACCGCCTTTCTGAATTAAACAGAAAGTGTATTGTATTAGAATTGCTGACGGCACCTTCAATATTTATTTGCTTTTCACAGAGAGACCAAAAATAAATCAGAGTTCACTCGCCTTTGACTGTGACTGTGGTTGCATAGTTAAAATGAGACAAAATATCAAATAAAAATATTCAGATTATTTCTATCTGGGTTTAAACAACACACCACACTGTTAAAATCTGACATAGAGGAAGTGCACATGAAAATATGGCTTGAGTGTGAATATTGTTACAGATCAAGATGGGTTGGTGAATAGTCTTTGACAATATTATTCATAATGATAACTGACCGGTTTAGCATGCATGTTAATGTATTGTCCATAGTCTTTGTAATAAGCGTGGCAGACAAATATTTCACTGCAGATTTGCCTATCCGATTATCATTAACTACATGTTTGAAGAATGTTTTCTATCCATAGATACTAAATATTTTCATGTCTGCAGGTTGTAGGGGTGTTTATAAATATATGATTGCTATAGTGTATCAGGACTGTACTTCAATTCATCAACACTTCCCAATCATTATTTTCTAAAAGACACAAATGTGCAGATTTAAAAAAAAACTACTGCTTTATGCTTTTTCTTTTAGTGAAACATCTGATTGTTTTTTTTATGTTCTTGAAGTATGTTCATATTTGAGAAAAAGATGGGAGAAAAGGCCATTCAGCAATCATTCATTAAATAGGCTTAGGTCATTTCCATTAAAAAACATAATCAAGCTTGCCCTCCCTCAAACAATCTCAAATATACAAGGCAATATTACCCCCTGTTGGACAAAGAAGGAAAGTCATCAGTTGTTTGATTAACAAATGTTACATTTGGATTTCTCAGCAATCATTTCTCCTTTCATTACCCCCCAAAAGATTTAATTCAACTTAAATATTTGATTAGATGCTGTGATAATTCTGACATGTAGGAAAGTGATTCAACAACTTGCAGGACTTGGGAAACCTTATCAACCGATACGTCAAATACTTTTCAGTGGAAGGCCGATCGCATAAACAATACTGTTTCACTGATAACTGACTGAGTGGTAGCCAGTCTCACCAGTGTAGCAGCTGCAGGTCAGATGCTTTTATGGTATTGTGTGTTTGGAGTCACCAATTGGGCAGCTAAGATTGTACATCAAATAGAAACGAAGCTCATCACAACAACAAGGTCCAGGGTTCCTCCAGCCGTTTGTGTGTGGAGTCTAAATGTTGTCCTTGCATCTCCATGGGCTTCCTCTAACAGTTACGCAGTTCTCCATCTGTGTGAATGTGTGTTATCTCTATGGCAACCTGCCAAGGGTGCACCTTGCTTCTGGCTCAGTGCCTATGCTTAGTGCATGCAAGGTTCATCCGCACCTTCTCCTGCAACTCTGCATAAAGTTTAGAAATGAAAACATATAATAATTTAGTAATGCACTTAAGATGTTTTCACCATGTAATCACATACACTGTTGCGATAAGATTAAATGATAGTTTGACTAATTGGAAGAGCGTCCTTGAGCAAGAGGCTGAACCCCAAATTGCTGTGTGAATGAATTATATTTAAATTACATCCTGTGCAGCTGGAATGACATCAGTGTATCAAGGTTTTCATCTTTCTTTTTACATTATATTATTGTGGATACATTTAATAATATGTTTGCGACATGTATATGAATGCAGTATTTATTGTATGTGAAATATATAACCATATATGTTTCTTACCATAACATTTACCAACCAAATACACAAGGTACTAACCAGGCCGGATTGTGGATTTAAATTGTTTTTGTACCGTGTGTATGGCTCATATATTTTGTAAAAATATTTCTATATTTGTAACTATGTTATGATTTTTTAATGACTATCCGTTTACAGCCTTGTAACCCGAGCGAGGAAATAACCAATAGAATGGGGCGTTCCCGGCGCCCAGAGCGGCATTGACCAATGGGATGTCCGGAAGTTAAAAGCGGGCGTCACTTCCTGTTTGCGAAGTCATATGACCAAATTGAAGTCGTATGATGTGTATTGTGCTGCTGAGATACACACGCGCACACCGCACCGGGACATGGTGTTCTGAGGAAACGTTTCTTTCTAAACATTGGACTAGAGGGCGGTAAGTCACGACAACTGCTTTAAATCAGACATGTTCGTATTTCGTTAGCTTGAGTCGGCTAACGAAACACGCACTTCGTCGTCGTGATTGTTTGTGCGTGCTAACTTTACAGCGCCGTTCCTGCAGGTCGAGGTTGCCTGAGTTTATGTTAGGGACTTGATCATAAAAGTTTTCCGTCGTCATTAAACTGATAACATGACGCGTTTTATTAGAAGTCCAGCTGGTTATCTTGTTTTTACCGAGTTTCTACATCTCAATAGGCTCGCACGTTAACGTTACCTGTTTGAAGTCCAGCCCCATAAACACTGCAACAAATTATAAAGTTATAAACGTGTGACTGCATGGACCCTGGCTCGTTTGTGTATAGCAATTGTGATGTATAAAATCTTGAGTTTTTGGTAATTGTATACCGTCTGTCTTTTCTTCAGCAGCTCTCAGTGGTTTTCAGGGGGCAACACACACCATGCAGCTACCAGCCCCTTCTTACAGCCCCACCTACAGCTGATCTTCTCCTCAACCACCCCCTCAAACACACCATGGATCCTGTCCAGCAGAGTAGCTCTCTCCGCCAGCCTAGTGCACACTACTTTTCATGGGACTACCGCCTTCAGCTGATTGGCCTGGGCTTTGGCTTCTATGCGGGGATATTCCTCCTTTCCCATCTCCTGTCTGTGGCACTGTGCCGCACCTACAACTCCCTGGCAACTAAGGAGAAGGTTTTCTGGAACCTGGCAGCAACTCGGGCAGTGTTCGGCATCCAGAGCACCATAGCTGGCCTCCGAGCCCTGACTGAGGACTCTGCGTTAACCAGAGACAGAGTGAGGGGGCAAGAAGACTGGTCGTGGTTCAATGTGCTCACGGCCACCGGCTTCTTTGTGTTTGAGAATGTAGCCCTCCACACCTCCAGTGTGGTATTTCGGTCATTTGACCTCCCACTGGCGACGCATCATTTCTTCGCCCTGTCGGGATACGCAGCATCGGTGGTGTGGGATTCCCTGGGCCACTTCCTGTCAATGGTTACGCTGTTGCTGGAGATGAGCACGCCATTCACCTGTATATCCTGGATGTTACTGAAGGTTGGTGTATTTTGTGTTGTGTTATTACTTTGTTCCATCTATATCTTACAGGGCATCTTTCCCATCACAGTTGAGCAGTATTACCAAATTATTGATGCAATGAGCAGCTGTTACAAGTTACAGGGGCTCTCGTTGCTCTCTCTTCTGATGCTGGTCACCTATTTCTTACCGATTCTTGTCGGCTACTATGAATGACTGGAAGTGAAACGATCTTTCAGTTCCCTTTTTGGTCTGGTGCACCTTTTATGATTGCAAACAGAAAAGGTTAACATTCTTAGAAAGAGGAAGTTCACTAAAAAATATTTCTCACAGATGTGATTTCCTTACTTAGTTAATGCCTGAATTACAAAGATGTGCTTTTTGTAATAAAACTGCATGAAATCTGTGTCTCAATCCTTAATGACATTTCTTCTCTCCATCTGTCTTCCTCCCTGTCAGGCTGGTTGGGCACACACCCTGTTTTGGAAAGCCAACCAGTGGGTGATGATCCACACATTTCACTGCCGCATGGTGCTCACCTATTACATGTGGTGGGTAACCTTGACCAACTGGGGAGAGATGACAACCCATGTGGCTCCTGTCCCACTCGTGATCTTCTTCACTGGCCTCGCTCTGCTCACGTTCATCATCAACCCCATCTGGACGCACAAGAAGACCATGCAGCTGCTTAATCCTGTGGACTGGAACTTTGGCAACAAGCCTTTAGCCCTAAACAGTGCCACGGAGGGTCAGTCTGAGGTTTGTGTCAAACCCCACGCTAGCTGAGGACTACCAAGGAGGACATTACATGTCCGAAAGATGCATATCTTTTTTTAAAGGATGTCTGAAGTTACTTTTAGAGTGATGAAAGATAGAGGTATATTCTTTGACAAAAGGTTTGAGCTGTAAGTAAGCTTTTCTATTCAAAAATGCCTAAACAGGTTAATTGTGTCTGATACTATCTTGATAACATTTTCCACATCGTCTTACCCCCAGGTTTCACTTTTCACCATCGACTTAGCTTAGCTTTTAATAGGTTTGGTTGTATAGGTTAGTGGAAAGAGACCCTGCTTGTTTTCATCAACTTTGGTACACTATGATGAATTATCCACTTTACTGTTTTTATGAGGATTATTATTATTTATTTACGGTAGAATAAATACATGAGACAGTGCTTCTGACAGGAGCAACCCAGGAGCACAACCATAACATAAACCTTGCTTTACCAAAAAAAAAAGTTGATTTAATTTATCAAGTACAAGAACCTTACTAACATGGAGCATGGACATGATATGAGGGAGACAGGAGAGTTTATATTCTTTCTCAGGAGTCTTCAAACAACCCAGTAGTCAAGTCACATTAAGAATGTGGCCTTTGTCTTACACAGCTCAAGTAGTGCTTTTACAACAGACAGTGTTGTTCAGCAGGACAATTGGTTTAAGTTTAAAGAATGAAGTTCTATGGGTTAGTCATTGGAGAGATAAGATACTAAATGGACAATTGGATCAGTCCATTCACAAGTCATATTGGTGGGTTTGAACTGTGAATCCCCTCTCAGTAAAGAGGAAAATATTTATTGTGGTCATGAAAGAGAAGGCCTTTAACACTGTCTTCTTTTTTTTCTGAAGAAAGTGCTGCACTGCTCCCCTCCGTTAAACCTCTAATCAAAGTTGAGATTTAATTTGTCGAAACTGAGACAGTGTTACAGATTAACTGTTGATCATACTGATTTTTTCTTATTTTTATTCTTTTTTGGTATTATGGGTCAAATTTATTTTTATTTTTACTTAGTTATGCATCGAAACTTGAATAACGTTTTTGTTCCGTTTGTCACACTGGGGCCTCATTGTGTGTTTTGGCTTCAACAACATTGTAGCTCATAATTAATTATGTTCATTGTTACCAGTAGTATTAATCTAATGTTACATCTTGAGGATGTATTGCAACACTGGCTGGACCTGAAGGCTGACTCAAAGTATAAAGTTGGGTTTTACTCATCAACTTTATCTACAAAACTGTAATCTGCCTCATGAAACAGGCATTAGGATGAATTAGATTAAGCTGCACGTTGCCCTGTTTTGTACTTTTGTGTACACGATACAACCTCAGTGATGGAATCAACGCAAATAAAAAGTGTTAAAAGGATATTATTAATCCTTTGTCTAACTGTTTTATGAACTTAATTATGGAGTACTAAACACATCTAATATCAGATGATTCAATTTTTCACTTTGTATTTAAATGACAGCATACAATTAATGGGATGGCTGGAGGATTCCCTCTAAGATCTAAGGTTTTCACATCCTGTTTGTGTTGACAAATGCATTAAAATAAAATGTTTGTTCTCATACAGTATTGTGTCCCTTGGTTTTGTTCAGACTGAGAGCATCTGCCTGTAGGTGGCAGAATAAGAGTAATTATCTCTTTTTTTATGTGCTATTTTTTTTTTTTTTTTATTTGACCAAACGTTTGAGGTTGACACGTTTTCCCATTTCAAACTGTATTGTCCCCAAAAGAGTCGCACAACCCTTTTCAACAGTGTTATGTTACAGACAAGTTGCTTTCTTTTCAAATGATATTGTTAATAATAACCATGTATTGATATAAAAACTTAAGATGGAAATGCTTGTGCACAGAATTTCGAGAGAAAAAATAAGTTTTCCATGTAAAAACACAAACATTGTATTTCGTTTGAAGAAGTTTATGAAGTGTAACCTTTTGACCTCAAGCATGCTTCAGTTATTTCTAACAGGATATTTTATATTCAAGCCTATTTTTATTGTTAATATTTCGTGAAATGTTTAGAGTGGGGGAGATGTGTTAAGGCCTCACATTTGTTTGAAAACTGCTATATAGTCTGGAGCTAAAGGAGTTCTTTGAATTATGTGTCTCTCGGCTGTATGTGCTCTCTTTTCCATCATAAACAAATCTGATGAAACGAGCAGATGTTTCAAAGCCACTACGCAGATTCACTCAGTAAAGTAATCTAAATTCATGTTAATTCAGTTTATTAAGACACTATTTCAATACATTGCGATAAGAGCAAACAGTTAGAATACGACCAGAGTTTATTAATAATAATAATAATAATAATAATAATAATAGTAATAATATGCAAAACAGTTACGTGTTTAGTGTATTTAGAATTAGAGGACTCTTAGAAAAAAATGCCCAGTTTACCTAAAAGGGTTCTTAGTATAAAAAAAAATCAAATTAAATCAAACATCCTCTCCACACAGCTGTTTCGAAGGGAGCCACCTCACACGTCACGTGGTGCAGTTCGGAACTCCTCTGTGCCGTCTCGAGCCGATCCTACCGGAGAAGACGTTGGAAGCTTGATTGACGTTCCGTACAACCAATCAGAGCTGGTTTGAGAACTCTTCGGCCAATCGTGTGCTTAGGGGAGGTAAAGGGTTTTCATGGATGGAGTCAGCTTGCACCGAAGAGATTCAAGTTAAAAGAAGGACAGTGGGTGAGCGTTGGATGTGTTTTGATGTGTTTTAAGCTGTGTCGAAGTCAATAATGTATCAAGTTTAACAATTACACGTTGTCACCTCGAAGGGATAAGGACGTTTTTCTGGGGAAAGTCATTAAATGGTGAGTTGAGGACACTTTTCTAAGTTTCTGACAAAGTTTTAGATATCCCACATATATCCGTTTCGCTAACTTTTACTTCTGGTGAGCGGTTTCTAATTGCGAACTAATTAACTATTTGCTTTAAAAAAAAAAAAGTAATGTCAGTGTTTTGTATTATAGTGACTCAAGAGTATAAAACGGTGCTTTGGGAGATGGCTATAACGTGGCGCCTCAGCTAACTTTGCGAAGTTGCCAACACTGTCAACTAGCTTACTATTTTTTCTACGCGTTCCCATGAATTCCTGAACGTAATTATAATACTGCTATTAACCTTTCTAAGAACTTGTAGTGTGTCTGCTCCCGTTTATTAAACGAACCACATTAAGGGTACTTTAATTCTTCAGGCTTTGACTCTGGCATGTAACACTTAATAGATAGATTTTTCAGTGTTGAACCTCATACTTTTCCGGACCCCTTGCCCCTCATCAAGGATGCAATTGCAGGTGTACAACGACGTTTCACATTTTATAAGGCTGAAAAACAATGTCTTGTTTGTCATCTTAATAACCATAACCACATTCATACAAAACGTATACATGGGAAATGGGAAAGAACCCCTGTAGATGTGTCACTTACAATTGGGAGTGCAGGTTTGAATGCCTTCCTGAGCTGCAGCCAGTCAGCCCAACTACAAATTCAAGTAGTCATGCATAGCATTCCTCAGTGAAAGCACTGCACAGCTTCGGTCAACTGGAAGATCCGTCTAAACAGGTAATAAAACCATGATTTAATTCAACTGTTTGCCTGCCGCTGTCTCCCCTCACAGCAAAAGGCTTTCAGGAATCTATTTAGTTTAGCTAAGCCTCCAAAAATGGTTGAAATACAACGACTGCTTTCATCTCCATTTGTTTTGTCTGGTGTCATGCATGTCAAGTTCACTCAGCCAGTACATGGGTGAGATGGAACACCGAGGGGATCACACACGCATGCATGTACACAACAACCTCAACTGGTAGTTTGTTAAGCAAATAACCCGGGTGGCCCGGGCTGCAAATACAGATGCTTAATGCCTCCTCACACTGTAATAACACCTAGTGAATGCTGCCCAGGGAGCACAGATAATTTTTGCCCTTGCTCAAATTCACTGCAATTTCCTAATGTAAGCACTCATGCAGGCCATGTAGACACAGAGTCCTTTATGTGTGACACTTACTCCTCAACAAACCCAAGAAATGTTGGTGTTATGAGGAAAGGGATGTTGGCAATTGATGCTAAAGCTATTTTCCATGCCTGTTATGTTCGCTTAGGGAGTCAGTGTTTTAGCATCTCATCAATGTAATTTGTCATCAGCATGAAAACACGGAGCATAGGCGAAATGCAATATCCTCTCTTGTCATTGTTATGGTCTGTTAACACATGCAATTCAATTGAAAAATGCCAGAGTTGTTAATTGCTAAAGTAGTTGTGACAAGGCAGGCAGTAACTTTACTTTTAGCAGCTCATGGAAATGCCTTCTGTTTACCATGACTAAGCTTGGTGTGTCACGGACTCACAGTCTACAGTGGTTGAGCGGAGGAGCATACCATTCATATTTAGAAAGTTAATATCCACACACCATCCAACTAAGGACCCACTGAGATAAGACATGGATTAGCGTCGTTCAGCAACAGCTGGGACAGAAACGCCACTGTTTTTCTGCAGGTGGATGTGTGAAATTGCTCACATACCACACACTTGTTTAGCAGTTGGAAACATATGATCGGATAGATTTCGTGCCTTAATGGATATTGTTTTAGTATACCATACTTTGTTTTCATGTTGAGCTGGAAACACACAGTTATATGGTACATTGTACACATCATAGACCTATCACCAGGATTGCACAGATTTTAACTGCCAGTGTGTCAGTACCATGCTCTATGAATTGAGCTACAGATGACAGCTCTGCAGGGTTAATGGCAATCTTGGCTTCAGAAAGTGTCTCCACCCTTTGAAGTTCGGTCACGAGTATTACGGCCCTCTGTCGTAATTTATTGTAATCAGACTGAGTTGCTCTATTCATATTAAAATGTATTCAGAGCTTAAATCCAGCCAGTCAACAAAAGCCCTTTTGAATCGCTTATCCACTGCTCATCACACACTAAATGGCTCTCTTCTGGTGACATGTGTGGCTCACTGGGTGGGTGGAGACCAGTCAGGAATGACCCAGAGTTACTGTGGCTTCCTCTGTTTTCAAATGGACACCATGCTTCACATATGATACAGCCTCAGTCTTTCATTTTGTCCTGTTATTCCAGCTGGGATGGCTGTGTCACTTTACCGAAACAGTATCTGCCTCCAAGTTGAGGCTAATGTAAAATATATATATTTTATATTTTATAATGGTATAATGGAGTACTATGATGTTGTGTGATGGATGAGATCATGCAGTAGTGAGTCACTGTGGTAGATGAGCTCTGACCACATTCTGTTCAGAAACATGGCTCCAGAGCTTGTAGTCAAATTCAGACGTCCCCTCACATGTCCAATAGATCACACCTCTGACATCAAATAGAAATATTGCAGCCCTGCAGGCCCAATTATTGAAGATTGCAATCCACTCCCATTCGGCCTATAATTATAACTGGTAGCTGATGCGGAATACCAGATCATCTAGTCATCCTGGTTGCATGAATGTGTTGACTGTAGGTTACGGTACGCTGAGAAAAGAAGATGTAATTATGCTCATGAAGAATGCCTGCTTAGTCAAAATAGTTTTATTTATGTCTGTAAATATGCTTGTTATTTATTTCTTGCTGATCTAATAATGTTCTGACTTTCCAGGAGTAAGGGAAATCAGATACCTTGTGCGTGTTTGTAACCTCTCCCACCCCTTTTGAGGTCAGGGTGGGTGATGAAGTGTGGTGTGTTGTCAAGGCCGGTTGGCTCGGATACTGTGAAACTGTGAGGTTTGCAAGGTGTGTCCTGGAAGAGTCGCAGAGAATTTGATTTGAGACTCTGGGAAACGGGCTGCTCTACCTGGTGGAGTAGACAAGCAATGGATGCATCATATTGTCGCCATGGTGTTTGCGATTCAAGTAAACGAGAGCAGTGGGTTGTGAAGGCTCGCTGGTTAGCTCAGTTGTTTAGAGTATGTTGTGAAAATCTGAATCCTGTGCAAGAAATATATAATGATGTAATAGTAAAACAGTTTTTCTCTTATATGACATAAACTAAGCACATTTTGTAACAGTTCTATAGTTATTCAACTCTTTAATACTTGCCGTGAAAATGCTAGAAATAGGTATTTTATGTCTCTTTTAGTATGCTGAAGGGCACTGTGGTGTCCTCCCCGGAGCTTTCTTTTAAATACGTTAAAGTACTTTGTTAAGCCTGTCCGTGCGCTCTTTGTAGGCCTGGGATGTGCTGTTTTTGGTTGGGGCCTGATTACTGTAATCCTGGCAGAAGGGGAAGATTGGGACACACTGCTCAGTAAGACATTCAGCCAAAGACAGACACTCAGAGTGGACTACAAGTCTCGCTCATACCTCCCTCTCCTCCAAGCTTTTGTTTATGACTTTCAGCCCATGTGTGGAATGCCACTTGTCATTAAGTGTGCCCCAGAAAACTCTACAGAAGAATGTAAACCCTTAGCAAAAGCATGGTGTTTGATGTAGAATAGCACACGATTCACTGTTGACAGATTTCTGGTTGCCACAAGTAAGGGATTCCAGGCAGATCAGGAAAATATTATTGAATTTTTTTGTAAATCATAGTTGGAAACTACTGAATTGTAAGTTTCAAGACATATATTATTAAAAGTATGAAGACAAGTTTTTGTTTTCTTTGCAGTTGCTGTCTCTGTCCACATGTCCCATCATTCCTTTATTTCTTCTGTTTAGATGATATGTAATTTGTGCATTATTATGAATTTAGAGAAAGGTGCCACCATATAGACAGCCATAGAATGTTTTTTTTTTATGAGAGAATATAGATAGCAATTTATCTTCCACACTAGGGATGTCATAATACCAAAAGTTAAGTATTATTATGTCATAATACCAAAAGTTAAGTAGTCTATACTAATACCAGTGAAATCCCACAATTGTCAATACCATCGTAAAAAAAAAAAGCAAATCAATAATTCCCATGTAATTCAACATGCATTCCTTTATAACCTTTTACATTTTGTTTTTTGCTAGGAAGTTAAACGGGTCATAATTGCCTCCCTATTATCTTTTTTATATTGATATGAAAACATCTCTTTCAAACAACTGCATTTAGGGAGCTAGTTAACGTTAGCTGTTAGCAGCCGGGAAGCAGGTAAGTCCTGTATAGAGAGTTTCCAGTGTCTGCATTACACCAGCAGGCAAAACCACTCTTTTCCTGTCTGCAGAGCATAACGGAGCCTTCCCAGCATGTAATGACATGCTCAGCTGAGTCTGTCATCAACTATATGGCTGAGTTTACCTATTCTGGTGTCCCGATCATTGCTCTCAGATAAGACCGTAGTAGAGGAGCTTTTCATTAAACACTGAGCAGTTTCATAAATTAATTGTGAATATTTTCTTGCCCTCTGAAATATTTTTGAAGCTATACATAATCATTTGCATGCTTTTGTTGCACAGGGAAAATGTGTTACAGTTTACAATGCTGCAGTAGAGACAGAAAGCTGATTTGGGTTGAGTTGGTCATATCCATGGTTGAGCCAGGTGTTTGGATGGTGCACATTTGAAGTGACACCACACCACAGGCCGAGCAGGTTGTAATTTAAGGAAAAGTGCATTAAGTTTTCAGTTTCAGTTTAAGTTCTTCAAAAAGCAGGTAAAAAGGCAAAATCAGAGTAATTTGAGGAGAGAGGAGGAATGGAGGATTCTTCAGAATGCTTTGATAACAGGAGTGGGAAAGGCATATTCGTTTCTTGACTTCATTCGACTTGACATGATTGTTCATTATGCTGTATTAATGCATATAACAAATGAAAAAGAACAATGTTGCTGTGGTTTGATTTTTAAAAAAAAGAAAAGAGATTATCTTGTTTACGTTTTCTAGACTGTGATTTCTCTCATCTCTGCTTCTGTGTCAAGAAGAGCACACCTGAATATTTTACTTGTCCTCCCTCCCCTCCCTCCCTTCCTTCCTTCCTTCCTTCCTTCTTTTCCCTGCTGTCCTGGACCCCAAACAATGCGTTTGAAGAGAGATGAGTCACTCTTCAAAGCTCCTGTCAGGTCTGGGCTGTTAGTTGTCTCTCCAAAATGTGCCAGTCAATTTACAACCACGTGTGTCATGTAACAGCCTGTTTCATACTCATACATGACTTACCTCGGGCTGTGCGGTGTATATAACCCAAAGAGCAGGCCTTGAAATGAACTTTTTTCCTCAGTGTCCCACAACTGTCCTGAATTCTTTGTATTGTCCCAGATATAACCAACAGTGACCCAAATTTAAATTGTTGTTGTTGCCCCCCCCCCCCCCCCCCCCCAAGAATCTGCGTGTTTGTTTATTCAGAAATTCTGAAGCGTGCCGCACTTAATGCACTCGCCACTATAAAGACGATCTTGTCCCGGGCATGGGGAAGACACACGGAGACTGACTATCTATATACTTAAATTTAATGACTTTCCAAATAACACCATTTCCAAGTTGCCTTTGACATTTTTTTCCACTGTCCTGGAATTGTCCCAGATAAAATATCTTTGTGTCCCAGTAGCAATTTTTATGGTCCCCGGGACAATGGAACACCGTTAATTTCGAGCCCTGCCAAAGAGGGCCTCATCGTCCGTTGTACTGCAGTACATTGAAGCTGCTCCTGTCCATCTCTTTGGATTCTTGGCTATTGTGTAGTCTTTTTCTCCTCAGGCTATGCATTCTCTACCTGCCTTTAGTAGTGCTAGCATTATGTGTCAGCCGCAATGTATTCAGTAGACACTGGTCCTGTGTGTTCACATCCACTGTTCTGCCCCTGCGCCCTGCGAATAGGGAGGAGGACAAAGAAGGATTCACATTATTTGTAGACAAAACAAGCTTTGAGACTCAGAATGAGTTATCCTTTGGGTCTTGTTTGCTGCAATACTGTGATGTAGGTTTGTCTTAGTCAGAAGTAAACTGTTGTTAACGTGTGCTGTGGCTTGAACTATAGAGATTGCTTGGATATAATATGGGGCATACATACCACAACAATGGCTGCTTTATGCAACAACATGATGTCACGACTCTGTCATCTGTACTTGTGGACGCTAGCAAGCTGAAGAAGTCTGGAAATAGCAGAACTTTTTTTCCAGAGGAGATCTTTGACAGAAACTGTCACCTCTGGATGTGAATTGAACATCAGCAAACAAAGGCTGTGCCGCTGAGGAATGTTATGTCTGTCATGCCCATGCAGGTCCAAAGGTCTCCTGCCTCAGCATGCTAATGACATTTCCCTGCCAAAATGTGTGGTTGCTACTAAGTCAAAACGTCAAATTGACCTATGCACCTTTTAATGCACATACATACATACATACATACATACATACATACATAGTATGATTTTGCCACCTGAGGAAACCTATAGACACAATAACATTCCTGGGTTTAAGTTTACATCAGAATATGTTTCACAGCCTGTGGCATAATGTAACCTTTTGGGTAATCAAGAGATTTCTCAGCTTGAACAGAAATGCTTCTGTGGTAGAAGGAAAAGGTTCCTGTCTAGTTGTCTGAACTACAATTGTTTATATTTGATCTCTTATCATGAAAACGGTGTGCAAGTGTAACTACTGTAGTTGTGTCTGCTAAATGTGCTCATTTTAATGGCCACACTTGAGTAAACTAATGGATGTATGCATGTGTTCACTACTGACTCACTTTAAATCATTTAGTTGCTGAATCGCCACAATAAACAAGAGTTCAAATGTCAACGTGAACCTGCTTTGAATAATTTAGCTTTACAGACACCGCTAACCACTTCTTTATCATAATGGTTCCTCCACAGGGAACGGCCTTTTGATTACAATGGTAATGTGGGGCCTGTTTATACCCGTGACATCACACACGCCCACAATTAGCATATGAGAATGTTGTGTGCACTTCAACATGTGGTAGTGTCAACAGTCCCCAGGAGCACTATAAGAGTCCCTTTTGTTTTCATTCACTCGTTCATTTGTCTGAATTAGCTTTGGTCCAGATTCTGATGTTGACACAAAAGGTCCCAGACCGTGACCACAACACAGCCATGCCCCTCTGCTGACAAAGCTGCTGTGTAGAATAACATGGAATAACAAGTGTGGTTGGGATTTTGGAGACTGACTGTCTTACAAGGGCCAAGCCAGAAGTGCCTAACTGCTGATGTTTGGAGACATTCAATGCTAAATGCATGTGGATATGCTGTGTGTATCAACCTGCCTATTTTGCCATTTTATAACGTTTGTCTTTTTCCTTTTAGGAGTGTGTGTCAGCGTAGTTGGTCCCCTTCATGCTGCTGTCTGAAGAGCTTGTCCAGGAGAAGAGCAGCAAGCATGGATGTAGAAGACTTTCCTCCCCCACCTCCTGAAAGTAAAGACAACAAAACTTTGTCACTCACTCAGCATGCTATGCACTTGACATCTCAGAGCAACATCGGAAACATGATTGGGTGCAAGTCGTCTCTAAGGCCGGTTAGCTCAGTTGGTTAGAGTGTGGTGCTAATAACGCCAAGGTCGCGGGTTCGATCCCCGTACGGGCCACACGTTTTGGGTTTAGAATTGGGAAATACATTGAGTTAACGTTGATTCACTGCATATTAATGTAAAGGCGAGTCCACACCGGACCGAAAATCGGCGTCTTTGAGACAGTCGGCGTCCGTGACATGAGTCTGCTTGGTGTGGTCGCTCGAATCGGCCCACGTCGGGGTTCATTTCAGCCGATTCAAATGTGTAATCCGCCATGCGAGTCGGTGACTCTTTTACCATTCTGATTGGTGGAGGCTAGCAGCTTGACTAGCGAATCAGTGAAGCCCGGAAGTGACGATGGTAAACATACAAGATAACCAGTGGAATCGAAGAAGGTGGTCTAGAGAGGACCGCCTACTTCCGGTTTTCGTGTTTTTTGGCGCACAATACAGATTAGCGCCACCTGTTGTTTTGGAGACATTACATCTCGCGCAAGCGCGGAACGTATGGCGTCGGCTGTAGTTCCGTAGGTGTGAACCGCCCATGTCGTTGTTCGAGTCTGCCATGTTAAGTAGCCCGACTTCACGAGTCGGGCAGTCGGTGCGGTGTGGACCCGCCTTAATAACTTCTCCCTCACCACCACCAAATGGCAATAGAAAGGCCAGACAAAGGTAGAAAAACACAAACAAAAATTGAGTAATCTGCAAAAATGTTGGCAACTAATTCATTGTTCAGGTAATTTTGCAAGTAATGACAAACCCTCTGTTTTGACTGTTTCTTCACTGTGTCTTATGTAGATGGAAGCTGAATATCATTAGGCTGTTGGTCAAACAAAGCAACAAATCTGTCAGACTTAAGACAATGTGCACTCTTTTCTAAGATTTTGTAGAATATATAATGAATCATTTCTAAGTATATAGAAATAATCTTAAGATTAATCAACATTGAAATAAGTAATTAATTGTAATTTTTCACACAATTCAGAGTTGGGTCACAAAACAGGAGATTTGGAGATGCTATTAGGCGTTACTTCATACAACTTTGTGTTGACAGTGTTACTCTTGTCACACGTGTCTTTTTGGAGAAAGATTACGGTGTTAGACAGAAGTATCACCTGTTAGTTGCTGTAGGTCCTCTTGTGGTCACATCACTTCCTGGAGGGCTGGTTAAGCTGGACAGTAGAGTAAAAAGCAGATTCCTCTCCTCTGCTTCTCCACCACTGTGGAGTGTGTGGGCAGAGGAACGAGGGAGTAAGGAGGATAAAATGTGCTGCGCTGCTGTGAATACCAGACAATGTGCCTCAGTATTAGTCTGAATACTGCTGCAGCAGCACAGAGACACACACAAACACACACACACACACAAAAAGTACACACACAGCCTCCGGGGATAGACACACGGGCCAGAGAAATGCTTCGCCTCCAGCTGGCCGGTCACTTGCATTGTTGCCAGGGCGATGCTGGAGTAGATCGTAACCCGGTGACTCATTTGAGCAGACCATTATGTAGCAGAGTGGAGATAGGCCCACAGAACAGAATCCATATTGTCATTATGAATTGACAGTGGGCACCTCAGCAAGGGTATGTGTGTCAGTGTGTATGCACACACACTTGCGTGTATACTTCTTCATGATTTTGTATGTGCATTCTCACAAGGGTCGAAATATGAGAGAAATCATCCAAAGTCAAGCTACTTTTTTTTTATTTCCAGTTTAGAGTTTTGTTTCAAATGTGTCCAGATGTATATGTGCTTGCACTGTAAACTCAGGTCAACATCTGCGGCAGAGTCTCTATAATTAAGCTGCAGGCGAGTATAACCATACAGACAGCTATCAATGGTCTCATACACACAGAGTTGCAGATGTACTATTGAATGGCCAGTCATCATCAACAAATCCAATTCAATCAGGTCCTGTTCTGTTCTGGCAAAGTCAAGTGTTTCACATTGACACCACAGGGAGATAGGAGCTGAGGGCATATTGGGGCAATTATTGGCATATGAATACACAGTCCTGGATTAGCAGTGACTATTAGCCAGCTAGCTGTGCCTTATCTCTGTGTCCCACACCATTCATTACTGCACTCATGGAAACAGGCAGATAGCATCTCTGTTTCCAGGTTTGCTCTTTGCACCCCTCTTTTCATGCATTTGAATCATGGCTGCAGATGGACACGGGGTCACAGTGTTGACCTGGAACATTAGTCACAGACCGTTCCTTCACACACTGACTACAGGGTGGAACATCTACCTGTCAAAGCCCGCGGGGAGCGTACTGGTGATTTAGAGCTGTTTATGTTACTGAGGGACTTCAAAGTTACTGATTTTGCCACAGGGAGTATTCTTTCTCTTACTTGGTCATTTTTAGTGGACCACTCAGGCCTGGAGGCATAACAGAGCATGTTCCAACAGTGAACCAGGTTAGTTTGGTTGTAAATGTGTGTAAAGAATAACCTTATTAGTTAAACTCGAAATGGCCTCCTAAATGCTTAAGTGGACTGGGTATGACAGGAATAACCTAACAGATGTTGGTATGTGTTAAAAGGGAAATGTGTAGCCAAGGTACCCTACGAAGGCTTTATTGTGGATTTACAAGGACTTTTATCTGTAAACATGAAGTGGCTGGAGGAAAAAAAAGGGAGGTCACAATGCCGAAACCCGGGATCGAACCAGGGACCTTTAGATCTTCAGTCTAACGCTCTCCCAACTGAGCTATTTCGGCTGCTGGTCAGAGATGTAGTGGTGGATATCAAGTTACGCAAACTCAGGATTTGCCGTTATCTTAGGGAAGAGTCAGGATATGATAAGCCTTTCAACTGTGACTCAATACAATCAAGCTGTGCCTACTGATAAAAGTGCTCACAAAGAATCTGTGGTATGCTTGGGAGCAAAACTGTGACAAAGATAGAGGTTAATGTTGGCTTTATAGGAAAAACGGCAACGATGAAGAAGAGCTGGAGGGTTGAATGGGGAGATTGGGAGTTCCTTTCATTCATTCAGGCTCTGTGGTTTTATCTCAGTTTATCCTTCTGTCAAATCTGTATGAATCCATCCATCCATCCATTTTCTACTGCTTATCCTGTATTTAGGGTCGCGGGGGGGCTGGAGCCAATCCCAGCTGTCATTGGGCGAAGGCAGGGTATCTGTATGAATGATTACCTAATATCTTCCACAACGTTGAATTTCCAGTGTTTTCTCTACTCAAGTCTTTTCCCCCTTTCACCCCAGCACTGAATCAAACCTGAAATACTGTCTTTACACATTCAGCTCAGGGCCAAAACATGAAGCTAGATGATGAAAGTTGAGCCTTTGCAGTCCTAATCCTTTTACTCTCTCTTGCTCTTTATTGAGGTTTACTGACTTAGGCCCTCTCTCTATTCGTCAGATCAGATATAATGCAAAACTTAGCCTGTACTACTCACTGGAGGGAGTAACAGCTCTCTTTCCTGCTGGCCTAATTGCAGTGTGGAAACTGGAAAGACATTTGTTGTTCCCTTCCTGTCTGCTGCCAAGTGAGTGCTCTGAAGCGAATGTGTGTGAGTGACGCCTTTGAACGTTAACTATATCTTGCAGCGCTGCCCTAATTTTTATTTTTTCTATAAAGTAGAGCAGCTGGTATGCTGTTTTGGTGCAGAATCATATCCTTCATGTAAAAAATTCTGTAAGGAAACATGCTGCTGAAGTAGACCCCACCCTTAATTATAAGTCTGTATGTGGCTCAGTCTTTTAACTTTAACAGCCCAAGGACTAAATCTGCCACCCACATTGTATCTGTTAACAGCCTCTTGAGAAGTCTTTAAGTAAAATGTTATGATTATTCAGTTAAATCCCAACTAAATTTAACTTGTGTTTTGCCAAATCCTGGGAAGCATACAATGTGGTATGAGGGCCTGTCATCCTAGAGTTCTCTGTGTTATTAGTCTAAGCTTTTTTTTTGTTTAAATATACTATGGATTTAAGTATATATGGACTTTACTGATAGTAGGTAGATTAACAGGTCACAGTGTTTCAGAAGTTTGGATATCAGTACTTTGTGTGTAATTTGCTTGATGGTTTAAAAATAATAAGACTTTATATACCGTAGCTATAGTTTAGTTTAACGCTTTATTTTGAACGGGATAGTACTTATAAATAACATTTCTGAAAATATTGCATATGTAGGCTATTTTTCATCTCTAGTAGGATTCAAATGCAATTGTCTCATAGACACTGTCCATTGTTGACATTGAACCTTGCAGATTTATTTGCCTAAGAACACCTTAAATATCATTTGGTATAAAGCAAGTGCTACCTGTCTCAGTACTGCTGTAATCATGCACTTTTCATCTACAAATTTAATTTTCATCTTTGGATATATTGTATATTATCCAATTAGGGTGGGTGGGTGGGTCACACTACAAGTCATGAGAGCAATGTATTATTATCTCAATATTGTGATCGATTTTTTTTTTTTCAGGGGAATGATTCAATTGAGATATAGTTTATGGATGAAATAACAGCAGGGTAATATCTACTCTGCTAATTCAGTGAATTAAATAAATCAATGTACTGTATAGATATATCAAACTGACAGTTACTTCAGTAAAATTGTATAACAAAATCTTTATAATCTCATGGTATGCATCATAACACCCAACTCTGTTATCCCAAATTCTCTCTGAAACCCATCTCTGTTTTCAGTGTTGGCAGACAACGTCCCCTTGGCAGATGAAGATGAGGGGGAAGCCTTCGATTTTGATGACAGCGGTGATGAGATCCCTGAGGCCGACCGTCCACTCCCTGCACCTCCAGCTCCTCCAGCCCCCAGCAGCGAGGATCAGAGCCAGGACAAAATGGTGGACAGCCACCCTGAGAGCTCGGACCCCCCAGCACCTTCTGTCACATCCAACACAACTCCATCATCAGTAGACACACCAGTTGCCACAAACAAATCCTCCACAGCAGGTGGAGCAACAGCAGATGTAGCGGGGACATCTGCTGCTGACGGGACTGATGACACAGATGAGACAGATTTACCACCTCCTCCTCCCCCACCTCTTGAAGATGACACAGAGAAAGACACTGAAGGAAAAGGTTTGCAACCCAAAAGTGTTGACATTTTATTTCTGGGCTCTAGGGGAGAGAGATATATGAACCAATTTTGGCAGACATTTGCAGTAGTGTTTGTAATTAGACTGCAAATACAGCTTTGAATATGTCTGATATTTTCTTACAGCAATCAAACATTCTCCACATTCCCCTTTCATGTTTGTGTACTTTATCCCGCTGTGATCTAGCCCCTTCAGCTCAGGCTGAAGTGGGACAGTCTGTCTCTCTCATGACACCTTGTATCTCTAGCTGCCTGTTGCTGGAGGTTGTCTGGCTTTTATCACTGAAAGCCTTGACAGCAGCAGCAGCAGGTAGGTCAAGGCTCTACTTTTTCTCACACACTCACTAATTTTGAGTGAAGGGTAGTCAACACTGCACTTATCTTTTCGGTTAATCACCTTATAAAGACACACTGTCTTTCTATCATCATGATACATCTCTATTGGCTACATTTATAATCTGATCCCCTGATTCTCACCTCAAAATCACTGCTTTTCTACGACTCAATACTGCAAAAAGCCACATCTTACTCTCATAATCAATAATGATCACACTTGGAAAGTGTCCTCTTAAGGTCTAAACATGAAATTGTTCTAACAAAGATGAAAGCAAAGGGAATATTTTTATTCAGAACAGGGCTTCTTGAGGTGGACAACCTGTGCATATCGGTTTGAACAAAGACACAAAGTGCTTTTAAGTCCCGTCCACACTGGAAGGAAAACAATTCATCACTCTCTATTGATTTTGCATTGCATGAAGGTGCCTCTTCGTCACTTTTGTCTGCTAGCAAACAACAGGAACAATCCTTAAAGCTGCTGTGTGGTGGGATACACTACCAACAGGGTAAAGAACCCAGAACTAAGTTTTTAGAAGCTACCAACCTGGAAAAGGTGAGCTTTTGAAAAGGAAGAATGGGGAAAACTGTGGTATCCTGATACTCAGTACGCCTAACATCATGTGTGCAGCAAGTATTTTGTCCAAATGTCAGTTTTAGGCTGACTATACTTCTGTAAATTAAGCTGAGCATGTTGACACTATGTGGATATGTCGGAATGCTATGTAGTATATTGTTATATATAAGTAGATTAGCTAGCCACAGTAACTTGCTATCATCTGCCATCATCATTTTAGTTATCAACTGCACCTCTGGTAGACATAGGGTGCTAAAATAACTATCTTACATAATGTAATGTTGTAATGCATCTTGTGAGCTTGTATCTTCTTACACTCATCAGGCAGTGAAGGCCAAGAGGAATCCCCCGATGACCCTCACCCTCCATTGGCTGTCCCCAGGACCTCCTCCCAGGGCAAAGTCAACCCCTACTCTGTGATTGACATTACTCCTTTCCAACTGCAGCAAGTTGAGCAGCAGCATGGACCCTCCTCTTCTGCTTCCTCACCAATTGAGCCCAAGGAACCGGAGGGAGAATCCCAGGACATCCACACCAGCCCTATTGGCATCACTTCAGGATACTCGGTCCCGGTGCCCTGTGGCTATGCAACCCCCTCCGGCGTACCGCTCATCACACCAGCCTACACCACACCCGTCATCATTCGAAACCTCTCCGTTGATGAGGATGGTAAAGTAGAGCCCGCAGGAGGGAAATACTGAAAATACTTAATTTGAATAATGACAAGTCATTCAATAATAATGAGGTAGATAAGATATTGACTGATGTTAATTTTGAATCAAAACATCTGAAGAATCTCTGGATATCAAGGCTCTGTTGGCTCTTTTAATTTGAGTGAAATTCTTCCTCTCCTTTCTCACTGCACTCAGACCGAGAGATTCAAGGCAATGACACGTAAATACTGTCTCAGCTGCTTCTGTCCTTTCTTCTTTCCCTTGTTTTTCCGAAAGCCTTGCCACAAGGAAGTCGGTACTAAAATTAGCCCTCCCCAAAGGTCTGTGTTGGTTGTGAGGATTTTCCGGTTTCCCTAAAATCTAGCAGTAGTTGAGGCCGAGCATGCTGAGGAGTCTGATTACACTGTAATTATCTTACCAAGGTCACACCGGATTGAAATACTCAGATGTCTTAATAGAGTCATAGGTGTTTGTGTTATGGTGTAGAAAATGATTTGGACATTAGCATGGTTGTTGTCATCTAGGAGTTCTGGCAAGGACATACAGTTGTCACTTTTGCCTTGACAGTTTCCTCAGAAAAGAGAAGGTTTATCTTATCATGGAATTTTAAATTGGTTACATGTGTCAAGTAACATTTATGGATGCACATTTATAGAAAGAATCCTGACTAAATCGTGGGTAATCTAGGCGATATAGAATCGTTAGTGACACCTGGTGGCAAATTAAAAAAGTTACAACACAGTTTCTCAATCTTGGAATTGTGAGGTCATTCACGGTTGCTGGACAGGCAGTGTGCTAATTTTCTGAAACAATTACATTCTAAAAAATATATATATTATATAAAAAATGCATAATATCATAATTATTGTTTCAGTCATTATGTATAATTTAGTTTTGCATATTTGCATTACATATTTTGTGCTTGGATCATGAGAACTTACAGCAACATGGTGCAATGTGTCTGTAATATTTTCTCCCTTTCCTCCTTCAGTCACTGTGACTGTGACTGGCAACACCTCTGTTGACAGGTATGTGTCATACTAAACCGGAGCATTTCTATACCATGAGTACCCACATGTCATAGATGAATATCATCGTATTAATGCCAAAAAACAGAGTTATTTCTTGGTTTTCTAGCATAAAACTCACAATGAAAATATATACGTTTGCAGAGTTATCATTTTGGTTGCATGTTTTCTCAAGTGTTTTCAGTGAAGACTATCCAGCTATTAGAGAAGAGGATGCTTTGGCTAAATGGGCATCCGATCCTGCCAACACTGCATGGATGGAAAGTAAGGAATGATATATAACAATTCACACATCTATTAGAAATGCACGTATCATTTCCATGGAAAGTATCCTTCTACTTGTTGTAGTTCAGGGTACATGTCTCTGCACTCACAGCGCATGCCTTCAGGGTGCTATTATCATTTTTTTTTTTTTTTTTCTGAATTTTTCCAGACACTTCCTTCCCTGTTCTTTTGAGGAAGCAGACCCTTGCTGGTGCTTTTGTTTTAGATCCGTTCTACATTGCACCCCGTTTGTTGTGTGAACAACTGTATGATGTGAGAAATCATGCATTTGTCGTTGTGACTGGTTCTTTGTTTTGCTTCAGATCCAGATGAGGTGATTTATGATGACGTGCCCAGAGAGAACTCTGACTCCAACACAGGTCTGTAGAAAAAAATAGTACATTATACAAATTCAGTGGTTTAGTTCCTGTCTGCAGCTTTAGGGCTGTCAGCACTGCTCACTTTCACTTCTATTATCCTTATTTCTTTTGTCAAAAAATTGAATACTTGAATTATTCAGGCATGGACATATGGTGCTGATGTTGAGTATTCTGGCTTGCAATCCAATCCAATCCAATAAACATTTAATTAATATGACCCTCTGTGACGCTTTAAAGTAGTTTTCACTGCTCATTTTGTTCAGGGTGTTAACAGGAACACCTTTTGATTTAATACAATTTTGTTGTCAAAAAGCTGTTCAATTGATAATTGCCATGTGAAATGAACAGTGTTTTGGCTCTCAACATTACACACTTTATAAAGAGGATATTTATTTCAAGGCTATTTTATTTGAATGCTGTATATTGCTGTTGTGTTTATCTGCATATACTGTATGTTATGGACGTTTATGCTACTAACCTTTTTTCACCCTACAAATTGTTTTGTAGGATCTGTTATCTACTAAACTTATGTATTTCTGATTACATTTTCTATGTATTGTTTTTTTCATACAGATCAAGAGGAGATGATCTATGATGACGTAGAGCTTGGTGAGGAGGGAGGCTGCAACAGCTCCCTCGACAACGGCTGGAGCTCTAGTGAGTTCGAAAGCTATGACGAGGCCAGCGATGGGGAAGGTCGCTCCGAGAACGGCCTACCCCACGCCTTCATGAGAGGAAAGCCACCCCAGAGGAAAACCCATGTGTGTATAACATTACAGCATTACAGCCAAGAAACAACATCCCTGTACATCTGTATGTGCACAGATGAGACCAATGAATGAAGCAAGGGTTCTTTTTATTTGCCATTTACAATTTATTTGTGATTATTTGTGGTTAGTAAAATCACCTTTTCCTTATTTTGAACCTTTTGTCAAATTATTTAAGGATTGAGATTTCAGTCATGCACAGTCCATTTGTGCATGGATGACATCGACAGTTCTCTTCTTCACATGTGAGCGAGACGATGCTGGCTTACAGTTAACTTGCTGCACCTTGTAATGTTTTGGATTATGGTTTTGAACTTCACTTTGTTTTCAGTCTACCATGGTCAGAAATGAACCCTTTTCCAACGTGTGCCAGAAACTGGCACTGTTATAATGTTGTTTTTCATTTTAATTAAATTTTAGTGGTATAACCTAATTTTATTGTGCATATTTCAGTAGCCCCAAAATGCCTGTGAGCATCAGAAAAGGGGAAGACATGCCCTCTGGAAAAGTACATTTATTGCACATTTTAAATTAGTTAAGCAAATAGATTTTTTTGACCGAGGATATAGTCAACAGAATACATCAAGATTAAAATGAGTTTGCTGTGGATCTAGGGTACAAGGTCATTCCAAACCATAACCAGTAATGCCTACTTTGCTTTTGTTTAGCTCTCTCAAGATCTGACACGCTTGAAAGAACACTATGAGAAAAAGATGAAAGATCTAATGGCAAATACAGTGGGAACGGTAGAGCTGCAGCAGTTAAAACAGAAACACGAGCAGAAGGTAAACTACCTGAGGCTCACCTCACCTGCCTTGCTAGACAAACTAGTCCCAACCCTTAACTCTCCCTCTGGGCGTCTCTCACTGACTCGGCACCCTCATCCTGCTCTGATGTGAATGACTTGTGGTGGTGCTACTGGTGATGGATATGCATACATCCCCCTCCCTGTCTGCTGCACTTACCTGTCTCGTTATATGTTTCTGCATTGGAGGTTGTGAAGGTTAGGATATATTCTTGAGTAACAGTTGTCTTCATCAATTGAGTTATATTGTTATATTGTTCAAAATATTTAAAAACTGTTGCATATGTTCAGTCATTATGTATTTACAGTAAGCCCTATGTTCCTTTCAACTGATGTCTCACTTGGTGTGTCATTCTTTGGTCAACTTTGCTCTCCTGTTATTCTATATGACATGTTCTGCTGTAAATCTTCGTCCCTACTCTAACACTGCCGCTGTCCCACTCAGTTCAGTAGCTTTTTAGCCATTGGGTTAGACAAAGTCAAGAATTAGACTTGTACAAATATATTGAGTTACTTTTGCCATATAGATAATAGTGTATTTTGTCTCATCCAAGATGCAAAAGCTGGTGAAGGCAGCTAAGGACGGTACCAAAGATGGGCTTGAGAAAACCAAAGCTGCAGTGAAGAAGGGACGCTCTTTCATAAAAACCAAGTCCTTCTGTAATGGTATGTCATTTACCTTCATAAACAGCAACTCCTGTAGGTTTATACATTCCCTATTATGTTACAATGTAAACAAGTAAGTACACGGCAACTTAGCATGTCTCTGTCTCTTCAGGATGATAGCTTGATCGTTTAATTGCAATCAATTATTTGTGGTTCTTTACTGTCAGAGAGAAAGTCAACCTGTTTTGAGGATGAAGAGTCGGAACTCTTCATTGAGGTGGACTGTTTCAATGTTGAGCCAGTGCTGTGTCCAGCACCAGAGGGTCTTTCACAGCAACAGGTAAAGGTCAACATTTATCCCAATAAATATAACTCTTTATTCTGTGAATTTGCTGTTAAAGAAGAAGACTATGGGGTTGGTATTTTTCCTCCACAGCTGGTGAGAAGATGTATTTTGGGATCTATATTGGAGAGTGAGAAGAACTATCTTGATGCACTAAAAAGGATATTAGAGGTACGCAAGTGGGGCCTGCAGTGATTGCCAAATCCACTTTGAAATGTTTGTCCTAACAACTCACATTGTCTATTCCATCAGCAATATGAGAAGCCCCTGTCCCAGATTGAACCGAGGCTGCTGAGCGACAGGAAACTAAAGATGACCTTCTATCGTGTGCGTGAGATCCTGCAGTCCCATTTCCTGTTCCAGATTGCCCTGGCAAGCCGTGTTACTGAGTGGGACAGCCTTGAGATGATTGGGGACGTCTTTGTGGCATCGGTAAGCTTGAGCTTAAATTTTTTATGTGTGTGTGTGTGTATCCCCGGCTCCTCCTAGCTGAGTGCCTGGTGTCCCTGAGCAAGACACCTCACCCCAATTGCTCCTTACGAGCTGGCTGTCGCCCTGCGTGGTTGACTCCGCCGTCGGTGTGTGAATGTGTGTGTGAATGGGTGAATGTCAGTCATTCCTGTAGAGCGCTTTGGAGAAAAGCGCTATATAAATGAGGCCATTTACCATTTATATGTATATGTGTGTGTGTCACCACTGAATCTGGTTATTTCCCCTCTGATTACCTACCTATTAAGAAGACAAGTGACTTTGGAAAGAATTTGAAAAACTGCAAACATGACTTCCCCAACTTCAATCTCAGATAATGAATAGAGCAAAGAGACAAGATGACATCAATCAGAAGGAAGTGGGAATGCTAAATTAATCAGGGCTCTTGACCCTGACAAAAAGAACTTTGTAATATTCATGGAACATTTTAGGTTCAACAACCTCTCTTGCCTGACCTTTGAGATGCTGGACAGGAGTCTTCAGAACCAGGTGAATGGAGCATTAGTGAAATTGGCCCGGTGACCTGCCAGCTACTTATAGCCTTGGAATCCTTAAGGTGTATTGGAATCCTTCACGCAGACCTGAAACCTGACAATATAATGCTTGTCAACCACAAGGTGAAGCTGATTGACTTCGGTCTGGCCCTTCCTGTGAGTGAAGTAAAAGTCATGATGAATATGCAGGCTCGTCCACATAGGGCTTCAGAGGTGACCTTGGGCCTCCCCTTGTATGAAGCTGTTGATGTGTGGGATGCGTCATGGTGTACTTATACTTTGGCACCAACCTCTTCCCTGGACACTGTGCATATAATAGGTTGAGAGTGAGGATGCACCTGATGGGTCAGCCAGAAGACCACTGGCTGAGTGCTGGCAAATACAGCTGGCAGTATATCAGCAGGGAGCAGGACTCCAATCCAGAGTGGAGACTTGTCACCAGAGGGGTATGAGGAGGCAACAGATGTCAAGCCCCTGGACAAGAATTTAGAGGATGCAGTACAACGATGCCCACGGAAACGTGATGCTCTTGAGTATGAAGATAAGATGGCATTTTTAAGACTCCTAAAATCGTGTCTACGTGTGGAACCTGGGAAGAGAATCACATCCAAGGAAACGCTAAATTACAGTTTGTAACAAAGAGTCACCTGGTAGATGAAATGGAAACTCACGTAGATGCTGCCCTTCAGCCCCCTTGGATCATTTTGAGGAATGGAATGATTATTTTACCAACACTGAAACTGACGAGGAGCACAGAGATGATGGGGCTTTTGACTCGCATGGTCACTGGAGTGACAATCTAACCACAAAAAGCCATTTCCAATGCGTCGTGCAAAAGGGTTAGCTCCTAAGTACACAACCCAAAACAATCAATACAACATGTGGACTTTAATCCAATACACCAGTATATTAATGTTAACTTGAATACAACCTGCAGGTAGTCTCGTCTCTTGGCCGTCAAGATCACCGGCAACCTAGGAAGCATTTTAAGAGAAGAAAACCAGAATAAACAGAGTCACTGCAAGGAGAAACAAGAGAGATTTTTCTTTGTAATCTTATCTGGAACCTGGTCAACTGCCACACCTTTGCACTTACTGGACACACCTGCCCTTGGCACACAGCTTACCCGGGTAGGTGAGGTTGCCTGATTAAACTCACATTTCACGAGATTAATGGTCAGACCAGGCCCTCCTCCTCGTGTCACTGTAGATCACAACATCATCCAAATAAACAGCGCAGCCCTCCAGACCTGACACCACCTTATTCATTAGATGCTGGGAGATGGCTAGGGCATTACGTAACCCAAATACGAACGGGAAAACGCCCACCCAGAACCTGGCACAGGAAAGCAAGCAAAATAGATTTTAACAAGGTCATGTGACATGCTATTGCAAATACTCAAAGCTTGTTTGCATGCATTGATTGGCTCAATTGATCCTGAGTCCTGCGTAGGTGCCAGATTATTATTATTTTTTTCTGTCAGAGCATTTTATTTCTAGATGTTGGGATGTAGGTATCAGCCATGTGATAGACTGGCAGCCTGTATAGGGTGTACACTGCCTTCACCCAAATGTCAGCTGGGATCGACTCCAGCCCCCTGGTGACCCTTAAAAGGATAAGCGGTGATCAACAATGGATGGATGAATAACAAAATAGTTCTCTCTCAGTCCTCTGGCTTCCTCCCACAGTCCAAAGATATGCAAAATATGTTAATTAATGAGTCTAAATTGCCTGTAGGTGAGAATGTGAGTGTGGATGGTTGTTTGTGTCTCTGCGTCAGCCCACTGATGACCTGTCCACTGCCTTTCCAAATGTCAGCCGGTATCGGCTCCAGCCCGCCCATTACCCTGAACAGGTTATGGATGATGGATGGATTGACAGCAACATTTTTGAAGAAGATACCAACCCTGGCTTTAATGTGTTTAAACATCTGTGTTTCTCAACAGTTCTCAAAGTCCATGGTGCTCGATGCCTACAGTGAGTATGTGAACAACTTCAGCACTGCTATGGCAGTGGTAAGGAAGACGTGCGCCTCCAAACCTGGCTTCCTGGAATTCCTCAAGGTTTGAGAAAATTATTTGTTATATGGTTTTTATCTTTGCAATGCAAGAGAAAATGTTTACTTTTACCGTTTTAACCATTCATTAAGTCAATGCTGACAGGACAAGATAAATGCAAAGTCAATCTACTCAAAAGTACATGAATCAGCCTGGTAGATATAGTGCTGTACCCTGCTAGTATGCTTTTAAGTCCTTTTGCATCCTTTAAAAAAAGGTTTAGACTGGTTCCTCACTGCTCTGCAGTAACACATCTTCTCACCTACAGCATCGTCAGGAGACGAGCAGTGACCGGATGACTTTGTATGGCCTGATGATGAAACCTATCCAAAGATTCCCACAGTTCATTCTGCTCCTTCAGGTATGATGAATTCTTATTTTACAGTAAACTCTGACTGCAGTATACAGGGCACATTGTGGTATATTCATTCACCAGCAGAGGGAGTGCCATACACATAAATCAAGGCACGTTGTTGCTTACCTCAAGGGAATGCAAGGGAAATGCTCGGAGGGGAACGGTTTCCTCAGATCTCTTTTTATCCTACCCTGGCATATTGACTTTTCCTGTGCCTTGTGCAGAAAATCTGACACTGGGTAGCTTTCTTTTTGAAGTGCAAATGTAACAGCAGTTTATTGGTTCTGCTGAGGATGTGTGCAATGTAGATATCGATGACTAGGAGAGCAAACTCTAAAATGTTGTTGGACACAATCTGCAGATTGGAGAGTTGTACAGATGCATTTTTTAAAAAAATATTCTGTTAAAAAAACCTTGGAGATCAATCTGTGAATAATTACTATTTTTTTTACTTCTCTGTGCATCCTCAACAGGACATGCTGAAGAACACACCAGTGGGTCACGCAGACCGCCTGCCCCTGCAGATGGCCCTGACCGAACTGGAGACACTGGCAGAGAAGCTCAATGAAAAGAAGAAGGAAGCTGACCAGCGCTGCGAGATCCGTCACATTGCAAAGGCGATGAACGAACGCTACCTCAACAAGGTCCGCCCACTGCTCAGCGTGTCTCCCCACGTACACGTTTGTAGTTTGAATACGACAGTATGATGCTGTAGCTGGAGTGTACTTGATACTGTGAGGTTCTTGTATTGTGCTTTTTGTAGTTAGTGTTTAGAGTTGATGATGTACTCACTGTACCGTCAGTATGCACATTTTGGCTCAAGAGTCTTTTAGCAGATGCTGTGGTATTTCTCTATCCCAATGTGGGCGGCTATCAGCCACTTGAGCTTCACATTTTTCCAGGTCTTTTCTTGCCTCAATAGCATATTTTTAGAGCACGGCTTCACACAATACTAGCTTATTATTTGACTATCTGCAGCCACCCACTGGCATCTGTGGAAACGTGTGTTCTAGGATATCCTACATGGGACGGAGGAGTTTTGTTCCCCATGGCCTTTAACTGCCAAGAGCTTATCTATGTATTATATGCTGTTACCCAAAGTGGATGTTAATGAAATAGTAGATTGTTTTCTTGTGGTAACCAACAAAGCCTCGTAGGATGTGTGCACTCTTAGCCTCAGTATGGTCTACATTCCTTCTCTGACCCCGGTGTTGTTAGCTAAGTACTTTAATCAAATCTTCTGTACGTTCACGTAGTATCACTCATCATCCTTTTACCTTAGCTTCTGAGTAATGGCAGCCGCTACCTGATCCGCTCAGATGACATGGTGGAGACGGTCTACAATGAGCGTGGTGAAATCATCAAAACCAAGGAGCGACGCCTCTTCCTGCTCAATGATGTTCTCATGTGTGCCACGCCCAATATCCGGTAAGAATGCTTGCAACCCAGACAGACCTGTTCGTAATCCGTCCCATGATTTGCACCTTCACACATCCCTTGGTGCAATGTTCTGTAATGTCTTTACTAGTTTACACATTTGGAAAGTAATCGGTGTGTATAATTGTGTCGTGGTATCATCTGTATGGTTCATTTGTGTACTGTAAGGGAATGCTTAATTCCACATTTCAGGATTTCCTGACAGTAAAAATGTGTCTTAAAATGATCTGAACCTAACTTTAACTCTGAAGCGTAGAGACAGATGGTATATACTGTATGAAACTGTCCTTGGGTGACCACACTATATCTATAGGTTTGGACTTGTATGTTCCTACTGTGGCTTTTCCGAGAGAGATGGTGAGCCCCGTTCCTGGGCTTTGCAGCTCCTGTCCTGTAATTGTAACATATTGCTCACCACATACTGCCTCTGGGAAACATGCACTGACTTTTACAAAAAAAAAGGGGATTTTCTAGATGACTGACATTTACCACCTTCTTTAAAACATGGCTTCCATAGACCTCTTCCACTGCACTGGTGTTGATTTTTTCTTTCTTGCACTGATTTTTCCTCCTCGCACGGTCCGGAAGGGACAACAAGGTGTCAATAACAACATGAACCTGAACCAGTTTGTCAAATGACCTTCCTCTCTTCCTCTCGGCTCTGTCCAGATGTCAGGATGGCAGTGGGAGTGGCAGCGGCAATGCCCCACTCGACCAGAAGTTCCTTCTAAAGTGGAGTGTGCCTGTGAGCTTCGTGGAAGTGCTGGAGTTTGGATCCAGCGAGGACATGGCAGACAGCAGCCGCTACCCAACCTCCCATTCCGGGGAGAAGGTGGTCATCAACGCTAAGCCAAGTACGAACCCGATGTCGTCTTCTGTTATTTTGATTCAGCGGTCCTGTCTGTGGTGCTGTTTCTCTGTAGAATGGTTTAAAGGTATGATGGTTCCATTGGATGATTTGTCAAAGTGCCCAGTAGGTCATGGGAAGCTGTTAAAGCAAGTATAGCTCATAGCGATACTAGCTATCCTAAACGTAGCTCATAATATTGCAGCATTGCAAAAACCATTCATTATTAACTCCTATACATTGTGAGTGAATTGATTGAACAAATCGAGTTGGATTCTCTTAGTTTGATAAACTAAGAGAACTAGTTGTTGCATTATGAACACATCAAATAAATACAATAGTTAGTTATTACTGGACATTCACAGACATTTCTAAAATGGTGTCAGTCCTGCCCAGACAATCCAGCCGCTAAGTGTGTATTTTTTCCTTCTGCAATCCTCTAGTCTGCTTGGCTGCAGATTCCAATGATTTCAGTCTTTCCACTGGGCTTCTCCCCTGTCACAGACAGCTGCTCAGCCACTTTAAAAGGCCCAGATCAGACACACAAGAGGCATAACCAAAGTGTATATTTTTGTGATCCCAGCATTACCATTTTTAATTCTAGCATGTAGATTTCTGTCTGTGTGTCCATGTTTGTGCTGGAGTGATGGTAGTGAACATTGCTAGGCTGGTGAGTGCTTTGATACGGCATTATCCTTGATCTGTCAAAGGTTTTATGTATTCAAGCTGAGACTCAGTCTGTCCGTTGCCAATACTAGTGGGCTGGAATCACTACCACTGAAAAACACACTGCACTGTGAAGCTCACACTGTTTCTCTCTCTCAGTCTCTCTCTCATGTGCCATCAATCTCTCCATCTCCCTCTTATTGAACGTCTGCCAAACAGTTACATAATGTTCAGTCTATTGCAGCCAAGTGTCACTTTTATCTTTTAATAAATAATGTGGTGGGGTTTTTTTATGTCCTGTAGCATACAGTCCACCTGCCATGTTCCATAGCCTTAAAATATTTCACCCTTCTTTATCTGCCTTTCATACCTTTTTCCCTTAACGCCCACTTAAGCCACACTTGGCGCACTCCTGATTGCACCAATGTCTTTCCAGACCACCAGTCTCCCTCTGATACTTACACTGAGCTTTATGACGTCCAGCAATTGCATTGCTAGTAACATATGGCAAAAACAGGCCTGAGTGACATCAGGTCTGACTGTAAGGTTTTCCTAGGGCTGCTTCTGACGGACAGGTTCACAGCCTCAGCATCTTAACCAACGTGATGATAAAGGACTGATGTATGTGCACTCTCCTTAAAGTTGAAGTAAATTTTGAGACTGAGATTTTGAGATTGTATGATTTGGGCAAAGTGTGTAATTGCATAGAACCACTTATTGCCTTTGCAGGAATTGCCATATTATTCAAAAATAACTTGCTGACCTTCACTCAGTTCCTTCGCTCTGATTAAATTATTCCTTGACCAACGTCAGCTCAGTGCGTGTCTTTGGGAATATGTGTGTGCATACAAATGTGTGCTTTGGCCAGGAACTTTTAACAAGTGGAAACAATTGTTCCTCAGTCAACTGCATGCGGCCAAAAGCAGCTTTGTGACCAGCCTGCTAGAAGACAATGGAAAGGCTCCCCAGCTTATGATGTCACTTCTTTTCGGGTATCTTTGTTCATTTCAACTCTTCTCTACACAGCCTGTTCATTTCTAGCTAGTTCAGTTACATGTTTCCAGCTGCTTATGGTCGGTATGTAATTGCTAAATATATTGTTTGTTTTTAGGAAGTGTGTAATTGCTGGGGTGACTGGCGTGTTTCCTCTGATGCTGCCTGCCAGGCCTGTTTTGTTAGAAAACTTGTGGCATTTGGCACTCTCACAAAGAGCCATTCAGGAAGTTAGACCCAGGTTGAAATGAGTAACACAGTGCCCGTTTTCTCTGTGGGAATGGTCAATACATTTGCATCTTATTTTTTGTCATATTAAATACAGATAGTGTACAGCAAAATATGGTAGAAAAAGAGATTCAGATTCAAACTGCATGCCTGTTTTATTTAACTCAAATCATGCACAGGGATATTGCAAAATACAGTTATATCTCTTCTCTGACTTGTATATTCCGTAGTGTCTTAAGATAGCGCTCCATTATATGATAATGGATTCAAATTAAGTTTTACACCATGCAGCAAACATCATTCAGCATTTCTTCCCCGAACTGAATTGGTAAAAAAAAAAAAAAAATAGGTACACAGCACACCCGAACAATATATTTCTCATTTTATCTTATTGATGTTTGAAGTAAATAAACATTAAATAAACATTTAATCCATAGAGTGAAATACAATAAGAGGTCATAGACCATGAAAACATGTAATCCAAAAACCCATTTACACTACTGTAGGCCCGCTGTGTTCTCTGTGTGCTGTTGTGTTTAGGGATGCTCATGCACGTGCAAAGACGACAAAGGATTTTTGTGTCTGTGAGCAGGCTTGTTTGTGCAAACTCAGAGGGAGACTTTTTTGAGCAATTCTCCAGGAGACCACCTACAAATGCAGATTTTGGCGACTCGCTCACAGGGGCAAAGTGTCTCGAATGACCTTCGGGAGATGGCTGGACTGGGTTGCCATGGAGTTGGTGCACCAGGCAGAGTCTGACTATTGTAGGAGAAGACGAGGAGGAGAAGAAAGGAAAAGGGGGAAGAGAAAGTAGAATGGCAAACATAATTCTGGTGCCAAAGACTGATGCGGTTTGTTCACCGATACACAATCTCAACGGTTATTGTTGTCCGATGAAATGTTTGCCGTTAGGTTTTAATTGGAAAGAGCCCTGTACTTGTTAATTGAGCCATTTGATTGAAATTACATGGATAACGTTTCTGTTGACAATTTTGTCCAACAGATTGGCATTCCTCCTGTGCTATGTACAACCTATTTTTTCATGATGATATTCTTTTATGATTTTATGGAGGAGAGCGAGAGCGCTGCTAGACCTTTGATGAGCTATGTGGATGTGTTCGGTGCAGCAGCACTTTGAGTAAACACAAAGCAAACCTTTGTTTCCTCTCGACACAGAACAGCAGCACAGTCACCACTCTCATCACATCACATAGGATTATTAGGTTTGATATTTTGAGCACAAGTGCCAAATTGATGAGCAGTAACTACCTGGCAGCATACACATGGCAGCATACATACAGTGGGTACAAAAACAACAGAATAAAGGATGATAGGATGTGATGATATATGCTCACATGCAAAAACACAATATTTGTGTGGGCTCTGAAAGCTGACTTCATAGTGTTGTTGAACAAGCCAATCACTGCCAAGTTTGCAGAGCTGTCACCGCTCCCCGTGGGAAACTGTCTGATTGGCCTTTATTGATCTTTGTCTTCGGTCCGATTTTAACGGCTTCTCTCATCAGGCTGGCTTCAGTCTTTGCTCTTGGTGTATTCAACTTTTGTGAATGCAGCTTTTTATCTCAGCTCAATTTACTTGCTAGTTGCTGTCTCTGTGTTTTGTGCAGGTTTATTCTTTCCAGCTTTCCAGATTGTATATCTATGAGTAACTGCTGTCTGTGAAATCTGCTAAAATGCACCTTAATGCACACTTTCAGTTCATTTGGATGTGAAATTTGTGAATTACTGAAAACCTAAATGTGCCTTTTTTTTTTTTTTTTTAAGTATTTTGCTTTTGTGTGTTTCTATGTAGACAAGCTATACATGGGCCCCGGTCAGTTGTACCAAGATCTGCAGAATCTAATCCATGACCTCAGCCTGGTCAACCAGATCTCCAGCATGATCAGCAGCCTCAAAGGCAACTACCAGGTACTGTATGACTGCACTAAACACAAGCACTTATACGGTATTCTCTATTAATATTCGTGGAAGCTTGCCCAAAGTTGACAGACAAATGTTCCTCCAGTTTACCCCGGGACTTTTAAAATCACATTCATCTTGTTTGCCCTCAGATGTCCACAAGGGCTGGGTTGTTGAAGGCGTATAATGTTTAAGCTGTGGAATGTGCCAGAGTAGGCAATTTGTCTCTGGGAGACAAGGTGTCTCTAAGGTCTTGATTTGCACCATTCAAGTCTGTCATATCATGTGGCCACACACACACACACATGTCTGTCTGTGCTGTTGGTATGGAGGTGAATAGTTTGCAGAGCACAGCTGTGTGAGTGTGTGAGGTTGTGTTTATGCTGTGCTGGTTGGTCTGTCAGAAGGCGAGAGGGAGTCAGAGTAACAGAGAGACATCTGTCCTCGAGATGGAGGAGAGATTGATGGTCAAGGAAAGAACTGAGATGTTTGAGCTGAGCATTTTCCTCAACACTGTGTTTCCTAACCTAAATGACACTGACAGTATTGTAATAATATATATACTGAAAGGGCCTTCATACATTTTGGAACATGTATTGAAAGGTCAGGTGATGACGCTTTACGGCTTCAGGACGAAATTGCTTCCATCAAAACGGATCCACTGACAATTTATAAAGCAGACTGCACTGATTGGCAAGAAAATTATATTTGCCTGTGTATAATATATAATATAATATAATATAATATAATAAATTAAATGTTTTGTAGGTGGTTCGATTCCCCACTCCCTGGCTCCTCTGCCATCAGTGTATGAATGTGTGTGAATGGGTAAATGTAGACAGAATGTAGTGTAAAGTGCCTTGAGTGGTCGAAAAGCGCTATATAAATGCAGGTCCATAAGGTTTGCTGCACCCTGAGACAGCGTTTCCTTCTATTCCTGATTCTATACTTGAAACCACATACAGTCCAACACAATGCAGTCTAACACAAAAACAGCAGTCTGTTATATAATGTGTGTCTGTAATGTACTGGAGCGGGTTGCACCAGCTGGTCTTGTTAGAATTGCAAAACAGGGTATTAGTATTTTTCAATAATATCTTCTAATACTGTGCCTATATCATTGAGTTTACATATACTTTTCTTGTGTTTAATCAGTGCTGATAATGACTCTGTGTGCCAGAGCACCATTGATGGCACCTCAGTGTCCACACACACCTTCTCCTCTCACCTCACTCAGCACATCTTCACCACCTCCCACACACATAGCTGTCTTTTTAACAATAGCCGTCCGTTTCAAGCGATTTCACATCATTCGTATGCAGAGTAACAGGGTTATATTTTGTGAGGAAATAATTATCAAAGTCCCGACATTGGTGACCTCAAAGCTGGCTATGGCCATGAGGCTATACATCTTTTTTTAAATTCTTATTCCCATTTTTAATTTATTGTATTAATTATTATTATTTTGCCCCTTAATTTCTCCCTCCTCTTACCGTCTATTTTTATTTCTTTTTCTCCCTCCTATATCCTTGTGTACAGAATGTAAACCCCACAGTGGCCCAGGATTGGGTATCCGGTCTCCAGAGACTGATACTGAAGAAGGAGGAGGAGATCAGGGCAGCTGACCGGTGTAGGATCCAGCTCCAGCTGCCTGGCAAACATGACAAGTTTGTGTTTTACACACACATATGCGCACAACTCCTTTTAGCTTTAATACATCTTTCATACAGACACAACATTTTAGCAGTCTCCACTCTAAGTCCTTGCCCCCACCCATGTCGTGTTGATACTTGTTTGTCTTTATCCCCTTTTATCCTACATTCTCCTTCCATCCTCCGAGCCACCCTGTGTGCCGCTAGCTTTAGGCGAGAGTATTAGAGCATGTTTGGATATTTGGATAAACAGATTTCTCCACCAGCTCGAATCTGAAGCATGGCATCTCAGAGGAGGAAATGTACATGAGTGTTTGCAACCACAAGCTCCAGTGCTGCAGCTGTTGTTGACACAAATGCACATGTCACACATTTACACACACTATTATTGTCTGCACGTGGTCCCCCAAGGGCACACATAGCTTTGGCCTTTTCACACTGTCTCTGGAACCAGAACTGTCGCTCTCTTTCATTTTCTCACTCCATCCCTCATCCCTGCTGTACTTAGCCGGTGAGATTATCCACGGGTATGTTTGGAAACACAGCTGTTCATCTCTCATTTATGCCCTGATCCCTCAATTGCAAAACACTTCTTCTCACCATCAACCAATGACAGGAGAGATGCATTTCAGACAGGACCCCACCCCACCTCACACACATTTAATGCCTACGCGAGGCGCTCATAGAGGCGATAAATGATATTGACTTCTATCGCATTTCTGTCACAGTGTGTCGATTCAGTCAGCATTGAATGGGCAGACTCAGGCTCACCCAGACACTTCTTATTTGAAAATGTTGGGTATTTTACTGTTAAAGATGTGAAGCAGTGGACTGGTGTATATGCAAGAATCTTCAAACATTGACACGACTGCTTAGAGAAATGTTCATACAAATTGAGGCCCTTTGGTTGCCGAAGTGTTGACACATCTCGCAGTACATTAATCATTCAGTACAATCTTGTTAAAGCATCTCTCATGTTTGCTTCATGAATGCATCACAAACACCGTCTGGTTCATGGACGGAATCTGCAACATGATTTTAAAGCTCTATGTGAGGACTTTAATGAAGTCAATTATTAACGTTCAACTTTTCTTAACTTCAAAGTGCTTATTTTAATCTGTAGTACACTGGTGTGATATTGTAGCCAGACACAGATCGAGAGGAAAATTTTATTTGCAATGAACAGAAATTATGCAAAAATAGTTTTCTTGTTACCTATGTCTTCTGTCAGTTGTGAATTCTGTGTGTGAGAAGAAGTGGAGGCCCTAAAACTATGGTCACACAACACCTCCAAACATGCATTGACCATACATATGTGGTATAGATATAACTGTATTAACGGTTGTGTGTATGTGTGGGTTTTTTTGTCATCTCTTTTGATAGGTCGGGTAAACCCACCTACTTCAGTGCAGTGTTCAATACTCTCAGCCCAGCCATCAAACAGTCATGGATCAGTAACTTGCAGATGGCCAAGCTGGCTCTAGGTACAGTACAGCACTGCTGTCTCAGTTGCCCAATTGTGTATGCATGCATTTACACATTTGACAGTTTATTTTTATGATTAAATGATTGATTCTATTGTCTATAATTATCCAAGCTACTACTCTATAACTGTTAGTTCTAGATTGTGACTAAATCTAATGCGATAAGGAATGTGACTCTTCATACGATGATGATAGTTTTACAATGTGACTTCTGAAGGCTTATTCTGAAGATAAATAACTTGGAGTTTAAAACACGTACATACTGTTCTTTATTGAGACATGTGCTAATTGTGGCTGTGCTTTACATTAGAGGAGGACAACCTGCAGGGCTGGTTCTTTGCAGAGGATGATGGGAATCAGATCAAAAAGCAGAAACACCCTCTCTTGCTTCGACAAATGCCTGTAATTATGTCAAAACTACAGGAGTTCAAGGTAAGACATTTACCTTTTCTATGATTTTCTTAAATGAAGGCAATGTGCTGGTAGCCATAGGCCCGTGTGTGTGTGTGTGTTGTGTAGCTCAGTTGATGCAGTTAATAACAACTGGTTCAATCCCTGAAGGGGCCATAAAGTATAGCACAGTTTAACTTAGGTCATTGTACTAGCTCAGACAGTGTTAAGTACTACGTAACATATCATATAAGATGGTATTAAATGATTTACTGATGATGTGGGTGTCACAGGTGTTGACAGCTCCTTTCTACACTGACAAACAAACATTTTCCTCTGTATTTAGATGTTAATATATTCATTTTTTCTGGACATACTGCATGACACTGATTTGTGGAACGGAGTCTGAATCCACTGTGTAATCAGCATTGACTTACCAACCGGACCAAAATTGCTCAGCTGTGCATGTGAGGTTGTTTTGCTCAGTTGGTCTTAGTGTGGAGCAATTAATGCAAAGGTCGTGGGTTTAATCCCTGTATGGGTTACTTGTGTTTGAGATGAATGAGTTATGTTAGATCCCACTAAGTCATTCTCACTCTCCCCTATACTATAAGTCATCAGCTCCTCTAAGTGTCAGCACTGACCAGCAACATATAGAATGGCTGTTGTCAAAGGGCACCAGCCGGTCATGTATGTTGGTTACTTCAGGGCTGAACCTCTCAGACATCCTTTAGGTTTTGATCTCCACACTAAGTAACACTAACTGGACACCTGTTTTGTTAATCTTGTGGATTCCTACACAGTGACTCGATGCTCATTTGACCTTATTACTTAATGACCCTCTCTTATTTCTTGCTGTTCTGTGACAGGTGGAATGTGCCGTTCACAATCCAGAGCCCCACATCAACACAGAGAGCACAGCAGATACTCCTGTCGTGGGCCATGGCTGTGTCTGGGTGAGACATTTCACGTGGACTTTGTTCAGAAAAGAAGTACTGTGTTAGCATTTCCACAATTACACAGAGTGAGAGTTTATTCCAAGATTTATACCTACAATAATGTAGGTATTTCCACCCAGAGGACTAACTAAAAATGGAAGTTCTGGAGGAAGAAATGAATTGGCCCCTGACTCTGAAATCTCTCTTTTTACTGTTCAATTAAAATGTCTGTGTCCCTTTAAGAAAAACAATCTGGGTTTGAAAATGATTCCTTTAGTACTTAAGCTTTTCTTAAAATAAACAATGGCGGTCATAACCATGGTAATCACTGCTAATGTAGTGTTTTTGACCACCGGGGAGAATCTTGGGTCTGCAAAAGATATAAACATCACTCTAGCTTGTTATTTTAATCGTGAAGGTCATATATAAACTGTTAGATTTGAAGTTTTTTTTAACATAATGTAATGTCTTATGAGATAAGTGTTGCTCTCGTGAGAGTTGGACTTAAAGTTGATGCATACTTTGAGGAGTTCTTCAGTCATATGCTTATTTGTTAAGTGCTCTTTGCTTTGTTTTACTTATATTGTGCTTTCCAAGCTGGCTGTCCCTTGAAGATGTTCAGACTTCACTAGGCTTAATCATTTATTTATTATTAATGAAATTGTTCCTAAAACAAAAAAATGTTTCTTTATCTCTGTTCAGGTTGCAAGTTGCACCAACCAGATGGGCCAGATATCCATAGTCACCATGCAGAGCTCGAGTCCTAAGGTGACCGAGTGTTTCAATGTCGAGTCCCGTATCCTCTGCATGGCCTACGTCCCTGCAGAGCAACCCCAGGAGAACGGCGAGAAGGTCCACGAAAGCAACCAGGTCCCCACAGCGAAGGCCAGTGATTCTCCCAGTGTCTGTCTGGGCATGGAGGACGGCAGGTAAAGCACACCGTGTACTTAAAAAAGTGTGCCTTTAATATTTTTTACAAGTTAGATTAAAAAAAAGTTTTTGGTGAAACAATTAAAGTCTGCTGTATGCACACCATGCAATATGTTAACAAGAGACAGGCTTTTCATTATGCATCCGTAAATTATAAATGTCAGGTTTTAATTTTACAGGTGTTAATGCCAAATGTCAGGCTCAAAGAACTAGACTTTTCATTTTCCACCACAGTTTATTGGTATAGAGGTAACAGATTGAGATATTCAGCATATTAACTAATATGATTATGGTCCACTAACCGTAATGGACCATAATGCTGTGTGTGTGTGTGTGTGTGTGTGTGTGTGTGTGTGTGTGTGTGTGTGTGTGTGTGTGTGTGTGTGTGTGTGTGTGTGTGTGTGTGTGTGTGTGTGTGTGTGTGTGTGTGTGTGTGTGTTTGTGTGTGTGTGCGTGTGCGTGTGTGTGTGTGTCTCTCTTTTTTTTGTAGAAAATCACATAATACTTTGACAAACCAGAAATGCATGTCAAAAATGTTTTATTTGTTTCAGCTACAATTCAGCTTAGATTGAACTGCCTTTTAAGTGTTATTTTGAAAACTATCAGATATCATTCAAACTGTCAAATCATGCCCATATGGCAACGCTGTAAAATGTTCCATAAACGCTACAAAATAATGACTACAGGCATCTCTGCAACTGCATCTACTGCCAAAATGTTATTGATAACTTAGAGATAAACATCAAAGCAGCACACTGTATCATGTTTGGTTCTATTTCTATCTCCTGTCTTGTTCAGCATCATTGTGTATAAGAGCAGCCAGCGGTCCAAAAAAGTACGACTGCAGCATTTCTTCACCCCAGACAAGTCCACCGTCACCAGCCTGGTCTATAAGAAACACTGTCTGTACGTCGGCCTGGTTAGCGGCTCTGTGGCGGTCTACTCCAGATCACAAGGTGTGTGTTTCAGGAGGGGAGGGACATGTTGATTTGTGTGTCTCTTGTGTGTCTCGGAATTCTGCCTTTGTAATGTTTGTTGATACTCTTAACAGCTTTAATTAGGGCAATTACCAGGTTAAATCACGGTTATTGTGCGAAACAGAAATGCATTCATTGGGTGAATTAGATTTGGTTTTAAAACTGTGTAGGCTAGACGGTGTTGACCTCAATCTTTAGTCTGCACCAGCCCTGAATATTGGAACCTTAACCGATGGCCGTGTACATGAATCGGTGCGTTGTCGCTAACTTTGTTGTTGGATTTAGCAACTTCTAACACATTTCTGCTGATGTAATTTACCAAAAAGAATCAGCAGCATATCTTATGACTCGTTCCAATTCTAGGCAGAACATTTTATTAGTACCATGCTGAATGATTTGGTGCTCAACTAACACAGCGAAACATTTGGCAGCACCGACTGAAAGGGGTTATTCTGGGGAGAACATGCACAGAGATGGTGTTTTGCAGTCCATCGATCAAACTGCTATTTTTCTTTCTCACTGGGTTGCCGTTAGTGTGCGGGTCAGAGGCTCACTGTGTAGCTCAAGGTCAGGGGTCTCCTCTGCTCTGTGTTGAGGTTCTGTTACCGTTTGCTCGGTTGTCGGGGAGAAGCCAATCTGCTCGCGGTGACCTATTTAATGTCTCTCCTCCCTGGCGAGCACATTAGAGGAGAGGATCTGAGCTGCACTCTTCCCACAGCCTTTCACATTCTGTGTTTTGTTCCATCTCCATCTTGGCATTGCAAACAAGAGGGTCTCTTCTCTCTGTCTGTCTGCTTTTCCTCTGCGTCACAATGTGGGTAAAGATAAGTACATATTTCATGCTCCTTGCAATTCTTGGCGGACAAATAGAAGTATTGGTATCACTCTCTTCATGTTTTACGAACCTCAGTTACACATATTCCTCTCCATGTGCTCAATGACTCAAATTGAATTTCCAATTTCTATCTCTCTCTGACACGCAGAGAGAGAGTTTCTATCTCTCTCTGCGTGTCAGATGATGGCCTGAGGACAGTAGCAGGAGGAAAAGTGTTCTCACTAATTTTACAGTTGAGTGGCGGTTTGCCTGGAAGAAACATACTGTATGTATGCAAGCGATCAGGAATGTTCAGGGCTCCTCATTACTCCTTGTTTTGTTGCACATGTCACCTCTTTCCTCCCCTTCACACACCAATTATGAGACGCTGGCACAGAGTATGCCAGTGTTGGCCTTTGGTGTGACTGAATGTTCCAACGGTTTCAGAAGCTGCCATTCTTTTTCGCTGATGTGTCAAATGAATTCCCAGAAGAAAACTCTGTCCCTAGATAATCCCATTCTTCCTATCAACAGCTCTGTCATAGTCGCTATAGGAACATGATGCCTGACGTTACGGAGATGAGTCATCGTGCAGAGTTGGATGGGGAAACGAATGCCGCTCCAGTACTTAACCACAGCGAAAGGCTTGGCTTGGACCCCATTAGCATTTAAAGTAGAGCCGCGGTTTACATTGCAGAACGAGGAAAATGATCAGCTTATATCTTTGATGTTTAAACTGTCATGTGATCAAAGGGAACCCTCGCAGTGAATAGTAACGAGACATCAAAAATCCGACTGAACAGACGGGGACGCTGCTTTGTCTTTAAAGCCATCAGTGCTGAGTTATCCTGCTGTACAAGCAGTGTGTCTGAAGTTGGCCAGTCAGCCTCATTCTGCCACGCTTGCTCTTTCCTTTGTGACTGACTGTGCGAGAGATGAAGAAAGAAGAGGCAATGATTCGGCAAAGGTCACACGTCATAGCCAGACAGTCGGAAAATAAACTCCCCCTCTATTCTGCCATCATGCATCATCTGCTCCCCCCCCCCCCAATACTACTGGGAGTATCGCACATTATTTGTTGCAGCTTTGTCAAATTTAATAAACCGATTTGGCTTGTTTAATCAGCGTTCACTGTCTGGTGTGTGCGCTGCTGTTTGCGATTGGTTGTGCTGAGTAGTTTGCCGTTTGCAGCTGACTCTGACATGGAGGAATGCATCAGTGGAGTAGTGAGAGATGTGGGCCGGCTTACATAAGACTGCACGTTGGCACATTTTTCATTTTTTGATCCTTTTCTTCACTGCTCTTCCTTTTTCCGTAACTCTTTTTCTCTAAAGGACACCACCTACACAGTATGATTATAACAATAATATACACACGGCATTGCTGGAATGCTAATCCCACCTAGCCCATCAGTGGGAGATTACCCTCACTTCCCCAGTCATCAGTGTACCTCTGAAAGAACACCTCTCCCTGCGTGGCACCTCTACCTTCAATAGCCGCCTTTGTGCCTCATTCACTTCCTGGCCTAGATTAGCTCAGGGAATTTGGTATCTGGAGGAAATGAAGTCCGTATTCACGCAGGGCCCATAGAGTTAAGAGTAGTTGAAGTCAGTAAAAAAAAAAAAGGCAATTTTAAGACCAGTGAAGCACTTTCCTGTTTCACTGTATTTGTGTGTAAAATTGGAACGAGGCGAAACTGAGAAAATCAATATTTATCTACTCATTGCCTATATTGATATGCAACAATATTGTAGGGCAAATAATAGAACTAAAATGGTCTGGTATGTTCAGAAAATGACACGACTTTACTTTAAAACCAGGAAAAGGTACGATATGAAAATATAAATATCGAGTCTCATATAACAATATCTATATAATTTCAATATATTGCAGCCCTATGTATTATTGATCAAATATAGTACTTTTTTCTGTCCGACAAAACTACATTTGCTCTCATTTTATGACAACATTGATTGGAATATAAACTAGTGAATATAGTGGTTGCAGAAATCTAATGTGTTATTTATAAAGGCACTGCATGTGGTGTTTCATTGCAGCATCGCTAGCACTGTAGGTGCACATGTAGAACAGAGTGTGTAGGAGGTGTGTGTGGGATAGAGCTCGGCTCTGACGAATGCTTCGCAAACCCATCTATATTCATAGTGAAGGTGTGCAAAGCATCAATGGCCACTCCACCAGCCTGAGCAGAGTCGTAAATGTGGATGACCTTTTCCGGCGACACTTATAGAGATGGAGTGTCTATTACTGTGTCTTCCATATAAAATGCCAACCATTCTTCTTTAACTGTTAGATGAATAATTGCTCGAGGTGAATAACTTTGCAAAAGAGAATACCATAATAATAATAGAAGAGATGTACAGTACTGAAGTACTGAGTACTTGATTGTTGTAGCTTATGTTTCACCATACTGCAAGATTTGAGATCCTTACTGAATATATGTGTATTCTGTGTTTGCATATAAACTGCATTTTGTTTCATATGGTATTTTGTGAAAGAGATGTCAGTATTTTGTTTATTTTTCACAGATGGTTTGTGGAGTTGGGAAAAACCTAAGGTTCTGAAACTGGGAATCCTCCCAGTCAAGGCCATGATAGCTGTGGAGGAGCATCTCTGGGCTTCAACAGGTGGACAGGTCCTTATCATCAGCACCCACACACACTGTGTAGAGGTACGTAACCGTAGTTCTGATACTGGCCACTAATGCACACCATGTCTGCATCACAAACAGCAGTTAATATGCTTCAGTATATTTGTAAGAAAGTTGAGAATAGAGGTTTGAGTTCCCATATATTTGTTTTCAGGGAGATTCCCCAAGAAGCAACCAGTGTAAACCATGGTTACTAAAAGTATAAAGAACTCCTAGTAGATGAAGGTTTCTCATTTCCCTTCCTGGGATTTCTTCATTCCATATCCTGAGATATGGCCGTTATTCCCTGTGTGTGTTCTGGCCTGCTTTAGGGAAAGGAAGCACCTGCCATGGGTCCTAGAATAGCAACGCTCCTGTGACATGCACTCACTATTAATCTGTTTAGCCTCATTAAGCGCATTATGTTGGACCACCTGCCTGTCTCGCTCTCTTTTGCTCACTGAGGACAGCTAGTCCAGAGCGGTGACTGTAATTTAAACAGGAGAGTGAGACAGAGACGGACGGGAAGAATTTATATTGAAAAGATGGATACAAAGAAATTAGACGCAAGTTCATAAAAATAATTAATCAAAAGTAGTAGTAGTATTACATTTACTTTTCATGCTCCTTCATCACCACATTTTATCAGAACCCTATACTGATATATTTGTGAATGGGCTCTCCTTAGCCAAATGCAACTCCACCTACATGTGAAGCAATGTGTGGGGAGATTATGTAACCATTGGTGATGGAGAAAGCCCAGTTTATTGGTCTCTAAGCACGGATATTCAAAATTACACTCTGCACATATTTAAAGCTATTCTTGTTCACACTGACAGTAGCAAGAGTTAAAGAAATATGCTTTATAAAGTTGATTTAATTTAAAGCCATTAAGAGGAACATTTTGTGTAGATTGTGGATAAAAGGGGAAGTGTTTCCAAGCAGTATGCCTTTTGAAAGCCTCTCATGTTACTGGAGCACGGTCTGACAGTCTGCCCCATGCAGTCCTAGTTCTGGTGTCCCCGTGCCTCCCTCCACTCCAGCTCCTAGCCAGAGGAGGAGCTACTGCTGCTGGGGGAATGGAGCTCTTTACCTTCCGTAGAAACTCAAACTGCAAGTCGAAGAGCGCAGCAAAGCCAGATCAGAGTTTGTCTGATCTGGGCTGGTTCACGCCTTAGGCCCTGCTGGAGATTTAAGAAGCGCCCGGTGAACCTGCATAGATTCATCTCATTCTGTGCAAGATCAAAGACCAATGATGAGCATTACAGAATAACTGTAAAGAAGTAGCTTATCTTCTCGCTGATGGTCCCGTTTACTTATGTAGGACATACAGACACATAAGTATTACATTGACACAGTTTCATAACCTGTTAAAGTTCCTCACCATTAAATATTTATATAGAGTACAAGGTTTTATTAAACATTGGCAAATGCTACCTTCCACGTGCTTCCTGTCTTGACGTTCTGAAATATTTACATCACCATGAATAAAAATATTTTTGTACTTTTGGCAAAAAACCCATTTCATATTCTGTTGTAGCCTATTGTAAAAATGTGATTCTTTTGATTCAATTTTGATAGTTAAGCATAATTACAGCAATAAACCAGACAATGCATGGGTTGCCTTGGCTTGAACAGACTTTCTGTGTGTTGATTGCTTTTCAAATGGTTTTTCTCTAGTTTGTAGTCGGTAGTTTGAAGTCAGAAATTCACCACGGAGCCGCCGTCATGTTTAAAATGACTGTAACAACATTATACACTGCTGTTGTGTCGATGCTTTCATGGGCAGACTGTCCCGCTGACAACAACACAACACAAGATCCACAGACTTTAAACATCATCCCAGATTAATGAAGATTAAAGATTTCATGCTTGAGACTCCTGCACCTCAGCTTGTTGAATGAGCCACTAAACAAACACTCACCAGGGAAACGTTATGTAGCAAATTAATTGGTAATCAGCCAAAGAACATTGAACAGCATGCAAATACCACTTTTTTTTTACCATGGGTGTGGCCCTTACTCTTTCATACAGAGTAAGGGCCACACCTTTCAATTTATCTGGTAGGATTACATGCTTTGGTCTGATCTCTAATGTCTCATATTCAGTTGTTCTTGTTATCTTTCTTTTCTAATTAAGTCTAACTGCCACTGTAAAAGTCTTCTATCTATGAATACACTTATAAATGTATAAAAACTGAGGCCTGTCGACCTGCCCTGTCTCTCCCATCCAGAGGCAGCTGGAGGCCCACCAGGAAGAGGGCATGGTGGTGTCCCACATGGTGGTGGCTGGGGTGGGCATCTGGATCGCCTTCAGCTCTGGGTCCACGCTGCGCCTTTTCCACACGGAGACACTGGAGCACCTGCAGGACATTAACATTGCCACACCTGTCCACAATACACTACCTGGTAAGACATGCGTCACTTTCATTTCTAGACATGAACGTATCAATCCAGTTTAGATTCCAGCGGATATTCAGAAGATACACAGTTTGGATACATTTGATCATGTTTCTGGATATCGGCTTAATTGGGAATAACATCAAACTTTTATGTAAGTTATTGTAAATAATTTTAGAGATGCCCATGTTTTATACTTCAAATATCCAGCATCAATGACAGAATTTAGTAAGCCCACATGGCTTTGTTTTACTGTTTTTCTTTCCTCAACATTCCATCCCCACCGTTTTATTTGTATTGGACAAAAAGAGGTTGGGATCTTCTCGTTCCATCTCCAAAGTTTTAAGTTGTTGAACAATATCAAACGCATACACAAACATCAGCTGCCCTAAACTGCTTATACTATTACTTTTCTTTCTTAGGTTGTTTTTTTTTTGTGTTTTTTTATTGTTTATTCAAAACACACTGTCCTGTGGTTTAAGATTCAGCCATGAAGTCTTACCACCTGTAGCACATCACCAACCACCGCCTCTCTCGGTCCACTCCACCTGCACTTGAGGATCAGCAACGTGATCTGTTTGCCTAAATGAGACTGAAACCTTATAGAGAGCATCAAACTGATGAAAAACAGCAAAGCATCTCTCTTTTGGATATCTGATCTTGTGGTTATCTAGTCAAATCTACGTATTCAGATACAGCATGAGTGGACTGTGACGCAGCTCCAACAACCTCATGTTTTCAATGTGCTGTCTGTGGCTGTCAGTCATTAGCTGACATCACTGTATGTGCTCATTCAGACGGATCTTGTTATGGCAGGTTTGTCATGCTCTTGCCCTCCTTTAGTCTAAACAATGAATCAGGAGCCTCTCATTTTGTCTCTATTCTTGTGTTGCATAAAGAAAACTTTTGACCTTGTCAAGTCAGGTTAAAGTAAACTCCGTGTGCTCTGGAAGGCGCTGTCTCAAAGGAAAATCCATCTCAAACACATAAAAATGAGACATTCTTGTGATACCTGACCAAACATAGACAACATTCATTAATTGTCTCTATTGGACGGATGAATAGTGCAATGGCTGACTCGATACGGGGAGGGAGAGATGGTTTTGACATGCAAGATCCCACGGTTGGAATCGAACCAGTAACTTTGCGGCTGCTTTGGCTGCGTAGTAAAAACTCGGCTACCAAGGCACCAGACGACATGAATTATGACATCATATTGAAATATAGTGTTGCAGCTGAGCTACTACTTCACCATAAAATAACATTTCTCAGCTGTCTGAAACATTAATGGCACCAAAGGTCATGAGCTTGTTTTGGAAGTCACTATTATGTTAATAAATCCATCACTTAAAAAATGGAAAAAGCACTTTGTCGACGAACGTCAAACCTCAGGCGATCAGAATGTTATGCTGAGACAAAATATTAACTGTACAGACGTGACCTGTGCAAAAAAAAAAAAAAAAAAAAAGATTTAACATAACAATGTAGGAATGTCTGATGGTTGATTTTTCTCTCCAACAGACCTGATCTAGAATTACTAGTGAATGGTGCTGTATGTGAGAACAGATCTAGAATTACTAGTGAATGGTGCTGTATGTGAGAACAGTGTTTTTTATCCTGCTTTTAAAAGCAATGTACTTTACTTACATCATTCCACTATAATGGCTCACCTCTGAACTCTGACTGTGTAAGGCTGCAGATTATAAACCTGTCATTAGCAGGTTATATCAGCAGAACAGCGTCAGAGGCGAGACAAATGAGACGTATTTCCCAGACCATTTCATACATGATGAGTTTACTTGCGGAGATAACATTTGTTTTAGAGGCTTTGAAAAATAGGGAAGTTCAACATATGTGTGTGCAAAACTGAGGAGTGTTTTGCATCGTGCCATAACACTGTTTGTGTGTTCTTGTTCCCGTGTGTGGCAACCGGTTGTGATTATGCAACAGATTCCTGTCATGTTTGTTTAAGACGTTGTCGCCATCAAACCAAATGACTGTTAGTGTGACAATTGGCCCAGGCTAAGTCATCAGAGCGGCTGCTGCTTTGGATCTTGTAATCTGCTGTGTTACATCAGCTTGACCCAGAAACACACAGCAGTAAAGGATGATTGTATGTTTTTTTTTGTGTGTGTGTGTGTGTGTGTGTGTGTGTGTGGGGGGGGGGGTGATTGCTTCTGTTGGTATGAAGTCAGGATTTGTTCCGACCAATCGCTGCTGCTTTCAATCTCCGTTTCCTTCCTGCTGAGTAATGCAGGCAGCTGTGGTTTGTGCGTTTCCCGAAGCATTCTTTGCAATGTTCTCTTGAAGTTTTATATAGATTTTTTTTCTATCCGTTGATAGAAGATGTTTTGCTTTTAGTGAAATGAGGTTTTGATCCCAGTTTAGTTTTTTTGTTGACAGCTGTGGTTCAATCTGTGTACTGTGGTGCGCAGTTAGTGGCGAGCCTGCAGTTGTTCTGTGCAATCTCATCTTCAGCATCATTAGCAGCGCTGCCATTATCCTCAGCTCTGCCTAGACTGTCTGCACATTTAGTCTTCAGAGGGACTTCTCTATTATTGCCACAAGGTAGCAATAACATTCAGAAAGGCATCCCAAGTATTTAGCAAAATGATAAAAGAGAATTTGTGGAGGCTGTTTAACATCTGCTAAAGCAGGTTAGCTCTTTTCATACGGCACTTCTCCCACTTCAAGCAGCTTTTATTAATCAGCAGCTGAATGTCAGATCTCTTGTAATTAGCTTGTGGGAAATGGTTTTAAATAGTACTTAGCTATTGGAGCAGCTATGAAGACGAAATGAAATGCTCTGAAGGCTTAAATACAGACTCCAACAAAGAACCTTGCAGCGTTTCGTATCCATGACTATAAGTTGCTCAATGTGGCACAATGGGTAACGTTATTGCTGCACCGTCATGCTTCTGTCTGCAGGGAAAACTGATTTATGAGCTGTGCTGGCAACAGTAAAAAAATACACACACACAAAATTTACAAGCCCAAGTTTCCTTAAGGAAATCCCTAATTGCATGTACAAATGTAATGACCAACTGTTTGGAGTTTCCAACTTGAAATGGGGAGAATCTCACTCTGATGTTTAGAGTTACAAGGGGAAGGCCTCTTGGTCAGACAGATGTGAATGATAAAAAGCAGCCTGATTTGATGCTCACTGCCCATATTAGCTAATAGGATCCATGCAACCGCAGAGGAAGCTGGCTCTCGTACAGACCACCACACATGAAAGCTTTCATCCTCTGGGCCTCGCCATTAAGTGTACACTTCCTCTGATAACAGTATCGGGTCCCTGGACTGTCAGTCAGCATGGAAATCAAACGTTTTTCATGTGGTTTGCCATTTTAGATATTTGAGTGACGCTGTTGCATGAAGTCCACCTGTCTTTCCGCTCTTTCTGAGGTCTGTTGTGAGCTGTGCTTTTCCAGAGTGCCCCACAGTCGCGTTTGTCACCGCTGGCTGCTGCTGCTGTGGAACGGAATGAGACCAAAAATGTGCTGTTCCTGCACAAACTCTGATGTAATTGGAACCGCCAACCAAACTGTTTGGACAGGAGGGAACCGCCTGCAATTGATGCTTTGGTGGGAGGGTCTTACATCTGCAACTCTGTGCTCCACTAATTCACATTTACTTCGACTCAAGCTAAAAATAACATCGGCTTTTCAGAAGATGACAAGAAGTGACATTGATCTCTCTGAATTCGGCGTCCCTATTCTCCAGGAAGTCCACATTATTAAAGAGGGATATTACATTACAGTCCCTGATGCAATATTTGATGCACTATCGGGCTCATAATCGGAGACATGGGGCATTGTCTTCAGTGTGAATGCCTCCATAAACGGTGCGGTATTGAATGCAGGAGGTGCTCTCGGTGGGATGATCCTTCTCATGTTCATGCATGTTGGAGCAATTCTGCTAACTCCCTTCAGCGCAGACAGAAGTTAGTTATCCAAGCACTAAACGGACAGCAAGCTAATATGCTGTAATAGCAGTCATTTTCACTGTAACTCACAGCGAGTGTTTATCAAAGAATCCTATGCGGCTCATGTTTTAGAGTAATTTAGTAGCATTAGTAGTTGATTGGGTGATAATTTTGACAATGTGTAGTAAAAACATACCACTTTCTACATTCCAAAGTCTCAGTCTCTTTATCAAAATAGCAGTCTGAATATATACATATATAAACATTCCTGCGTTTCTGAGTTAGACCTCTTAATATATAGAAACACATTGGATTGGATCTCCCTTTTGGGCTATGAATTTATTTTACTGAACGTCTGTGGGACTAAGTGAGAGCTACTGAATCAAGATCCGAGATAACCACCTCAGAACAAGCACAACAGCTGTTAAATATTCATGAAATATTCATATAACGAATAAGGCGAGGCAAATAAAGTTTAAAAAAATGATTTATTAAAATGATTTTTTTTTTTTTAAGCTATTAATAAGCACTGCAAAAAGCAGCGCCTCCCTTCAAAGCAGACCGTGATGATATCTCAGAGGATGGTGGCTAGCTGGTGGGTTACCGTGCTTGAGGGTCTGCCTTTGTCTGCCGCTCTATGACCTAAATAGGCAGCCATGCATGGCCTAATGGGAGACAAACATCAGGGGGGGTCGGTAAATAACACCTCCAGCTCCTCTTTGTTTGTACGCCACCATTGTTGCATCCCAACACGGATAAGACGCTTATATCTGACATCCCCTCCCTCAGAGATGTGTACAGGATATGACTGGATAACATACCGCAGCTGCAATGTGAAGCAGCTCCAGTTAAAACTTGTCTTAATTTGATTTTCTCCTCGGAATCCTTTCCATTTGACATGGAAATTAAGTTATCATTCCTCATGATCAGTAAGGTATATGGTGCAAAATAATTACAATATATACGCGTGAAATGAACTTCCAGGCTCACGTACTAAAAGCTGATGGCTACCGTTTTTTTTTTTGACAGCTTGGTTCAACTGTTGGTCGGTCAGTGATCCTCCGACCTTTCCTCCAGCGCCACACGTTTGGTTTTTAGTGATGAAATGTGAAACAGTGTGAAATGTGATGCATCATTTTGATGACTCCCTGATCCACCTATTATTAAATGTTAGCACGCTAACATGCTCCACTAAGATTGAACACGGTAGACGTTATACCTGTTTCACACTGTCATTTTGTGAGTTGCCATGCTAATGTTAGCATTATTTCAAAGTACTGCTGTATCTAAGTACATCCGCACAGCGCTGTATAAAAAGGTTTATGGTGCTTTCATACAACACGTCATTGGGTGAACAACACTTACATCTGTTGTATGTATGTATGTAATATGTGTTGATTTAGACCTAGAACACTTCCAACAGCTTTCCAATCCCACTGATGTAGAAAGATTGTGCTGATCTGAGTTATTTGTCGACTGATTGAATGGCTGATATGTGTTATTATCGTAATGTTTGGGATTTGCTCCTCCCTCCTGCTGTTGGTTGTCAGGAGTAAGTGCAGATCAAAGTGGTGCTCTGGTGCAGGATCGGGACCAGAGCTGGGCCGTGTTGACGTTCACTCTGGGTTTATTTTAGTTCACCCTTTGGGTGGGGAACTCCAAATATTATGAAAGGAGGAAGTTGAGCAAGGCCCCCGACCAGCAGTCTGTGTGTTTCTGCTAACTCTGGGCCCTCATTAGAAGCACATGTGGGCAGGACTGAGGGCCCAGTCTTCAACTGTACCTGCCTGCCTATCTGGCATGATTCCTGGAAGTATGGCGGTATGGCGTGAGTGTGCCCCATGCAAGGGGTCAGCTCTATTGAGGGGGGTCAGGCAGAGAGACTGGCAGTAATTTTTCCTAAACCCCAAGAGGATTACTTTGAGGGAGAAATTCAAGTCAAGCTGTTACAGCAGTAATGACTCATGACAGTCTCGCCTCCCACATAGCAGGACCAGAAAGACTGTTTTTGCAAAACCCCAGATTCTTATTACAGTCATAAAAAATGAAGGTAAAAATGTCTTTCTAGATACCATTAGTTGCACAGCTTATTCCCGACAAAGCTTCCGTGTGGGGACGGTCTGACACGAGTGCCAAATTCCATGTAATAAGTCACCTAACACAACAAGCCGTCGGCAGGCCTGACTTTATTGCCACCCTCTTTGAAAGGTGCTGCTTTAACAGTGGAAAGTGGCATCACATTGATGTTATTCTGACCAGAAGGGAAAATGTCAGGTTAGATGGTCCTGTTGCAGCTGCCACAGAGGCAGAGCTCCCTGCTTAATTACATCATTACGCTTTACTCATTCGGTTACAAAACACTTTTGTGTTTGTTTGTGTGAGTCAAAGCGGAGCCATAGTGGTGCATTTTTTCAGTGTTCAGACTCTTGAAAAGGGCTGCTTTTATGCAGGCTCCTCTTCACGTTGCCCTGGAGACAAATAGCTGTTGAACATCGTCGCTGCACAAATGCCCCCGCTCAGTGAAAAAGATACACCTCGCTCCCTCCCGCGCACAACACTGTATTCAAGTGGGCCATTAACTACGCAATTCTCAGATTTTTCCATGATACACATACAGAATATGTTTGCAGAGAAACATTTGTTTGCTGTGTCTCCCAATATTTTCAACCTAAATGTGATTTATGCAAGATTAAACCAAAGATATGCTATTTTTCCCTCATAGGAAACCAGAGAGTGTCAGTGAGCAGTCTGCTGGTCTGTCATGGTCTGCTGCTGGTAGGGACCAACCTGGGAGTGACTGTGGCCCTCTCTGTCCCCAGACTGCAAGGGATCCCAAAGGTCACAGGTAATACTCAACAGTACTGTATTGCATATTCAAAAGTATTTACATGAAGTCCTGGATTATTTACATCATGAATTAGTTTCAGGCTGGATCCAAAGATACGAGTACATCTGCATATCTTCACATTTATATATCTTATCTAGAACTATCATGTGGTTAGCAAAAAACAAGTGTTAAGGAATATTGCTTTCAATTAACAGCTATGTATGCAGATGACATATATCCACAAGTATCTAAGTACGTCCTGGCTGAATATTGAAGTGTAACCTGTTGGCAGGTCGGGGTATGGTGTCCTTACACGCTCACAACGGTCCAGTGAAGTTCCTCAGCGTGGCTGCTGCAGTGTGTAACCGGCCCTCTGGCCCGCCGTCCTCCGCCCCCCCCACCTCAGTCCAGCCAACAGAGACAGATGATGGGGAGAACACCCAGCCCCCCTCAGACACAGCCCCGACCCCCCCTCAGGGACGAGGCGTGTGGTTGGGAGAGGTGGGCTGCACCACCATGGCTCTCCAGGACTCCATGTCCTCCTCGTCCTGCGGCTCACTAGCACCATCGCAGGGCTCCTTGGAGCATGGGCCCGAGGACGGGGCCCTTTATGACATGCTCCATGACCCGGCCCATCACCAGAGGGGCCGCCGGGCCAGCAAGGTGGATGTCAGCTCTTTGCTGGTGGTGTCTGGAGGCTTGGGCCACCGCAGGGTCAACAAAAAGACCAAACAGTCTCGCCACGAGGACACCACCTCGACCATCATGATATGGCAAATCCCTTTACTCAACATGTGACACCCAAGCTGCTTGGTAGGCTTTAACATTTCAACCAAGAGCCAGCAGAAATAATCATTGCTTACTTATAGATCTTGCTTATATTCTATATTCTTTGTCTCTTTTCAGGTTAAAGGAAATGCTGCACACAACTCTCACAAGGAGATCTGTTGTTACACTTCACAGGAGATTTGAGACGAATAAAATTTGAAAGCAGAAGTGCATGAAGCACCTCCGCGATACTCCGATGATGTTTCTAATGATGTCTCCTCACATAAAACAAAGGATTAATATAACCACTCAATCGTGATGCTTGACGGCGGAAACACCCTGCAAACCAGCCAGAAGACATACTGTACGTGTTAAGGATGTAGTCGTTTGAAGACACTGAAAGGCCTTTATTTTCACCCTCCGATGAAGTTGGTTGTTATTCTGTAACATGGATAATGCTTTACTCTCCATTGTATGCCTGTATCAGTTGACTGTATAGGACTGCAGTGTTCAAATCAGTGTTGGAAACAAATGACTGTGTCCTTCTTGAAAGGCGTGTAAGGAAACGATGGGGCTCTGTTACATACAAGTTTTTAATTAAGATTAGGTTTTGGCCAGACCTGTAGATCGTCTGTCGAGGCCTGAGTTGTAAATAATAAGTATGACAACTCAGGATTATATGTGTATAAGTTTCGGGGTCGGCTACCATACTGTTAACGGAGAAAGGGGAAAGAAAAAGGTGAAGCATTAATGACTGAATTAGTTTGGACAGGCTTGATGAGAATCCCTGGCTGGCCAGGTTTCTATTCATAAAGGTATGAAAGTGTTATCAAAGGAGAGATTTTCCCCCCAATGTATCTTTTTTTGTCTCACATAAGGATATTTAAAAGAAAAAGAAAAAAAGCTTTATACTTTTGTCACAATATGTCTTTTTCTGTTATGTGTATTAACACATTCATAAACTGTTTTATTGAGCAGCATTGTGTTCTTCATTTTACTTCCATTTGGATGCATGCAGTTCTGAGTTTTGGGGAGCATTTTCCAATTATCCACTTTTTTTTTTTTTTCCTTTGTGGGAAATGCACATCAATTTTGTATTTTAGTTTCCAGCTAAACAATATAATGTAATGGCCTTTTGGTTACAACATCAGTTACTGACTAGAGCGAACACATTTAAGGGGGGGGGGGGGGTATTTTATGACTCAAACTAACCTTGGACTTGTACTCCACTCATCTTGTGTGCAGACACCAGTACATGCTGGGACTAGCAATGTGCCTGAGGGGCCGCAGGAACTGAGCCTGATACAGCTCTTCCGGGATTCACTGCTCATTTCTCCTGCCGAACGGGTCAAGGCTTATTCTTTCTTTCTAACGCCCACGTCCACTGTTGCACAACTGCGTTTCACTACATTATCAGAACTAACAAAAATACAGAAGATGATTTCACGTTGGAGTTGTTCTCATGCTACAATCCACGCCACCCTGGGCTTATCCCAAATATTATCTGATCAGATTTTTATTTTTCTTGCTATAACTATGCTGACTTGAGTCAAAGATAATGTTTAACTTCTGTAACTGAATGCTGGCTTGTATTTATTAACTACAAGTAATCCGTAGTTATGTTAGTCTATCTTGGTGTTGCCATTGGTCGCATATCAAGACAGCACTGCAACTGTAAGTCTCTTGTTTTCCCTCTGACCCCGACGTTTCCATGGAGACCCCTCACTTTGTGTATCAGTCCTGAGCGAGTCTTTTGTTCTCAGAATATCTGGCATTAAAACCTCCCTGTTGAATGCCCTCTAATCTCACGGGGCTGATAGTTTGTGTGATGCCCTTGCGGTGGCTCCACTCTATTTTTATATCTGAAGGCCTGTTGTTAAGACACATAGTCTCCACCGTGGAGAGGTTCTGGACCCTGGATAATAAACGTCTGCTGATGCTATTTCTAATCAGGCCTTTTCACGTGTTGACTGCATACGACCAGTCTGTAGAAACAAACATTTCCAATTCCAAGGTTACTTTTCCATAGAAATCACATCATCACTGCTTTTTTTGATTACACACATATGCCGCATGCTGCATCTTGATTGGTTCAGGCTGCATCTCAAAGGAGTTATTCAGAAATGTATGTCGGATCATTTTGCAGAACGGAAGTGGGACTCTCCAGGATGTTGTTGGGCTGCTTTTGGCTTTTTAAACCTGCCTCACTTTGCTTCAGAGAGCGATCATGTCAGTTCTACAGACATTGTGATAAACTGCCTCATGCACAAACAGGTGGACTGTACTAATGGAAAGGTTTATTGATTTTTGGATGTTAGTGTAATATAAAACCCCTTTGGGGGCTCAGAGAGTCTTAATGTAATTTTAATGCGCAGCAATATCACTGTAATATCCTAATATGATCTATTTATATGATTATTTCACATAGTCCGCCCCCTACCCATCGTGGTACCCAGGACAGGGATGATATGCAGAGGAATGTCGCTGGGTCCATGCGTCCAGCGCGCGCACAACAGATGGAGCCTCGTGCTGCTGCTGTGAGTGTAGGGTTAATACCGACTGGAGGGGCGTGGTTTAGATCAATGATGCCTGCTTCACTGTAGTCAACTGTTAATAAAAAAAAAACAAAAAAAAAGACAACAAAAATCCCAGTCCTGACAGGTCCGCGAGCTGGTACCTCTGCTGCTGCCCACGCGGGACACTTCCAGCTTCCTGGAGGGAAAGACGCTGACGGTGGGCGGCAGCTCTCCACCTCTCCACTGGAGGAAAGTAGTTGGCGACGCGCTTGATCTGAAGGAGGTGCGACCTGAGATGACTGTGTGATCGTCCCTTCTCTCCCAGCCTTCCCTCCGCCACTGAACCCGGGGAGCTTTTCGGAGCAGGGGCGCACGAGACGAGCGTCGCGGTGGTCGCTGGGGGAACGGACGGGACGCGGCGGCTCGCTTCGTCGGCGAAGTAAAGTCAACGCGCAGGAGAGCGCAGCCTGGCTGCTTCATCAGGATTGCGCCTGTTTTACGTAACTCAGCTTTGTGGAGGGACTGGTAGGGAAGCTGTTGGTGCCGGGCTGTTTAATCACAGCGAGGATCCGCAGGTAGGTCACATCCCGCTGTTAAATCATATACAGCCTTATTTAGGCTGTGGATTCTTTGAATTGATTAAAATGAGGTCGACTTAAAACAAGCGAGTTCTTTCCTTTACGCGCCATTGTGTCGGCTTTTGTCTATCCGACATGAGTCGAGGAACGCGAGAGAGTTTGATATGATGACAAACGCCCTTTTCCCCCTAATCCCTCCATCAACGCAACACCGTGTCGCGCATGCGCTACACCAGATTACCACAAATAATGGCCAGGCAAAGGTGATCGTTGCAGCAGGTCACGCAGTTTACAGTCGCAAGATGCTGCATGTTGAGATTGCTTCCGTTGCTTTGTTTGAACACTGCACCAGTTGTTCTGACTCATTTGATGACACATGAATAAAGGAGTGTGTCACACAGTACGGTTGCCAATGGCAGCGCTAAATCATGTTTTCCTTAGTGTTTAGAGGTTTCCAAGATGTTTGTTATTGGAGAAAGGGCGCCCCTTACAGACTACAGAAGCATTTGCTGCTTCAAGACTCCATTGGGCCTGGTTCAATTCTCTCCTTGTTTCCCCCCATGCAGGTGAACAGAGAGGACTTCCACTCAGCATGGTCAGTGAAGGCGCTGTCTGCCGCCACCAGTGAGTACGTCAAGATGAATGAGGGTCACAGGCAAGGTGGAGGGGCTGTCACCGCGGAGGCTGATGTAGTCCTCCACGCCGTGAACCCCGACCTCGTCACGCCTGCTGACAAAGATGGGACTTTGTGTCCAGCTTACGTCCAAGGTTTCCTGCAGGACAGCCAGGATTTCAGCCCGTCTCCGCTGTTTGAGAAGGAATACCTGCTGGATGGGAGACTGATGGAGAATAACCACATGGACCATCAGAAAGACGACGTCCCGTACATATCGAGAATCGATCAGTTCCAACTTTCCAACGACAAGGGGGCTTCGCGGCAAAATTGTGCAGTAGGCGAAATCCACAATGGTGCCAGAGGTAAAGTGTCTTACAGTGCAGATCCGTCCTTGTGCTTGCCAAGCCAAGCCAAACAGGAAAGTGATTGGTCTGTCCTAAAATCCAACCTGGAGCTCAGGGACAGCAGCCAGGAAGCTGAACTAGCACCATCTCAAGAAGAGCCTGATTTAGTCATCGAAGTCGGAGGGCAGACGATCAACGCTCACAAGTCCGTCCTGGCAGCGAAGAGTGACTACTTCAAGGCACGGCTGTCTCGGGACATCCTCAAAGTGAAGGGAGTGAGTTACAAGACTTTGTCTACATTAATAGACTACATTTACACTTCTAAGATGAATGTTGGCAAGGGCAATGTTGTGGATGTCATCACGGGGGCTAAAATCCTCCAGATCCCGTGTGCTGTCCAAGCGGCCATGGACTCCATGTCCGAACAAATCACTGCAGAGAACTGCTACGAAATCCTCACCATCGCCAAGAAGCAGCGACTCAGCGAACTGAAGGAGACGGCCTACGGGTTCATGAGCGACAACTTCCTGCAGGTCCTCAAGGACCCCGCTGCGTACGGGCGCCTGAACGGATCCGAGCGGGACCTGATCCTGAAGAAGAGGATGGAGGGGAGGAAGGCTCTGATGGTGGCGGAGATCAACGACGTGTTCGATCGCGTCGGGAGCCGGCCGCCGAGCCGCTGCGGCAGCCGGCCGCAGAGCCCGCTGTCGGTCGGGTCTATGGAGGAGAATCACATGATTTACTGCTTTAATGAAACGGCCAACGACTGGAGACCTTTGACCGTGATGCCTGAGGACATAAACACTAAAGGGTGCGGGATCTGCACCATGTATAACTACCTGTTTGTGGCAGGCGGGATCAAGGGCTACGGCGACAAGGGCAAGGTTTCAGACAAAGTCTTCTGTTACAACCCCATCACCAACCGCTGGGCGGAGGTCAGACCCCTGACCCAAGCTCGCGCCCAGCTCAAGCTCGTGTCCGTGGATGGCTACTTGTACGCCATCGGAGGGGAATGTTTGTTTACAGTGGAAAAATACGACCCTCGCATGGACCGCTGGACCATGGTGGCCCCCTTGCCCAAGGGAGCCTTCGCGGTGGCCCACGAAGCCACGAGCTGCGGCGGAGAACTCTACGTCTCTGGAGGCTCCCTCTTCTACCGCCTCCTCAGGTACGACGCCAAGAGGGACGAGTGGCAGGAGTGCCCCTACAACAACAGCAGGAAGAAGTCCGCCGACATGGTGGCTTTCAAGAGCTTCATCTATCGCTTCGACGTCAACCGCGAGCAGGGGATCACCGTGTTCAAGTACAACAGCATCGTGAAGATGTGGCACGATTGCGCGTCGCAGAGGCTCGGAAGCCATTTACCGTTCAGGTGTGCCGTGATAGGGAACTGCATCTACTGTGTGAACAAAAGCCAGACTCTTCAGTTCGTAGTGGAGGAGGAGAATGCCTACTTTGTCGACGAGGTGCTGAGGGCGCCCCTGGAGGCCAAAGGTGTTCTTTTTCCTTTTGTCCTCACATTGCCTGAAAAGCCTGACAGAGTTTCATAATGTGTGTGTGTGTGCGCATGTGTGCGTGTGTGTGTGTGTGTGTGTGTGTGTGTGTGTGTGTGTGTGTGTGTGAGATCCAGAATAACAAAATAAATGTTTCATAGCAAAACTGGAATAAGCAGAAGACCTTATATACACTCTTCCATGTCCGCTTCTCTCAGTGTCTCTGCCTGCTTGCAATGGAATGTGTGTATTTGCATGGCAATTTAATGTGTCTGCAGGGTTAAGCCTTAAAATAAAAACTTTTCTTTTTTTAATTTTTCGGAGTTGAATGAATGCATCAATATTAGTGTATAGTAGATAATGACACAATGACAGTGACTGTAGGTAAATGCTGTCTATTCACTGTGTTCAGTTTGGTTTGGTGCACTTTTGTAGTTAAGAGATATTAATTAGAAAGTGTTAACTAGTAACAAAAACAAGTATTTTGTTGTAAAGAATGGAAGCAGTAGTGCGCCTCATGAACGAAGCAACAGGGGTTCTATGCAAATGAGACGGACTATACATGCTAATTAATCGCACTATAATGGGAATCTGACTGAGAAGGAATACAGTCATTGTTCGAACTAGCGCTGCAACACATTTTTTTTTCTTAATTGATTTGTTAAAGCAACAAACAAAATGTCAAATAACAATGAAAATGACCTGTTTTTTAATTTCTCACACCTCAAGGAGATGCGTTTGTGTCTTGTTTTCACAAGCAACAGTCCAGTGTATGGTTTATTATGATATATTGTAAACTGGATGTGACTGGAAAAAGGCAAATGCTTTCCATTTTTACTTGAACGGTGAAACTATTGTGAAAGTAGTTGCAGGTTATTTTCTGTTGATGGATTAATCGACGAATCGTTGCAGCTCGACCTCGAACTCTGATCTGCACCGGCTTTGAAACAAACGGCGAATCAAGGCCAAATCATAATCATAATCAATCATAACCAGTAAAAAAGCAACTGTACTACTACTACTATACTAGACTAGACTATTTTGCTTATAGTGCATCCTCTTCTCATGGGTTACATAGCACATTTGCCAAAGATAATTAACAATCCAATCAGGTTCAAAATAAAACGATCAAAACTGACACAGACTTTCACATCTTTTGTGGATTAACTCTGCTGACGTCACCACGGTGGAGATAGAAAAAAAACAGAAAGCAATAGGTGGTATTCTAAGAGAAAGGGCATCAGGTTTGCTGCTAACAGGCACTTTCTGGAAAGTTGAGGGAAAACAAGCCATTCAGAGTACAAATAAGGTGGGTCTGTTGTCTTTCTTTCCCTATATGTATTTAAGGAAACAGCAACAGAGCCACATTCAAGAGCTAACAGGTTTCCTCCCTGGCTACGGCTGCTTAGGTCAGAGGTCAAATCAGACACTACAGTGCAGCAGCATGGTCGAGTCACGGCCCTCACTGCGTCCACAAACCAGATAACCTGCTGTTATGACACTAACAAACCACGCTCTTCTTGCATCAGGGCACATTAATATACATTTTGCTCAAAATGTCCTTCTTGTAGACAATTCATAGTATTTGTTTGCTGCTGCAACAACGATATATTCTTGGAACAAATTGCTTTTGATAACGTTTGTAGGAATGTCTCCAAGCGGTCAGTGTGAAGAAGACAAAATGGATGTGGTTTTGATATTTCTCTGGCTGGCATCTGTATTTTTGTGAATTTTTGTATGGATTTGGTAGTTTTGGATTTGCTGCTGTGATGGACATTAAAGTAATGCGATGTTAGGCTTCCTGTATATGGAGTGAGCTAACAAATTAGCTGTTGGATAATGTATATCAGAACTAAGTGCTTCAAATAAAATATTTTGTGTCTGAATACGATTTGGTTTTCTGAATGTCTTTACAGTGAAAATGTTGCATTCTTCTTTTTTTTTAAACCGCTGCCATCTAGTGGATACAGATTGTAATAGCACCCAGTAATACTGATGTGTCCAACAAAACAAATCGGCTGTATTTTCCTTCCTAATAAATGTACAGTGATTGTTATTATATTTATAGTCTTACTTGAAGGAGATTTTATGACAATGGTTCTATGAGTTCAAACCAATGAGAACATCATCATGAGAAATCCGGCTTTACATAATTATGTTCTTTCAATGAAGCCGTCAGTGTATTCACATGAAGAGGGAGCGCTTGATTACAAGCCAATGAATGCATGCAACATCAATAGATGAAGAGTCATGCACTTCATATGTTACAAAGTGAGCTGATGTTTTCATACAATTATGATTTATGATCTTTTATTTATTATCTTTTTGTGTATCACAGTTATTAGATGTTGTGTCTAAGAATTATGAGATAGTATGACTGACTTGATATCATAGCTATGATAACACACAGCATCAAATAAATATGATTTATTATAATAATTATAAGAATCGTTCTCAAATCCCCTTCCTATTCGAGACTTATTATTTGATAGTGATGAGATACTTATGATATAATAATTCATAATTATGTGAAACTTCCTCATGACGTCTCGTGAATCTAAATCTTATTCTAGTAATTGTGTGAAAGACTTATAATATAAATGTATGCCTTATAAGTCAGACCAACATGTTGCATATGTTTAATTATCTATTGCTCCCAATATGCAATGTGCAAGTAATTCTTCCATCCTGTCATTTTTTTGTTTTTGGAATCCGTTTTTTCAGTACACACAACATAATGGCTCTCAAAATCAGCTGTTGTAGTAGATCAATTCAATTTAATTTATATAGCCGAATATCAGAATCATAAATTTGCTGCAGAGGGGTTTAATCTTTACAACATAAGACATCACTGGACCCTCACATGGGATAAGGAAAAGAAGGACACCTCAGGGAGAGCAGCTGAGGAGGGATTCCTCTACCCGGATGGACAGAAGTGCAATAGGCCTATATGTCCTGTGTACAGAACACAGACAAGTACAGTGAAAAAAATCAAATGAAATAACAACAATTTAAAAAAAAAAAAATTTAATAAGAGGCACAGAAATATATAATGTCATATTTACTTCCTGTGAGGTTCTTTCCTTTATATACATGAAAAACTATACCAAGTTATTAGTCCTTATAATTTGTGTGTCTCTAACTGACCAACTGGGATCTGCCACCATATTTTCTCCATATGTCTGCCTCTATTTTTGTTTCTTCTCCATATTTTACTTAAATGTTCAGTTATACAGTGTTATGAGCCAAAAGCAGAGTGTCCTAGGCGAATTAATGTAGGATTATTGTCCTTTTTTTGTTTGTTTTACTTCAGGAGAACCCCAGACCGTTTATGTTACATCCTGTGAGGTTGGGTGGGTGATGGTCCAAGTTGTTTGGGTGACAAGTTGTCTGGATAGCTGGTGAACAGTGATATAAGGACTGAGGAGTCACAAGTTACAGTAAAACACAATATAATATAACATCATGATACCATGCATTTACATTAAATCATATCTGTATTCGTGTCGGCCCTGTGATAGACTGGCGTCCTGTCCAGGGTGTACCCTGCCTGCGCCCAATGACAGCTGGGATCGGCTCCAGCCCCCCCGCGACCCTCAATACAGGATAAGCGGTAGAAAATGGATGGATGGATGTATTCACAAAGACAGAAACAGATGGATATGTTAACAGTTGTGTTGATCAAAGCCATTTGTTTTTAAACCTGTAGATGGTTTTTTTTTTTCTATCCCTGCATCAAAGAAAAGGTCAAGTGGAGAGCCTTTCGCTAAACAGCGGCCACTGTGGCCACAAGTGGAAACTACAGGATAATTCCACATAAATTATTCCTTCATTTCCCAATTTTCCTATTGGGTCAGTGGCTTTAAAGACATCATCATAAGACCTGGCAGAGAAAACTGGGAACACAACAGAACACAACTTGTCTCCATGGTGAGTTTACTTCTTGCTTTACTTTTGTGTGAATAACATTTAACAACCGTAGCACACAGCACTAATGTCAGTTTTACAAGAGTATCAGTCTAGTATCCAGCATAAGTTACTGGTCATACTAGACCCAGTAAGGCTGTAGCAACAAACCATTATTAAAATGACCAAGATTGGCATTTGTTACCTATTATTTCAACTTTTAATTTGTTGTTAAAAGATATTTGATCTATTTTTTTTTATAGAGTTAAGCTTTAAATCAAGTTTCTGAGATTTGCCTCATTTTTAAAACTACAAAAGCTACACAAAACATGACATTTACATCACTTCCCAATAAGTTACATCAGAGGCAGCACTACTGTTTTCCTTTGAAAACTTCCTTTCTCTTATTTAACTGCAGCGGTGTATAGGCTTGCGGCTGATATTTGAATAAAAACAATGAGGAAAAAAAATGGATGAAAAAATGCCTTTTTTTTTTAAAATAAACATTACATGCAGTGTAATGTCTACTACTATGTGCCGAAGTACATTCTAGTATAGTGAGACTGCAGTACTGCTAGAGGGCCAAATGCAAAAATATTTTTGTCTAGATAGCTGTAAACATCTGACATGATGTCAGTCACCTAAACATAAAAAATGCACACTTCCATTGAGGAATTGCAAGTATGTTGTGATTACATTTGCAGATGTTCATACAGTCAATGAACTAATACACAAGATAAATTATTTTAATTTATTATTTTTTTTCATTTAAATTTTATTTGCCATTTTGAAAAAGGGTTTTTCTATTATTTCTTCCTGGTACTGGTTGTGGTAAGGGTAATCCACAGACCTCATCGTGAACAGTTTTTATTGGAATTTACTGAGCAGGCGTGCCAAATAAATGAATTAATTTAGTCATTAATTCAGTGACTAATCAAATGCAGCATCACCACAATCTATAGCCTAAAAATTACCATAAATGATTTGCCTCACAAATGGACTGGTGGTGTTGAATTTAATTGATTTATAGTGAACAGTTGTAGCTTTGATTGTGTCCACTTCCTGTATTATTCAATATGTTTACCATTTGAACACTGGAGGGCAGTATGAGCATGATGTAAAGAATGGACATGTCACGGCTGCACCGTTTTCCACCCATGTTCATAGTGGAGTATCTGCGTTCACTTTGGAGTGTAGCCTACATTAAGCTTTTACTGCCATAGTCTTTACCAGCCAGGTATGGGTTGATGATTATAATTTACCAGTGTTCCCCTGTTTTAATATTGTGTATGTAACTTAAAATATCTCCCTTACTATTCGCTCTAATGATCTGTCACTCAATATAAACTCGTACTCATGTACTCTCAGCCTGTTGCCATGCAGCTAGGATGATTGGCAGCCGACATCAGCCTATCTGCCTGGGGGCGGATAGCTAACTATTTACTAACTAACTAGCGAAGTATTTACAGTATTACAGTAAGCTAATACGATACACATTTAGCGTATATTAGCTTACAGTTGTTTTTTGTTTTTTAAAACGAGAAAGTAACATTATAAACACCTGAATGTCAGGTAAACATGTTTGTGACCCGCTGATTTGAATTCCATACTTGCCTAATTGCAAACTCCAGCGGCTAGTGTATTAGCATTAGCTAGGTTCATGTTTGGTAACTAGCTAGCTAGTTGGTGCAGAAGTAAATGTTACCCGACTGGTAGTTGAGACAACTCCATTCTCTAATAAATAGCTTGAGATGTATTTGAAAGCCCGAAAAAGTCACACATTAGCTGACACATGAAGGTCAACTAGCTAAGAAATGCTAACTTCAGGGCTATCTGCTCAAACCCAGATAAAAACAACAGGGAGAAATGTGAAAATCGTGTAAAAACGTTAACTTGTGAAGTGTACAGTGGGAGATGATACCTTACGTAGTAGAAGCAACGTTTTAATGTTATTATTGTTACAATGTATCATTACTAGTAGCAAATTGCTTCTTACATAAGTCAGAGGGAGATGCGTTTTTTATTTGGCAGCTGGTTCATATCCCTATAGTCGGACAGAGGTGAAAAGTTGGTCTAAAACGTTGGCTGTTTGTTTTTTTTATTTGTTTTGTTTTTTTGCAGTGTCATCACTTTTTCCAAAGTGTCCTAGTTTATGGCGTTATATTTGTGGAGCTGAATGCACTCATTGTAAAAGTAAAAGGTGATGAGGGTGTTCTCATACATGTTGGATGCGCTGGGTGCATAGGCCTACTTGCAATTCACTTACTGTGACTTCTGTTTGAATTCTTTGTTGTCCTGTGTGTGTGTGTGTGTGTGTGTGTGTCTGTGTGTCTGTGTGTGTGTGTTCAATGTCTCTTTTGACACTGTCCCTCGTTTGTCTTGCTTTCAAAGGCACACAGGAGCGGTGGCGTTGGAATTTTGATGAACTAGTCGCCTACTAGCCTCATCTTTCAGAACCTTCTGGAGGTGTTGAATGGGCCTATGTGATTTTCCGGTATGGCGAAGGAAGGCCATGTATTTCACTCAGCCGTGGCCCAGACGGACACATCCACCAAGGGGCCTTCTTTGGAGGTAAGCAGCGAGCTCTATGCTGTAGTCCTGTTTAGTTCCCTTTGGAGTGCTAATTAGGTTTGCATAATTGGGTTTAGTCATATAAATGAAGAGCTTGTGAAATCTTTTCCCCCTGTTTTCACCTACAGCTAAACTTACCTTGCAAGGTCTGTCTGAATCTGAATGGCTTTGTTCAAAAAATGAGGCATTAGTGGTTTAGACTTTAGAGTGCAGTGTCAATTGATCTTACATCTTGAAAGAATGAAGATAAAATTTGAAACGACTTAAAACTGCATATGTGATAAGCTGTTGGGAGTGTTTTTGTGCTCTGCTGCAGAATAGCTTTGAGCAGCCTTTTTTTTTTCATGTAATGGCAAAGAGATGTCACAAGAAATCCACATTTTGTTTTAATTTCCAGTTGATTATCTATGATTATGCTCTAAAACAGCCAACTCGCACCCCTTTAAAGAGACAGATTGAAAATGTTAAAGGCTGGAAATTAGAATCACCAGAAAAAAGAATGGCCTGGGGAAAAGCATCATGTAATGTGCTTTTCCGTATCCACCCCGCACTCTCTCATTTTTGCCATTTGAACATACACAGAATTATTTACACCTTCAAGGCAACTCGACTGAGCTGCACATCAGTCAATTAGTAAATCAGAAATTTTCTGTGATTCCAGTTTAGCGAGGAGTCCTTGGCTCCCTCTGGTCCCCCCCCCCCCCCCCCCCCCTTTTAGTCTCCCATCCTGACAGTGACAAATTACTCCTCTGCTTGGCGAGATTGAAAATTAAAAGCATTTAAAGTTGCTCATGCATTTATGCTAATGAGAAATTCAGATATGATTTGCATGCGAAAGAGGCTAGTCTGGGAACTCATCATTGCCCCCACCACCTCCAGCTTTGCATTTCTTTAGGCTCCGTGTTTTCCTTTTCATATGTGAGCAAAGAAGAAAATGGAGTGTGTAAATACGCTGAAAAATGTGACATTTTATATAGCTGCTTTTCATTACATACAAGACATTTTATTATTGCCTCGAAGAAAGCGATTGTACAGTATTTATGATGCAACCTACCATTGGCACCCCCCCTATAGCCACTCAGGCAAATTGGGTCATTGTGTCTGGTATTGTCACATCACACTACAGGAGAAAACACTATGAGCATAATGACATTTTGCAGTTACTGCTCAGGCTGTCTCCTGTCGCCATTTGGAGAGGGACTGTTAAATTCAGGATGTACTTGCATAATATTGGAAAGGCAAAGTTTAAATTATGGACATTATTCACTGGGCATAAGCTTCTAAAGTCTCATATAAAAAAAATATTTGTTCAGATGAAAAAGGCTTTGTTTTGTGATAAACATGTGCTGAACACTTTGGAGCCGGAGGATTAAAACTCAGGGTTGATTTGTTTTCCCCGGTAAGCTCCAACCACGTCTTCTTCTCAAAATATCAAAGCACACGGCTTCCTTGAATTTGTTTGTTCCACAGTTACTAAATGATTGTAACCTTGGAAACAAGATTCATTAATGAAGTTGGAAAAATGAAATGGGACTTTAATTTGTTTCAGTGTTCGTAGCTGAGGTGAAATGGATTAGCTTTGATTGAGGTGTGAGATGAAGAAGGAAAGCGCTGACATGACACTTGTATTTGTCATCTTGTCATTTCAAGGAGGATGCTGCAGCAATTATAAATATGGGCACACAGCAATTAAAAGCGGTAGTGTTCATTAATAATTTTCATATTAATTTTTCAGTGGTCGCTGAAATGATTGCACTGCACACAGGCTTTCCAATTATGCCGCTTAATTAGAAATGTCAATATTAAGAAATAAATAAACTTGGGAATACATTAAGGTTGTCAGGAACACTTAAAAAGTTATGACCATCACTCAAATGTTGTTTTCTCTAATATGTTTTGAAATTATTTATACGTTAAAGATGAGACTTTGATCAATGTGTGTGGCAAACTAAACCCTATGGTTAGTAAGTTACATGATGTGTTTTAGAGGCAACGTTCTCTGAAGCAGTTTTAAGGAATACATTTGTTAACTTTTTAAAAAAAATGTAACATTAGCACCATCAATAACGGTATATTTTTTGCCTGCAATTTTAAGCATGAAAATTAAGATAAAATGTAGACATCAACACAATATTTATTGATTTGCAAGCTATATACCTCAATTCAAAACATGTATGTTTGAATTGAAAATGATTTGTTTAAATTGCTTGCTTTATTGTGCAATTGTCACTTGCACTTAGTTAATAGTAATTATTTTCTTCAATAACACATAAGCATAAGCATATTGAATAATAACAAAATAACAAATAACTGTCTCTTATTCCCTTACACAGCTTATATGTATTTTTGAATATGTGCTTTTTTTCTTGTTTGCAGCACTTTCAAAGAATTGAAATAAATCAATGAAATTGAAATTCTCATAAATCATGGACTATCATGAACTTGCAGCAGAGCTTCAAGCTACAAATGCTAACAAGCTAGCTCTACTTTGAAAAGTCATCATAATATAAAAGGCTCCAACCAAATGACATATGTTGGTCCTTAATGTTTTTGAAACACCTGTTCGAAAAGAAGATTATTTGTTTAAAACTACGTTTCTCTCACTACGCTCCTAGCATTCTGTCCCACTGTTACATGTGAAATCGTTCCGTTTGTCTCACGATATTAAACGCATCAGGACTTCACTTACTTGTTTTCGTCTTGAGAGACAAACCAATTTTCAAATGCTTTTGATCATGGAAATACAATTTCATTCCAATGTAGATCTCACCGGTAGCTGCATATTGATACTAGTATATTTAAGGGAGTAATAATCAAGTAGAGCCATCACCTGTTGACTGCAGTGGAAGCTGACTGAAAGAAAGACTTGAAAGCATTTGTGCCTCAAAGCGATGGCGGCCTCTAATGATAGGATTGGTTTTGGCACAGCACGTTGGCCACGTTTCCCTCAAAGCCTTGTGTGACAGTTCTTTAATTGGACTACTCCTTTCCCTCAGTGCTGTAAAATGTTACCAGCCAGTATTGCTTGACTGTTGGTATAATTATTCTGCATTATACTGTAATAAAATCAAGCAAGACAAAGTTGATCTCAAGGAATTCTCTGCATCTATTTATGAATACAGGCACTTTCATGTTCATTTGGACCTTGAATCCCTCCCTGAGACTTACTGAATCATTTCTAATAATCAAGTGCTAACAGAGCACTCATGCATGTAGGAGAATGAGGAACTCAGACTCTGCGGTGTGACACTTAAAGCAATATTTTGAGCCTCCGTCAGAGGATAATTACTAAAACCGTGTCCAATTACCTTTGTGTGTTGTTTGTAGTTCTTCAAGTCACTAGCCGAAATGGTTTTGCAGTAGTTGTGTGTTTATACACTCATCGTCATCCAGCTTGTGTGAATAAAATGTTTGTCACAAATGGAGCTTCCTGAGAGGTTGCATCCTTGACCTTGTTGACATCTCTCTCTGTCCGTCTCTTCCTCGTTGCTCTTGTTTCCCCCCGCTGAACGCAAAGAGTAAAAATACCGTTGTGAACCAAAGCCTGTATCAGTCAGATGAGAGAAAAGTGTGTGTGTGTGTGTGTGCCCCCTCTAGCCTGCGGCTGCAGATTAGCCATGAGAGCCAGAGGATCGCCCCCGCTCTCTGACAAATGAGAAAAGCCACAGTGGCCCTGGCAAAAGTGACAGGCCAAATGGAAGCAATTCCTCCCGAGGCGGGGGAGAGCAGCTGTGACCAGGGCCTGCTATGCCATTCTAGACAGGACTATATGTGTGCATGTGTGTGTTTGTCTATAGAGACTTAACCCACGAGACAATTTCGCTCCTAGCGGCCCCCACGAAGCAGTGTGTGTTGCTGACCTATGGGAAACCCCATCAGTAGCAGACGAGCATGACCATTATACGATCTGTGTTTGTTTTATCCTGCACTATTCTGCCCCGCACTCTACTGGATGCATTCATGGGCATTCCTAGTTGGTGTCTACATGTTTTACTTTTGACATAGTGATTTGTGCCTATGTAATGGGCACTAGACAAAGACTCTGCACATGGCTGTGGGATCATTCGCTTTTAAAGAGCCGTGCCAGGGTTTGTCAACCCAGCCTCACTTCAGAGTCCTGTGGATGTGTGAGTAATTAACAATGAGTGAGACGGATTAAACACAACCCTGCTGAGATTAACTCTTTCTGCCACCAGTCCCTAATAGACCTGCAGGCCATAAGTCACGTTCAGAGTTCAGGGGCGAGATTGGCAAGAGGGATGGAAAGAAATATGCAAGGGTGGGGGTTGTTTATCAATCCCCAAACAGGAAGTACAGTGTTTGAGCGAATAGGTCTAAAAGAAGTGAGAAGTAGATGAGGGATAGCTCAGGGTTGGAGGCTATTCCCGCCAGTGTTGTATTCTGCCTCCAGTTCAACAAGGCTAGCTGTCAAGAGATCCATCCAAACCACCTTCTCCACAACGTCTTTCCTCCGTGTCTTTAAATCTCTCTGTCCCCCCCTCACTCTGTTTCCTATCACCCAGGGCCAAGAGGATCAGGCTTCACTTCGACACAGCCATCATAATTACTCCATGGCGGAAGAATCAATTACAGCCGAGGACCATTATTTCCCGAACGGAGCCAAACATTAAAGTTTAAAATCTCCAAATTATTAAAAAGTCCTGCTCTCAGGGACACATACAGAATATTTACTGTTAACAAATAACTTGATAACTTCACTCTGAATTATTAATTATTGGCTCACATCGTCTCGGCAAGACTTTATACATTGTTAAAATGCATCGCTTCTTGACTACTCTATTTGATCACTTGGTAATTCTGTCACAGCTTTGTGACCTTATTAGAAAATCTGAGCTGCAGTTTTGGCTGTTGGCATACTGATTCAAATGTTCTAGTCTAAACTAATGCTTTGTTTATAGGGAGAGAAACGGTTGCATTATGCTGATGTGGGCTAGCTGTCATAGTTCCAAACAGTACATCACTTTGGCTCTGCAATTGGCATTGTCATTTAATCAAAATATCCTCAAGTCATCCTGGTTTGAGTCACATTTGAGCTAATGAGGTGGCTCTGATTGGAGCACCTAACAATCCTGCAATCACGGGTCATGTTTTTTTATGTTTGTTTTTTTTTCTGCATCAAACTGTTTGAAGGTGAATTTTGATTAATCAGTCATGGCACTTGAACTCGAAGTAGAAAATGATTGGCATAAAACAAAGATGGGAAATCATGCAATAGTACCTTTGGACATTTAACTCAGCTCATAAAGCTGCCGGTAAAATAACTGGAAAGAGATTTTTTAATTGAATAGCTCTTCTTTTAGTCTATTTAGTTCCCTGCTCATAAAATCAATATGGCCAATGCAGACTCTTCTGGATTTCTTGGTTTTGATGCAGATTTGCAGAGTCTATTGGCTCCATCCAGTCCTTAAACCAATTGCTGCTATACCACTTCATTCATTACCTCAGGGTATGTACGCAGAATATCATCAATTGGATTTATTTCCTTATTGGCATTTATGCTCAATTCAAGTTGTTGGTCTTTCAAAAGATGAATGTTATTGCCGACTTGTTCTTAAAGGCCTTGTAGCGAGCATCACACATATATGGTCTATGTTATCCATTAGGTTACACATACAGTAGTCCATGAAATGCAAATACCACTCCCTACACCATCCTGTTACAGGAGATATGAGTGGAATTTAATGGGCCGGGGGAATATTGAGAATAAGGAAAGTAAAGGTGCTTGCTCTTTTAGTCCCTTCCAGCTGAGTGAATCAAAAACAATGTGGCAGAACCTGAAATAGTTTGCAGCTTTCCAAAAAGCCCCAGGGCTGTAAATTGGCTCTCAGAAGAGGGAAAAAGAAACAATTGCCCTTTACCTCCGAGGTTGCATGTCATCTCTCTGAAACTCACTACTGGGCAGATTAAGGTCAAGTAGACCGTCTACTGACCCCCCCTTCTCTTTCCCCTCCCCTCTGAAGGGAGCAGAGAGAGGGCAAATAAAATGATGACAGGGATGGATTGAGAGATAGAGCAAGGGTAGAAACGGAGATTTTGAAGGTCTTTGAAAGAGGTTTTACACTCATCCCTTGTGGTTTTCCTCTCTCACTCCAAGACCTGTGTGGATAATGGCTGCTTGTCAAAGAGGATAACCACCTGCTCTTTGTAACTCAGTCCTGCTGGTTCAGCTCATAGCCTCGACATAAATATGAGAGGGACGTGATTGGAGCTTAGTCGTGGCCCTGCATTTTGGATGTCAGTGGCCCCTTAATGTAGCTGTAAAGGGTACAACATTCTACGAGAGGTCACTCGAGGAGTAAAGACATACAAATTACCTACCCGGTTCCTACCCTTAAAATGCCTGTTTATGCTTAGTGAAATACAGTAGGCAAGACTCCTAAACCACGGCGCCCCCACATTTTGGAGATAACATGACGCTAACACCATATTAGGTTATTGGGTACTTACTCGTCACAGATGATAAATCAATGAAACTGAAGTGGCAAGCCTGCCAATAGTAATTGCTGAATCAATTGACACACAATTAAGTCTTTTGTTTCAGTGGATTGTCCTGTCAATCAGGAAAGAGCTCCTGCGTGTTCAGTAATGTGCGAATGAATGGCATAACATTTTGCCTTTCCATGTCAAGGGCACAGTTACGAAGTCTGCCAGCAATTAAGATCTATAATGTGCTGAGTTGAGCATGGCAACAAAATAGGCAGCAATTTCTTCTGCTCCTTTTTGAAATTATGCTTATCAGGTACCTCGCCTCCGCAAAGGTGAGGGGTCGGCCTGAGCAGGCAGGCAGCATTTCTCCACATAATTGAGAGAAGTTTGGATTTAATTGTATAATTAATCTTGTCGAATTAAGTTACACAGAAGTTCGACCCCTAAATTAGGCAGTCTGGAAAATTTTAAATTGCCTTAATGTGAAATCTGGCTCCAGAATGCACTTTGTTCTCTCCTGATGGTATGAGGCAAGTTTTTAGCCACGATGAAGGCGCCACGCTGTAATAACCTTTTAGCAGTTCTTATCACGTTGTTCCTTTTATATGATTAATTTCCTCAGAAGGTAATTGCAATTTCAAAAAGAGCCTCATTTTATTGTATAGATTATTGTGTGCCGGTGAAGTGAAAAATGTAATGACAGGATTCATGGTAATGCTCATCAAACCGAATATGAACTCTGTGTTCTGTGTTTCTAACATTGGCTGATAAACATCAGTTTCCATTTAATATGACTCCCTCTGTGCCAAGTGGATTAACTTAACTTGTGGATTTTCCTGACTTTATCACAGATTAGAAGCAGTGGTGTATGTGTGATTGTGGTTTGTGGCTGCATCAAAGCCCAAGGATTTTATAATCTCATGACCGTCAGTTATTAGCTTTAAAGTATTCACATATTGAAAAGTGGAAACAAAAGTCAACAATTTAAAAAAAAATGTGTAAGTAATTGATTAAGTTATTAATTAATTGATGATAAGATTCTCTCAACATGCAGAAAACCATCAATGTTCATGAAATAAACCATATCATCTTGTAATACATGGACCCAGGACTCTGCAAAGCAGCATTGATGCTGATTGGATTGGAACATTCACTGATTTTACCTTCAAATTGGGAGAATATCTGTGTTCCTGTTGTTTTTATCATTATAAATTCAATATCTAGGGGTTTGGGGACCGAAGATTGGGCAACACATTATTTTGCTAACATCACTAAAAGTGAAGCACAATTTTGACATTTAATAATTACTAATAATGTTGTTTAGTAATGTTCTTCAAAATAAAAAAAATATATAATAAAAAATATCTCAACAGCAATCAACAACTCAAGTCTCTGAGAAAACTAATTTAATTCCGTTGCAGGACTGAAAATAAGCCTGTTAAGGCCTGCCTGCCTGCCTGCCTGCCTGCCTGGGTGTCTGTCTGTGTGCACTCTGTCCTTGCACATCATAGTGTGTCACTGGAGTCTCAAAATGTTCTCATTTCCAACTCATCAAATACCAGCGCTTCGTCAAGACCCCTTGGCATCACTTTCTAAAGCCTTGCGTTGATCAGTTTTGTCAAACTATGAAAACTTGCACGTTTTGAATTCAAACAAAAACACTTGCTTAGGTCGAGGCAACAAAACCACTTAGCATTAGAAAAAAAACATCATGGTTGGGGTTAAAATGACCACGTCTCTAAATTGTACATTAAATTTAAAACATATCTGGGACAGGTTGTGAACACAACAAACACTAGACACGAACACTGGTCTCCTGGTTGAAAACCTTGTGTTTGTTTGATTTTCAGTCTTTATACGATGTGATCGCACTCCCAGTGCATTTTTCTCTGAGTGTTGAATAATGAAGCCGGTGGATTTCCATTGACGTTAATGTGTGCAGTAAATTATTTTCTTGGCGGGATCGTATAGCAGCCAATCTCGACCTGACTTCCCCGTCTTTTCTTTTTACCTGTCTCCTCACCTTTTATAGGCCGCCACATAGCTCCTCCAGTTCACCTCTCCACAGGGCCTTCTTGTTGACTTGTCTTGTTTCTATGGTTTCCAGTGTCGTCGGTCATAGCGTGCAAGCACAAGGCATTAGCTTCAGGTATCGTCATGGGAGTTGTATTGTCGTAGTGTCACACTGCAATTTGTTTATTATTCCAGATGCCTTGTAGAGGAGACTACAATTAAAAATATATCTATAAAATTCAACCCACCAAAGCGGCGCGTGGAAGTGACTGTGTTATCCGCCACCGCTGAAATCCACCCGCATTTAGTGTTTGGCGTGTTAATGTCAAGCCCTGCTGATAAAGCATCAGTATTTAAAAAGTTGGGAATGAGGAAGGACTGAAAGTCTTCCACAAGCTTTTATCTTGAGTACTAATATCCATGCACATTGTTTGAGTTCATAATGATAATATGGGGAGAGTGGCTTTGAAGGGAAACCTGCAGGGTCATGCAATGGGCTACAAAGCAAATGCATGAGTTATACCCTTGAATATATGCATATGAATCATGAATCAATAAATAGCGTCTGTACATGATGAATTTACTTCATAAACCTTAAGTGGTTTCACATTCATACATGCAATTATGACCTATTACTGAATAGCTGTCAGTGGAGCTCACTGCCGGCGGTCCTTTATAATACCTGCCGCTCTGTAATATTGAAGGTCGGTAACTCTCTCACCAATGGAGCTGCGATGTAACTGGAGCTGCATGGCGTCCATGTTATGATATAATATTATAAACTTATCATAATGCAAAAGAGCTGAAACCCCACCTGTAAAAACAATGCACATCATAGTATCTCAGACAGATAATCTTGTTTCAAGTCATAGACAGGAGTGCATCGCACGGCAGAGTCTCTCAACAGATTTTGCAGAGATTAGAAACACTTGAGTGGAGATTGGTTTGGGAGAGAAAAGCCTGTTGAGGGCGTCACACGGGAAGGGATAAAAAGTCGGAAGTATCAGTGAACTGACAATAATCTGAGATGTTGATAACACCAATGTGAACGTCACTTGTTTATATTAATATGTATTTAGAGAAATGGACTATGGCATTTATAGCAAAATAAAACGTCTACTGAGATAATATCTAGGGTTTAGTTTACTGCAGATATTTTCTACATTTCTACAATATTCTGCACTTGTGTAGTTAACTCAACTTGAATGGCAACACTTGTGTTTACCGCAGTATGGAATTGAGAATGCACATCTGACCGTCTACTGCCTCGAAAGTGGGAGGCCCCCGGCGTATTTACCAGCATAATTCTCTTCTTAACACAACGACCTTACTCTGCTGTTGTTGTCAGATTTAGTAACAGCAGCCGCATGAGAGGAGCCGGTAGGAAAAAGTCTCCTTCGGCTTGTTCGGATGCCAACTGTGTATGAGCTTTCAAAGGGCCCCCTTTTATGTCGGTGACGTATGACTGTTTCTGTGTAGACGGCATCTCTGGGAGAGAAACGCTTCCCCAGCACAACGCTGCTGTCACCCAGAATACAGATGGAGGATCTGCCCTTGTGCACTTTCCCTGAAGTACGTACTTACATAGATGGCTCTATTCTGCACTGGTGTGTGTGTGTGTGTGTGTGTGTTTCCGTGTAGTGTACTTTCTGCAAGTGCAGAGACGTACGGTTGCTGCAGTGGAGTATTCTGTGTAATTATATTTAGTGCCCGAGTTTGTCTCTGTCTCCGTCTCTTACCATATTGAGGTAGGTATCTCTGCATAGCCTTTTTTGGTTCCTGGCTGAATTTAACGGGTCGACAATGGGTTGGAGACGTGTTTTGTGCTGTTAGGAATTATTGTTGTGTTTTTTTTTTTTTTTCCTTTATTATCCCTACAGAGAACATCAGGATAGCATTAATGCTGTATGGGAAAGTGGTCTCAGACTACAATCCTGGCTGCTAGTGAGACTCGACATGCTTAACCTTAAACCTCGATACTCCCATGGTGTTTTGCAACAAGGTATTCTTTCTCGGCAACAGTCCATTTCAGCATCAGTTGTGAAATTGAACCTCGCTTTTTTTTCCAGGCTTTATTTCGCTTCCTCCTCTTTTCTCAATCCGTCTTTGATTGTTCAGGGAAATCTTGTGAAATGCAAATGGGGCCAAACAGAATGTAATTGCTGCTGTGTGGTGATTATGAGCGAGAACTAATGATATCCCAACACCGGGGTCAGGTAGGGTTTAATTAGAGGAGGCACAATCAGTGTCACTCCACTCTTGTGCTCTCCTGTTCCCGGTGCTCGCCTGGTCCTGTGCCAGCTCGCGCTCCAAGAGAGTTTAAAGAAAATGGGCTGCTGATGTGGAAAAGAGGGGGTGGGAAATTAATGTAGCTAAGTTCCTTTGTTCAGAACTGGCCTGTTTTGGAAATGGGCCCCATATGAAGCATTGGCCTGTCTGCAGATAAAGGTGGGGGTTAATGAAAGGAGCCGAATGGAAAAGGTCGCCATTCCTGCTCCTGAAAACATTGGTCCATTGTGAGGAAAGCCCTGTGATGCGTTTAGCTCAACCCATGCACAGTGGGCACGTACTCTCATGCTAACTTCAGTAGCAAAATGAAACGTCTCCCATGCCTTTCACTGTGATCATAAATTATTGTTCAGCAGGAATATGTTGTGTAACTGAGCAGATTACTCAAACAAGGAGACCAGATTGGACAGATGAGTGAGACCGGCCAAGGAGAATAACAGTGGCCAACATTCCTGATTATCCAATCAGCGCTCCAAAAACATCAATTCCATCTCGTCAATAGATAATTAAGAGGGATAATTGGCTGGCTGCACTCTGGGCAGACGAGCACATGCTGGTAAAGATCCATCCCTTACCTCAGCATTGTACACACACACACACACACACACACACAGCAGAGACATCTGTCCACCGAAGGTCAACATTATATCTCATGTGATTGAGCTCGACAGTGAGTTTCTGGAAGGGAAAATTGAATTAAACTGAATATACTTTATTCCGAACATTAAAAAAATATAAATATAACAATAAAGAAAAATAAACAATACATAACTGTGAACATTAAATAGCCTTTCAATTAGTAACATAAAGTTACATAAAGTCGTAATACTAATCTATTAATACTATAGCAATATCACTATTTGCATGCTTTACATTCCCCTTTCTTATTTCACAGATAGATATTTTTGAACAGCTGTTAGATATTTTTTACTATGTTTTGTTTCTTGCTCCAGTCCACTCCACATACTTTTGAGATTCATCTGAACACAACATTGTTTTCAAATGAAATGTTCCACTGAATTTATATCTATGTCCAAGAACATTTTTCATAAGTTGCCAAAAAATTATGTCTTGCTTTGTACATTGCTTGTGCAAAAATTCAATGCATGTGTCTGGTTTTACAGTTTTTAAGTGAGTTTCCGACAGCCAACGTTGTAGTATGCATAATGATTGTAGGGTGTTTGTGTAGGTGCTGCTACAAACCTCCACACAATTCAGATAGAAATACAACTGATGTCACAGAGTTTAAAATGCTCCAGAATGAGGGTAGGTGTTCCAACAATCGCAATGCTCCAATTTCTTTCATGCACATATTTTCTATCAGGTTTCCTGCAGAATTTGTGGTCTAATATCACACCTGAAATGTATGTTCATTAACTCCTATCAAAAAATCGTCTATCATAACTTGTATTTGTCAATCAAAATCCTATTCATATTCTTAAGTGAGGATTTTGATTATTGCGGCAGCCATCTTAGTTAGACTTACGAGATTGTGAATCAAAGGTGTGTGCTCCTGTAGAAGCCACAAGTTCATTATGATATCATATTGAAAACAAAACATGTTTTATTCGCAATGCTGTGGAGAAGTACTACACTACCCACAATCCTAAAGTGCACCAGCAACATCTCTGATTGGCGGAGCTCACAGTTACCATGGAAGTGTTTACCGAACCTTCAGACGACTGAAATTTACACTGCAGTTACATTTACCGCAGAGACGCAGGATTTCCCTTTCTGACACGCTGTGTTTCAGAGATGAGGACAATCACACCTTACTAATCATGTTGCTATCATGCCAAAGTGAATATAAAAAATTAATGAAAAAGGTCAATGCTATGGCTTATGGATTGTTCACTCCTATAATAATTATAACTGTGATTAAAATATAATTATTTTTTAAATTATATTCTTTTTTTTCTATTTTCCAATATTTGTTTTTGTTCCAAGTCCAATTTTTATTATCAGTTGACCGGTGATGTGTTAAAATAACGTGTCGGCACCACAAAAACAATGGCAATGGAAAGTAAATTAGGATCCTTTTTCATGGTAGACGCATGAATGAATGAATATGCTGGTGACATAATGTAAACCCTATGAAAGATTGATTATGGTGGGAGATGAGGTGGATGAGACAAACGCAGGACTTTTAACCACGAGTCCTGTGTTTGTGTTGTATTGTGACGTTGCATTTGTTCTGTAACACATTTAACTTCGTTTATGCACTTATTTTAAGCCCAACCATGATGTTTTTCCTCAACCTAACTAACCAGTCAGCTGTTCCACATTAGAATCCTTTTCCATGAAGCCTCTGTTGTTTTTAAGACACTTCTAAGGATTACCTTAGCTTGGCAACTAAAGGCCCCTTTTTACCATGGCACTACCTCACCCTTTAGGAAACCACTTTCTTTTATTCCCAACCATCTTGCTCAGAGCGATTCATCCCTTTTAGATCCACGGGTGTCTGTGAAGTACAGGCCAGCAGATTTAAGTGGACAGGGCCAGAGATTTAAAACATTGACCTGCCCGTTCTCAACAGCTGTGTGCTAATCCATTCCATTGCTCTGACTGTCCTCCTGCTTTTTCCTGCTCTGTTGAATAGCAAGGTCCTTAATGTGTGAGATCAAGAGGAAAATAAGGCTCTCCAAATGGAATCAAATCACACAGAGGGGCTGCTCGGCTCGCAGCAAAAGGCCTCGGCAGCATTAGGGCAAGAATAAGACAGAGCAATTGGACTGTAATTCCCTTTCCAGCTATTAGCCCGTCACAGCTTGCCGTTTGCTCGGTTCACGTCTCGCTCCCCTCCCCAACCAACCGATCTTTGATTAATTCATTAATTTACAAACAGAAGCTGAATCACATCTCGGTTTTCGGTCGACTCAAATTGGATGCAGGCTAACAATCAGTCCCTCCCACCCCAGACTGATCTGACAAATAAAAGAAATACAGCATTACTCAGTAAATAGATCTCTGTCCATTCAGCGTGATAATTTGTTGCATTTTCATGTTTTATTTATGCTCAAAGAAGCTGCCTGCTCTCGTATATCACAAACCCAACGAGGCAAGGCGGGTAGGGGTGTATTGATTTGGGTTGACTGTGCACCTCTCCACAGAGCCCTACACCTACAGCCCATGCTACGCCCCTTGCAGTTTGTATTCATCTCAAGCTTCTAGCCCTCTAGCCCTTGTGGCTGGCTCTCATTCAATGGTCTTTTCTTGGCTCAATCCCATTCCCATGCATTCAATATTCCCATTATAAGCTCATTAGTCTAGTCATTGTTTTGGGCTCATTAATAGGATATCCATCGCCTTAGACACCTCTGAATTAGCATGTCACAATGTGGCCCCTTTCACAGCATCAACAGTGGGTGGATTTGCAGTTGTGTGTGCGTGTGCATCTTGCACTTGTGTGTGCCATGTCGACCTTGAGTTTGCTGACATGCCAGCCCCACTAGAAACCTGCTGACACACTTCATGTAGATACACATGCACCTATACATACACACACACACACACACACACACTGAAGTCCTCCCTCCTCAGCCTCAGTTCCCCGCCCACTCGCTCCCAGCGGCTTGTCCGTCAGTGATGCGGGAGACAGCGGAGCAAGCGGGCAGGGAGGGGGCTGGGGCTGGATCAGGGTTTTTAACATGCGAAGCAGGTACTTCTGTGCGTACATATTGATCCTCGGAGGGCTCCCAGGCCCCCTTTTCCTTTCTTTCCCTGGCAGTGGAGGCCATTCATCACCGAGGCCATGACTGGAGAGCTCAAACAGCCGTCTCTGTCAGAAAATGGGGCTGCGCCGGGCTGTGCCGTGCCACACCGATCTGGTGTCTCACATCAGGGGGGATGAAGCCTTGACACAGTGGCTCATGGCCTGATCTTCCTCTGATTCACAGGAGTCACCCATAGCGTGCTGGTCAATGCAAAGTCATGCCTCTATCAAGCTTCCTTAAACTCGGATTGCAGTATTTTAGCCTAACTTAACATGATTTTATCAATTTGCAGAGAATTTTTAAAAAAGTAAGATACTTAGCAAGCTGTTTTGCTCTTTGGTAAAAGTGATTTATCTCGCTGACTAGAAAACAATCACGTTTTAAGTAGTGCTTACTCTGTTGGTCCATTTGGAAAATCTGCACTTAAAGAGGACACAAGACTCTAAATATCCAGGTCATGTTTATTTCTGACATCTTTCCCTCGACTGTTGATTTATGCAAGTTTCCTGCAGTCTTCCTGCCTCCTGCCACACCTAGGTCCTCCCGCGTAACCCTCATGTTTGATTGATAGTGACTCTTGACGCCATGGGGAGATGTGCATCCCAGCTGAGCTGCCGTGGCTGGAGCTCCAGCCTCAGCCTAAGTTTGGACCACGACAAGGACGAACAGGGAGAAAGACAGATGGTGGGAGGGAGCAGAATGGAGCGTGGCCTCAGCATCAGATGTGTTTTAAATAACTTTGACGCAGGAGTTTGAACCGTCTCTCTGGGCTGGAGCTAATCTGATGTGAGAGGATGCCACACTGAGGCTGATAGGACACAGAGATAGAGGAGGGGATGGAACGGCAGAGAGAGGCACGGAAGGAGAGAGAAAGGGTAATAGAGGTGCTCACTCAGCTGGTGGGAAATCTGCCCTCTTCATCTTTTCATCTCTCCAGCCTCTCTGTTTCTCACTTTGCCCCTGCCTCCCTCACCCAGTTATATCCATTTACCACCAAGACCAGGCTCTCCTCTCTTCTCTCATTCACACTTTGCATCACGCTCCCTCTCGCCCCCCTCCATCTCTCTCCCTGTCGTCCCCGTCGCTCACCGTCTCCCCCCCGCCTCAACGCTCCCTCCCTCTGTCTTTCACGGACGATTTAGGAAGTCACAGCCTCTCCCTTCCATTTATGAAATTGCTCATGTTATTTCCTGCACCCCACCCCCACCCCCCTGTGGCCAGCTCTCTCTCTCATAAGTCTTAGCGGATGCATCCTCTCCACAGATAGTCCCAAGTCTCCATCTAGAAAGCACACAGCTGAGTGTCCAGTGCTAAAAAAAAAAAAAAACATCATCCGGAGGGTAATATTCTCAGACAGCATGACTAGCCCCTGACACCACGACCCGGCCATAACATTGAACATCCATTCGTAATCTCCACCGATGGCCTCTTGTTTACCTCATCGCCCTCCGGCCACTGTGAAAAGGTACATGCTGCCTCATTTTTCCCGTGGCTGTGTCTTTTTTTTATGGCTAACTGCTCTGAGGCCATCACTCTTATGAGTGTTGACCGAGTGCTGGTGTAGTCAGAGAGATTTACAGGGCCTCGAAACATTTTTAGTTCATGTAATAGTGAAGCACTGAACCTGTTTCAGGGGTTTGGAGGACAGTGATAGCAGCAGTATGGGATTCTGCATTTAAGAATAGAGACTTTTCAAAGAGAAACTATAAATTAGCAAAATTAGGACCAGAGTTTAGTTTAGTGGATTTGGGTTAAATTTAGCAAAAAGAGTTTCAGGCAATCTGGCAAATGTAAATCCAATCTTCACTCTTCTTTTACTCATGTTTCGGTCTCTATCAACTCTGTTGTTTGGCTCTTTAGCTGCTAAATGCTCCACTATGTTCACCAGCTAGCCGCTAATTTCCTGTCTGCTGTTCGGTGTTGGAAACAAAGTTCCATGAGAGAGGTGAACCAAAAGAGAAAGTTGCAGACTATAACCTAAACTGAGCTGAACGTTGCTAAAATATTCCACAGAAACTAGATGGAACTGCAAAATCGGGTGACAATTCTATTTGGATTTGCTAATATAAGCGTATTAGCAGCTTTAAGTATAGTAAGCTCTTAGTAATTGGATGTAGTAGCCCTAAAATAATGTCACAGTCCAACTTTCTTGTCGTATTTTGTGGTCTTCTTTACTGTTGGTTCCCACAAATCCTTCTGGACATTATCACAATTAATAGGTTAGCAAAGCGGAACACATCTCTAAGCTGCTGCTGTATTGAATACGCAGATGTGTTATTCATATCTTCTTTGTTATAGCATAATCAGCAAATATTCCAAAAATGTCCTTAAAAATCAATGTTGCATTATAAGTTTAATCAGGTTATTTTAAACCATGTAACCATAGTGACCGCCTACCTTATTCACAGTAGTAATTGGGTGTAATGTAGTGTGCATAGTGTGCATGTAACCTTACACAGTGGAAAGGTCCCATATGGATACTAGGAATGCAAGGATGCGTGTGTGCCTGACCTGTGAATGTGTGCATGCAGGCACATACAAATGTAATTTTCAAGTTAGAGTGTGATGTAGAGCAGAACAGACAAGAGAGCCAGACGGAAAGGAAGTAGAGAATGACTGTCAAATGGTGAAGGAAAAAAAAAAAAAAGAAATCCAGGGGAACCTTGATGGTGCCTGGCTTGCTGTGGATGGGTGAGGAATGGTAGTGTAAGGGAAAGAGAGGGATTGAGTGATGGGTGTGCGGGGTGGGTGGGGATGCGAGGTAGAACGTGGCGGCCTGTCCTTGTGCCTCCTCCACTCCTCTCCTCTCAGCCTTCTCCTCTCTCCTCTCAGCCTGTTTCTGGCTCATTACCCCCTCCGCCAGCAGACTTCTCCCTGGGCGGCAGTGAAAAGAACTGTCCTCTGTCGCTCTCTACGACAGCCGCAGTCTGAGCACTGCCCTGCCCTCCTGATATTAATCAACACACACACTCACACACACACACACACACTCTCTCCTTCAAGCTCGCGCACACACACTTTCCCCAGCAAGCTCCTCTGACGGACAGGCTGGTGGGCAGCCGTCTCTTCTCCAGGCCCTCACTTGCAAATGAGACATCTAACCTCTTCGACAAGCAGGCGAGGGACAGGATATTAGAAAAGTTTTATTTGGAGGAAACTTTGTTTTTATTTTACGGTCTTGCATGAGTGACTGTGGGAGGAGATGCTCAATGTGTGTTGGTGCTGCTGGGTGGTTTTGCATTTCCCTTGCATGTTTTGAAATTAATTCTAAAGAGAGTCTGGTGAGAAATATATCAACTAAAAATATATTCAACCAATGATAGCTTTGTTGTTGTTTTTATTTGGAATATCCAGTAGTCAAATGTAAAAAAAAAAAAAAAAAAAAAAGGACACACTCCACTAGTATACAACAAATCTAAATACAATAATTGAACCATATCACTCTCTTAAATCGACAGTTATTTAAAAAAAAAAATACACTTAAAATGAAACTGAATTCAACCTATTAATTTAATTGTTATTAATGATCAGTGTAGGGCTGATATTTTTAATCGGGGCCAATTGAGTGACACAAAGTTCATTATATTTTCATCTATATTTCAAACTGCTCAGCGGCCACAAATTCCACATTTATGTGGTTAGAAAACTATGGATTGGAGCTTTCAAATCAAATATCAGCCACTCAGTGTCATCCTTTCCCAATAGGACTTTCTGGATTGTGAGATTATAGTGATGACTGACAGAACATGATGTGTAATGTGTTTCACTCTTGTTATTATTGTGCTTAATGTTAGTAGAGAGTACCTCATAATTAGAGCCCAGACCATACTGGCAAAAACAATGTTATTTAAGAGTTTAGAAAGGTGAAGTGTTATATTGACATATTTCACATAAAGACATAACATAAACACACATTTTAATAAGGATCCTTTAATTCTATTTTTAAATAATTATGGCAGGTGTGAGGTTTGTACAAGGTAGACATTTTACAGTTGGAAAAATAAACTATGCAAAGGTGATACTGGATTTGTATATGTTTTGAATTGAGGGGTCAACAGGGGTCCTCTCAAAAAGGACCTGAGCTGCCCCAGAAGCAACAACATTTAGAGGATTGCGTGATCTTAAAAACGGATGAACCTTGAATGATATAAGAAATGCATCAAATTGAATTCAGCAAAATTAAATATGTGTACATAACTCTGCCCTGCAGTGGGGCTGACCATCTTCTGTCATTAATACATGTGACATAATTGATCAGGATGTGCAGGGGGGGGTTTAACACGGCTCATGGGCGGCTTGCATGTGTTGTTTTGTGCAGGTACGCTCGTGCATAATTACTGTGTGAAAAGTAAAATAAAGAAGCCACAGTGTTATTCAAACACAGATAAAGTGTTAGCAGCTTGCCTATAAACTTAATGAAAAGGAGACTGCTGACTTGCATTCCAAAGCTATGTGTCTGTATTAAACACTGTCATCGCTTGCCTAAAGATATCCCAGAGTACCGGCCCTCCCCGTCCTACCCTCTGTGCCCTCCCACTGACAATCTGCCAGGTGTGCCCGTACCCAGGAGACATGCCCGGTGTCACCGAGCAAAACGGGCTCATGTTGATAGTGAAAAGAGGCAAGATGCCAGCTCCGGACACAGAATAACTTTCGGGGTGGGGGGACAGAGCAGGTCCCTGACGCTAGTCTGTGTGACATTAGCTGGCTGCCTTCCCTCTGCTCTAGGCAAAGCTCACAGCCCGAGCTCTGCCTTCACACACTGACTGGGTATGTGACCCGGTGTCCAAGTGACATATTCCCTGGCACCAAGGCAGAATATGAAATGATGGTATTATTCACGTCCTACCTTTGACATTGTCTGTTAGCTGTGCAGCAGGCAGCCCAGATAGAGCTGCAATCTGGCAGCAGCGACCACCTGAGGTAATGTGTCTAAACGTCAAGTGAAGAAAAACCCAGGAAATCCAGCATGTCTCTCATGTGTGTTGTTACACCGACAGGATCATTCAAAATGAGTATCCAGTTTGTGTCTCTCCTGGTTTGATGCTGTGCTAATAGCTTAGCTTCCACTATTGTGTCGCTGTCTCCCGGGTATTCCTTGAATCTTCCTGTTCTGATGAGAGCAGCTGGACACTGGGGAGGCTTCGTCTCCTTTCTCAGGCAGACTATGCAATTTAAACCTGCCTCGGGCATGTAGATATTACTCCCCAGCGAGATGGCTGAAAATTAATGGAAATTGTTTTAGAGCAATCATTATTAACATTCTCCTTTGGATGCCCTTTTGTCATCTCAGCCCTGTCGCCTCTCCTGTTTTATTCTCACGCTAATTTATGCAGCCATCAACATTCCTTATTCGGTGTGTGAATGTTCTGGGCAATGTGAATAATCAGGGTAATAATTAGTAATTGCTCTATCACTTCAGTGGGCATATATTTTGGCATTAGAAGTCCATCAATCATGCATTTATACAAATACTTATTTAGCTGTTGATTTCCCTCTTATCTTCATTGCCATCCTTGCTGGTGTTTAGTATCCAGTATGGGATTTTCTGCCAGTGTAGGCACCACGAATGCACACTGAAGACGGTATTGCAGTTTTAATCCTCATGTTTTTCCCCTGGTAAAGGAGACTTGGTTGTAGAATAGTATAACATAGCAGGCTCACTCATCTCTGGAACCAGGAAATCACATTCCCTCACACATACGACTCAATTTCACACCCCAAGCTGGATTAAGAGGACTCTTCGCTCCGGGCCTGCGCAGGAAAAAGGGTAAATATCACCCTTGTTCCTGGTGTTGGAAATTTCGCTATTTAAATGGGGAGTAATATAACTGACATTTTCCAGTTCATTATGCAGCCCCTGACCTTCACGATGTACGACTTGGATAATTCTCTGGCAAAAGGCAAGGCCTGGTTCCCCCTAATGGGAGATGTTTGACCTTGTCAGGAACTAAGGGGAGGTCAGGGATGAAGGAGGCTGTAGTCGGCCCAAGAGAGACGGGACGCAGCGTAGGAACAGCTGTAACACGGACTATGAACAATTTAACACTCTAAACAGCAGTTAAGGTGGCATTGAGTCAGATATGTAGCCCCTTAAAACTTAAAATTCCAACAATTTCAGAAACTAGTAAATCATCTATTTGTGTATTTTGGAAAGCGATAACTCCTTTGATACATTATGTAAATTTCTGATCTGCAGGGATAATATATAACCCTCAAATGTGTATCACATCATCTGGTCTTCAGATTTGTGTTTATCTTTGTTTGTGGCCAAACTGTTGAAGCTTATCACCGATGGATTCAACTAATCTTCAACTGGCTCTTTGTCTTTATGTCCAACTGTACTTTAAAGACTCCTCAGGATTCCAGATAAATCCATCGCACTCAATCACCAAACGTAATAGAAAGTAATCATATCGGGAGTCTTTCACGGATTAGGCTGTTTTGAATGTGATTTATAATCGCTTCCATTTGTGTGAACTACAATGATGTGCACTGGGCGCTTGGCAGAGATAATCTTATTACCCAGTTGGCTTTTGTTTTCTGCTGCCTTTCTTTTATTCTTTATTAAAACATTTTGCTGCATTAAACATGCTAATTTGTGGCTGGGCATAATTGGGGTCTTGCATTAAAAAAAAAAAACTCTCCCCTGTTTGGTAGAAGATTAGGAATTTCATCTTCAGGATTATGTATAGAGTACAGTGAAAGCCCATGAAATAGTCTTGCTTTCCATTATGTTTAAAGCCACTCAAGCGTACTAATGTGAAAGGAAAATGTATTATTTGCCACACAACGCCATTGTCATATGACAAAAAGATTTCAGATGGCAGCTATTTTGATTGAAGGGATTGGTCGTTTCTCGTCCAATCAGTATTCTTCAGGGATCAAATTCATCAAGCCAATCAGCTTTCACACAGACAGACAAAATCCTGGTTATTCTAGTTCAGTGTATTTTCAGGATTGTTAGAAATAGCCCAACATTTCCTGTCAAAGCTGCAACAGCAAAGCTGTCAAATCTTCTATATACTATAATCAGAAATGGAACAGCAGCAAACCTAGCTTTGGACACCAGAAGGGAGAAAGTGAAGCAGATAAAACCGAGCAACTCACGCAGGAATCCTCATTGATCACTGAGGGCTTTTCATGAGCCTCAGATGTGGAGAGATCAGAGCTTCAATCTTACTGTGAAATGATATCTCACAATGTGAAATGATTCCCAGATCTGCAAAAAAAAAAAAAGTCAAAGAAAGTGCAAAGAGAATATTCAGGTGTCAGTATTTCTGCCTCGTTCACCTAGGGGTCTAATAAGTGATCACACAGAAAACGGGGAATCTCTCCCCCATAATGGTGAGCAACTTTTGATTTTGTGTCAAAACATATTTAAAATTTGAACAGTGCCGTCATTCCTGTGGCGTGCCGCTCTCTCCGTGGGGCTTGTCACAGAAGGCGTCGCTGCGTGCAGCTCCAATACACGGGGCTCCTTTCATTTTTCTGTCTGACATGTTAAGTGTGATGGTACAAAGAGGTTCCATTTTAATTGTTTGGACAGATCACTCAAGGGAGAGGGGCTTTGATTCGGGGTGTTGACAGAATAGGCACAGGCTTGCTTGGTTGCTTTGGTGTCTGTCTCGCCAATTCTGGTGCTGCACTGTATTGATCGCGATAAGCTGTTTACCTCAGGCCTCACTTAAGCTAAAGGCCAAGCGTTGTCCAACCTTTCACAGTAGCTGTTGTTGGGGGGGGAAATAGGTTACGAGAAAGTGCCATGATGCGGCGGTGACTTGTTATTACGCCACCATTTTCGTATTTGTACACGGAAATCCATTCGGTCAAACTTGACTCCCAGTCAATTTTTATTGGATGATCTTTCAGGTAAGATATGAGGAAAGCTATGCAGCAAGCCTCGTGACAAAAAAGCCATTGATCTATAAGCATGAGTCAACAATATGTGTAATATCTTTATTAAATAAGACGAATGGGCACTTGAGTTGTGCCGTTCAGGCACTTTATGAAATAGGAGTATACTCCGATGGAGCCTCGTGAGTGGTGAGAAATCACCTGTTGATGGCCCATAATGTAATAGAACATTCCTTTTGAATGGGCGGGAACCATAATGTCACACAGTCCATTAATATTCCCGTGCTGTGCCCACATCTTGGCTCTCTGCTCTGGGGGAATGATTAGGGTGACGGACGATGGGGGCGATGACACAAGAAAACAACTTCCCCACCTCCCTTCATCTCCTCTCCACCCCTTCCTTTCTTCGCCTCCCCACAACCCTTCAACACAACAGCCACAAATTACCCACTTTGCTTGCAATATTATCACGGCTGATCGTTGGTGTCCATAATTAGAGTCTTAGTGTCGTCTAGCCTCCATTAGGCTAACAATAGAGCCTTGGAACAGGGCCACTTTGGGCAAATAACATGTTGAGAACACTTGACTTTTGTGAAGAGATAGTGAAAAGCATCTGAGGCCATTACTGATCCAAACTCTTGTTGAGGCTATGACAGACAGTGAAATCGTCTCCATTGCAGAAGACACACATACACACGGGGCAAAGATGCATAGGATGCAATTACAAGTAGCAACACAGACACGCATGTCTTTATGCTCAAGCGGTGACAGCGTTTCCCCTTTTCTGTGCCCATATTCCTTTGACAGCGACGCAAATACAAATATCATCACACTGCACGCTGCAGCCTAGTGGAGCTTGTATTTCAATCACACAGCGTTAGATAGCTTGCTGCTAAGTTTCCTCCCAGGCTAAGGAGAGGGAGAGAGAGCGCGCTCTGTATTCTGAGCCCAGTCCCCGTTTGATCTCCGTCATCGCCCCTCTAAGACATCATTGTGTAACACTGTAAAAGCGGACGGCTTCATGGAGCGAAGGAAATATCAAGGAAGTTATTCATAAATATTAGATAAGATCAAAACAGCCAGTTGCTCTCAGAGTCTGAGCTCCTGGGTCAAGCCATCCACATCCCTTTGATTTTTTTTTCTTCCACTCAGGCTGAGCAGGGAGGATTGAGCATGCATTGGATTTGAAGCCCCCCCCCCCTTAAAGAGCTGGAAAACAGGCAAATATGAAGAAAAAAACCACAGAGTCCAATCCTGTAACTAATAAGCCATTATTAAAACACAAATCTACTGTTTGTTTCATTTCTGATCAACACTTTTCATTATTCATAATTCTCTTGTTTTGATTACCGTCCCTAACGCACAGCACGCTGAACCTGTGGAGATTAATAGGCAGCATTCTCCAAACTCTTCCTCCTCTCCTCCGGAGCTGACACAAATTGGTGAGATATCACTTTGATCATGCCTCCTGAACAACAAACAAAACACAAACCTAATTAGCCTAATTCAAAATCGTTCCAAATGCTTCTGTTTTTTTTTTTAATTTTTATGAAAGCCTTCCTTCTCCCTGCCGTCGTTAAAGATAAAACTAAGTTGACGTGTCAGTGTTTTCCCTCCATGTATTGTGTGTGTTTGCGGTTTAACGGAGTGTGAGTCTCCAAATCTGACCTTTGACATTTCAATTGACAGTGGACAGTGGGTCACCAGTTGCTCAGATGCATCACTTCTCTTTCCTCAAGACCATTTATGCCAGAAACAGAACAAAGACAAACTGCTTTAAACAGACTTGGAGGCTGTAGCGGGTTTTCTGATGTGGGGGAGCTCAATCTGCTGACTCCTTCGATGATGTTCGTCATCCCATCTGGGTAGAAATGTCAAGTGGCAGGGGGAATCATAAAGCTCTCTGATTTATTGCACCACTTTTAAAAAGAAATCACAGTGAAGAATTGGAGAAAGATCCGCTGATGTACTTCCTATAAACTGGATAAATAATCATGTCGTTGGTTTTACATGTTGCACATCGTATGTGTAGTTATTTACTATAATATGGTCACGTCAACAGGCTTCTGTATCCACTCATGAATATAAGTCCACCGTGAAATAGGCAAAGTGTTCGTCTTCTGCTGCTGATGCCACTAAATAGCTGTAACAGTTGATGCGTCGCATCAGCCTCTAATGCCAATAGGGACTTTTTTCCAAGGGCAGCAATGCACCAACGCTATACAGCATTTGAAGTATTCACTTACTACAAGCAGCATGAAGTCTACCTTGCAATGCTAGCGGATTAGCTCACGTTGCCTCGCTAACATATGCAATGACTGCCGGCGAGCTCTCCCCCATTAGGTTTGCACATCAAAGGCGGCGGGAGAAGTTCTTCACAGGCAGTTAAAAGTGGGCTCAGTGTGGATCTTGTAAATACCGTCTTTGAGTCTGTGCCTCTCGGGGGACACTTCACACACTCCTCCAGTCAGGAGAAGGGAGGGAGGGAAGGAGAGGAGCAGTGACAGGCATCAGAGGAGGAGGGGATGGAGGAATGGGAGGGGGGAGGTAGAAGGTGGGGGGAGGTTCCTGAGAGCCCAGTCCCCTGTCACCTCCAGGATAGGATCTGTGGATGAAGAAAATCACTCTCCTCTACTCTCCTCTCCCTGTCTGTAGCTCGCTCTCATCCTCTTCCTCCTCTTCACACTTCACATGATAGCTGACAGTGAAAGTAGAGCATAGCTGTTTTCCGTTTTCTTTTGAGTCATGTTTTTCATAACACATAAATAGAGCATGCGGCATCCTGGGAATTCTGTGATTCTGTGTTTCAGTATACAGGCGGACACAATAGCATCCACTCTTCTCAAGTGTTGTTGAAAACATTTTATCTATCATAGCCGTTTGTAGGGCTCTGGTGAGGCCCTTCACTCCGCAAGGAGCAGAAAGGAATAAGAAATGTGTTTTGTTTGCAGCCAAGCACGCACGCACTCACGCACGCACGCACACACACACACACACACACACGCACACACACACGCACTCACACACACACACACACACACACACTCCTATCCTGACACGTACATACCGTACGCTCCCAAGCCCATCGTTGCCTGGTTTTGCAGACTGATCAATGCAAATGCTGTTATTTACCCAAGCCTGAAATGAAAAGACTATGGATCAATTTGATGCACTTCCAGCTCACAATGGCTGGCTGGCTTTTTGTCTCAGCAACACCCCCCCCCCCCCCAACATCACTAATGCAAAATATACTAGCATGCTATCGCTCACGTACACAAACCATAATCGACGCATTCTCTTTTCCTTTCAAACACACCCACAGTGTGACACCAGGGCTGCATCCGTCTGAGCAGTGTGTGAGTGTATCTCCGTGTGCATGTGTGTGTTTGTGTGTGTTTTGGGCTGACCCACTTTCTGTGCTTGGCCAGGCTTGTGCTGCTGCTGCTGCTGTCTGCTGTGCTGTGCTATTCTGTTCTGTGCTGCTAGGGGGAGATCCCTGCAGACTCCCCCGGAACAGACTCCAGCTCTCCTTCTGACAGACACTCACCGTGGCATGTTATCCCCCTGCGGATTGGAGACCTCTGCCTCTGCCTGTGTGTGTGTGTGTGTGTGTGTGTGTGTGTGTGTGTGTGTGTGTGTTTGCGTCTGCAAGTTTCAGATGCACCTTGATGCCGATGCACTAATAAATACTTACAAAAATGCACGCACATAGATGCACACACAGTGCACAGCTCCCCTTACACACACACACACCAAACACACCAAACACACACACACATATGCAAGACACATACCAACCCAGATCTGTATATTTTTAATTCCATCCACCCTCCTCCGGCTCCTCCTCCTCTCTTCCCCATGTTTGTCTGGAGTTATTGTTTCAATCTTGCTGCATCAGGGGGCCCCTGAAGGTTATAAATTAAACATAAATGCAAATGCGCTGAGCCATTGCCCTCCTCCACCTCCCTCCTCCCACACGCACACACACACACACACAAACTCCCATCCTCGCCATTCAAACAGATCAGTGTGTCTGCGAATTAATAGGAGAACAGTGGGCTTTTTTTAATGAGCGAGAGAGAAAAATTAGAGTTGCAAAGCCACAGCGCGCGCACCAGAGCTGCAGCCGAGGCAACGGCTTGAAAAGCCCGGCGCCATCATAGAATATGCTAATGCTCCAGGTCCCCTCACTGTCAGCCTTAGTGTTGCTCTAGATGAAATCAGAGCCGAGTCTTTGATCTGGGACACTGATGGGAGCCAGAATTGTCATGTGCACAAAGTACAGAGAGCAGGAAGGGTGTGGATGAGGCTCGTTCTAATCAGAATATGTGCACATAAGCATTGATGAAGCCCAAACATGAAGACATTCTTGATCATTTAAGTAGATATCGTTTTGTCTCCACATACGCGGACCAACAGCAGTTATTTTCTGTCACCTACACATTTCTCTCTCTCTCTCTCTCTCTCTCTCTCTATCTCGCACTCACTTGCACTGAGGGGGTAAACGTGATGTCTTCTTGGGGTGTCCTATAGATAAATAGCCATCTGGTCTTGTTGACGCTATAGGCTGGGCCTGAGTATACTGAATGGTGAACACCGTGGAGACTTTGTAGTTGGTCCATAACAATGTTATAGCTTTTATTCTCTGCCATATGGGCTCATAAAGGCAAACGACTGGGAGAGATTCTCCTGCGTGAGTTTCAATTTGGAAAAGTGAGATTAAGCCTCTTGTTGACATATTATATGTATAGAATATTTTTTTCTTTTTCTTCATGTCGTTAGAATAAATTTTTTTTTGCATAAGGCTGGCTTACCCTCTCACTAATTGTTGTGCTGATGTACAAAAACACAAGGTGTGCTTGTATTAGTATACATTTTAGTATCCATTTTTTTTAGCTCTTACTTGCACTTACACTTTATCTCCAGCAGGGGTCTTCCCATTGTCATGGACATGGCTTCATAGTGAATTATCTGACACTATACACAATATAAGGCACAGTGAATTGTGCCTCCTTGTTTCACCAATACGTGACCTGAAGCAACAGTTATGTATTGGAGAAATGCAGTCATCTCTACCTAGTCCTCGCCATTACCATGGTCATCATAACTGCCACCACTGGCACCTTCGTCATCATCATCACATTCGTACCCGCCGCCACCAGTCATCTTCATTATCATGGCCATCCTCAGCACAACTCTCATCCCCAAATCCTTTTCTTCCCACCCCTCCCCGTCTCCCCTCGCCTCCACCCCCATCTTTCATCCACAGCTCCCTCTGTTGATCAAATGCATCTGATCTCATCAAAGCAGACCCTCTGCTCATTCAAGTCCCAACAGACACCCCAGCTTCTTTACTAAGCACAATTTTACATTCATGTTTGAATACCACTGATGGGATAGGGATATCATATCTTGTAGACTTTGGTTTTGTGTGGTCCTACGCTGCAGCCTGGGGTTGATTTTTTCTTTTTTTTTTATTTATTTCATTATCATTTCAGACAGGCTCCGCTCTGACAAAGTAAATCAAATGAAGGAAATTAAAGAATGTAGCCTTTTATTCAAATAAGACCCTAATGAAGAATAGGTTTAATATTCATACTATTCATATTACATTCCTACGGAGATTGCAGTGAGTTAAAGTGACCTAATCAAATTGAATGGATTTTTTTAATCTGCTATCACACCGACTAGTCCTGGATAATATAGAGTTTATAGTTTGTGATATTTCCATGGTCCCCCTCGTATTACAGGCGCGCTATGTTCTTCGAAGAGGAACACCGCTTCTTTTCAGGCTGAAACGGGTTGACCGGAGCGCGTGGGGGGGATCAACTCTGTGGTGCAGATATTACAACATTATAGCCGCTATAAAGTGCGATCACATTCTTATTCCGATGGCGATATTATTGCGCACAGCTTGTGGTTGCGTGTCCGACTCCCGTCAGAGCTGCAGAGAACTGGCTCGAGCCGAGGGACAGGAGAGGGGGGGGGGAGAACGAAAATCTGATATGGATCATTGCTTAGAAGCTCAACTCGGGCAAACTTCACATCTGCTGGTGTGTTTTATTGGAAGGATTCGCGTGGACCGGATGTCGCGTGTCCGTGCGTAAATTGGGAATGCCCGATCTGTCACGGCTATTGTTTGTTTAAAAGTAATACGCACTTTTAACTCCAAGGGAAGGAGTCGTTCCTTGTTGAGCGTCAGACGTGCGATTGCTTAAAGAAATCTGGATATTCTAACGAGATATGGAAGCGTAGGTTGCGTCATGTAAAACAGTGCCGCCATCAATGCGCATTAAAAAAAAAAAGAAAATAGAAAAAATCAGCATCCAAAACTGAAACAGAAACCTCAAACTGCAGTGTGCTTAATGACTCGCTACTCCAGTCCGGGTTTTCCATGTGAGGCGCGCCGGAGCCCTAGGAGGTGGATAAGCTGGTAGAGCCCGCTCCCTCTCATGCCATGCTGGGCCACAAGGGCTCCGGGAGACGCTGCTACATATTACCGAGAACCGGGATGGAGGAGAGGCGGAGGGGGGAAGAGAAAAAAAGTTTCGATTAAACCTGGCAGAGAAACTTTCAACATGAAGCCTCACTGACGCGCCGTCTCACCGCCGACAGAGCAACATCAGCGCTAGAACAAAGCTTGCCTTTTCCCACTGAATATCTTTTTTTTCCCTCCTCCCAGCTTGTGTTTTTTCTTCCCTCTTGTATTATTCTCTGCTCGCACGGCTGGTCGGGGCTCGCTGTCACTTGGCGCCGAGATGTTGGAGTGAACCATGGCTGCGCAAGTTGCATCGGCTCCGACCAGAACTAATAACAAAAATAAGAAATTATCCAGCGGTCTGGGTCCGGAGCTCAATTCGGGGAAATCTGGGAGGAGGAGGAGCAGGAGGGACCGTACAGCGGACTGGACCGATGCTGGGCGCCGGAGATGGGACTCTGAATAATGTAGACCATCACCGCCGAAACGAGCTCAACATGGTTCATTCAACTTCCACGACTCACAACGCGTCGGGCGGCCACGACAAGGATGGGAATAACCTCACGTCCGCCTCGGCTTCGACTAATTCGACCACTTCCTCGATGGAGACGGCTCTGATAGCGAACCACAAGCTGAAATGTGTGGGGACCGGAGATCCCCCTCAGTCGCAACCGCCGCCGCAGCAGCAGCCGCAATTCGGCCAATTTGCGCCACATCAGCAGCGACAGACCCAAAGTAACAACACCTCCAACAACAACGGCCAGGGGCCCCGTGCGGACAGGGGCATGGACCACCAGCACCACGGCGGCAAAGAGAACCTGTTGGGGGGGCAAGGAGAGCCACAGCAGCAGCACATGCCAGGGAAAGGTGAGGGGGAGCTCACCTGTAAACCCGCGGAGAGGATGATGGGTACCAGGTATGAACATTCTAACTTGGGGCCAACTAGTAACAACTCTGAGTTCAATAACAACTATTACACACCGAGGCCCTGTTATGAGCAACATGGCGGACAGCAGCAGCAGAGCAGTGGGATGGGGATCACGCACTCCTCGGCACACAACACCATGGAGAACTCCCACGAAGCAGGGTACCACAACAGCCAGTACAACCAGTACCCGGCGTACCGGGCGGGCTACGGCGGCGGGGCCTACGGGATGATGGGCCCCTCTGGATGCCGGCAACCTGGGAACATGATGATGAGCAGCAACTCCTCGGCAAGCCACGGCAAGTCTCCCCTGGGAGCTGCTTCGGGGGGCTTCCAGAGGTTCCCAGGACAAACTCAGCAGCAGCAGCAGCATCCCTCGGGGGCCACCCCGACCCTCAACCAGCTGCTGACGTCCCCGAGCCCCATGATGCGGGGCTACGGCGGTGCATATCAAGACTACAGCGGCTCTCCGGCGCAACAGCCAGCCGGCATGGGCCTGGGGAAAGACGTGGGGCCCCAGTATGGAGGCGGCACCTCGGCCCACGGCTGGGGGGGACAGCAAAGAAACACCCCTCTTTCAATGAGCGCAGGCAACGGAGGGCAAGGCCTCGGCAGGACGCAGGTGAGTTTTTTGGAAACTTCTCAGTCGGCCGGTGTGAATCCGTGAACTTGGGTTTCTGGGCGCGAGTGCGTCACTCACAATTATCAGGTGTTGTGCGCGCGCTCGTTGACCACAAATACACTCTGTGTGCCGCGTACACAAGGTCCATTATATGTGGCATTATATGAGTGTGTTGAAGTTTGTATGTGAATTAGATCACTTGTGATATATTTTTTTTCATCAAATGTATTTTCTCCATTATGTGTATGATTCTGAGTTGTGCAATTGCGGTAAATAGTCTGCATGAGTTTTATTATGACAGAAAAATGGAAAGAAAAACTCGTAAAATGTATATCTAAAACAATCTGCTTTTATTAGGCTATTTAATGATCCCACAATAATACATTTACTGTCCTCGTGTATTTAATTTGACATCCGTGAGATTAAAAAAGCAACATTCACGTTGGACGGATTCACCTCCGTGTCGACGTGGTGTCAGACACGTTGCGAAACGCCCTGTTCAGAGGACGCGGTGCATTCGAGGCGCTCATCGAACAAAGTAAGGCACTCCTGTAAGAAATGTACACGAATGATCACTATTAACGCAACCGTCTTGCACTATTTCTTTTCTCTTCATTTTGAACTGATTTGGAAAATCAAACGGACGCCGCGACCGTCCGCGTGCCCCTCCGCGCGCTCCGTGTCGCGCTGGAGCGCTTCTGTGCGCCTCGTTTATTCCCATGCAGCTCTGGATTTGAATAGTGGAGGTAAACTGGCTCAAAGCTCTCGTACTCCCAGCTCACTGTTGACACCCAGTCCGCCATCTGATTGGCTCCCCGTTGGCCTCGCTGGGCAGACTGCACTGTGAAAAAAAAAAGGGAGGAAGATTCTTGCGGGGATCCTTGGCCGTGCCGCTGATATGATGCTGCATTCACTTCTTATGGGAAAGCTCCACACTTGGAGGCCGTCCAACGCAATAATTGTACACACGGAAAAGATGTACAAAAGCATTGAAAATGTATAATTTCAAGCTAAAATTGTCCAACGCATGCATCTTATCCGTGTGATGTTAAGAACATTATAAAATTGTTTGTGCATTGACATTTTAAAATATAGCTGAGGGGAAAACACACTTTTTTCTGGAAACAACCACAGTTTTACACAATAACTCCTGCAAGCTGACTGCTGCAGCTGGGGGTTGCATGCCTTGCTCGAGGGCACCTCAGTGGTAACAGCTGAGGGAGGGAAGAGAATGTTATTGAAGTATTCCTCCCCTGTCTTTGGGGGCTTTGGGGGTCCCCCGGGTGTCCCAAACCCTGTGCTGAACCACCAATGTGTCCATAGTGTAACTCCTGCCCTAAAACAACACAGTGTTTCTCCAGAAGAACTATTACTCCGTGGTTGTTTTTGAATGCACTAAATTATTCGTGCTGCTGAATGGCACATCTGGACGACTGGAGGGTAAGGTGGTTGAGCATAGCTTATACTGTCTGCCTCTTGCAAAACAAAAGCAGTTCATTAGCCTACATTGTTTCAATCAAAGGCAATTTGCGTTGGCTGCTAGGGAAATTAAGTGAATGTTTTAGCGTGGGAGGGTTTGCTGTTGCGGTTTTGATTGTATCAAATTATGCATTGATAAAATGGTCACTAGTAACCTACAGTAATATAATATAGCCAACTATAGTACTACAGCAATTATTAGTCATTGTGTGCAGATTATATATATATATATATATATATATATATATATATATATATATATATATATAAGTCACAGCATAGAGTTGTAAGAGACATATTCTATATTGTTCATATTCAATTATTTGTGCAACAAAAATATCAAAATCCAAAATATATAAATCCAAAACATCAGCCCCCTGAAAAAAAAATCTTGCATTTAACATTACATACTGCTTTTTTTTTTCTTTACTTTTCCACTTCTGGGGGAGTAAGTGCATGTGTGACTCTATTTTTTTTCTTGACTCTACCAACATTTCAGCAGCAGTATATTCACGCTACAAAAGCCCTATGTTTAATTCATATTTGGAGCGGCAGCGCTGCTCTCTTGTGCACTGACAGGCTGTGTGAGAAAGGCGAGCGGTGTAGTGCATAATACTGCCTCCAAATTGGCCCAGTGATATGACTGCGCTTCACTTCAGAGTGCGTTTGGTCGGAGCACACCTCTGTCACCTGTTGGCACAGTTTCCCCTCTTTCAAATTCAATTTCCCTCCCCACTGCCTCTCTTCAGGAGCAAGCTGTGAGCGAAACGAGTGCGCCTCATTTACACCGCTGCTCCCCCCCACGACCCACCCCCCAACCTCGCTTGTCTGGCCACTCACCAAAATGAAGACGGAGCCCTACCACTGTGTGTTGTGTTGTGAATTATGTTATTTAGAGGTGTGTATTGAACCTGCTCTCACATCAAAGTGATTCTGTCCTAGTTTTTCAAATAGCTGTGGCCTATTTGATTGACAAATAACGTTTGTGACCTTCTGCCTGAACGTGTGTGTGGATGTCTGTCTACACGTCAGCTGCTTTGAATCCAGGGGGGTTCCTGCATCAATGTGCGTTTGTCCCTGTTTATGTGCAGCGTGGATTCTACCTCTAACAGTAATACAACGGCACATGTGCAATCCTAATGACTAAGGCTGGCATCATAAATGAAACGGCATACTCTGCCTCAACTTATATGTGTAACGAGGATGTGTCTGTTATCCACTAATCAGTACACACACAGCACACACAGAGAACAATAAAAGTAATTAGTAGATAATAATGAGGGCCTAGCAAGTTGGAAATAGTGTTGTTGCTTAGATAATTGCAGCAGCGACTCATTTAAATTATGACCTAATAAAACAAAAATGAATGGATATCTACAGTTTCCACTAATTTATCACTATTATGCTCAATGTTTTGCCTTTGTTTTGTTTGTTTTTTTAGAATTGAAATCAAAGTTCAGTAGTTACGCACATCAAAGGCTATACCAAATCCCATCCTTGGTAATGTGCTTACCTTGAAATGATTCCTGCTAGCAGTGCTCTCCAGTGCATACTGTTTACATTTCTCTCTTATGAATTATTAGTGTGATATGAACAAAGACTTTATAATAGGAGCAATGCATCAATGTCACATTGTATTATGCGGCTATCTCAGGGAGCCTTGTGCATAGTGATGGGCCTGACTGTGGCTGCTGGAATTTAATTTATGGTACATGTTCTGCTTTGGACGGACAGCCCAGGAGGTCTGGTCCGAAAACGGGCACGCAGTGTGTGTGTGTGTGTGTGTGTGTGTGTGTGTGTGTTTGGGTGCTTCTTTTTTATTCCAGAGTGCGTTTTTTAGATTTTCTGTTTGTGTTTGTGTCCTTGAGTGTATACGCGTCTGTTTTCTCCGTCTTGCTTGTGTGTGTGTGTGTGTGTGTGTGTGTGTGTGTGTGGCAGGAGACGGCTAAAGCCCCTTCGTCAGCACGAAACACCCCGACTTCCACCCCGCCCCTCTCACTAATGTCTCTCTCTCCCCCCATCTCCCGCTCCCTGATACCTCCCGTCAGTCGTTTGTTTATGTTGGTTTGTTTACATCTCTGTCTCGGCCAGCCAGCGCGGTGCTGATTAGCAACACTAGAGTGAAATTTTAATTTGCTCTGTTGCGTCCGATAAGAGCCCCGTGCAACGCTTTTCATCTTTCCTGGATGAAACACAGAGCCTGCTTAGGTACAGGCAGGCTGGGGTTATGAATGCGATTTGCAAAAATGCCAATTAATTCAGATTTCTAGAATGAATATGAATAAAAAAAACAGGCTGTGTAGTTGCATCACTGGATATAAGCTCATGTGTAAATATCTGGTGTGATATAAATGAATTGTAGTTTATTTCTTGTGGTTCGACTATGCACTCACACCGTCCCCCGGAGTTGAAGGTTCACGTGTAGTCGCCCTGAAGAAAGGATTTAATTACTGCGAGCGGACGTTGATTTGGTGTCAGCTGTTTCTCAGCTCTGTCTTATCTGAACTGCTGGTGTCAGGAGGGAGCAGAAAATCTAAACCAAAGCAATTTTGTTGAGGAAAGTTAATTGTACATATGGGAGAATTTGACTTTTCCGTGTGGACGATGTAGTCCAAGGCTTTTTGGATTTGATTTGATAGTCATTTCAATTTCATTTTCTCAACCGTGTTTCATCTGTGTCAGCAGCGGTGGATTCAACCATGGAAGAAAACACACTATAGTCATCCTCTGGCATTCTGGGACTTGTAGTATGTATCACAGGTCTAGTATGGGGTTAGATACAGCATCTAGAAGGTACTACCACTACTTCTTCTCTGTATCTCAAATAGCCTGATGGATCTTACAGCTATGATGCCATTAAATCAAAGAAAAAATCAAGAAATGTCACAGCAAACACATTTCAAATTACTGTCTGCTCTGTTTCCATCATTTAAAAGTGAATAAACAATCACTGGCAAATGTGAAGTACTTCAACAATGTAATAGTACTTGTTATTGTGCTTTAGTCTCTGCTATGCAGCCTGAATTCTGTAATAAAGAAAAGCTTGTCAGTAATAGTGATCATGTGATCACGTAATCACAATGTCTGCATGACTACAATTATGCTATTTTTATGTGTTATAATAATTATGATTCGTCAGTTTCAGGTCTTTTTCTTGTGACTTTATTGAATTTTAAATTCCCTTTCCTATTTAAATAGGTCATGTTTTGCACAAATCCACATGCTTAGTTGCTGTGTTCTTTTGTAAACAGAGAGAGTATAGGAAGGCCAGAGATGTAGAAATAGACAATATTTGAAGCGAGTCACATGGAGGGCTGCTGACTTCTGAGGAATGGGCCCGGCAGAGTTCAGAGGGAAAGCGGGAGAATCAGTATCTGAACTCTGGCAAATGTCAGCGTAGTTAGATTCCTCTCCCTCTGGAGCTCACCCTGCTTCAGTCTGGTGAATGTTGAGAGTAAAAAGAAGTATTTACAAGTTGTTGGCCTCACACACACAAACATATTGGGTTTCCCCCCTTCAGTAATTGTGTGTGTGTGTGTGTGTGTGTGTGTGTGTGGCTGGCAGGGTGCCAGGTCTCATGGCAGTGGGTGTTGTGGTAGCACCCCAACCCCCTCACCCACCACCCCCACCCCCTCCTGACCTTCACATATGCTAATTAGCCACGTGGAGCTGCTGAAAGGAAGGACCTTGAGCTTTGTCTGTCTCTCCATTTCTCTCATTCTCTCTCCCTCTCTGTATTTGCTAAGTAAATGTATGGCAGTACATATATTATATACTTACCAAACAGATGGCGCTCAATACAATACAGTTTGTTTTCACTTTCGTTGGCATCCTTTTGTGTTCTTTCTGTGGTTTCTCTCTAAACATGATCTCTCCTCTCCGTCTGCCTCGTGTCCCTGGCTCTCAGTAGCCGGCCAGGTCTCCCTAGAGACCAGCAGTCAGTTCAGAGGTATTTAGACAGCCAGCCCTTGGAATATTTATGCGCTATACTGAATGGATATAAAGCGCTGTCCTGCTTACAGTAACTGCTGCCCCCACTTACTTTCTCTCCTCTCTGGCCAAGAGAAGAGGAAATATGAAGGCCAGTCCCTAGAAATAAGTAATTTTGTGTTTGTAATGCAAATTCAAATAGTTAGCATGACATTTTCAATATCCAACCAAACTATGCATCTCCTTCCTCTTTACAAAATAAAACTAATAGTCTGATAGTCACTGTGGCACAATTATTTTGACTACATTTCGATCCTACTTATAGGATAATTGGAACGTTGTTGTGGGAGTATTTTTTTATTCATAAGAATGTAGAAGAAGATTTTTGGTGCGCATTATTTTTCATTGAAAAAAAGAGCATTAGAATGTATTTTACATGAAGCTTGTAGTTTAGCCTGCTGACTAAATAATGTCCTTAAATAAAAGGTGTGTGTGTGTGTGTGTGTGAGAGAGAGAGAGAGAGAGAGAGAGAGAGACTTCATGAACTCCAAACTGCCACCAACCTCTCCGCCTCTTACCAGCCTGTGAGAAAATCATCATCATCATTATCATCACCATCACCATCATCTGTCACTTTACACATCAAAGCCTCTGCACTCCTCTCTGTTTCCAGACTGTAGACTGCAGTCACACATCTCGCTGTTTGGTTTGAGTTGATCCTAATCAGTGCTGGCACAGTGGGACCATTTGCTCGGCTAAAAGAAGGAGGAAAGAAAAAAAAAAAAGAAATACAACCAAACAGCACCAGCAAGGCGCTGTCTGTCGTTTGTAAAGCACAGAGAGACAAAAATAGAAAAACGATGGGACACGGACGACGCACCGAGTTTCTGTTGATGGGTTTTGTTCTTTGGCTTGTTTCTTTTTCTCTTTGAGTTCCACTTTCTTTTTTTGTCCTTTCTGTGACACACACAGACACAGACAAAATAAGATACACGCTTGTGTGTGTGTGTGTGTGTGTGTGTGTGTGTGTCTCTGCTTTTTGTGTTGACTGGTCAAGCATGTATTTTCCCAGCCACATGTTCCTTTCATCGTTTTCCTTTCTTACAAAACCTAAGATTGTTCTGTAGAGCTTACTGTGTGTGTGTGTGTGTGTGTGTGTGTGTGTGTGTGCGTGTGTGTGTGTGTGTGTGTGTGTGTGTGTGTGTGTGTGTGTGTGCGTGTGTGTGCGTGTGTGTGTGTGTGTGTGTGTGTGTGTGTGTGAATGTATTGGTGATTTACAGACACCGCTCATCACAGGACACTTGTGGTCACTCCTGGCTGCACGCTACCTAATTTAGATACGTTTTATCTTAATTTAGCAAGCAACTTTACACCACATCCTCCAAACATATGCACAGTGGACAAATCCACACACGTGCATATTATTTATTCACTGAAGATACTGCATGTGGGAGAAGAGGGTATGTTATAAATGTGATTTGCATGTGTTGGAGTGGGTGTGGAGTCCAGATATTAAGCTTTGGTATTTCTCTCATTTTCTTGCATTACGCACCTCTCTGATATGGCCAGACTTGTGTTTTACATTCCAGCCACTCCTTTGACACAAACCGGATGAACTGGATTAGATATCGACAACACGAGTGAACTTTATTTTGAAGTTTAAATGTCTTATTTTCTTTAAGATGTTAATTCCTCCACAGAATATCAATACTGTTGGCAAGAGCAGATGTTTGCTGTTCAGTTAATCTCCCTGTGCAACTGTGCCTGTGTGTGTGTGTGTGTGTGTGTGTGTGTGTGTGTGAGTGAGTGCATGCACACGTTTACGTCTCCCTACTCAATGAACATCCATAGTTACTGTTGGCTAAACATGCAAAGGTTACTGTAATGTCAGACATATGCCAGAGGGGAGTGTGGAATACCACATTAACATAATCCATAGACAACTGTCCCATTTCCAAACATTGCCATGCTGGGCTGATCGCCGCGGCGCTGCTGGAGCACATGACTGCCGTGCTTCCGCTACGCTGCATGTACTGAACGGAGGAACTACAACACAATGGCACTCCTCCGACAGAAAGGCGTTTCCAAGGAAAATAGCTGGCTGTCAGATTTTGGCATGATTCGACAGCTTGCGTCGCTCACATGGTTAGAAAATGTGCATGTATTTTTGTCTGACCCACTGGCCTCTGGGTGCATGTGTCAATAGTTTGTTGTGTATGGTGAGAACTTTTAATAATTCAGGAGACTAGATCCTCCTGTGGTGTTTTATGTTTTCCTCATGAGGGAATTCAATGTTGCTCTAAAGTCAAAGCAGATTCACTCCCATGTTAGTATGGAAATATGAGAATATTATTCCAGGGCCTTTTATGATCAAAATATACACAATGTTGCACTGAAGGTAGTTATAGTTGTTTTTTCTTAAGCAATGAAGCCAATTCTTCCAGCCTTATTCCAGGACTCACCACAGGAATGAATGCGACGCAACAATTGGACTAATATTTAAAGCAATTCAGTGTTAATTGGATGTTTTTATGTTAGTCGAGGCGGCTAACATGTTGCCCTCTCACCCGCTGGGCCTGGAGTCTGTGCTGACAGTCGGAATGATTGTTTTGATAATTATGTGTGCATAAGCCGGAGAAGAGGAGGCTCTTACTGCATTTTGAAAAATACATTTTTATATCTACAGCTTGGTTTGACTGTGCGAGTTTGTGCCCTCAGCGTTGTTTTGAGGGATCCATTGTTTTCACTCACAAAACGGGTATTTTAATTAGTCTGTCTTTGGAAACTCCCTGTGTGTGTTGTGGTTTGCGTTGGACACTCCAGACTCCCACAGCTTCCAGACATTTCTCAACTTTTTCTTCTTCTTTTTTTTTTTTTTTACACATTGGCTATGTTCCAAAAGCAGAGTCATGTGTTGAAACCTCAGCAATTTCACATTGTCTCATCTGTAATTTTGAAATTTAAAGCATAAAAAACCTCGTCCTTCCTCTTTACTGTTCTCTTTACTTTATTTTTTGTCACAGTTTGTTTCCAAGACTGTGTCTTTTGGATGCTAGTTGCGGATGACCTTGGCGGGTGACTACAGTGCCTACTCATTAAGTAGTAAAGATGAATGGTTCCATTATAGCAGGGGGGAAAAAAATGAGCGGGGCCAATTAGTGGTAATTAACAGCGGTGAGGGCGAAGCACTCTAGAGGGCACCCTGACCCGGACTCTGGAGGGGGCACAGGGGAGCAAGGGCCCTGTGTGTGTGGAGGAGGTGTATATATATATGTGTGGAAAGGTCTGTCCTAGGTGATAATAGGTGTGTGTGTTGATTGAAAGGTGTGTTTTTCTGTGTGTGCGAGGGAAGCAGTAGTCGTATAGATGTGTGTACATTAATGTAGATGTTTGTCTATGTGTAACCGGTGTTGTGGGAATGTGCTTGTGTGAAGATGAGCATTATGGTTAAAAGTGGGATGATGTCCAGTGTGTGTGTGTTTTATACAGTTATACATTGTAAGGTAATGCAGTGGGTGTGTAGCCTTGCAGACATTCCTGCGTGCTGACAGATGGGAGAATCACAGGGGGATTCAGCATGTTTGAGCATTTAGAGGTGACGGAGGTCAACAGCCAGCAACACCTCTCTTTGACTCCTGACCCCTGATGTGATGTCACTACCCCGCCCGCAGCCCTTTGGTGTGGCCAGGGAGCTTGTTAGGCAAAGGTCTGAGAATATGCCTGAAATGCCAAGCCAATATACCATCCGCGCTAATGACCATTTTGCGAGGATTTTTGTTCTTAATTGGGGATTTCTTTTGTGCTGATCTGCAGTATTTTAGCATCTCAGCATCAAGGAGAAATTCAAGGTTGTTCACCGAGACTCTCTTACTCTCCCTTTGTCTCTCTTTCTCTTTCTCAGCGGCTGCGCTTGATTTATTCACCCCGCCTACCTCCCATTTCTTTCTTTTTTTATCAGTTCTTGGGTGAAATTGTCACAGCCGTGTAATCCTTTGGGTGCCACTAGCCGAGAGACTCACACGTGAGCGTGCACTCAGAGAGATGTGTGTTTGTAGTGGTATTGGCGGCGTGGTGTCTGTGCAGTCGGTAACGCCGGGTCGTGTGTCCAATATGTTAATCCTCGCGAGTCAATATAGCGATGTTCAATATGCCAGGGAACAAGGCTGCGTTGTCACTTTAGCAGACATGCTAGAATTGGCAGGTAGTGAGAGGAAGCATTTGTAGAGCCTGGGAATTTTTTAAGGTATTTTGCAAAGTGCTGGCAAAGTGCTGCTTTCAGGGCCCCTGAAATTGCAATTCCTGGTAAATGGATGGTTTGAGGAGTATACAATGTATTAGAAGTCAATTGTGCATGGGAGGGCCTATTTTCCATATCGCTAGTCAAACAAGTGTGTGTGTGTGTGTGTGTGTGTGTGTGTAGAGCTGTTACATCTCTTCTGCACACACACACACACACACACACACTCAGACAATTCAGCCTGCACACGCTCCACCTAGTCCCCTGTTGCTCCAGCGTCTCTCGGGCTCCGTCGTGTGCAGGTTTGTCTGTATGGTGGGTTTGAGGAAGGGGGGGGGTCACTGTGGGGGCTGCAACGTACATCAGAAACCATTACCCATAATGGCCTCTTTGCCCACGACCCGCGTATCCATTCCCTTCCCCTCTTCTGACATTTATTTTATGACTGCTTACATATCAAATATTTAAATAAACAGAATCAGGGGCTTCGGCTGAGGTTTGCCCGGGGGTGACGGGGGGAGGAGTTGCGGCGGAGGGAGAAAGGGGATGGATGATGACATTCATTTTCAAAACGAGGAAAGAAAAGGAAAAAAAAAACAGGGTTGGGTGGAAGGGTGGGAGTCGTGAATGGTGGGAGGAAAAGCAGCGGCGGAGAGGAAAGGGGAGAAAAAAATGCTTCGCTTGGCTCCAATCAAAGCGGGCGGAGGAGGGCGGCGTGTTTTTTTCCCCCTCACGCCTAGCAGCAACGGTGACAGACATCGGTGTATGCGAGTGGTTATGTGCGTGTGCACATTGTCGTGGGGCCCATCCGTCAGCATTTCCTGGGGACACGGGAGGACGTGGGAGAAGGCCCCTGTGACTCGTAAAAGGCAGCCCGCCGTACTGAAGCAATATCAATTGCGAGGAGATCAGAGCACGACACAAATTAGCGAAGGGAAAAAACAACAACAACAAAAGAAACAAAATGTAACGCAGCAATGAAAGAAAGGACAGAGGGAGGCAATGAAGGTGAGGATTAGGAGGATTTATCTCTTGTCTTTTTTTTTCTCAGGAGAGGAAGATGGAGAGAAGGCAGAGTGTGAAGGGGAGAGGAAGAGAAGGAAGGGGATAAAGACAAAGGTGTACAGATATTATGTAGGGAGACAGAGTAGTCCTGGGGTGCAGACGGCCAGGCTTGTGCTGGCTGGCGTCGGTGGGAGGCCCATTACTGTCAGGCTAATCTTAAAATAATTAATTGCGAAGTCGACGCTTTTTAAAGAGTATTGTAATTGAATCTTAAATTAGGCTTGGGAAAGGGGACGCGTCCTGCTTTGCTGCAAGTCTGTTCCCATTCTCCATGCGCATGCACACACACACACACACACACACACATCAGTGAGTCGTGCGCACAGGCGAGCAGAGGAAAAAAAAGACAACAGGCGAAGGAAATGCTAATGAAATGCATATTTGGGGAGAAAGGGGCCATCTATAATTTAGCTGTGCTCTTTGAATGTGAATGATGTGTGTGCAAGCGCTGTGATTTATTTTTGTTGTGCAGAGGGATAATTCTGTCAGAGTAGACTTTTATTCTTGTAAACAAATGTGGGGAAAAGAGCAGAATAAAAGTGGAGTAATAAAGTAAACAGAATGGTATGAATACATTTAGCTACTAGCATGAATTATTTGTATGGGGGGGGGGGGGACTTTGATGAAAGAGAGATGACAGATATGAGAGCTGTGATATTGCCCTATGAAATTTTGGGTGGGCGTCCAATTCGCAATTTTCTGGCTTTTTTTTCCCGTCTTTTCTTTCGGTGATTTATTTAGTTTTTGTTGTGATCATGGATTACTGCTGTGAACTCTCTGCCTTTTCCCTCCATCCGCTCAAGTAGGTGGCCTTCACACACACGTGCACACACCCAACATGCACCTTATAACCCCTCAAGTCCTTCAAGGCCCTTTAGCACTTGCCTCCGCACTGAGGCTCTACTTAAAATGAGCAGCCTCAATGTGCTTTCACTTACACACACTGCTGCCCACATGGCTCCTCCCGAATGACCCCTGCAAAACTATAAGCTATAGAACTTTCTGGATCAAAGCTCCGGGAAAAGGTTCTGCCCTCCATAAACGTCGGCCCTGCTCCATAACTCTGGCAGGAGCCAGGGAAGAAAGATGGCACATGGAGCGAGGTCAGGGAGACGGTTCTGCAAGGCAATAATGGAAACTAGGCAGTCAACAAATGCCTTTTGTAAAAGCTAAACATTTGAAAACCTTTAATGTAGGATAGTTTAGGCCTTTATTTCATGGTATATTTGGCTATTAACCATGGCTATCACTACCACACCAAATTCTGTTCTTAAATGTATCACGTTAAAGTTCATTTAAGGTTTTTTCACCATTTGTCACTTACTTTTTCCACATGAACCACCCTTCGCATTGACCTAAATCAGATTCCTCGCGCAGCTTTTATTTAAAAAGACAATACATCACTTTTAAAGCTGGTTTGCCGCCTGTTACGCCCATTATTTCCTTCTTCCAAAACATTGGTGAAGACCACAAGGAGCAAATGCCGGGAGCTGAGTTTTCATTAAAACAACATTATGACTGCTTTATTAACTGCATGCCAAATTAATCAGAGTACACAAGGCCAAATTGCCTCCTAGTGACCGGTTATATGACCGGTTGCTGACAAGCAATGCAGCATTTAAAAGGCTGTTTTTTTAAATGTCCGGCGCATTGGGCTACATTGATAACTCCCAGCAAACTTTGCAGAGACAAATGAGAAATAGCAAAATAGCAGATCTCTTTTAACAGAATATTTTCTGGTCTAGCTCGGATAAAAACACACAAACACAGAATCTGTCAGCACGTAGCGCGTCGTTCACTACCGAGCCCTGTGTGTAACGGGTACCGGTTATCAAAGCTATCTTCACCACAGCTCCACAGTCTCTCCTCTGCTCTGTGTGGACAGGCTAAGACCTGCACTCAGTGAAACATGAGAGAAGTGGATATTAATGATCGCGCGAAATTTTAGCAGCTGGTGCACCACTTCAGAGTGGCTATAGGGATATATTTCTTTTAAGTTGAATTTTGCTTCATTTCACGATATGTGTATATGACTATGGTAATGGCACAATGTTGACACGCAGATTTCTGGATCAAGATAGGAGTTGCAGTCAGTTATGCTACACCGTGCCTCAATCTCACCTCCACCAACTCACAAGAACCGGTCAAACCGCTCCGCCAACATGTTGGCCCTTGCTGCTGTTCACCCCGATTCAAAAGGGCTGTGCACTTCAGGTTTAGCTCTGGCACAAGAGTCTGGCGGCATCTGTATGAAAAATCAAACATTCACATGCTGATTTCCAAATGTTTGAAACCTATTCAACTCCTATTTGGCCCAGATCTGACAGCTATAAACTTGGCTCCGACTATCCCATTTTCTCCTGGCTGACTGGGATGAATAACAGCAGAGCGGACAATATTGTGGTCTAGCTGAGCACGGCTGACTCTTCTGTCTCTGTGATCCCTCTATCAATAAGGAACACAGGCCTGTCAGAAGGCCTGCCAACTGTCTGGCTGTCCACGCAGCCTGCTCTCTACGCAAACATCTGGACACAGATGGTACGCACTGATCACACATTCACACACACAAAATACTTACACACATGTTTTTACCGACACTGGCAGACATTCACAGACATGCTGCGCATTTACAGTCGTGTGTCTATGTACGCTCATATCCACAAACGCAGTTAACTGGTATATTGTTTTCAAAAATCCGTTTTAGTTGCACTCGTAGTGTTTAAAAATGGAGGAGAATGCATACAGTAAATACACATGAATACACACATGGATGGACACATGCGCGCCATCCTTCAGAGTCAGACACATGGTGAAATGTGTGTGTTGCAGCCAAAGGATCCGTGGCTTCTCCTGGGAAATATGTGCATCACTTTAATATGTCTGGCCTTTAATAAAAACCTGAACATAAAGGGTCGGTCAAAGTTCGGTGTGTTAAACAACTTCATCAGGGTACTTATTCCGGTCATGGATGGGCTCGCTCGGATTTAGAAACAGTGTGTGGTTGCACTGTTCAACCCGTCAAAGTGCTGAATTCAATATCAGACTTCATTTTCTTTTCTCAGTGTATTAGTCTCAACGATGAAAATGACGGACACTATACAGGAGATGCACATAGTCACAATCATTCTCAACGAGATTGTGTCCAAATCTAATTAAGGTCCTTTAATGGCGAATGTCACTCAATTCTCTCAGTTCTATGTTATTCATATGGCCTGGCACATTCAGTCCACCGTAAACATAGCTGCCCTGGGGCATAGCAATAATGGGAGTGAGTGGTCGAGTTAAGTGTGAGTCAGAGGTGTGTATGTGCAGTCAGGCCTTGCATCGGGGCTCCCACAGGCTCTCATTGATCGACCCGGCTCCCCCACCTCATGTTCCCAGCCAGCTTCGGTGATTGATTCCCAGTCACGGCCCTGGAGATGGGAGGCCTGGCCTGAGCTCACGGAGCCTGGGGCCTCCCAGAGGGTGACCTGGAGGGGCTGCGGGGGCAGGGAAGCTTATTTCCAGGGCCTCTAACCCCGGGTTGTGGAGCCCATTTCTTGGGAAGCCATCACAGCAGGGTGGAGGAGTTGAAGCTCACCTTCATTACTGGATAAAATTAAGGCCACATCTGCTGCTGCTGCTGCTATATTGAGGTGCGGGGGATTAAAGGTGTAGTAGAGTGTGTGTTTGAGTGTGTGTGTATGCGAGAGGTGAGCAGATATTGATGCAATGAGGTTTGAGGGGGAAGCATACACTACCTTAACATGCTATTACAAAATCTCTCGTAGCCACACACACATACACTGTTCTATTACCACAGGAAAGTGGAATGCATTTTCTGGTTCCACTTACGATGTTCGAGCCTCTAACCTGCTGTGTTCCCATTCCCTCCGAACATCACCGCTGCAGCGCATCAACAATCTCCGTGTCACTTCACGGCGGTAAAGTGACTTAAAGTAAAGCGGAGAGGGGGGGAAGAATATATGAAAATCAATTTTTTTCTAATTAACTTTGTAATTTTCCCGCTGAGCTATCAGACGTGGGGGCCTGGTGTGTCATGCCGAGTCCGATAATGAAATCAATTTGGTTCAAATTGTTTCAGGTGACTTTTTAATGAGTATCTAATATCCGCCTGAGGAAGGAAGGTCAGGATATCTGTTTGTTATTTGTGGTTTTGTTTTTAAGTGATGGATCACTCACAGGAGAAACATGGACGGGTTCGGCCCCGGAGGACTGGGCAGTGCCCCAAAGCAGACGGCCTGAATGTAAATCCTTGTTTTTGGTTGGGAGCCCCTTTAACTGCACCACGGGTATGACCTAGTTTGACGACACGCTTTTTATAGATACACACTTTGTTTTACTACTTATTGATTCCTTGATTAAAGATGTTTTCATTGAAACACTGTGTTTCTGGAGCACCAAACGAAATCAAGCAGGAAAGGTGGAAACGAGCTTAATAACAGGGATGGGGGCTTATTGTGGTCTTGCTTTGGATGGAGCGTACGCATTCATAATTTACTCGGCTCCCTCTCCCTCAATGGCCAGCCTCCCAGCCTCCCAGCCTGAGGAGCTCGTTAAGCTTTGCCTTACAGGGAAGACTAATGGATGGCAGAGAAAGCCCCCTCAGGACCCTTTAGCATCGTTTCTGTTGGTCTGCTCGCTTAGTATTCACTTATGTATTTTCACCCTACTCTGAGCACAATATCATGAATAACCATTGCTAATTCATAAACACACTTGGCGATATGGGACCTCGTTCATAATTATCCGAGCTAAAGAAACGCAGTTCCTCTCGAATACCATTCCATTAGCAAAGGTGGTGATTTCCTTGAATAAGGGGGAATCTAGCCTGCATATTTAATAGCAGCATTTCGGCTCTGCTCCGGGGGACTTGGGAAGTAAAGGGCAGCACATTTACTCAAATAGCCTGTTCTCTGTCTTTGGGGCAGATGGAGTTATTGTTATTTTCCTCCCTCCTGCCCCTTTTTTCCCTCTCTTTCATTCTTGGTTGTGTAACAGCATCTCTCCATGGGGTTCTGCGGGCTGGGGAAGTTAGAGACGAGTGCATTCCACTCGTTCCACCGCGGCCCTTAGATGAAATGGGTTTTTTTTCAGTGGCCCTCCACCGTCCCAGACTCACGGCAGGAAACACACAGGACTGAGAGACAAGAAAAGACTGGTAGTGTATGTAGCAAGGCTCGCCCTCCTCCACATCAGAAACAGATTCTGTGAAAATAGGCAGGCAGCGCTGCAAGAGGTGCCTTCCCTATTTCCTGAAAGCATTTAATTTGCATCGGTTTCAAAGCAATAGTTGTACTGCCCGCGTCTTACCTAGAGGCTTTTCAATGGTTTTACTCCACAGAGAAACTTTTTAAGAGGAAACGCTGCTGATTTGTAGCAAACGTTCGTCAGATGATTTTAAAACACATGCGAATGTCAAATGTCGATGAGAGGAGAATGAGGAAACACTACAAAATGCCACCTGGTAAATACTGTTTCTCTAACTAGAACGTTTGCAGGTACATGTTTTTATCCACGAGTTTATTCCCTCCAGTGTGTGTCCTTATGTTTCTACTGATTGCATTTGATCTGTTTTCATTCTCTAATGGTGTGTTGAAGGCATGTCAGCCACATCCCGTTTTGTCATTGAGGGGTTTTTTTTTTCTTCTTTTTTTTCCTGTCCCTGCCGCTTCTAGCCTTCGGTGTTGGTGAAGGGAAAGGGCTCTGATGACCCCGCGACCCCAATCTCACTTGAGACAGATGAAGCAGCCTTTCTCCTTCTCCTGCTCCCTCCTCCCTCCCCTCTTCTCGTCTCTTCTCTTTCTCTCTCCTAAACTTTCTTAATGACGTCTTTGTGCTGGCCGTGACGAACCGAATGCACGGGAACTTTTTCCTCATGCACATGGGAGTGGGGAGGAAAGGGTGGGTGTGTTTCTGAGCACCCTGATGTGTGTGTGTGTGTGTGTGTGTGTGTGTGTGGTGTAAATATTGGTGTCAAACGCAGAGGGCTCACCGATCAACAGCTCCGAGGACGACACAGGAGGGAGAGCAATTATGTGCATTGCGCCAAACACAAAAGCACGCTGGTTGACTGCGTAACAACAGCCTCTTATCTGGCTTCTCTCTGTCTGCCTCTATTTCTCAACTCACATTATCATTGCCAAACATACAGCACGTATACATGTTTCCCCTGTCTCCTTTACGGCTGTCACTCCCTGCACCTCTACTCAGATAATATCATGCATCTCTTTGCTCGCCGGCCTTCATGCCTAGCTGCCTGTGCCATCCGGGTTATATTGGGCTAAGGAAGGCAATTTGGCTCTGTCCAGCTCCCCCTGCGGACCACTGCTCATGTTCACTCTGTCATTCAAGACCTTTTTTTTTTTTTACTAACAAGGCGTGCGTGCTGAAATGCAGTATGAGGTTGTGTTTCAGGACATAATTCTCTGAATTTGGTCCTCTTAGCGATACAGCATGGGAACGCCGCCATCCACACGGCTCAGCCTCACGGCACACTTGCACCATACGTTGTGTTTTTAGGGAGGGGAAAACGTGATGGGGAAGATCCAGCCGAGGCTCAGTGTGTTGTTGTCATCATTTAGCGTTTAGTTAACCTGCTCGCATCCTGGCAGTGAAATGAAGTGATGAGCTGATACTAAGGAGGGATCTATTCCTCATGGAGGCTGGGCAGGGAGGAGTTAACAGTGTGCTGCTCCTCTCCTCTTCGCTTGATGACATCAGTATTGTCTCTGCATCCATGAAATTAATTTTTCTAATCTTAGTCAGCAGGAGCGGGGGAATTTGCACACATTAATATGGAACTCGATCTGTCCTCGCCCACTCCTGCAGTCTCTCTTTCCCTCTCCCCCTCTCCTCCTCTCCCATCTTTTCCCTTTTCCACCCTTCCTATTTTTCTTTGGTGGGTAACAGTAGGCCCGAATCGGAGGGTTTCATGCCTGAAGCTTTGTTCAGGAGGCCAAGGCATCGCCGGGCCCTGTAGTGTAATAGGAATTGGATAGTGCTCGGCTGCATGGTATAAATAAAACACATAAAAGACAAGGCTGATTGTCCCGGCAGACCACCCAGCTCTGGCTGCAGCATGTTGATTCTCCAGAGACAGACGTAGCACAGAGCATAAAGAGGATCCGTTGACAATAATTATCCTTATTTGTTTCTCCCCGCAAGTACACACGGGCTAAAACGGTTTCATTACACAGGTATAAAAGCTAGCATTCAGCATTAGTCCTTCAAAGGAAAGGAAAAGAGAATCAATACCAAAAAGGCATCTTGGGGATAATTTTCATACACAATCAGGTTTGATGTGTTTTTCTATGGTGATATTCAGAACCATTTTCACATGGCACTAATTTGCACCAGTGCCAAATAGGTTTTGAGAATATAATAGTTGAAAAATATGCTTCCTGCTATTTTCGTATAGTAAATCACTCGGTAGTACCAAGTAGCAGCGGTGTGCTTCAGAGCACCGATACTGACTGTAGCTGCGTGTTTTTTTAAGAAACTGTTGCCTATGCAACAGGAAAAATCTTTTGTTCTCGACAATATTAAACCACCAGGTGATTTAACGGATCATAATTGTTCACTGAACTGCTCTTTCGAGGTTCAAACAATTTCTGATGGAGCTAGTGCTCAATAAAGCAGCTTGTAGTCTATAAAGAACATATGAAGGAACATCTTTTATTACACTGTTGGTTGTATGAAGACCACCGGGCTGTTGTGAGTCACAAAAAGGGAGGACTTTAGTGGATACTCTAGCCCTTGAGACTGGTATGTTGCAATACGGATCTCACTGTATTGTCACTACTACACCTGCTAAACGGGTGAGCTGGTCTCTGTCACTGTTTCCACTGTGTGTAGTAAATAACTGAACTGAAAGGCAGGTGATGATTTGGTCATCTTGTGTGAAGGACAACGGTAGCAATAGCAACCGGGACCCAGTGTGTGTGTGTGTGTGTGTGTGTGTGTGTGTGCACACGTTCATTCACCACGGCTGATAAATCAAGACAATTTTTAAAAATAATTCCCGCATTCAGCATGCAATTGGAATAATAACCATTTCCCAATATTGTTTTATGTTTATTTGATCCCAGTGTGTGTCTCGTAATCCACATATCCAAGCCTTTTGTGTCGAGCATTTTGTCTCTTTCTGATTAACAACTTAGCACATTAAAGCGAGAAGAAATACAATCATTTTTTGCAACATAAAAATGTTGCCAATTGAGCTCAGAAAAGCAATTTAGCAGGTTTCACCCTACAGTAATTTCACCCATGTTCTATTTTAATGACTTTGTTTTTTTGCACACAAAAAAGGCTCACGAAAGTCAGAATGCTGGAGAGGAGTTCATAAATTGAATTTTAAATTTAGCAGTTGAATTACTATTGTCTCCCATGCATCCTCCTCCTCCTCCTTTGAATGGCATGCCCAGATGAACAAAAGTGAAAAACACATTTGAAGAAAATAAAAAACCTTTTCTGTGTATTCCCTGTAGTTTTTTATCTTCTGTCCCTCCTGGCGCAAACACGATTTACTTTGTGTCATATTCATAATTTTTTTTCCTAAGTACAGCCATTTCTCTGAGGGGAGAAGAAAATAATGTTTCAATTTGTCAGGAATTGTTGTTGTTTTTTTGTTTTTTATGCCTGGTGGTGTGAGGGAAATGGTGGTCATATCTCCAGGAAAAGACTGCAGTGGGCTGAAATCTCATTTAGTGGAACTTGTCATGAGAACAGATATGAGGCTCCGTTTAGGGAGGCGGAGAATAGTTTTTTTTTTTGCCTCTGTGGACAGGTGTGGATAATGCCATGTGTAGAAGATGGACCAATGTATTAGATAGCTCGAGATCGTTTTACTGGCTGCTTCCTGTAAGAATTTCCCACAAGAGCGGGAGAGAGATGAGAGAGATCAACAGTGAGAGCCAGTGCAAGATTCTACTAATGCACCTTTCTGTATGTATGTGTGTGTGTGTGTGTGTGTGTGTGTGTGTGTGTGTGTGTGTGTGTGTGTGTGTGTGTGTGCGTGTTTAATCGAGCATCCACTTCTCCGCTCTGGAGATGTTTTTTTTTTTCTATGTCCAGTGCCTTTCTAAATGCTACAATAAATGTTTTTTGCAAGTGTGTGTTTACACTTGGCAGCGGTGTGAGGGGATTTACTTGTGTTGCGCTCAGCATCTTTGGCAAACGGAAAACCTCTTGAGATGTATTGGTGAACTGGATGGCACTGGGGAGGGTGTGTGTGTGTGTGTGTGTCCCCGTATCACGGGTGGCACACTGCCCTGAATTCCCCCACAACTGGAGAGCGTTGCCCTTTCACTGCTGATGTTGCTTAGTGGACCCGTGTTTTTGTGTGTCTGCCTCGTGGCGTGTTCTGAGTGTACAAACATTTAAGCAGGTCATGTGTTGCCCTCGACACTCACGCCAAACACCATTATCGCTACATTAGAAGCGTATGACCCAGAGTGAGTTGGAAAAGTACACTACTATGATAAAAACAACAATGCTCAGTTCAGATGCACTAAAGGACTAAATCTATTTTAGTTGCATTCTGAATTAAGTTATTAGATCACTGCTGTTCAGTCAGCCTCTTCATCATCGCACAGAGCAATAAGGAGCTGGGACAAATCATATGATGAGTCAAGATTTTCTCTCCATCAAATCCAATAAGGAACAAATTGTGCTTCTTGAACTTGAAGTTCATTCAACAGCATTTTCTATCAAAAACATAACAAAAAAAAAGGTTTCACACAACAATGTCTCATAACCTTACTAACTGCTTGACTCTAATGCCGGCGATCATTTTGTCAGATGAGACGTCAGTTATGTTTGGTGGTTAAATATTTCATTTTAGATCAGTACTCCTAGTGTGGTCTGTAACTTTATCTTCGGCAACTGTTCTACTTATTAGAAGTTTCACAATTGCATGAGCTGGGCTACAAACATTCATTAACGCACACACTGTTTTTCCCTCAAGGTCCTGGTGATGCAGGCCTTCACAGGATAACCACCTCACACACGTCTACATACACCTCCATGATCCTCCACGCTTGTGTAATAACTTTTAGTCACCCTAGAGTACTCATTCCTCTCTCTCTCTCTCTCTCTCTCTCTCTCTCTCTGACTTTCTCTCTCCATCTATCTCGCTACCCAAACACACTCTCTCTTTCCCCTCCACACTCTCACTTCATGCACACGCCTCAGTAGACAAAACCACTTTAAAGCAAGAGTGCTGTAACCGTCCGCACGTAACCCGCTGAATAAAGTGCTCCCATCCCCTGACATGTCTTCTTGATATTAGCCTGGCAATATGAGGCAACAGCAATTTCTCCTCCACACTAGACGAGGTGATATTGAGTTGGGAAGAGGAGAGGGAACTGAGGAGGGAGACGGAGGAGGGGGAGGGAGTTAGTTGGAGATGAGAGACGAGAAACGAGCGTGCGTGCGTGTGTGTGTGTGTGTGTGTGTGTGTGTGTGTGTGTGTGTAAGAAGCCATAGGAACAAAATGTCATAAATCACACATGATCCTACACGGCGGAGACAAAAGGGAGTAAGCATGAAAGAAGAGAGGGAAGATAGAAGAAGTCCACATTATCTGCCCAGCAGACAGACAAACACGCCGCTACGGGTGACGGATTAGCATTAGCCTGATGCACTGTACCGGAATTTTCCAATGGCTCTGAAATACTTACAACGGAATAAATCGCCCTTGACACCTTCTCTTTATTCTCTTTGATTTTGTTTTGTATTCCTTTAAGAAGTGAGTTCCAAGGTGTTGCTTTGGAGATCTGGTGCTTTGACTGCTTCGCCGGCTCGAATCCCCGTCTGGGATTCAAACTGGCAAACTTTAAATGCCTCGTCACAATTGTAATGTAAAGTTTGACTACCCGCCAGACTCTCAACCTCTATCTGTTGTCCTATTTGAATTCAGAAGAGCACAAACTCCAATGTAAGTATTTCTGCCAGTAACGACATGCAAAGAGAGAGGGAGCGCCGTGTGGTGATTTCTGGCTCTGCTGGGCTGTAGTTGTGGGAACAAGGCCATCGAGTTTTTATGGCTATTGCTTCCCATCACTTTAAACAACATTTACAACACTTTCAAAACCCTTTTAGACATTAAAACAAAGATACAGGCTTTAGGTTTTAATTAAATCATTATGTTTTGGCCCTCTCCCAGCAAAATTTGCTCCGGATAGCTATGCAATAAACATCTTTGCTTACTTAATTCCATTTGTGATTCATTTATGACCTGTGGACATTAATTTAAGGCTTCCAATTGCTGTCCAATTATAAGATAAATCAATGGCTGTGGTTTAGAGTGTGTGCACTAAAGATTTCCGTCCAACTTGGCAGATGCTGGATTCATTCATTCGAACGACCCTCAGCCGATCACAATACACCATCGTGAGTGTGAAATATTAGCCAAGAAAGAAATGCCAGTTACATATCATTAATTCCTCTTTTCCCCATCTACAGGTGTCCTCCATGGACTTCATGGCTATGAAGCGCTCGCAGCTGTACAGCATGGCCAACAATCCCTACTCCACCACACCGCAGCCAGGGGGCGGGCCTTACCCTCCAAACCAGCCATACACATCACCTCCTCCACACAGATATCCAATAAGCATGCAGGGGAGGGGCCAAATGGGAATGAGCGGGATGCAGTATCCTCAACAGCAGGTATGTCAACAAACCCGAACGCTCCCTTTTTTCTTTCTCCAGTCTCAGTGTGATTCATGAATGAGTCCCCTCAGCCCTGCAGTGCCGATCCATCGTAGGTGGTATTCTAAGCGATTTTGCCGCGGTGCATTCGCGTTTTCCCCCGAAGGCTTGGCATGTTCAATTTGAAACACCGCCTAAAATACCAGGCAGCACATCTCACACCCTGGCATGAGGTAGTGTCACTCCTGTTCATCACTCCGTTCCCTATCGGTTTGATGCCGTGTATGTGTGGTTTGTGTGTGTAAGCACGCTCATTCTTCATGCTTGTTTGATGGAGCGCTTGTTGATGATATTTATATATGCTTCTATTGTATGAGTGTGTACTTTTTTGTGTGTGCGTGTCTTTTTAATTTTGTGTGTGTGTGTGTGTGTAGCGGAATGCTCTCTGTGTAGTAAACATAGACGCAGCAAAGCCAACCCACGTCACCATCTCTCGGTGCGACACAATAGCCCTGTGTTGGAAACAATAGTGCTTCTGTCTGCTTTATTGAATCTTAAGAAAATCTCATTTGGACAGGAAGGGCGTGTGTGTTGGAGGGAGAGATACGGAGAATGTATGAGTGTGTATTAGTCTGTGTGTACTACACGTATGTGTTGACGTGGTATGCGTTTGTGTGTGTCCTGCGGATTCTGGCAGAAAGCAAACTTCATCTGTGTGTTTGTGTGACAATCTAGTTCCATCAGTGTAGTTTGTAGTGAAACAGCACTACTGAGCGCCACAGCAAGAGAGAGGGGGGGGGGGGGGGAGGGAGAGAGAGAGAGAGAGAGTCCCCTGCTGTCATTGCCCGCTATATTTAGTCAGCCTGGTCTGTTGGTCTGGACTTGGACACCTCTTATTGGGACGAGCGTGCTTCCACATTTAGCAAGACCACAGAGAGAGAGAGAAGGAGGGAAACAGATGGACTGACAGACAGACTTCCCACAATGTCTTAAAATATTGTACAAATGTGCGTACATGCAGTACCAGAGAAAATTGGTGTTGTTGTAATGCACATGTATTTATATGCAGATGGACCTTCTCGCCTACAATTTTCACATTATGCAGTGAAGGTTTATGTTGTATCTTTTAGAGAAGACGTCATGCGGAGATAGAGAAGGCATTAACAATAAGGCATACTGAGAGAGAATGAAGGGATTACTACACTGTTTTTGCAAATGACGATAAGTTTACAACGTTTACAACATTATACACAGTTGTCTTCGGACGGGTTTTACAATGTCAAAATTATATTTATCATTTATGATTCTTTTTCATTGATGTGTTTCTAATAAAAATAACAATATATATATATATATATATATATATATATAGTATTTGAATGGTTAAATAAAAATACATATATATTATATACATATACATAAATAAATAGCTTAAAAAGCTCAAAAATAACAAGTAAATGACTAATTTACTCTATCATATTTCATTATTATCTATATTTTTTAATATAGATAATAATGATGTATGAACATTTGTTTTCTTACTCGTCACACTGTGCTCTGCAGATTTAGTCGGAGACTTCATCACCCAAGCTGCAGGTCTTAATCTCATCTGGCTCACGTTGATGATGTCAACATGCTCCCAAAACGAGCATTATTGAGCCCGCTCTGGGATTTTGCGGTATGAAATACACACAGTTGGGAGCGAGCGGAGGTGTGTACTGTATGTGAAGACCGACTGCACAGAGAGTAATGCCGACGCATAATGACGTACAGTCAGTAACGCGCACAAAAATACTTCCCTGGTACTGCTTTGTGATGAAATCCTCGGGCGTATTACATCGCCCGAACGTAGCGCTATGGAACGTAATTAGTTCAAATAGAATTAGTTGTTCACTCTAGCTATAGCCATGGGAAATGTGCTTCTAAAGTTTCTAATTATCTGGCTCTGGCTTTAAAAGCAGCACCACCGCATTGCCTATCTGCAGCCGGTGAAATCTAGCTCACAGTAATGAGTTCGGAGGAGGAGGTTTAATTCCACACTCTCACATGAGCGTAATGAGCCTCACCTACAGAAAAGCGGTCAGGGGTCTGATCAGGGAGGAGCAGGGAGGGCTAAAAATGAACGCACCAGATGTGTACTGCAAAATGGACTGTATATCAAGTCTTAAAGTGACTATTAATTACATATCAAAAGATGCACCAAAAGCAGTTAAGATGGACATGATTGCAGCTTTGTCTGGAGGAGGATAAAATCAGCCACTCAATCCTCTTTCTGAACATCACATTATGGAACTGCCACGGGATCAGCCGCGAAGAACGTTCACACCGTCTTGACTGGCTGCATCAGCAAGGGGGGACCGTGAGTGATGTAAGACACAGCACACACAATCCCCCATGATGCATTGCGCTTCAGGGCTGAGACCTCAGCTTGTCACAGCCAAGCATGCTGGGATGTTGCCAGGCAACGTGACGTCAACAAAGATATGCCTGAACGTCTATCTCTGTGATTTCCCCAGGACTGAGTGACTGAGTGCATGTGTGTGTGTGTGTGTGTGTGTGTGTGTGTGTGTGTGTGTGTGTGTGTGTGCAGGCGGTTTTAGCAGAGGAACAAAAGGTCCTCTTTGAATGCCTTTCATTATTATAATTAAATCCTGCTAAATTTAAGCCCCACTCATATTAAATAAGAACTCTACAGCAAATACATACATGTCATCCAGTGGAGGTCTTGGATATTGTATATGTATGGGCTCACTTCCGTCAATCAAAGGGTACGTTATTATTTGGACCCATATGGTTTGGGGTTTAAGACCATGAGACACAACGTTCCCCATTCAAAGCCAGGGACCTTTGTTGCATCTGTCTCTCTTCCTCTACTATCACTACCAAAAAGGAAAGCATAAAATGCCCCCAAATTTAGAGTAAGATCTAATAACATCAAACCCATAGAGCTCGCTGTAAACAGTTTTTATTGGAACTATTTAACACTGAAAAAATAGTCCCTATAAAGATTGTTGACAGCAAGGTTGGTGGAGTAACGGGGACAATACTATTGTTTGATGCTTTGAGCACCACAAACAAAATTCTATTTACCTCCACTGTGACTCTTCAGAGCTGGACAATGTTGAATGAATTTATGGGTCATGTGTATTCCCACAAATCATGTCGACTCAGCTATTTATTATTAATTCTCTGTATTTGTGTCCACCGTTAGATACACAAAGATATGTAAAAGATGTAATATCTGCACCATGACATTTACATACATAAATACATGGACGCCGACATTCATATCCCTAAAAAAAAAACCTGTGCAGGAGAGTGAAACCAAAAGCTTATACAAAGATCTCCCCTGTAGTTCATATAAACATTGTGACTGGACTGTTATCTCCATCTGGTTGTTTACATTGGTAGAGTTACATGTGTGTGTAACCCAAAGAATGTGATCCTTCTGTCCAGATTGAGTCATTGTTTCTGGGGTACCTTGTTTACCTGTCCAGGCCCTGAAGCTTAATGTCTGGAGCTCCCTCCGTCTCTTCAGTCACATGCAGTGCATGTTTGCACAGATAGTATACCCTATACACGCTGACGTGATCGCACATGCACTTTCAGACACGCTGCGCCACATTCTTAACAGCTCAGTTCACTACCAATTAGGCGTTCCTCCTCGTGGCCTCCTTTACTTGATTCAGCCATAGGAGGCAAGCACAGACACTGATCTCACTGTTGATGTCTCAGAGAAAAAAGAATGTTCATACCGGCCTCAAGCCAATAAGCCCAGAACTGGTATTGAATGTAGTAAGCGTCATGCAGCGTCTGAACTTATGTGTGTTTGTGTGGAGTGATGGGAGCCGGAACAAAAATATCAGCAGAAGAAAAAAGAAAACAAAAGAGGAAGGGGAAGAGGAGGAAGTAGAAGAAGGAGGCGGGTGTCTTGGGGATGACAGGCCACATGAGAAAAGCGTCTGTTTGGGAAGTGGAATGGAGTGGAAATCGAAAGAAAGAAGAAGAAGGAAAAAAAAGCCCTCCACCAATTCTCAGCGTAATTTCCTGTGATTTCAAAGTTGGCAGACAGAGAGGAAAAGGAATTTGAAGGAAACATTAGTGTTTGATGTGAAAAAAGGGGAGAGGTGAAGGAGTGGGAGAGAGAGAGAGAGCGGGAGGGGGGGAAAGATCCTGGAAAATGAAGAGAGAGAAGTAGAAAGAGGAAGCAGTGTGTGTGTGTGTGTGTGTGGGGGGGGGGGGGGGGGGGGGGGGGGGGGTGTGTCAAGGAGTCAGGCAGAAACCATTACCAGTGTTGGCTGTTTGTTCCTTACACACTGGGCCAACTTAATAGAAGCCGCCAAGCATTTAAAGTCAAGTGGAATTGTGGCTGAACCCGCCGCTACAAACCACAACAGCCCTTCACAAGCCTGCTGTCCTTCATGGCATTGTACCTTTTTAACAAGTTCACAATCTCTTTTGAAAGATTAATTTTCATGAATCGTCCTCATACAGAAACATAATACATCTGCATTCATTAAAAAGCCTGTTTTAGAAGGCCTGTACTCTATTCATCATTCATTCATCATGGCCTCCTAAATAATAAGCAACATATCAACTCTTCCCTTTGTTTGTACTTAACGTCCGCAATACAACATGTTTAACAGTGGTTTTCATAGCAGCTGAAAACAACTATGCATTGTATTTAATAGTTTTGCATTTAAATTGTAGACCCCCAATAAACATTTTCTTATTATGATTCCATTTTTATGATAATAATAATTTTGTTTGTGTATGTTTTTGGTTTTGTGGTATCGTAACGGAATGGGCCTTTTTCACAGTTGGCCCAATGCTTGTGTTTCATGGTTTCTGGTATTGTGCATGCCGGCTCACTGTCACACTACCATGACTCACTGCGACACTTGAATAGAGCGACGCTATCATTCATGTTATAAGACACTTGTGTTTTCCTGCTATGACAAGTTACATCTTGAATGGAACTGGCTAAATGGAAATCAGCCATTGATAATTTGGTAAACAATTTTGCTCCTGTGATAAAATGCCCCTTAAGAAAAAGACTAATTGATTGACAGGTCTTTTAATGCCTGACAAGAATAACAAGAAATAAGATGTAAGTACGTTTGTTAACATTTGACTTAATGTTGTCTGTACCTTTTAATTATTAATAGATGAGAAACACAGAATTATGATAATTAAAACTTAATTTGTGAGTATACTTAAAAATAGTTATTGGGGTTTTATGTTTCCATTAAAACATAAAGCTGTAAAAATCCTTGTCTGTCCAAACATCATCTTGAGGACTATCGACTTTAGGGAGTTAGATGGGTAATTTACGACATCGATTGAGCCTGGGTGGGGGGGTGCCTCACCAGTAAGGAGAGCGAGGGCCACTTGGAAGCACTTAGGGGCCCCCGGTGCTGGGGTTGTCTCTAGGGTTAATGCAGCCAGCGCTGCTGGCTCTGACGGATGGCTGGGAAGCCCCAATAAATCAGCCCCTCTGCCAGGAAAGATGGAGGGAGAGGAGGGGTGAGGGTACAAAGGGGACCACTCCAGCCTCGTCACGCCCCGTCCTTTTTGAAAGGCCCTTGAAACACGGAAGGCTCGCTGCTCAAAGTACACATCGGTTGCACACCCACACAACACACACTTTCTTTTCTCCGTCACCTCCACAACTCCAGACCTGCGCACCACGCCAGCCCACGGGACCCTCGGCATCTACTCACAATTAAAATTGTTAGTTAATTCTGCATTTATTTAAGCGTACACATTTAATTGGACGTGTGCTTTGGCAATATTGTTCACCTGATATTCATGCCAATAAAGCACATTGAAATTAGAGAGAGTGAGAGAGAGGAGAAAGCGAGAGAGATTGAAAGAAAGGAGGACAACGATATGGCAAGGCTGATTAATTAAGGGTTCCTCTCTGGCTATAGAATAGATGAAGTTTCAGGATCAATTAATTAGCAAGCTAGCCTACACACGTCAATGGCTCTAATAGCCTGCTCTCATTTGTAACTTTTATTACCCCGCTGTTGGAGAGTGGCTCTCAGCCAATCAGACACTGCGTGGAGACGATGCTACGTGGCCATTAACTGGAAAGGGGGGGGGGGGTTCCACAGAGCAGTTGAAGCAACACTATCAATTATATCAATGTAAAGTGTGTGTATATGCTCGATCTAACAAAAGGGAGATTGCAAAACACACATTAGTACATTCTGTGTCCACTCAGGACAAGCATGACTTGCTGCTCATAATTTTAAACTAAACTAAAGTGTGATATATATATATATATATATATATATATATATATATATATATAGTGGATTATACTATTGTGAGCCATTACTGATATTATAAAGGTGGCTGTCAGGTTTTTTCTGTTGCAATAGTTGTATGAGCTGCAAAATCCATCATCCTGGCGCATGCAAGTGAAGTGATGTTGGAATTTCATATAATTTAGTGTTGAATGCAGGCAATCGTTGTAAAACGTCACAAACAGAGTGTTTTTGAAAGATCCCGGCTCGGCGCTCTGTGTCTGCAGTGCTCTATATGTGCCTATTGATAAGATAAAAGAGCAGAGAGATGAAAGTGGAGTGAAACGGAGGGAGCGAGGAAGGGAGAGAAAAGAAAGGGATGCTTTACGTCTTTGCCGAGTTACTGGGGGATTAGTCGCTGCTCTAATTGGCTCACCGAGAATTCATCTCCGTTTTTTTTTTTCAGATTAGAGATAGATTTTTTTATACAGGTCAAGTCTGTTCCGGTATCTCGATTTCTGGGCTTCATTTTTAGATCAGAGGGGACGTGACACACCATCAACATTTGAAAACAAATCTGAGGCATAGATTGGCATGATCAAGGTATTACCTCAATGCAGCCTCTGTGTAGCGCTCACATCCATCTATTTGGTGTTAGATTGCTATGAGAAGATGAAGACGGAGACCATTCGAGAGAATATGACGTCAAAACTAGGTCTCACATACTGTAAGTCTATCTGAATTTTAAGATGACGCATCCCTTTTGTATCACCGTTTAAGATGAGCTTTAAATACAGGAAGATGAATATGGTAAATAAATATAGAACGCCTCCTAATAACACATAATAGACGCACCTCTCAGTATAATTCACTACAATTCGATGCTCACTCGTGTCGCATTCTAACAGAATTCACAAGAGTAACCTTTCGTGACTGGTCATAGTCAGTGTCAAAGCCTGGATTGAAAACCTGAGACTAAGGGGCTGATACTACCAGGTGTCATGGACAACATAGGCCTACCTACCTGTAAACCTTTAACTCCATCATCCTCACATCACCAGCGCCTGATTCATCCCTACACCGTACAGCCTCCACACTGATCTGAAGGAACTTGACAATCCATGTCACTGTCATTTAACACAGCATTACCTCAGAGCGTCAACATCCAAGAAAGACAGCTTCGCAGCGGGCGACGTGAAACACGAGTATAATCTCCTGCGCCGATGTCGCCCGCTAATGGTCAACAAGCCTGTTTCAACTAGAAGCCCCCTCCCCTCCCCTCCTGTCCCTCCCTCCATCCTCACTGTTCAAATGCAATTGACATGACTCCTACACAAGTTCAAGCCCGTCATCACAGCAAGTGGCGAAAAATGCCGCTGCGTGTCGATATGATTGATCTGAGCGACGTTTTAGAGCTGTTTTGTGCTGAATTGTGATATTTGCATGTGTCACATTGCCTCCTTCTCCCCTTTATTGATGATTATTTTCTGTCCGTCAAGACAATAGTTAGTTAGAGTTAGAGCTAGTATAAGGTAGCCCACTCTGCACTAACATTGAATAATGTGATCAGTGATCTATTTACCATGCAGTCTCACATTCTCTCTTTGAGAAAGCCTGTTAGAACTCATTCAGTATCAGCATCTGCACCTCAGCATGAATCACGTTTGCTTTTTTTCGCTCATTATTTCTCAATTTCCCCTCTCTCTTCTGTCTTTCTTGACCACAGATTGGGGTCAGAAGTTTAGTAGGGGAAAAACATTTGGAGCCAGTGGCACGGGGCCCAGAGCCTCTCGCTAAAAAAAAATACAAAATAAATCGCTGTTCACACACACATTACAGAGAGCATTAACCTGCCCTGCTCTGCCTCTCCAAATGTCTCCATTACGGCGCGGCTTGGAACAACACAGGCACCACTAGTCGCAGCCAGCCATCAATTGATGTGAGCAGAGACAGAGAATTAGAGAGAAGAAAAAATAAAGAAAGACAGACAGGGGGCAGAGTGCAACGTTTGGCAGTCTTCAGAAAGGGATCCGAGATGAAAAAAAAAACAGAAAAAACACGCCTATGTGTCTCACAGTCGATAGCTACACTATCTGCTTGCTTTTACTCGGCGTCAGTGCGATGTTGATGTTATCACCGGGTCGATAAGTCACAATCTTTGAATAGACATGCATGTGTTTCCATTTGGGAATAAAAACCTGCGGTATACGAAGTGCACCATGCTTAAAAAAATGAAGAAAACAATTTCTTCTGCAGCCGTGTTTTTCTTTGTTGTTTCGTACGTACGTCCCATTCTTGTCCGAACACCATTTGGAGTGAAGTTTGAACTGATTTGATTTTGGTGGTCAAAGGTAACTGTAACTTCACAAAGATGTATATGCAAATTATGACAATATCACACAAATGTCTAATAGGATTACATCATTAAGTGATATTTTGGACGGACTGGATGTAAACTGTAACTTGATTGGATGGCAGAGGCATACAAGTCCAAGAGGTCATTCTAGTTACAGGACTCCAGACTAACTTTTTACATTTACTGTCATTTAGGTGCACCCAAAATTTTTCACTGCGCCTTTTGGCACTGCAATAATACACCTATTATACATTTTATGTATAGTTCCCATAACACATTCAGTCAATGACTATAAACAGAAATAAAGATAACAAAAAAGAAAGCAAAAAAAGCTAAAGATAAAAGTTTTTATTTAAATCTCAACACAAACAATTTATAATAATAACCTAAATTGTTTAAAAGTAAACGCTCATCTTTGGTGGTATTATAAGCAGTGGTTAATGTTATTATAATTTCTGACTCCTCTGCTTCGGTTTGTGGCTGCCTGTACCGGTTGTGTTTCTGGTGCTTTTTTAATGATTCTGAACGACGAAGCTGTGACAGTAAAAGCAGCGTTCCCAGCCTGGCTCTGGCCGTGCTCTTTGCAGTAAATGTATAATGTTGGCTCACCCGCAGCGAACCGGAGACCGAATCAAACGGCCGGTTCTTAAAACTACTACCGCGGCTCGGCCGGAGACGGTGAGACAGGACCGTATGTTACGGGCAAAGCAACTTTCTGTACTGAAAAAAACCGTATGTTGTCTTACAGTAGTATATTATGGCTGATACACTTCCATGGCCCTGCGATTGACTGGCGAACTGTCTCCAGCCCCCCCACGACCCTGAATACAGGATAAGCTGTAGACGATGGATGGAGGGACACTGCCATATTTCTTTTTCCCACGAACATTCAACGAATAAGAGACCGGGTCAGAGCCAATCACAGACGGAGGCCTGCCCCTACTCGGCCTCTGATTGGCTCAGACCGTGGTATTTCTTCTTCGCTGTTTGCTGTGGGGAAAAAACATTTTGCTACAAGCACAAACAGACCAGCTAAATGTTATGCGTACCGGTGCGACCAAGGAACATATTTAGTTGCACGTCACTGATTTTTGGTCGCATGTGCCCCAAAAATGGTCGCACTCTGCAGCCCTGTAGTTATATTTAGTGTTGGCTTGATGTGTAGTGTCTAGATTCAGGTTACTGTCACATCACGACCGAGAGTCCTGGATACCACTCCTGTTGTCTCTCACTCTTTCTCTCAGTCCTGCAAGGGCAGCACCTTCCTTTCGGTGTCAAGGACTCTATGAGGAGGGGGAGGAGCAACCGGAGGGGATCAAAGAGAGGTATAGAGGGAGATATGCAAGGTGGATGATGAGTACGGTGATGCGTCCCCTCTTCTTCCCCCCTAATGTTTAATCATGAGCCTGTTGATGCTGATCCGTCCCTACGCCGCCTAACATTTCATTAAGGGACTCACCTTCGTTCCTATCTCACTCTGTATACAAAAGACGAGTGCACGTGGTAGCGGCTGATCTTATCACCATTCAGAGCTGAAGAAGCTGGCTGATTTTGTTTTGGTCCTGAGTGAAATGATAACCTTGTGTCAGCTGTGCCAGCTCAGCTCAGCTCAGGTGTTACAGAACTAATGTGTTTCTTTACATGTCAACTTTGAATGTTACAAAATTGTGGAGTGTGGATATTTCTATTGCTGGTGAAAGACTTAAGCAACAGCACCAAGCCCTGTGTTTTTAGCCAGGATGTAGCCAGGTTCTTTGTATTGATCCCATGGGTCAAACTTCTTGACCAACACTAAAATAGAAAGCGTATTGTAGTATTCTACCATGTTTTCATAGTATAATCAACTGACTTTATGTTACCGTGTCGATATCTAAACAAGTTTAAAAACAAGTTTTTTACAGGCAGAGATTTTAAGGTGTGATGGATCAGACAGCAAGAGGAAAAGAAATATGCTGGCCAACTGAAAAATGTTACAGTATAAATGCTTCTGCAACTTAATGCAAATAAGCTTTAGAGAAATGAGGCAACTCAGTTGTCAAAGTTATGTTGATACCGGTAAACTTCATTCTTTTGATTGACAGATCTGTCAACACAACCATTTCTCCCTTTCTGTTTCCCTGCTGAACGCCGTTGTGGAAATGTCCTTTCATTATATGCCTTTAAGTTAACTTTAGATCTACTGAGCGGTGGCAGACTGAATTTGAAAGCAATCCAGTTTCATTTTTGTATTGTGTTCCTAAATGTAATTATTTTTAATGGCTTTTGTATATTTAGATTGCATTTAACTAATGCCATTTAAAAAGCAGTTGTCTGTCAGTAGATAAAGTAACCCACAATTCTATTCTCTTCCACATGTTAGCCTTCCTGGCCCTCACATCGCACATGTCATTTAGAACCATTGTTGAAGAAGACTAGTTTGCCTTTTGAAGAAAAAAAGCTTCCATTGGGAATAACACACCTAACGTACCACAACAGTTCTTGATCAATATCTGTCCTTGTATGATTAAGTCCGAGTAATAAAAGATGTTTAACTTGGTGCCAAGTTACTTAATGAAACTTGGGTATCACAGCATCCATCAGTTTCTATGCAGATTATAAATATAATAGTGCTATGACAAATTAATTTTGTCAGCATGCCCTACCATCACTGCTGGGTTGTTTGTTTATGTATTAGTATTAGTGACCATTTAGGCATTTCCATCCATATTGATCAGGTGGCAGACAGCAATGTGTTTCTCAGTCCAGGAACACCAATATGCACACCAGCCCAGCTTCTTTTTTTGAGTTTGCTGTTGACAGGCATTATACCACAATGCCTCACACAAAGGAAATTGAGGAGCTGCTCAGTCCATAACAAATGAACAAAATGTTTTCGGTGGTAGTGGTGATATTACTCTAGGAACACCTCAGAAAATAATAATCAGAATTTTTACTCCTCCTCAAATTCAAATGAAATTCCAAATTTACAGACTGGCTTCTGACAGAAGTAGTCTTGTGGTGTTTTATTTCAAGTACTTAATATATATATTTTTTAGGATGCATTATGGGACTGGGAAATGGAAGAGGCAATTTCACTGATTAGTTCCTTTCTGGTTGGAGACATGCCGGTCAGTGAAATCACCTGGTGCAATAGTGACTGATGTAACTGGTGGATAATAGTTGGCATGTCCTAAGTCATGCACCCAAATATATGCACTCTCTTACATCAGTCAAGCTGTGACTTAATAAAAGCCAGTGGTTTTTAAAATATTAACTTTATGTTTTTTTTCTTCTCGAGATCTTTCTTGATCCGTCTCACCACTTCCCGATTACATGTTTTAGAGCTGTGAGTTTCACCTCCTTTTCCTTTTGTGTATTACATTGACAATAGTACGCCTCAGCAGCACACTCAAAAATAAAAGCAAAGCCAAATAGAAAGTGTTTTTTAAATGTTTTGAGTATCCTTAGTTTTTTGTACTTTTCTGCTGGAACCTGTTTAAACCTAATATGTAGTAGCCATCAATTCAAACTACTGCTACTGATCCATCTATCCTTGCTCGTTAATGGCAGTTAATGCAGTACATTCTCCTGGTGTTCCTGCTGCCAGTGTGAGCAGTGGGGTCTGTCTTATCTACCTGTCTATCTGCCCCTGCCTTAACATCCTGTCCCTCCCATACGTTCCACAAACGATGTGAGTTTAGAACAACTTGAAGATCCTTCCCGTTTTCTTCCCATCTCCATTTGTCTTCATCATTATTGAACATTACCTCATCCCTCCTCTTCGACTCCTTCCTCTGCCTCTCTTTTACACTTGTCTGCGTCGCCCCTTTCTCCCCACATATCTCTCTGTCTGCATCACGTCTGTATCCGTCTCTCTCTGACTTTATCATGTGCAACATCGCTTTATCCGTCCCTTTACGTATCTCAGTCTGTAACACCCCTCGTCTATCTCCCCTCTGCCTATCTATCCATCTCTGTCTCTCTAAACATTTTCCTTTGCCGCCGTCTCTAAATCTCTTCATATGTCTGTATCACTGATGCTCCACCGTTCAGTTTTTACTCTTTTGTCAGCTCATCTGACTCTTGCAACTTGTTAATCCTTTTTTATTTACAAGCTGGCACTTCTGTGATCTGTGGTGGCCTGCTAGCGCGATAGCATGCTAATGAGTGTGTGTCACTCAAAACGGGCAACCTATGGTCCCGGTTGCGGGCCAACCGCATAGTCACTTCGACAGGATTTAGAAAATGTAGGTCTATTGTTAATTGAACCAATTGAATTACAAGCAGTTGTTCCGTTTTAAACGGCTGATTTAAGGCACACACATATATGCACATTTACACACACACACAGACGCACACATCATGGCCATGGATGAGGGTTAGCATGACTATTTATTCCCCTCCATTTGCAGAGCAGGAAGATATTGTCTGCCTTCACATATTACTCTTGTTTTGATAGATTTTTTGATTGAGTTCTTCTCTCCTCTGCTGTTTGTGTGAGTGTTTGTGTCTTTGTATCGTAATATGCTGCCAAGGCTTTTGTTTTCATCACACTGTTTCTGCAGTTTACGGTGAATTATTTGCTTCGCAGGACTTCTATTCTGTGTCATTCTACAGCACTTCACATCTGTTGTCATTTCATTACAGACATTTATTTGACACCGTGTGTCTGCCAAGACACTCTGGATAAATCACACTATGTTATTTTGTCTGTTTCCACATACCTGAGTGCAGGGAAAAGGCAGAAAATAGTCTTTTATTTTCTATTTCCAGCAGTTATTTTTATTGATATAAGCAACAGCACAGTGAGTCTGTTTATCACAAAGTACATTTTCCGTCAAAGAGAATCAGGTTTTGGTGAGCCAGTGTGTACTCGGAAGGTACAGTACATTCATACAGTCGCCCCTAGCGATCAAACAGAATTTGAATGACTCTTGCTTCCCTTCCAAAGCCGCGGTGACAGGTTGCTACTTGTTAGACCTCCAGTCCGCCTGCTGTCTCTGTTCCTATTTGACTGACTGACTGCCGATATTTCTGCCTCTGTCTCCGTTTGTCCCCATGTCTGTCTCTTCTGCTTACTCACCTGATTGCCTGTCTACCTGCTTGCATATCTGTCAGAATCTGTTCTTGAAAACACTGAAAATGGACATTCTTTAAAGGTCCCCTGGAAAGGTTTTTCCTCTATAAATTAGCTACAGGCAGCTTGAAAAGGAGCTAGATGTCAACAAAGAGGAGAAAAGGATAAATCATAGTTCAGGGATGCATTTCCAGTAACCATGTTTGGCAACGATTACCCCTTCCCCATGCCAGAGATGAGTTTTAACAAGGGATCTGTACCATTCTAGAAAGTTAATTTAAAAAGAAAGCATGCTTTAGGATTGAACCAATAAATCATTGACCCTTGTTGTTGGAAAAGTCACTAGATAGGTCGCCAGACTTGCAAGTCACTAATTTGTTCAACGGTGCTGATAGAACTTTTTCACTGGCACAGGAACACTAATTGGGACTTAAAAGAATACACTGGCATTGCCAGTGAGTCAGCATGAATGATGCAAAGGCCCTGGAACTGGAAAAAACTAAATGGTATGCAGCCATTGGTAATGTTATTAAAGACCTTTTCTTGCCATGATATGACAAAAAGTCTGCTTTGCAGAAGGTATTGGAAATTTGGCCTCTCACGATAAATACATTTTCAACTAATTGTACAATATATGGACATGACCTCAATCAGTTTTGCTGACATCGATATTACCTGTTTTGTTTACATGCATGTTTGTCTGCATTAGAACGTCACCAACAGCAGTTTTCCCACACATTATTGGACTTTGTGTGGAATTGTTTTTGTTAACAGAACCCATTTAATTTCTTGTTTTGTTTGTGTTTTTTTTTACTTAATCAGATTATTTTTTTGTTTTTTCACATTCCAATATTTTTAAGAGTGAAAAGTTAATTGCTCTTTGAAAGGGAGTACTTGCATAATTATACTATTTTACAGTGGCAATCATAAATTTATAATAATCTAAATATTTTGTCAAAATTGTAAGGCCTAATTGTAATTACTTAAAAGGCTAACCAGATTGTAGCAAGTGTTTTTGAATTTTACAAATTTGAAAATCCATGAAATGAGAATCGCAGAACATCACACTATCACATTGGTGTGTTCAAGCTTTCTTGTTCCAGCGTTTGCTAGCTGTGTCCCAGGTGTATTTTCACATATAAAATATCCGAAACTCAAACTGACAGAATAGAATCTAGTGTAGTTTCTGATATATTCATTAGCTTGTCATTCTTCCTAATAGGATTATTTATTATTTGTGCTTTTTCTTGCTCAATCTATCCCTGTGTCTATCTGTCACTGTCTGCCCATATCCGCCTGTCTGCCTGTCATTGTATTTGTCGGAGACGAGACCCACCCACAGTTGTCTCGTCTCGATCTCCATGGCGACCTAATCCTCGCCAATCCAAGAACAGTTGTGTTCCAGTTGAGACCCACTGTGTTACACCATCCTGTCGTCACTGATCACAGGATGGCTTTGATCCACATCTAATGATGCGAGTTTGTGTGTGTGTGTGTGTGTGTGTGTGAGAGAGAGCGAGGGAAAGAGAGAGAGAGACAGAGCCTTTGTTTGTCTTTCTTACTTTTAACAATTCCCTACATAATATACAGACAACTGGAATTCACGTGCATTCATAGTACATTGGTACGAGAATGAGCGTGTGTGTGTGTGTGTGTGTGTGTGTGTGGTGTGTGTGCGTGTGTGTGTGTGTGTGTGTGTGTGTGTGTGTGTGTGTGTGGGTTGCCCCGGCCAGCAGTAATGAATCCAGTGGTGCTGTTGGCATGAGCAGGGCCATGCTATTAACCTCTCTGCCAGCTAGACTGATCTCACCCTGCCTGTCTGTCTCATCGGGCCTAATGACACTCACACTCTGAGTACGCACACACACACACACACACACACACATTCACACACATTCACAGACCTGTCCTTTCTAATCAAATTTCCATTGAAGTGAAAAGTATTTTACATTGTCCAATCATCTCTATTCAGAGTCAAAAAGCGTCCGCCAGCATAGAGAGAAGATTTCTTTTCTAACACCCACTCAAAGGAAGTTACTCTTCAAAATTGTTTTAAACGTATTAATTTCCACTTGCCCTCTGCAGCCGGATCAGATTTCACTGTATTTTACACCAGCCACCAGTTTGAACAGGGCTTTTACGACTGCGTTTCCTCACTCATAAAAGTCACTGTAAAACTACAACTGTGGATGTGTGCTCTTTACTTTTGATCTGACGAGACCGTAGTGTGGTAGTTGAGTCACGTCGGAGTCCCCTATAATACCATCGTTTCAGATATAAATCACTTTGAGTTTGAAAGGGTTTTACTTTTTCCAAGACTGCCGACGAAGATTTAAAAAGGGACATTTCGGACAAAAGCTGGAGGTGGACTAGTTGTGCACATGCCCCAAATTACAGCTGTGTGCTGTTAAATGAGTTTGTGGCAGCATGTTGGGTCATCACAGAATAAGAAAACACGATGGGGAAAAAATATGACATGAAAAGTGCTGTCAAACTGCTTCACCAGTGGTCGTAAATGTTGTTTCATAGCCTCTACTTGGCTGTGTGTGTGCACGTGTGTGTGTGTGTGTGTCTGTGTGAATGAGAAAACCCCAGCCTTCATAGGAAATCCTTAGAGGAGTGAGGAGCACCTGGTGCTGTCTGTAGTCATAACAAACGACAGGGAGGGATTCAGACTGTATTGGTGCCAGCTTGTTACACGCAATCCCTGTTCACATTCTCTCTCATAACCATCGTGTAACGCAGCATAGGCACTTGGCATAGCGTCAACCTTGCAAGTTAGTTTTTTAACCGAACTGCGTTGGAATGCCCCGGCTCTTCCATGTGTCCCTCATTAGGGTGACAGCCAGGGACGGGCCAGCAGTAATATCCAACACACCTCATCCCATCTGTGAGCTGACCGAGACGGAGATAATGTGGAGAGGAGGATGCATTTGGCAAGCCGGAGGACATAAAGTTAGAGGTTTTCTGCAGTGAGAGTTCATTAGGCAGAGGACTGCTGGGAGACGGCTGTCAGCCTGGTCTGAGCTAAATTAAAAACGTTAACTGAGCAACAATCAGAGGATTTGGGAAATGGATAGGGGCCAGTTTTTGTAGGCCTACATGGCATGTTTTGTGTTTTTATTTTCCTATAATTCCAAGAGGATTTCAGGTCAGAAGACTCTGCTGCTTTCATGTGATTGACTTATACAGCACGTCACCCGACACCTGCTGTGATGTCTGCTAATTGCACCTGACAGCCGCTCTGTATTGCTTTTAATATAAAGTGAACGTTTTGTTTCAACCCCCGCCCTGACCTCAATGCCTCCCCTCTAACCACTGTGTGATTGGTTGTTTCAGCAGGTGGCGCCCTATGGCCAGCAGGGGATGGGGGGCTACAGCCAGCAGCAGCAGGTGGGACAGCAGGGAACCCCTCCGTACTTCAGCCCCCCTCAACAGACCCCTCCGGGCCCAACCCAGAGCCCCTACCTGCAGCCTCGACCACCGCCACAACAGGTACTACATACATACATACTACTCATCACACTCTGAAGCAGACACCCACTCTGCTGTTTCCTGCTGGCAAAGACATTCAGCTTTTATGTTTCTGTACATGCTGTGAGCAAAAAATGTTAGTGATTACCATAGCTCAGCAAATAAATATCAATACCTATCAGTTACACATACATGCATCAGATTAAACATCAATAATCACATTTCAGCTGGAAAGGGATTTCATCCAAACCTTTTCCCATGGATTGTATTTGAATGGCACTGGGATTGGGGAGATCATTTTATGGGATAGACTGTGTGTGTGTGTGTGTGTGTGTGTGTGTGTGTGTGTGTGTGTGTGTGTGTGGGTGTGGCTTGACAGCCTGGTGTATTGGTCATGTTATTCCCTCACATGAGAGGCATTTAAGGTAAATCTCACTTGGTGTGTTTCTATATGCATTTGCTCTCAGGACACACACACACACACACACACACTTTGCAGAAACAGGACTTTTGAATGCAATTCAAGTTCCCATATTGAAGCGAGATAGAGCATAAACACATATTGTGCATTTTCTATGCACGCAAACCCGCCTGGGCAAACTCAATCCTCAGTACAACAAAAGGCCTGTTCCACAGATTTGGATTGAGACTTGTCTTGCCAAGTTTCAGCATGATGTTCTCTCGAAGTTTTCCATTGGGAAGCTGGGTTCAAGCAGTTGTTTTTGAGTTGAGTGAATGCTGGCCATGTGTTTCCCATCCACTCTGCTGCCAGAGGGATGTATCAGCCCGCGCAGAGTGACTCTGGCTAACAGCCCTGCCCTGGATCAGAACAGAGCAGAACAAAACAGAGCAGGCGAAAGAACAATACAAGACGGGGGAGATTACAACAGAACTGGACAGGAAAGGAAGGATCAGACAGGATGAAGGAGAACCGGAAAAGACAGATGAGTGAAGTAGTGGTGCCAGGAGCCATCCCGCAAGATCAGCATCAGGGTTGACAAAGGCGTGTTTTAATACAACCAATCAATCATAGCTATATGAGTCCATGTCCAGTGTTTGTTTGTTTTTGTGTTTGCAATACCAAAGGGTCATATACTCAGACTAGCAGACACATGGACCAGCTACAAGAACTAAAATGATGCTTCCCCATGAATGCATCAACAAACACAAATGTAATTATTGGTACCTATTTTCCCTCTAATACTTACTTTACTTTAAATCCGAATTGTAGGTAGGACTTTAACATAGGAGTGGTAGTAGAGTGGTTGCTATATTTATACACAGAAATGAGTTGTACCTCTCCCACTACAGAGCAGAAGGATCACAAACCAAGCAGGTTTAATGAAGAGATCCAAACTGACAGCTCATCCCAACAGGACAGAACTGGAGAGAATACATAAAGCAAGAAAAAAAAATAGTGCTATGCAGAACCATTTCCTCTGCAAGTATTTTATTTATTTTTTTCTGAGAATTTAAAGGCACATTTTTTGTTAAAAAGCACAATTTTTTGACCCTGAGATTGTTTTGTGCCATTAGTAGTTCACAAATGTGAATAGATTTATTTAGCATCTGCACTAATTGATAGCATTTGGCAGCGGTGCAGTTGTATCTATGTAGATAGTGTAGGTGATTTACTGTGATGCCGTTAAACCTTTCTTTAGACAGCCTTGAATATTTCGCCCGCCAAGACAAATAGCCAAGCATAAAGCCATTGTGAAATACAAAAGCAGGTTGTCAAAAAGTATTGTATTCAAACTGAGTGAACATTTTAGCCAGCATGCCTTTTGTCTCACACTGAAAAGAAGCACTATTCCTGTTTCCTCACTGAACATGCTCACACACACGGACCGGGCATTCTACTGAACAAACATTATTCACTCTAACTAGGAATGGCTGAGATCCATGGCCAGGTTGACATTCTGTGACAGTAATGGTGTGTTTTCATCATCGCTGATGATGTGGTGGCAATTGACCCTTGCTGACATTTACACACCAGGTAGTTTCCACCAAAGCACTCTGATTGGCCAAAGCCCCATTTCACCTGTGCTGAGAGGTCTCATATCGGTTGCCATGCCAACTGCCGTGGTGACCACGGAGCCGGTTTCCCTTTGTTTTTCATTGTTAAGCATGCATGTCGCTTTGAAGTGAGAATGTTTCAATCAGCACACACGGTTGTTAACGCCGCATACAAGCCACAACACCTTCAGCAGCCACTGCATCAATGTTGCACCCTGCTGTCTTTCCCTTTAATCAAGGAATCCTTTCCTATGCGTTGGAGCTATAGAGCATTTTATATCCCTTCGCTGCAACACAGCAGGCAATGTGCAGACACCTCCTGATTCCTGTCTACTCGCCATCAAACTCTAGACCAACTAAATCCACTCTTTCTATCGACTAATAAGCTCCCTGCTCACATACTTTTCCATTCACACCACATTTTTACATTTTGTCTTGGTATGAGAAATGAGATTTAACAAGAAACCCAGCTATTATTGGACAAATACAGTTAAAGGACCAAGTTTCCAACTTGCAGTCCAATTCAACTGAAACTTAACAGGGTAGACATACAGACTCTGTCTTAAACATCAATGTATAGTTGGTAATAGGCTAGATTCCTTGAGGCAGAGGTTGTTTTCGTGGCATCTGTGTACTTTGTACTCAGCTGCACCAATTCCATCTTATGTAACAAATGCAAAATTTGGGGTCCAAGCACTCACTTTGTCTCAAAAGTTCATTTTCAAGTAATTATTGAAAATACACAGTATTGAAAAAAACATGACATTTAGCAATTTACGAAAACAAGCCTGTGCGGTGGCATTAAGACAAAGTTAATTGTCCATTGATTGAGCGAGAGAGGAAGAATACCAGAAAATGCCAGAATATATTTAACTCGCAAAGAAACTAGGTCCTCATCTTTGATTTTTGGATCCAAGAGTAAACATGTTTGGAAATTAAACTCACACATTGCTGGCCAACTTGCAATAAAAAGTAGTAATATTTGGTCTGATTTTAACTCAGTCTTGTATATTGCTTCAATGTTTCTGTTCGGAGTCTTTCTATGAGTGTGCCGCAGCAATTTTGAACTGTGAAAAGGTCAAATGGTGACCTTTGTCTGTGATTCAGGGCTGAAATGAGACATGATGTGAGGCGCACGGAATGGATTACGGGCACACACATACACACAATTGCAAGAGCACGCCAGATTAAGATATTATTGTGGTTTTGACCCCTGTTTTTCGACCCCGCATTACTCTGAGAAATCCAAGCTGAAAAGTTCTTTATTTTGTTCTTCCGGCACTCTCCGCAGTTCCTTTCCCCCCACTCCACTCCCATTAACCCTAGCCAGAGGACATCCTCCAGTTGATGGAACCATTCCAGCTGCCTTTGACACGGAATTTGCTCTCCTACCAACTGCTATTAGCTGGTTTTGTAACAAATCAAAGTGAAAATGCCATCTTTCTTTGAGTCTATTGCAGTGCCGTGACCTCATCTGATTGCAAGGAGCAGAGCAGGCTAAAAAGACATTTTGAAGACATCAAGTATACGAAAAAATAAAATAAATATATAAAATTGTACCAGGGTAGAAGTAGTTTTTTTTTTTTTTAAAGAATGTGGGTGGTCTGTTTTTGAGTGTGACTGTGGGTGTTTGAGAACACCAGATATTTTTAAATTGATGATTGTGAGTTGTAGTTCACAGAAACACTGTGACATTTACTTTAACTTAATTGATGAGGAAGGCTTTTTGACTTCATACACGACCTAATTTCTTGTTTGTATACTATAATGACACTTTGACAGTGAATGGTGTTTGATCAAGGCTCAGTTAAAATTGCAATAGGAAATGATTTCTGTTTCGAGAAAGAAATATTTAATAGGAGCCCATTTTCTGGAAGTGTATCTTAACAGAACCTATAAATACCATGGCCCTAATGTTTTTGGTCTGATGTTGACTTCTATTACAGCGCGAGAGAAAACGTTTTAAAGGAGAAAATCGCTGCCCTTTCCTCCTCTTCCTGGCCATATTGCACTTGACGCATAACAGATGATGTATATGATATTTTGTTACTGTCTAATGCTTTCTACCTCATAAAAACAGAAATGAAAGAGCTGTAATTTCAAGAATTTGAAGCTTATTTTTTATTGCTTGTTTTTTTTTATTGGGCAGTATACTCTGGAGTGTGACAGCATAGACTGAGGGAATAGACAGCAAGGAGGTGAAATGCAACGCTGGCCAGCTGCCAGATTTAAACTCATACTGTTGTGAGAATGGCTTTAATCAGCTATTCCAGTACAAACTCTTCCATTTTTCACCAAGAAAAAACCTCCATGAGTAAATACATGTAACAGAATATGGCCTTGACTTGTTTTCATATATTATGGACCGCATGGTGAATATGCCACTGAGTGGTATTGGCTATATGGTTGAGTTGTCTTTGAAGGAGGAAGTCATTCCCCGTAACATTTACTCCTGGTAGTAAAACCCTCCTATCCACTCCCTCCTCTGTGAAACTGATCCCACCGGTCGTTTCCTCTATTGGCCTTAACTATTTCCTCTTCCTGTCTGAGAGTAGGCTCTGGGGAGCGGCGCTGTGGTCTAGAGGAACTCTCAGCTGATTGGAGGAGACAAGCTCACTTTACAGGGACCTACATGGAAGGAAGTTGATTCATTGGTTTAGATTAGTGATGCTCATGAGCACAACATCACCTGTCCACCATGTGGTGTAGACTAAAAGGGTGAAAGCTCTGAAGGCCTTTACACATGGGGGCATGTTTTTGGTGTGATTAATCATGTCTCAATATATTTTTTATGAACTGTTGTTCTTTTCATTAGTAATTTCATCCAGAACTTGATTTTACACAGCAAAAGAAACAGCATTTTATTATTTTTAACGTTTCGCACAGTAAAAAAAAAGGCACATATTCAAGACGTACACTATAGTGTACAACAACACAGAAGCTGCATTGTCTGTAAGACAACAAACTCCATTCCTTCTGTTCTTACCTTTCACAATAAAAGCCCAAGACATTAACACTGCCTAACTGTGACTAACCAGAGAGAAATCAAATTCAAGATTTTGCTAAAAGGAAACTTAATAAAGTAGCTTATAGTGGCTTAGAATATACAACAATTTAGCTCAAGACTACCAAATGCTGCTCTGGGTCAATAAGATCCTGGAAGTTGGTCCTCTGATCCAATTCATTCCAACCTTTTATTGAAAAGTTGCATCTGTTGCATTACTGCCATGATGAATGGCAAAACGTATGAATAGTTTTAATGTGAAATATTCACAGGTGAGTATTTCACATAATTTAGTGGAGATACCCCGTGTGTTTAAAGGACTTTCGGCTGGCATTCAAGCTTTCAGTACTTTTACTTTTATTTTGAAAAGACTGATGACTGATTCATGCGTGCCCTCCGCTGACAGAAATATACTGACCACTGGAACAAAATGTTGCTATGAAACTCTAGCATATTGATGCCTTTCTGTGAAAAACATGTTTCCAAAACGCCAGCTTTCCTGAAGCAAAGTAAAACAATCCTGTTTTCACTTATGTGACCCGATGTCACAGCGCATTTTTTTCTCAGAAGCTGTGGAATTTTCATGTCCATAAAGGAACTTTTCATCCATCAGTTAATATGAAAACTTAAATAACACCAAATTGGGATTTACATGGTTTCGTCTGGAAGGCAAAGATTTTGGTTATGTGCAGTCTGCACGTTTTACAAGCGTAGCATTATAAGCATTTCTCATAAAGGAAATTCATTTTGACAAAACAATCTCACCACAAGCTCCACGTAAAGGCCCTGCTGGAGCTTTTGATCATATCACACAATGTTCCTTTGCAGATAAAAATCACAGTCCTCAAACTTTCCACATTTTATGTAATTGTATGTATTGTATGACTTCCCATCCATGATGGCTGGGAAGTTTATTCTTCATTCAATAGAAATGAGTGCTTCAGAAATGCTATTAAATGGATCTTGTAGAATTTGTAAACTCCTGTTTCCAAAGTCAAGAATGAACTTTTAATTTGACAAATGATTTCCTCATTATGCTCATTCTATGTTCTAGTTGCTTTAAATGGGAATGTTTTTCTTTCTTAGAGGAAACCCTCTAACCAAATAGTGCACACATGCTGGCACACCGCCTGTCTCCTTTAACTTTGAGTACTTCCAGTGTGTCATTTCCTGTCTGACACCCCCCGCCCCTGACCGCTGAAGCAGCAGGCCTTTTCCCCCCACCCTCCACCACCCCCGCTTTTAATCACACCAGGTTAATTAAAAGGCCGTGGAGCCTTTCTGCGTCCTGCCCCCCTGGCTGTATTACACCCACGCTGTAAACTTGCTCTGCTGCCTCCATCCCTGTGACTGCCCCTCAATGCACACACACACACACACACACACACACACACACGGAAATGGGAGCTCACCTTGGCAACGAGGTGGAGGGATGGAGGGGAAGTTGCAGGGACAAGACGCAGGAAATGAGCGGCAGGAAGGAGTGTGTGTGTGTGTGTGAAGTGAGAGTGAAAGAATAGGATGTTGTGAGAGTGGAGGGGAAGGCGTGCGTGCAGGGGCCACTGCGTGTGGGTGGGCGGGGCGCCCCAAAGTTCAATGTCATTAATTGGTGACCATTTGAATATTAAGTGAAGAGCTCTGTTAATTAACAGGATAATAAAAGTGCTGCTGGCTGGAAGGGAGTGTACGGAGAGAGGGAGGGATGGAGGGAGGACAGGCTGTGGAAATGGAGGGCATATGGTGAGAGAGAGGAGGTGGTAGAGAGAGAGAGAGCGCGAGGCTGGGTGCGGGGTGATAAGAGGGAGAGAGAGACGTCCATGGGTAAAGGTCTGGCAGTGGTAATTTGCGGAGAGCCGCGTTAATTGTCATAACCTTTTAAATGGCAGAGTTTATCGGAGTCCTCTAAATGTCCCTGCGTATCGCCACGGCAACCCTGGGCCTGCCGCACTCTGATTGGCCGCCGCTGACGAGCACTTAAGCTTGATGAGTTTTCAGGCAAAAAACGAAATGATAAAATTGGAAAAAAAAAAAAAAATCTGCTGAATATGTCAGCTAGGTTTAGTGTGTATGAGCGTGTGTGATGGTGTGTCTGCATGTGTGTGAGACAATGTTTTTAATTTAGTGGGTTTTTACCTTCACATTGACTGACACTCGCTAATTGCTCGACTAGAATCCGCCACTGTTTTTTTTTTCTTCTTCTTCTTTTTCCCTTTTTTGATTTATGTTTGTTTTTGTACAGCCGAGCTGCAATTCAAATGCAAATGAACGAGAACGGGAGAGGTGTTTTTGGAACGGTTAGGACAATCATAATGGCTCAGAAAAAAAGGAGGCCGGTAGTTAGCGGCACAGCACCCTAGGGGCCTAATTTAGCTGCCATTTGTTAGGAAATGCCGCTACATTTGTTCCTGGATACAGACTTCACAGACAGGGAGAAAGAGAAAACACACACACAAAAAAAAAATGTCAAAGTCGAACTCGCCAACACACCGCTATTGTTCCTCCGTGCTTTAGCAAAAGTCATGTGGGTGTACACCAGTTTGGGTGGATGTCCTCTTTAACTGCGAGCCAAAGCAATTGAAGTGAATGGGTGGATGGGGGTGGTGGTGACAGGGACTTTGCGAAGAGTGTGTGAAGTGAGGATGGCACAAAGACCGGCTCTTATTTGATTAGCCTGTGTAGAGGAACGAGAATAAAAGCCCTGGCAACGGCATCTGCAGCTAACACTGTCGGCTACGTTTGACATCATCCCTGAGGGATGGCCTGCACACATACCAGTGTGTGTCCCTGCATGTGCATTTAGTCCTGTGTCTGCATGTGTTTGTGTTTATATTGGCAAGAGTGAGCGTGTGGCTGTGTGTGTGTGTGTGTGTGTGTGTGTGTGTGTGTGTACAGACTGTGCCAGAGTGTGTGTATGTGTGTGTGTCCTGTGTTGGAGCTCTGGTCCTTTCTTGTAGTCTCTTTGTGCTAAAGGTCAGGGGATTGCGGAGATAGAATCCAATCTGAAGGACACAGCACTAGAACAGGCCCTGTTACAAATGGACCTATTAAGATAGGCTGGACACACACACACACACACACACACACACACACACACACTGACATAGATATAGGCATACACTCACAGGCATCCTTGCATATACATATACACATATAGCAGCTGTTTCCATTGTAATGCTCACCTTTTCTGTATTAATAGATGGTACCCTAGAATAAAGGCCCATGCTTTCCATGCCGTCTGATCAACATTCTTTTAAAAGGCAGGAGGTGAATGCAGGCCTGCCCTATAATATATTTACAGCATATCCGACATGATCAGAATGTAACTGCAATGTTTTCCAAATATTCCCGGAATGGATCAAACGATGTAAGTGTCAAGAAAACATGAAAGACAAGCACACCATAACCAAATGTTGATTTGTCACATTTTTCAGAACACGGTGTAGCTCGCGCTCGCTGCTGATTGTTGCTTTAATTACGGTTCAGTCAGTCTGATTGGTGTGAGCATGTGTGCGTATCTGCAAGTCTGAACCAACGTGTCTGTGAACGCGGGGTGTTGAATATGGATGTCGTGCCCCCCCCCACCAACGCTGCCTCTCCTTAATGCACAGGAGCTTTTTTTTACAAGACTGTTAGCGTTTCCTCTTTAAAGGTTGGTAATTTCTTTAGCAGTGAAGCCAAATTGAACTTAAAAACGCTAGCTTCCACAGTAATTACTGATAGAGAGCAAGGCATACACACATAATTATGGAAACAAAGATATTGACAAACAACAGGAAACACACTTCCTCACCTCTCACCGTGTCTTTCTGCCGTGGCTGACCCCCGTCTCAGTGGGTAAGAAAGAGTGTGTACTGTATATGGACATCTTGTTGTCGTTGGGGTGATGTGGCAGAGGGTGGCGGTAAAATACACTGTGTTTCATGATGTGTGTGTGTGTATGGTAAGGCAGCGTGTTTGGTGGGGGGAGGGGGGGCCTCTCTCCTAAAGACATGCAATTAAGCTTAATTTTTAATGAATATTAATGGCATTAGCGTCAGATTTTGTGGAGATGTGCATCTGCCAAGGTGCAGTGGAAGAAGGGGGGTGACTAATTCATTTGGTAGTCATGAGGAGAACGGCTGGAGACGGGGAAGGATGGGGGGAGGAGAGGGGTGGCGAAGGAAAGGTAGAGGAGGACGGAGAGGGAAGGGTGATGGATAAAACGAAAGAGATGGGTGTGAGAGGTGTGGAGAAAGCAAGGGATTAATTAGGAGAGCGAACGGACAGAAAGGTAGAAGAGGAGAGCGAGAAGGAGGTAGGGTGATGGAAAACGAGTTAAAACGAAGAGGATCGAGTGGCTGTTGAGGGAAGGTAGGAGTAAACAGTGAAACAAATCGAATTAGGATAGAAGAAAAAAGTAGGAAAACACAGCCGACAGAAAAAACAAGTTGACCACGATGATAAAGCGAGAGCCAGCGTGTGACGAAAGCACTGACATCTGCACACAAAGTTTATAAAAGCAAGATAGCCCAGGGCAGAAAAAGGCCGTGGAAAAAAGGATTAAAAAGCAAGCATGTTAAACATTTAAAAAAATAATACCGAATTATAGTTTGAACTAACCCACATCTTTTTCTTACTGTTAAAAAGAAGGAGCAAAAAAAAGGAGATCGAGACAGATGTCAGCCAAAATCAGCTTAACGTAATGGCTGTGAATTTTCGCTCCCTCCCGCTGCTTTCTGTTGTGTCAAGTGGTGGCATCAAATGTGCTTTCTTGCTGTCGTGACAGTTTCATTGCTTGTTTTCCGGGGCAATCAAACTCGTACAAGCAAAGCGGAGTGACGTTTCACCTTGCTCCCTGCTTGAATATAGAGGTAGAAAGTGTGAAGTGCGACCAACCAAAAAGCCTCAGTACAACATGCTTAAATTAGGTGTGAGCCAGAAAGGGAAGGAAGTGTCAAATTGGTTGTATGTCATTGTTGAAATGACTGTTTGGGGCAACATTGTGCTCTCGATTTTCTTGAAACTAGAGGACTAAAACGCTATCTCTGGGAGGTATTGTACTGTAGCGCAACTTGCCCTTTGACCTCTTTAACAAAGTCTAACATCATAATAACCGGTAACAAAAAAATGGAATTACAAACCAGACCCGATTACTCCACATGTGCAATATCATATTCCAGACAACACCGTCAACATGTTTCAGCTTTCCGAACATTTCTCACTTGCCGACTGACTCCCGTTCCTGAGTGCCTGGGATTAACGCGGCGCTGCAATATTGATTTGCGTCTGCATAAAGCCTCTCCGGCTCTATATATTACACCACATTCAGCAGTCATCTATTCAATCAAATCTAATATTACACTGCCTCTCCACACAGCTGTCTAATAGCATTTAACTCACAGTTTGATTCCTGCATTCCCTCATGTACTTCAAACGCTTGCCTTCAATATCCTTCATTCGTTTCTACTATGCCAAGAAGTCTTTTGAAATGCACGGAGGATGAATGAGCGTGTCTCTGTGTGTGTGTGTGTGTGTGTGTGTGTGAAGACAGGATTAGCTGTGGCCTAAGGCTTAAGGTATGGAGTGGAGTGTATTTTAGAAGCTTCTAAATTAGCTGGGAAATGGGATTTTGAGACAATGGACTGGAAAAAACTCAAATGAAAGGATGCACTCCCAGCACTCCTTCATTTGCCTCTGATGTTCTCTCGCGCTCGCTTTTTCTAGTCTTTTTTTTTCACACCGTTGTTTTCTCTCTCTTCATCTCCTCTCTCTCTCTCTCTCTCTCTCTCTCTCTCTCCCCCCGTTCCCATCTCCCAGCTCACCTTCTGCATTGCATGGCTGCATCTGGCCTCCCGCCTCCCAGCCTCTGTTACTATCTGTCTCACCCTCTCCCTGTCCATATTACAGTTGACAGTGATGATGTAAGAGCGTGAGTGTAAACAGTAGTATGAGGCTAACCTCACTTTGACCCACTTAAAACGGAAATCCCCTCGAGTGCACACGTGCACACGCGCACACGCACACACACACACACACACACACAGCCTTTTATGCCTGAGTAAATATTGGACTTGGTTCAGCAGCCACTCTTCTGTTCTCATTTCACTGTGAGCAACTGTCTGTCCTTGCATGTTCATCTGAAAACGGATTTGTGCACATGTACACACTCGTCCACCTATCAGGAAGACGCCGCAAATCTCCTCGCCTCTATTTCCTGTCCTCCTCCCGCCTCTCATCCCTTCCTTTCCTCTGGCCTTTATTTACCTGGAGGTGTGTTTGTGTCCATGCCTGCTTATTGCTCACGACAATGCACTTCCAGCTATGTAACGGAAGCCTGACATTTGGCGTGTCGAGGCTCCCATTGATGAACACAATCATGCAGAAACGGGGCTTGCCCTGGGTCCTTTGTTTTTAAATAAAACCTCTGTTTTTTGCTGCGATCCTGTTGTCAAGTGTCTCTGCACTAACCCACTTATGCAATAATATGTGATCCAGTGATTGAACCGCATCTGGGTGAGCAGGGCTTCCCTCTGGCTTTTGATTCAGGAGATGTTGCTGGTTTGGGGGTTTTAGGTTATGATTGGATTAAGAAAGCTATTGTGGCAAGATTGTGGCAGGATGTTCCATTTATTTAGCTGTCTATTTTCACTGTCACTGTTATTCGAATAAAAAAAGAAAACATTTATTTATTCAGAAAGTCTAATTCAAATCAAGATCTTTTTCTCTTTTTTTTCTGAAGCCTGAAAATAAGTCACAAGCAAGATAAGAATGAGACACAGACACAAAACAATCTCTTATATGAATAAGAATATCAGCAGGTAGAAGGGATTATTGTGTGTGTGTACATTTAAATCTCATAAAATTAATGACAAAATAAAAACATGTTTAGTAGATACTTAATTGAACACCAGTAGATTTTTTCACAAATCATCTCATAGCATTTTCTCTGTCATGTTTTGACAGATTATGGAAGCAGGACTTTTTGTGTTGTGTTGTTGACATGCCTTTATTCTCTATTATATCTATTTGCTGAAATTATGGCTGCATGGTAAATCAGTGGGTGGAGGATGACACAACCAATGCAATAGAATATATGTTAAGTGTCCAGTAGCCTATATGTCTACATAGATGCAATAATAGACAGGAAACCTTTGGATTTTTAACATTTCCTGTATTTTTACTAGTAGTGCTTCCGAGATTTAATTGGCCAATAATTGAAATGTGGATTTGAAGCGACTACTCTAGGGCATTTAAGGTCATTAAATTACCTGTTCTTAATAATGGATGAATGAATACATTAACTTTTAGTCGCCTTGTGCACAGCTGCTAATGCAGCATGCAAATGTGCGTAGAGCGACTTTACAGATAATGTATAGTCTGTGTATAAAACCTTACATCGGATTGCATAGAATGAGTGTACAAAAAGTAGCAAATTGGTATTATTCACCCTGGAAGCACAAATTACGACACATTTAATGCTCTAATAATAGATCCATTTCACGTAGTACATCTCTCGCTGTGAAGGATAATCTTCAGCTATAAAATTATATCACCTAGCTGACAGGGATATTGCCCACCTACTACAGTATAATCACACAACAGATAAGAAATCAAACTGTGGTGGAAAAATGGATTTTGAAAGTAAAAAGCTGAACACACCCTATACTGTGTGTGTGTGTGTGCATGTGTGTTTATCATAAATGGGACTGTGCGTGTACGTACAGCATAATGTGTTTGGTTGTGTGTTGGAGCACTCACGTGTGATCTCTCGCAGCGTCTCGCCGATCATTTATCACTAATCCTTCCACACAGAGCTCTTTAACAAGTTGCCATTGTGCTGCCAACGCTTAACATGATGGAGGAACGACCTCCGTGGTGAATGAAAAGACGAGGCAGAGGGAAGGAGGGAGAGATATGGAGGGAGGGAAAGGGAGAGGGCAACACCTCCGACAATGGGGAGAAAATTGGTTTACACTAGATAGGCTTGTGATTACAGAGGAAAAGAAAATGACTTAGATTGAACAATAGGACTGAGTGTGTGTATTGGTGTGTGTCTGTATGTATGTGTGTGTGTTGTTGTTTTTTTCTTCTCGAGGATTAGTGGGTGGTTAGGCCGGGATTTGGTTGAAACGAATTGGTGGGTATAGTGTGCTGATGGGTGAATGTGTTCATGTTTTTCAGTCTGCATGAACTGTATCAGTGTGTTTGTGTGGAAATCAGAGCCGTGACAACCTCAACAGTCCAACTCATTCTCTCAATCTCTGTCACACATTTAGACAAGTTTCAGTTGTTTTGAATACTATGACATAACTAGGAGGACAAGTAATGATTTCAACTCTTCAAGGATACTAACGATACCGTACCTTTGAGTCAATGTCACTACTAATATTTGGATGAAGAAAAAACCCAATAATGTTTTGACGAATGAATGTTTTTTGTTTTTCATGCGCATATTACAGTATACATAAATGCACATTTTAAAAAAAATCAAATGTGTACATAAAAGAAAGCAAATACTGCTCGAAGTCAGTTAAGCCATGAACTTATTATTCTTAACATGGACAGAGGACACTGTAATGACAACGCTTTGAAATTGCCCAGAGCCATTTTACTGCATTATATGGTGTAATTGTCTCTCCCCCCCTCATAACTGTCAAAACACATGATATACAGTATTTGTAATATCCTAATTTCGAATCCCCTTCAGAACTCAAAAATATTGGCAATATACTGTCAAATAAATCCTTTAAATTTATCAATCATAGATGTAAATGACTCTCTGTGTTTCTCCCCCTCTCTCTCTGTTTTTCTTTCAAGGAGGCCCAGCAGGAGACGTACAACACCAGGGGTCCGGCCCAAGGGAACTCTGGGAAGGCCAACAATGAGGATGGCGTCCCCCAAGACCGCCCGTCCAGTCTGCCGGTGAGTGACTGATGGTTCTGCCCACCAATAAGCACACAGTATCACTGGTTTGACACAAGAAAATAGTGTGTGTGTGTGTGTGTGTGTGTGAGTGAAAGGGAGGAAGGGTTCTTTTGTTGTAGCAAAACACATCACGAAGCCTCAAAGAAACACGTCTGTGTCTTCTTCTACTTTCTGAAATTTTCCCGACATTCAGTTGTAAGCCTTTCTGTCCAATCAGATGCCTCCGCTCACCCCGTGAAACGCCTCTTCGGCTTATGTCCCATGGTAGACATGGATTCCACTGCTCGTTTCAGAGTTTATGTCTGTGTTTTGACTGGTGTCCATGCCGAAGGCAAAAAGGCCACGTGCATCCGCCCGCCATGCACCCGCTCACACATACACCCACGTGTACAGAAAAAGCATATGCACGGACACAGACATTCTTGCTAATGCACGCAGTCACACATTCAAAACCCACAACGCATTTGGCATTTGGACGAGCTAAAAATCGTTAAGCAGGTTGACTGGGGGAGTAATTGAGAAGAAATGGTGAGGCCAGGCTGATCTATGAGGGGAGAGAGATGCGGGCTGCTCCGTTTTTTTGTTGGCTAAACGAATCGGTATTTTACTCTCTATCATTTCTCCCCTCACAGCTCCTCAGCACTTTCAAGAATAAAATAAATAGACATTTGCAAATGTTCGCAAATATTGGCACTGCTTGAGGTGCCCGCCGTTTAATTTACCAGATACTTTGGAACTGCCTCTGGAGTGGAGGAATGAACTGCGAGGAAGACTAAATTAAGTGTATGAACTCAAATTAAGCCATACCATTTTCCATAAACTGATACTTTTTCAAGTCTGTGTTCATTGCTCGTGTAATGCACGTTGATGCTCGACTCTGCTTTGATTCAAATCAGTGGCTGATTTATCTGTCACTTTTCCTTCTCCTGTTTCTCATGCGCACAGATAGTCACACACTCTTTTTTATCTCTTTCTCAGTTTTTTCCTCCGTAACATACTAGTAGTATGTCATCTGCTTTATCTTGGCATATTTTCTCCCTTTTTTCTTTCATTTTTATTCTCCCACACTCTTTACTCCCCCCTTCCCTTTTCCTCGCTGTCTTTCCCTCTAAAGTAGCATCATGAAAGCTTTTTTTTTCACCCTCGTGCTATAATGAGAAATGGCCTTGATGTATCAGTGTGTGAATCCGGAGTGAGAGAGCAAGGCGAGGCGAGGAGCCACTGCAGTCGCGGGGGCCGATCTATTTGAACCGCGGCCGATATCACCCCATATTCCCTCACCACTTTAATCCTGGCATTTTACCCCTTGGGTTCTCCGTGTGTTTTCGCATCCCATCCGAAGCGCGTGGCTCGGCGAGATCCTAATCGGTGGCAAGTTTTGATGAGAGAGAGACACAGAGATGGAGAGATGGGAGAGGGGAGAGAGAAATTGCTCAGCGTTTGCCAGGCTCTTCCAGCAAGCTGTCACTGCAGAGATGTAACCATTTTTTTCCCCTCCCCCCTCTCTCTTTCTCACTCTCTCGCCGGCGTTTGATGTCAGATCTAAAGCTGCTGTCATCTTTTTTTTCTCCCCTTTCTCTCTGTCAGGAGGGAGGGAGCGCGGGTCGGCAAAGTGTCATGTTGTTGTTTTGGGACGAGTCTGCTCTGTGATGTGGCGGGATTTTTGAAGGGAGACCAAAGGGAAAAAAGTGCTTTAGTAACTTATCACAAATGCAAGTCACAGTGCCCCGCGGGTCTTTTCAAATGCAATAAATAGGAGATACAGCATGCCTTGTGTTCCATATCATTGTACAGTATCTATATTGTTAATGAAGCTGTTAATCGCTATTAATAGAATAGCACAAAGCAGAGTGAGTGAGTGAGTGAGTGAGTGAGTGGTAGTATTTTCATTGTATACTTTTTTCATTTTAACATCTTTGTTCTCACCTACGGCTGTTCGATTTTGCCCAAAAATAAAATCCCGATTTTCTTCTCTCAAAATCCGATTTTCGATTATTTTGTGAAATGACAAAAGGCAAAGAATTATTTCAAATATGCTGTTTTTTATTGAACATTTTGCAAGTAATTTCCCATTTGGGATTTGAGTGCAAACCTTGCTCTTATTAAACAAAAAAATCCCTCAAGGGATTAATATAAAGAACAATTAATTAACTTTTGCCATCTGGCTTTGCTCCATGTTATCTTCTTGTATACCTCTTGTAAACAAAAACAAAAAAACAATCCCTTTGGGATTAAGAGAAAAACCTCACTTTCACATGTATCTTAAGGTGTGTCCATTAAACAAAAATGAATGAATAAAGTGCAGACCTTTGACTTAACAAAAAATCGTAACTACCTAATCGCGATTACGATTTAAAATCGATTAATTGACCAGGCCTATTCTCACCTTTACAAAAAGTATTATACGTAATATTATTTTAAGGTCTCCCAGCAGCTTTTTCATTGCATCATTTTAAACTGACCTGCCATCATTTTAATAGGGTTAGGATTAACATTACTGCGCTCCTCCTAAAGTATTTTCAGCCTCTTCTTGTTCTGGTCTAGCCGAGCCTGTTCCTCCAGTTCAACACAGTAAAGTCAGGAGCTACAGTAAAGATCATCTATTGAGATGATGAACCACTTTGGATGGTTTGTACTTCATGTAAAAACAATTTCAATAAAGGTTGTGTCGCCAACCAAAGGCCATAACTTTTAACAAAACAGTTTCATCCTCAGTTCTCCCATGAGATGCATCAGGCGTCACTGTTATGATTACACAGAAAAATGAAAAAAACGATGCTTCCCTTTGTTGAGTTGTCATTTTTAAAGATGACCCACATTTCCCACGACAGGCAATTACGGGTCAATAAAAGGTGACGTGTCATGTTGGATACCGAGCCAGACTACATGATTGGCCCAGGGTGACATAATGGCTGCTTGCGTGTTAGTTCCTGCAGTGTGTGGTCATGTGTACATGGAAATAGAATAAGAGTGAGAGCTCAGTATTTTCCTCCTCTCTGTAGCGCCCTTAGCCCTTTGCATCCTTTGCATCCTTTGCTTAACACCGCTAAGCAGAGCCAGTTCTCCCAGTGCCACAGTGGAGGTGAGGAGCCAGGGCTTCAACCCCTCACATGCCCCCTCCCCGACTCCACCGCCACCCCTGTTCCAGTCACTACATGTTCCCTGCTCTCCGGTGCTCCCCTGACAGCCTGCCAAGCTGCCGCACAGCCTCCCATCCTCTGGGACATGGGAGAGGATGGCCAGCCATGTGGAAAGATGGAGAGAGAGCTGGGGGTGGGAGGGTGAGGTGAGAATGGGGATGGGGGGGGGGGGGGGGGGAGAGCAGGATGAGATAGACAATGAGTGAGAGAGAGAGAGCGTGAAGCGGTGAAGTGAAACGTGGTTATCTTTTTGTCACTTGTTCAGGGTGAGGGATGTTGAATTCAGGCTATGGGGTTCCAGCAACGACATGTTATTCACACTAGCGGACACACACACACACACACACACACATAGAGAAAGTAAATGTTGTATGTCTTCCAGTGCTCATTTGGCCCTCTTTGACTTATTTTCTATCAGACGAAAAGGGAAATTCGGAAACACTATCTCCCTTGCTGTCTCTTCCCTCTCACTCCTGTCCACCTTGCCCTCCTCTGTTATTCCAAGTGTTAGGTCATGAATGATTGACAGGGCACAGCTGGAGAGGCCTGCTCCCCTCCCCTCTCTCGCTCCCCGCAACCACACTCGCACGGCCCCCTCTTTGCTCACAAACACGCGCGCGTCGCACACTTTGATACACAGTCTGTCCTCTGTGAGCCGTTTTCACACACCGGTGTGTGTGTGTGTGTGTGTGCTCTATCAGAGCGTGTCAGTCAGGCTGCCTATACAGTGCGTGCTCTCACTCTGGCTCTCCCCACTGTTGTGTTTTATTTTAGAGTCCCCAGGCAGGCAGACGGGCCAGCAGGCAGCAAAGAGTAATGTCAGCCAGCAGGGTTCAATTCAGCCTCCACATTAGTGCTCACGGGGGGGGAAGGAGGGGAGAGGAGAGGAGAAAGAGAGGTAGCAGGACTCGAGAAAGCAAAGAAGTGCAATGGAGATGAGCAGGGAAGAGAGGGAAGTATGGGGGGGCGAAAAACTCTGAGGGACTCGTGGAAAGAAAAGTCTCTTATATTGCTTTGGACATATGGTTTAAAATATACAAAGATTACATACTCTAGATGGTAAATCATTCAGCATAATATTTCAAGAGACCATTCCAATTGCACTAGCCGTCATACCAAGTGCATTTTGAAAGTAGGAATATCATTTCTGCTTATATTTTGGTGTGTACACTTCAAATATATTCATGCAGCGTGTGGAGAGAAAAGGAGGGGAGGTGGGGGAGAGAGGGAGGCAGGGAGACTCAGAGACGAGATGTTCTCTGGACCCTGCAGCCTATTCTTAGCACAGACAGCGGCACTGAAGGCCACAGCAGCTCCCTGCCACTGCTATGAACACATTGCGGCTCTGAGAATAGGACAGCCAATCTGAAGCCCGTTTTCACAGGGGAATGCTCCTGGTCACGCCACTCTCAAAGCCGTAGACCTATTTGCTCCAATATGAGTGAGAGCGATTGATTCATTGTCCCTTTATGTTTTGATAGACCCTACCCGCTCCGCAGGGTTCCATCATTTTCCATAGCATTTGAGATTTCTTTATCAAACTTTCACAAAATTGCTTCTTCTCTTTCTATTTTTTGCACGATACGTGTTCCCACCTCCCCGTTTAGCTGCAGCCCCAGATATCATGACACAGCGAGTCAGAGGACCCTGGCTTCATCTAAAATGCAGACGGGCTATTTTTCCGCTTGTATGCCAGCCTGTTTTCATTTGCCGCTCATGAATGATTTAGCACGCACACACAGTTTCATGTACACGCGTAGTTTTTTGATCCTCAAGAGCCGGGAACACGTGTTTTTGCCGGGGCTATACCATTCGTTTCCCAGCGGCTTGGAAACACAGACAGGAAGTGCAATTGATCTGCGGTTAAAATGTATCTGGGTCTTTTCATCTGTACACATCTTCAGCATTGTTTCGAACCTAGACAAGTCACCTGGGATCATATGTGATCTGTATTTGCAGACACTGTAGTTTTAATTAGGCTGTTTCTAAATATTTGTAGCTTGTTTAGAATATTTTTGGAGCTCAAATGCCTGCAATGCCGTGATAAGAATAAGCGCTGGGATTCAGTTTGGATTCTGAACACACTTTAGACTGCAGCTCTACAAGTCCAGTTTGAAATGTTGACCAGCCATTAGTTTGAACCACTTTGTTGACAAGCATCTACCCTGCTGAAGTGTCCTTTAGCAGGATGCTGAATCCTACCAGCTGCTCTGCAGCTCACACTGCACTCTCATCCCCCGTAGAGGAGAGATGCACCAAAAGAGAATTTCCCTATGGGGATCAATAAAGTATTTTTTTGCCTGAAGGCTTTTAGTTGTATTTTATGGCAAAATTTGATGGCTACACACTGTTCTGCCTATTGGGAGCTATGCTGGCTAGTACAGGTTGTTAAAGCAAACTGGTAACACAAGGTTGAGCAGCAGCGGTACGGGGAGAGGGGAAGGAGTTCCGCTGCTGTGGTGGAAGCCATGTTTATACCCATCCACCCCTGACGGGCTGGCTGACTGAAGCCCAGCAGAGTGGTGAAACTGTGTGTGTGCACTCTCTGTCCGAGCACTACTCTTAAACACTTACCTACCTCTATGCTTACACATGCGTGCACCCCCAGTGTGTGACAGGCTTTATGATTTGAGAGTGAGGAGGAAATGGAGAGGGATGAACTTGGTTAAGAAAACACCAGTCCGGTTCCACTGGCGCCTCTCCCACCAGCCTCTCCTACAGAGGAGGAGAGACAGAGGGGGGAGATAAGAGAGGAGGAGGAAGAGAGGGAGCAATGACTGACCCTAGAAGGAGAGAAATGTTTCTTCCCTGCATCTTTTTTTATTCTTTGCCCAACAGTTCTCCTTCTCTGGCTGGTGGCTTTTGTCAAAGCTCCTTTCTTCTAACAGATTAGGAAGGCTAGTTCAAATTCAGGACAAAAGAGGACAGCTCTGGGTTTCCATTACAACACACACACACACACACACACACACACACACACACACACACTGTATTTGATCTGTGTTTCTGTGAGAATCAGGATTCTGCATAAACACGATGTAAATGGAATGTGGATGACTGCCTGTGTGCATGTATTGCATATGTGTGTGTGTGCGTGTGTGTGTGTGTGTGTGTGTGTGTGTGTGTGTGGAGCAGTGCTGGATATACATCAGTAAATGAACATGACACACTGTGTTTTACCAGTTTGGCTTGTCCTTTCGAGGTGTTACATCCGATGTCGTTGTTCAGCTGTGAAGAAGATCCTCAGTTCAATCTGTTTGATTTGATTTTGATTAAAAACAAAACTCTTTCGTATTGATTTCAGAACACCAAAATGATCCCCTCAAGTGCATACTTGATATATAGATTTAATTTTCACCAAACAGTAATGCCCTTCTGGCACCAAGCCCTCAGTTATTAATGGCGATTTTTCTGTTACCACATTAACATTTACATTAACTGTTAATATGTCTTCAAATGTTATTGAGCCAATCTGAACTAAAGATTGGAAACATATGTTATATTCATTAGTAATTTGGACAGGGGGACATTCTCTTGTGAAATTATTTTTCAGCAAATGAATCTGGAAGGATTTCTTGCCCTCTTTGGATGATAATGAGGATTGAAGTAACAAATATTTTAAGTTGAGTGGCAGTTACTGTTTTTTTCTTCTTTTTTCTTCTTCTCGTTTTTTTTTTTTTTTTCACTTTTATGACTGTAGCAGAGAAAACAGTACAATAGCGAGCCAGAGTGAAAAAAGGACTAAGAGTTGCTGTCGGAGGAAAGAATAAGTAAAAGACTGCATCATCTCCCTCCTTCCTTTTCCTCCCCATCTCACTCCTACTTTCCTTCCCCCCTCCCTTCTTCAGTGTCTCCCCACTGCCCCGCTTCCCCTTTCACTCCCTCTTTCCCTCGCTTCAGTCATCCACTTCTAACCTTTCTGAGTTTATTTTTATGTCTGGTCCTGGATGCCTGGTCTCCCAGCAGGCTGGCTAAGCAGGGGAGGGAGGGAGGAAGGAAGGAGCCAGCAGAGGAACGCAGGAGAAGAAAAGTGAAGGGATTAAAAGAAGGATGGAGGGGGGAAGGACCCATCAGAGAGGGGAATGATCTGTCATCACCATGGCTCCCTCTGGCTGCTGGGAGGCTGAAATTACATCTGACTTTGAAGTTAGGGGCAGCCGCCAGTGTTGCTATAGTGACAGGAAGTCTGTGTGTGTGTGTGTGTGTGTGTGTGTGTGTGTGTGTGTTTAAACTCCATGGGAGGTTTATTATGCATGATGCACACACTGTGACTAGTCCTGATGGCATTACAGTGCTGTTATTAATCTACTCTCATAAGATACCTGTGCTTTAAACACATCCACATACATGCACGCATGAACATATCGGGGGAAAGTAAATTCACACACACACACGCATGCACACACAGGCACGCACGCTCACACGACCCATTTCACAGCTGGATTCAAACTTCATGTCGTGCCTTTTAAAGATTAAGATAAAGTTTTCCCTCTCATTATCTTTGAGAAGGTTTAACTGGCTGCACACTGCGCTCACAGGCAAATGCAGAAGCAACGGCATATGAATAACACACACATAGGTGTGTGCACACACACACAAACACACACAAACACACACACACACACATTTGTTCAGATTGCAGATAGCTGTGTTTGGGTTGTTTGAGCTGCTAATATTCCACTGAGTCTTCTAATATTTATGGCTTTTGTTTCAAACTCTTGAGACCGAAGAGAAGAAAAAAAATTTCAAAGGTAATATACTGTCGATAGATAGATAGATAGATAGATAGATAGATAGATAGATGGATGGATGGATGGATGGATGGATGGATGGATGGATGGATGGATGGATGGATGGATGGATGGATGGATAGATAGATAGATAGATAGATAGATAGATAGATAGATAGATAGATAGATAGATAGATAGATAGATAGATAGATAGATAGATAGATAGATAGATAGATAGATAGATAGATAGATGAAAAAGAGGAAGGGAGGGAGAGAGGAGACGTATATGGAGAGGACGGATGGAGAGGTTGAAAATAATGTGCCATTAATGCAGAGCCAGGCTCTTGCTGAGGGCCCAGCGCCAATCTGCATCTCCCTACAGTCTGCCTGCTATACATTTTTCATGAACGGCTGAGCGAGAATTAGCGACGGATTGCTGCTGCAAATCGCTTCTCCTTGGTCGGGGGCCGATGGAGAGGGAAAGGAAGAGGGAAAGAGGGATGAGAGTAAAGAAATGAGCAGTGGTGGAATAGAGAAGAACAGTACAGGATGATTGGAAGTGATGTGGAGAGTAAAAGGAAGAAAATATAATTATTTTACAGGCGCTGTCTCCGAGCACAATGTCAACAGTTATTATGACCAGCAGATACATATCCAAGTCATACTCAATGTCCATATGCAGTGATGATGTATGTATACGTGTTTAATGTCACTTTGTACAGGTTCTACATTATATTTTACTCAGTTTTGTAGTCTATCTTTATACTGAATGTTGGAATGCCAGAATTTGCAACAATTTTCTCTTTCTGTGACGATTGATGCACATTTTGTCCACCATTAACCTTTTAACATCTAATGTCAGGTGCTATTGTCCTTGTTAAAATCCTACCTGCAAAGGAAGTGGTGTTTTATGTTTGTTTTTTTCCACGTTTTTATGTTTGGAGTGGCCACTTTGGCTAAACGGAGAAAGAACGGAGTGACATCTACAAATGAAAATGAAATAAAAAAAACAAAACATAAAAGGCTTTGAAGTGGTTGAATTATTTCATTAATAATCATCCTGCTGAGTTACAAGTTCTTTATTAAACTGTAGCGCTGGACATATACTATTCGCCGTCTCCAAGCTGATATAACCACGATGACATCATCAGGGTCAACGGACTTGACAATGCTCATCCAGAGACACAACACACATTATACAACAGTTTTTATGAGATGAGTAGAACTGTAGTAAACTTGACCTTTATGTCTAAAAGAAAATGTGGTATTTTTCTTCTGTAGTTCAGTCAAGTCGTCTCTCCCCTCCCCTCCTCTCCCCTACCCTCCCCTACCCTCCTCTCCTCTCCCCTCCTCTCCCCTCCCCTCCTCTCCCCTCCTCTCCCCTACCCTCCTCTCCTCTCTCCCCTCCTCCTCTCCTCTCCTCTCCTCTCCTCTCCCCTACTCTCCTCTCCCCTACCCTCCTCTCCCCTCCCCTCCTCTCCTCTCCTCTCCTCTCCTCTCCTCTCCTCTCCTCTCCTCCTCCCTCCCTCCTCTCCTCTCCTCTCCCCTCCCCTCCTCTCCCTCCTCTCCTCTCCCTCTCCCTCTCCTCTCCTCTCCCCTACTCTCCTCTCCCCTACCCTCCTCCTCCTCTCCTCTCCCCTCCTCTCCTCTTCTCTCCTCTCCTCTCCCCTCCCCTCCTCTCCCCTCCTCTCCCTACCCTCCTCTTCCCTACCCTCCTCTCCCCTCCTCTCCCCTACCCTCCTCTCCCCTACCCTCCTCTCCCCTCCTCTCCTCTCCTCTCCTCTCCTCATATTTCCTCTCCTTGGCCTGAGCCATATAGTTCTGACCCCAATCTTAGCCGGCTCTCTCTACTCCAATATACTGACGGCCACTTTCATTTTCCACTAGTGACCTTGCACTGCCATTATAGACCCTCGCTGACCGACTGGCTGACTAACCCTCTTACTCACATGCTGTCTGGTTTACTGACTAGTTGTCCATCTGCTCCTTGTTTCTCTAAAGAACAATTTCCCAACCTGAGTTTGACTTTGTGCAATGGGATGGCATTTGTAGGTGTGTGAAGGCACCAAAACCACTCATCTGTCTCTAATCATCATCTCACAGTCAGTCTAAAAGTTATAGCAGAATTGATATTATTTAATATTCTATAGCCTGCAGTTCCATAAATGAGTGATTAATTTTAGGATGCAATGGTTGATCATCTCAAATGTTTTAAGAAACACACAACTATGTTAGTGTCCGAGTGTGTTACATACCAAATAGTGTCCCTGTTGTGTCTTTGTGTACAATATGTTTCAGTGTTATTCTCGGGGACCTGGGACATACTGTTATCATTGGGATGTCCACTGCTACAGCATTACTGTTTTATATAGACTATCGGATGGACCCAGAAATGAGTATCTGTATCAGTGATGAAAAAGAAAGAAGTTTTTGACAAGAGAAGATGTGTATTGTGATTGTAGAAGATTGTGTGTGTGTGTTGTGTTGTGTGTGTGTGTGTGTGTGTGTGTGTGTGTCTATGATTGCTGCTGTAATCTGCTCTCTCCTGCCAGCCACGGTTATTACAGTTGTCGATATGGTGCTCAGGGCTTTATAGACACAAGCAACAAGACTCAATCTGGACACCCGCCAGAGTGTGTATGTGTGTGCCAAAGGGCTTTAATATGTTCGTTGCGTGTGTGTGTGTGTGTGTGTGTGTGTGTGCATGTGTGCGCGTGATCCTTTGCTCTTGTGTGTATGTAATTGAGCTCTCCTCTCATGTACAGACCGGTTCGACAGTGTGTTAATTACTTACGTTACAAAGTGTTTGACCCAACATTGTACTCATAATATCTAACAACATGCACCGGCTTGCCTTCAAATACATGGAGCTCGTGTTGAGGGCAGACCAGCACCAATTCTGACTCAGAGATTGGTCCAAGGTGGTCGGACACCAGCGCTGTAGGACGTGTGAGCAGTAGGACCATTAACACACAAGCCTGCAGTGAGGCATGGCTCTTATTCTTTGTGTTGACTTTATCCATGCATGCATGTGTATGCATGTTTACTGTGTTAAAGACCTGGTTGCTTCACTGCTAATGCATTAAAGAGGGAGCCTCAAAAAGGAAAAGAGCTTCTGTGTTGCAGGCGAGTCGGAAAGGGAATAGAAGAAGAAAGAGAGAAAGAGGAAGGCAGGGAGAAGGGAATTAGCTGGGATGGAAACAGGGAAGGAAGGAGGCATTGAGGTGTGGAGGGTTTTCTCCTCGTGGTGTTCAGTCTTGACTGATGCATGTTGTTCAGTCCTCTTCTACTGTTTACCGTCCTGCCAGTGTGATTGTTATCAGGGCTTGGCAGAGGGTTACAATGGGACTGAAACAATACGTGTGTCACATTTGCTTTTGTAACACTGTCATACATGCAAAAGCACACACACACACACACACACACAACACACACCGTGAGGGTCACTGATGGCCCATTTTCCCAATCACACTGCTCTTTTGGAAGTGTACGACCATCTGTCTGATTTGGCCAAACGATTAAACGCATCTTCGCCCTCTCTCTCCCGCTCTCTCCCTCTCTCTCCCTCTCTCCTCTCTCTCTCTCTCTCTCTCTCTCTCTCTCTCTCTCTCTCTCTGGCTCTCTTCCTCCGCCGAGTGTGTGTGTTTGCGCGCCAGCAGTGTGATTGAGGTCTCCTCACACATCAGCAACCTGTGACCTCCGCAGTATGCAAACACCCATGGTTTGTGACTGTGTGTGTGTGTGTCTCTATTATTGTGCTGTGATGAAATAAAATGTCTATCTCCTGACACATATACCACAGTAAAACAAATAGTAACAGCAACAACATCCCTTCTGTTAATCTGTTTTTTGATGGATTCTTCATTAGCTCTTATTCTTGGAAATGTTTCTGTACGTAACATTTCGTTGTTGTAATTGATTGTTATTAAGTGCAATGGTTGTTTCTTTGTGGAGTACACAACTCTTTTAATTATTGCATAATGTAATAAGACCCCCGGCGCCCACATCACCCATTAAAAATTGGGCGATATTTTCTGAAACTATGCAGCAGTCCATCAACAACACTCTTGACCTTTTTAGGGGACACAGAGTCAATTGGGGGTTTGGAAATACCACCATAATGAAGTAAAGACGTCTTTTAAAATAGCTGTTATTCCCTGACATATGACGGCATACGCTGCTACTCATTCTGCTTTTGCTTTTTTTGCATTTTAGATGCAGGATTTAAACTTGTGATGGAGTATATCTACATATTAAATTGCATTCCTTTTGGTGAATGCATACATATCCTCCCCCGATGTTAAAAGGGATTTGAGTACTTCCTCCACCTCTGACCAAAAGACAAATGTCCATTTATGCAGCCAAACACCAAACTCATCAGAGGAATCACAAAAAACATTAGTCCTGCTTAGACAGTGCAGGTTCCACACACACACACACACACACACAGTATGGACCAACACACTCAGTCGGGGTAATTTTGAAAGAGTCTTGTGGTAGCTTTGCATAGCATTTAGGCTAATGGCGTGCCATGTGCTTCCTCCCAGGTCAGTGCATCCATTAGCAGCCATATTACTGCCACATAATGGCTTATTGGTTAGTGGGAAAAAATTACCAAGGGGCCAGGACAAGAAGGGAGAGATAGAGAGATAAAAAGATGAAGGGAGAGAGAGAGAAAGAGATGTCTCTAGCAGGGCCTCTGAATTGAGTTACAGCTGTTATGATTTGTCGTCTCTCAAGTCTTTTTCTCTCTCTTCTTTTTCATTTCTCATTTCCACCCCGTTCTCTTTCACCCTCAGGGCTTCGGGAGGTTTTTATCTTTCTAATGAGCCGTTGATTCTTTTTCTTTTTTTTTGTCATCGCCTCATTCGTTCTGGATGGAAGGCAATATTTGTCATACTGTCAAGCCGGTGTTTGCATCTCGGGTGCATGCGTGTCTGCGTGTGTGGACTGCAGCGCAACTAAGCGGTGCAAAGTGTTTACGCTGTGTTTTTGGCTGGCGTTGGTGGTAGAAGTGGACGCAGGGGTCAGAGTGGTTTGGCATGTTTGCCCAGGTCCCATGTTTCACTCCCCGCCTTATGAAAATGCAGCTCGGTGGGCGGTCTCCACTTGACTTGATTGTTTTAATTGGTCGGACACATTTGCAACACACGTACTCCGGGTTACAGCGGTCTCCGCCGCGCAACCGCTGCTCTGAAATGTATTGTTGTTGTGATATTTTGTCCAGCGAATGTGGGACTTTGCTCTGTTCGGTTCAACTTCGCATGAGTCATCCTGCTCCTACACACTCATATGCATATTCTGTAAACACACTCGCAAGCACGCACACACAGACACACACACACACACATATACAAACAGACAGTTTGGAGTAGGGAGAAGTTTAAAGGTGATCCTCTGTTATGAGTAAAATTCATAAATATGTATAAAGCACAGATTGTAATGTGAATACACACACACACATACAAGAATTAACTGTCTAGTGTGTGTGTGTCAGTCACTCACTCATGTTTGTGTATCAGTGGCTGCTTGGCAGTAACTCGGAAAGCATGTACTTACTTGCAGGCTTGGCTTGGGTCGTGTGTGTGTGTGTGTGTGTGTTGGCTTTGGGTGTGTGTGTGTTGGGTGTGTGTGTGTGTGTGTTGGGGGTGTGTGTGGGTTAAAATGATGTGGAAATCAAATTCACCTTGAAGTGTCCTTCTCTCTCCCCTCACCACCCCCGTATTTTTGCCTTCGTCTTTGCTTTGAACGCACTGCAGCACTCAGTTCAAAGAGAGACGCCTGCTTGTGTGTGTGTGTGTGTGTGTGTGTGTGTGTGTGTGTGTGTGTGCGTGTGTTTGTTAGTAATGATAGCAGGGTTTGAGATGGAAAGAGGCAGAAAGAGAGACAGACCCGCCGTTGCACTCCTCTAACTTTGTGTGTGTGTGTGTGTGTGTGTGTGTGTGTGTGTCTGTGTGTGTGTGTCTGTGTGTGCACTGTTCCTCTTCATGTGTGAGTGTAGGAACATCACATTGATATTTATATTTAGTATATTTCTGCCAGTACATGAACTTGAATATGTATATTCGTAGACACACACACACACACACACACACACACACACACAAACGTGAACAGGAACTCCGGGGATCTTATTGGAGTATTTGACCTTAAGGTCACCCACTGGTATTAATCGACAGCGTCAGATGGCGATCGATATCTGATATTCACAGTTGACTTTTGCAAGGATAATCAAAAAGGATTAATGTTCCCAGCACTTATTTGACTCAGTTGCACGCGAGACCTGCGAAAATGAAAGGACAAATGGAAGGATGGAACGGAGAAAAGAGGGAAGGGAAAAAAAGAAGGAAGGAAAAACAAACTCAACTTGGTTTTCTGAGGCAAAGTTAAAAAGGAAGGAAAAAAACATATCTAAGGAGGTTGGAAGGATGGACTGACATTGAGAAGGAAATGATGTAACAAGTCCTGGGTTTTAAAGATCTTGGGAAATAAAGACAGAAAAGACAGACTATAGAGACATTTGGACTGCAAGAGAAGAAATATTCACATCCTCTCCAGGCCAGATGGAGAGTGTCTCTCTCTGTCTCCCTCGGTCTCCCTCGGTCTCTCTCTCTTGCTCTCTTACTGGCTCCTCCTGGGTCCCACAGAGGCTGGTTTAAGACGACGAGGCAGCAGGGCAGGAGACAGTAAGTAAAGGTCACCCCGTCTTTCTTTTCCTCCCTGCAACCTCTTTCTTTCCATTTCTGAAATGATTTCCTCTCAAAACCTCTGCCTCTGTAATATGGAGAAACGTTGCAGCTTGGCATCGGAACACAGAATGATTGCCAGAGGAAATCCTGAATATTTACTCTAAAGGTGCGTTCACGTCACTTGTTATAGTATAATTACCGCCACCTCAAATCACAGCAGTTATTGTATCTGCTAATTGTAGCCTCCTTCAACTTCTGTCTGGAATCCAAATTCTGTCTTCACACTGTCTCTTCAAAGCAGAATACCATGATATATTTGATAATAGCAAACTTTAAAACAAATAGCATATAGAAAATAATGAAAATGCAATTAGAATGATTCATTTCTGGAATATTATGAATTGAAATCAATTTTAAAGACAATTGTCAACCACTTCTATACCTCTAAAAAAAACACAATATCTTTCATTCTCAATTGTTCTTCCATGTTTACCCCTCTAACCTCTGTCTCTTTCTAATTTCCCCTCATCCCTCCTCTCCTTTCTATTCCTCACCATCTTTTTGTCCTGATTCCTTCTGTCCTTTTGACCTCATCCCCTCTTATTTCCTGTCCTCCTCCTCCTCCTCTCTCTGCTCCTCTCCTCTCTGACTCAGGAGGCTGTAGTCTCCAAAGGTCAGTCCCAAGCTGACATTTTCCGTGGAACCTCATTGATTTCCCCTCAGCGCGTTGTGATTGGCTAACCGAAGCTACCTCTATTTCCCACCAATCCCTTTTAACCAGGAAGCCAGCCAGCTGACCCCAGGTCAACCAGCTCCAAATAGCTTTTTCTGGAGCGTTACATTCTTGTTTGCTCTATATTTTCTCTCCTTTCTGCCTGCACACCTCCCTGCAGGCTACAGGCTGAGGGAGAGGAGAGAGGGATGGATGAAGGATTAATGCTTAAAATGGAAGTCTCCAAGGTCAAAGGTTTTCATACATTGGTTCGGGGTCTCCCATGTGTCCTTAATATGACTCCAGACGGCCTGTAGCAAAACGTTATTATATTAATTTTACTGTTTCACCAGAAAATCAACATTTTAGTTTTATTTTCTGTAACTCTTCATACAGCGAAGGCAGCTTCTAACAGAACACACGTCATATATCATAATATCAGGTTGAGGTCCCCACAAGGAATGCACTCCAATATGAGCATTGTACGCTGTTGCTTTTAACCTGAATTTGTAGATCTGTGCTTCAGGGTTACAGTGTTGCTACTTAAACTAATTGGCCATAGTGCTACAGTGTCAATGAGGTGTGCCACTTCTGGACTAAGGTGGCTACAGAGATACTATGTGGAGAGACCACAAGAACTTCTTCTCACTGCTCTCTATCACAGTGAATGAAAGAATGTGAAGACAGTATTTGAATGAGATGAGACCAAATAGAAATGACCTGCATGCTACTCCAGTCATACAAGGTGTGTGGCCCATTGTATCACAAACACAGTCACCGGTGGAAATATAATAAGACACTTTTAAGAGATTTCACCCTCTATTCTTCACTGCATATCAAGCCAGTTTCTGCTGCGTACTTGATAAACAAGTTTCAACTGTACAGAAAGTAAAAGGGCCAGCAGATGAGAATTCCTTTTGGTTGTGTGCATGTGAATATTCCCTGCTTATGTACACCGTGACTGATTCATGCACTTGGTTTTGCATAACACATATCAGAGATGTATACCTCTATCTCTGTCTGCCACTTTTATTCTTTTGTGTTTTTTTCTTGCTCCCGCCCCTCCCGGCTCTGCTGCTTCCTCGTGTAGAGAACGGCGTTCCTCGTGAGACGGCAGCGGCAGCGCTGGTAGAAGATGTCCGAACGCACCGGCGTAAACAAACGGGCAGACAGCTCTCAGTCTTTCTCTGTGAAGTGATAATGTGTTCCCCACGCTGTTTTTGTTCTCATGCTAATGAAGTGGGCCGCGTCGGTAATCACTTTCAAACCCTCAGCCGGGGAAGAGGTAGAAACGGCAAAACAAAAGCTTAAACAAAAGGATGCTGTGCTAGTGTGTGTGTGTGTGTGTGTGTGTGTGTGTGTGTGTGTGTGTGTAGAAGTGGAAGTAGAAATAGAAGTGGATGTGTGTTTGACGTGAGCTCGTATGTGTTTTCCAGTTTGTACCTTTTCTGTATTTGCTGAAACCCACTAGTGCACCGCCAACCACCCTGGCTGGCTGCAGGGAAGGGTCAAAGGTCATCGGATCCGACTGATGAGATGTTCATGTCCAATGTTCAAATAGAGCAGAACAGAATCCCTGTTCTTCAGTTGTAGCAGAAGTGATTAAACGTGATATGAGCATAATAAGATTCAAAATATCCATTCCCGCTTCCGTGTCCGACATCATGTTTTCCAGCAGACGTTGTCCGCTTGAAACTGCCTGTGGGAAACCCCTTTGATCTTATATGTGCTGATGGATAGTGGAGGCATGTGTGTCAAGCAGTGCTATTTCCAAAACCTCTTTTCTGCTGCAAGTCTTCTTCATGCAATGAGTGGCAGACAGCTGCTGCCTCCGTTTACCTTGTTTACTGCGATGGAATAAACTCAATAGTCCGGTCAGAGCAGCAGAGTCGCTCAGCATCTGTTGTTACGGACTGAAAACTCACTTTAACTTCCCTCAAAAATAGAACTATTCTGTCATGGTGTCTCAGTGCTTCTGCCTTACTCGATCATTCATTGATTACATTATGAAATCAGGTTCCCTTGAACGAAGTCCTCTTCTAGTCTTCTAGAATTAAATATGTGTTCTGCTCTTGAACTGTCTGAAGGCACAATCTCTCTTGCACCACGAAAATAAAATGACAGATCCAATTCCTAAAACAGGTTTTTTGCCATAAAGCGTATCTCGGCAGATGAAAGAACAAATCTAAACTCTCATTTCCTGCTTAGTCTCTCTATATATACGTATTAATGGTTCCTCTCCTCCTCCTCCTCCCCTTTCATCTTATCTCAGCTTTTTCTTTTTTTCAAACCTGGTCTTGTTCTTCTCCAGGCTGAGTTTAGGCCGTAAAGCTGAAATGCTGCCCCATGAGGGCTATTTGTTTACAGGAGACCTTGGATATGAGCATGTTTCATAAGGGAAGTAAGGTTAGAAAACACACTGTTGCCAAAGATTTAGTTGAGTGTTTTCAACACTTAAATGTTTGTCTTTTTCTGTCACATCTTGATACATGTTTGTCCTTTGTGCAAGCGAGCATATGCTTGTGTACTAGTGTTCATCTGCCAGTGTGTGTGTGTGTGTGTGTCAGCTCTCTCGGTAGAAGACATTAGGCTGCAGTAACAAGCTATTGATTGAACTGGCTGCTGCTGCTGATCTCATGGAAATGCTGAAACAGGCAGCAAGACGGACGTGAAGCGATACACACAAAACACACTCATAACAATCTTAAACAACACACCAGAACCATAACCTGCAATTTCTTGTTGTTGTATCGTTTCTGCGCTGCACTTCTCAGAGATCTCCTGGGAAATCAAACTGTTAGTTGTCAATGTTGTATTTTCTGTGGATAAAGTTTGGTTTTCCCTTTTCTTTTGCCATGTTGGCTGTCTGATCTCACTGTAAGTACTATGTCCCAACTTCTAACACAGCGCTCCCTTGTTGCAGAAGGCTGTCTACAGTAGCTACCCATCAAGCATCTCTGGGTTTTTACAACAGCGACAGTGTTTCCCCGGGAAGTTTTTCAGGCCTGGTGGTTCCCACTTGGCATATTGGCGCGGTCGGCGCACATGTGGAGTCACGGACAATCACGGGAACAGCGCATCACAGATGCTCCCGCAAATGAGTCATGATTTCCAAATAGATATTTGGTTTTTCTCGGGCAGTTTATTTTGGCCTTGCTTGGCCTGCTGGGGGGGTTCCATTGGAATGGTGCACCACCATGCCTATAACAGGGGAGACATTGCAACCTTTGATTTGTTGTAAAAGAGCACCACAGTGGACATGTCTTTGTAATAAAATGGCAGCTCCCCGGGAAGGTCCTGTCAAAAAGCTCCCCCCGTGCATTTTTACCTGTGGGTGCAAATTAGAGAACCTGTTAACAGAAACATCAACGGTGGTTTATGAAGTATTGATTAGGGTTTTTTCTTTATTCTTTTTTTATTACCATTCCAGTCTCATTATACATTTCAATTTGGAGTGCCTACAGAGACAAATACACACTCATGACTCTCACCTTCTCTCCGCGTACACACAAACACACACGGACGAACACACCTGCTTTGCTACTGGCGTGATGTTGGCGTCCCAGAGGTAATTAGACTGAGGCTGTTGCTGGCTCTGCTACAACAGCTCAAATAACTGGACTGACTCTACTACACCTGTCTGGAGGGAGAAACTGCAAGACTGTGTGTGTGTGTGTGTGTGTGTGTGTGTGCGCCACGTCTCCCTAAAGATGTACGTGTCTTTGAATACGTGTGTGTGTCCTTGCTGACACGTGGTTGTGCTTGTTACTAGTGTGTGTGTGTGTCATCATGATGTGTGTGAGTGTGTATAGAGTACGTGCGTGACATCACCTGCCAGCACGCTGTTGTTTTGACATCGCTGTGATCTCAGTGATAAGCCTTAACAACAGGAGCATATATGATCATCTCCTCTCTGACTCGCGCGCACAAGTGTAGATGAAAGGCTAGACGTCTGGATTATGGAGGAGCTAACATGACAAGGCTGTTATCTGCTATGCTCTTTATGAATATCACTGGATGGTCTTTAGGATAGATGGCGCGGGCTTTGATGATCGTTGTGTTACTGGGATGACATTTTGGCAGTTGTGTACGCTGAAAAAAAAAAAAAAAAAAAACACCACGGCAACATAATGCACTAAGCTCCAACACACACATACACACGCCCAGTCGCAAATGTAGGGATTTTCATGCAAGCTGTCGTCTTCTCTCTCTCTCTCTCCCTCCCTCTCTCTCTCTCTCCCCCCCACATTTTTGGGAGAGCGTGCCGCTTGCTTTTTTTCATCTTTCAGTCTAACGCACTAATACACACACACACACACATCACCCAGCCCAATGTTGTGTTTTATGAGCTGTGTGAAGCTGACAAAGGTTAGTTAGTTTGACCTCTGCCTGCTGTATTAAGCCTCTTATCCGATCTATTGGAAAGGTAAAAATACACAAACGCACACCAACTGGAGGCTAAAATTAGCGCTGTAATTGGGATGATTTTTGGATGAGGGTAATAAAGAGAAAAGCAATGAGAGAGAGAGAGAGAGAGAGAGAGAGAGAGAGAGAGAGCCTGCCTTTTCCCCTCAGATGCTGCATTTCATTTTAAATTGAGCTTTCTTCTCTCTGTTTATTTCTGATGGCTTTATGCCACTAGACACATGCTAATAGGATTTTTGCTCATAAATTAACTTGGCTCTTTCCTCCTGTAGGGCTGTCACTGCTCTTTGACCACTCACTGTTCAATTATAGTTTGTTTTTTCATAGTTTGTTTTATTATTAAATGCAGTATGTCCCAGAGTTTCACGGTTGAAATGCAGTTTTTCTAAAAGGTTTCTCCGCTCTGCCAGGTACAAACGTCTGAAGGGGAAACCATTGTATTTATTCATTTATGAATCTATTTCTCTGACACTATTGTATTTTTGGGTCTTAAAAGAAGAAGAAAAATGTTTGTAGCATTGCAAAGACGAGCAGAAGCTGTCCTTTGACATGATGCTTTTTTTCCTGACCTTGAAATGTGGCTGACTTTTTGGTTTGCTATTTTCATACCAGTTGCAGTGTTCGGCAAGAGGTGCTGATCGGAGTTTCACACAAATAAGGCCATGCAGTGTTGATATTTGAGCAAAATCCAACTGTTTGACATTGTATTAAAAATAGAGACCGAATGACCAGGTCTGTTTCAGTGCAATCTCACTGGGTTGATAATAACCTGACTGAAATGTAACAGCAGCTCCACGGCACTGTTGGTAACTGTAGCTAAGCTTTATTTATTCAGGAAGTCTCGCTGAGATCAAGATCTCTTTTACAAGAAAGACCTGAGAGCAAATTACATATATTCCACAAATCAACAAGTCACACAACGCGCTCATCACACACACAGGCACCCTCAAATAGTATTCAAATAATCAGATATAAAGTATTTAGAGAATCACTTTGATTCATTTTGCCATTCATTCCGGTGGTTATTTCTATAGTAGTGGAAACCAGTCCTCCCCAGTTCAGAGTAATGATGTACACACACATTTTAAAATGTTACACACATTTAGATCTGCGTCATTATTTCTAATTTAAAGAGAAGTTGTTGTTATTTATGTTTTGGCCATTTCATTCCACAGAATGAAAGTAATCTGATTACGTATGTTTTATTAGCCAAACTTTCATTAAACTGGACAGATCTTAATCTTATATCTATATGTGCCATTTGTTATTGCTTTTAGACTACATATGAAAGACTTCCTAATCTGATAATGATAAACTGCATTGATTGGAAGACAGCAGGACAGATAAATAGGCCAGTAATCAAATAAACAATCATGATTTAATGATGTAATTATAATAATAATATAAGTGCCTTTACACATGATGATACTGGGGTTGCATTATGAAGAACACCACCATGCTGAGGAGCCCTCCAACTAGAACTAGCTTGTTCTAACAAAACTAACAGCTTGGATACACACCCATTATTCTTGTGCACATGCCCAGGAATGACTTTAATACAGAGCCAATCAGTATCGGCGTTTAAAAATCCCACTGTTAATGACTTTCTATTGAAACTACACTTAGCTAATATATCCAGAGTTCCTAGAAAAGCATACCAAGGTCATGTCCTCACTGGTAGCTGTGGCCCAGATAAGCTGCTCTCCTCTGTAACAGTTTCATCGTGTTTGCACCTGTGTGATTGTGTGTGTGTCTGTCGTGTGATGAAGTATGTACGTTTTAATCTCAGTATTTGTTTGTGTACCAGGATGTTTGTACATAGTGTACAGTAGGCCAAATCCACGAGGCCGTGTGTTTGTTTGTGTGTAAAAATACACCAAAGCTGACTTCCCCCCTTCCAAAATGGTAGATCAATGATTTCTCTCAACTCAATTTGGAGAAACGGAGAGACACAGAGAGAGAGAGAGAGAGAGAGAGAGAGGAAGAGAGAGAAGCCACAAAAAGAAAGAAAGCAAGAAAGTGGATAGAAAAGGAGAGGAACTGCGAGGCTGTTTGTTCCCACCTGTCTTGACTTGAAAGAAGAAAGCGGGAGAAGACAAAGACTCGCAGACGCTTGGGAAGACTTGAAAAGGGGCAACACAAAGGAGGGAAAGATAGGAGGAGAAGGAGAGGAAGAGGAAGAGAGCAGATATGTGCGCAGCCCCAAAAGGCACGTCGGCGTTTGAAGCCGAAGTAGCTGGAACAAGCAGCAGCATCGACTTCCTAGAGATCAGTCCGCGGGTAAACGACTGGGGTGGAAGGAGACGTTTGATACTGGGAGTGCTGGAAGGGAAGGATCGCTCATTAGACGCATCCGCCAGCCCAGAGACATACCGAACCACAGCCGCACCGCCTGCTATTTCTAAGGGATTAGGATATGTAAACAAGACAGAAGGATCTTTTTTTTTTTAATCCATTGGAATAAATTTGTCTTCCGATGATGTCTTTTATTATGTTTGGAAATTACTTTTGAAAACTTTGACGTAGAACGTTCTATTGGAATATTATTAGCAATGTACTCAAGGATGATAGATATTTATATACATGCAAGAGTATATTTTTATGTAATTATAGGTAGATGTATAGCTAAATGAATATTTTTTTCTGTGAATAGCAAAGCTGTGTATTAATTACAGTGCACAATTTCAGATTAATTCAATTCAAAAGATATATTGGACTGTATCAGAGCTTTGTTGGGAATATGTAATGAAGAACTCACTTTCTCACTGCTTGTGCATAACATTTGGGTTGGTGACTGTGAACTAAGAGATCCCAGTCCCTTTTTTGTGGGCTGCCTAGATCAGAAAACATGTGATTCAACAAGCCATTCGGAGTCTGCTCTCCCTACCTATGTCACATGCAGTATATGTCATATACTGCTATGTCAGTATTTCAATTATCATATTAAGTCCACAGTAGTGATTCTAACTTGGCCAAGACTTCTCTCACCACAGTGCTTGTTTAGTAGAAACTGGTGAGGGATCACATCTTGTCAACACTGTCTGACTCCCAGCTGTTGCTTGTCTGGAGGGATGAGGCAATGCAGGAAACCTCCAGGACGTTGTTCCTGCTTAACTGACAGGTGAAAAGTACTAGTAGTATCAGAATAGATGCTTGGCTGTCTACACAGTGCTCAGGCCATCACAGGATATTATTAGCAACAAGGACTGCAGGGCCGTGGCAGTTGTTTATTCCAAAAACGAAATAGAAACTTTTGATTAAAGGATATCTCAAAGAGGTCAACTTGTAGCTAAATGTAAATCTTGTGACAGACAGACAGATGCTTGGACAGGGTTAGTGTTAATGCTGACACAACAGGTCATCTGCTTCCTAAGTCCGGCGCCTCCTTCACAATAAGAGCTTTACATCTGCTTTCCAACATGCAGTCTCTCTCCTTCTCTTATTCTCTCGTTCTTTCACTTGTTCATCCTGCCTCTTTTTCCTCCTCTAATTGAAGAAACAGAGAAGGAAAGAAAGTGTATCACTGATGCCGCAGTTGTCTTTACTGTGAGATTTAAGTCTGCGTGACTCTGTGAATGTGTGTGTCTATTTGCATTCAGGTCTGAGTGTGTGTGTTCACATGCAGATGTGAGCACAAGGCAAGCTTCACCTCATTTACATTTACCTCTTACAAGAATGTGTGCGTCCAGAAATTGGTGCATGTGGGACAATGGTCAGTCGAATGTGTGATTTGTGTGTGTGTGTGTGTGTGTGTGAGAGAGAGAGAGAGAGAGAGAGAGAGAGAGAAGTGAAAGAAGTAGAAGTGTTCATTTGTATATGAAAGCATATGCATTACGTGCCTTTATCGTTGTATTTGTGTGTGTGTGTGTGTGTGTGTGTGTGTGTGCGCGTGCGTGTGTGTGTATTTGCGTGTCAGGCGGCGTGACACAAGTCGACTCTGCGTTTTGGTTTAGCTGTTTAAACAGGCAGCTCCTCAGTCAGCCGTGCCTGGGCTGCATAATGAAGGACCCCAGTCCATTGAGTTTCCGGCTGCGTTCAGACAGAGCAACCAACACACTGCAGTGTGTACATACATACCCTACCTCGCACCATCTCTCTCTCTCTCTCTCTCTCTCTCTCTCTCTCTCTCTCTCTCGCCTTTTCATGCACCTTTTTCTGTCTCTTTAGAACGCTAATCAGCAGCGATTGGCGAATCTGTCCCAATGACGCCATTTTCGGTAACTAGAAGCGGTTAACAACAATCGTGACAATGAAAGAAACGGTGTGCTTTTTCTGCATATCCTATTATATTATTCTGAAACTCTTTGTCTTTGTCCCACTCTTTCTGTCTCCCCACCTCCCCTCTTTCCCTTTTCACTTTGTCCTTTACTTACCGTACCTTTCTCGCCTCCTCCCCTTCTCTTACCCTTCTTCATTATGGATTTATCTCGCTGTCCAGCAACTTTCCTTCTTTCTCACTCCACCCCTTTTCTCTCCGTCTATCACTCATTATCTCGCTCTGTCTTTCTCTGTCACACTTTGTCTCTTGCTAACTCTCCAGAAAGTGAGAACGGGGGGGCAGGGAAGGGGGGGAATGAGAGGAAGCGAGGAAAGACAATTCAGCCATAATAACTTTGTCCTTGCACTTAAATAAAAGGCTGAATATTTAAATTACAAACCAATGATGGAGGGAAGCAGCCAGCAGGGTGGAAGAAAATGAAGGATCGGGAGGGTAAAATAGGAGGAATGAATGACAGGACTGGAGAGAAAGAGAAAGAGGGAGAATGGCAAGTGAGAGAATTATTAAAATGTCTTTAGGGGGATGAGAGCGGCAAATCATTTTCCAACACAAGAAGAAGAGGACCAGCTGAATAAAGTATTAGCCGAACAGAGTTTTCAAACGAGAAGACGGCGTTTTTTTTTTTTTACCTTCCAAAAAATGAATGCACGGGCGATGTTTTGTGTGTTAAAAAAGCTCCAAAAAAGAGCGACTGCGCTTTCATCTTTTTCTTTTTTTAGTGTTTCTGTGATCTCAACTCTGGAGGATTTCGTTTCAGTGCTTTTGAAATCATGTCCCCGTTCCCCTTTCTGCTTTGCTTTCCTTCCTTCCTGTCGCTCTGTGTGTGTGTGCATGTGTGTGTGTGTGTGTGTGTGTGTGTGTGTGTGTAACACGCCTGGCTAACAGTGGCAGCAACACAGATGTGCTGATAGAAATCCAGAGGCTAGCAGCAAAGCTCTGAGGGACACACACACATACATACAGCGTGACAACGGGGACACATTCACCCTGGGAGACTGAAGAAGGACATGTTACTGCATCCCTTTGAGACACAGCAAAGGGGCGTACACTTGCATGCTACACACACACACACACACACACACACAGAAATACAATTTACAAGAAAATGTCAAAATGCAGTTCCTCAACACCCATAAGGGATATTTCTGGTTGAGAGTGAGTGTGTGTGAGTGTGTGTGTGTGTGTGTGTGTGTGTGTGTGTGTGTGTGTGTGTGTGTGAGTGTGTGTGTGTGTGTGTGTGTGTGTGTGTGTGTGTGTGTGTGGAGAAGGTAGAGGCTGAATTGACACTGTCATCGACTGTTGCATCCCACTTCACTCGCTTTCAACCTCATTGACCTCGTGCTGTTGTTTTTGCTGCCATCATGATAAAAATCACCCCTCCTTCCTCATCCATTTTAAATCCCCCCTACTCCAATTCTAATTCACTTAAAGCGATAGATTGTTTATCATCCCATCTGAAGGTACAAAACCTCCCCCTTCCCCTCATTCTTTACCTTTCACTCCAGCCCTCCCTCCCTCTTCTTCGCCGCTCTCCATTTTCCTTTTTAATTTCTCTCGCAGGCTCCTTCGCCGCCGTTCTGGGTAATTAAAATGAGAGCAGGGAGATTGAAAAGAGGAGGGAGAGAAAGGGAGGGGGTGAGGGGAAGGAGGGAGGAGAAGGGAGGAAAGGGGGAGTTTGAGAGGCAGTGTGACAGGGTTGGGAGAGAAAAAGGTGTGCGTGTACACAGGTGTCTTTAAAGGTGGAGGGCCTCTGCCACGCTATTGGCCAAGAACAGTGACCATCAACGTTACAGCCAATCAGTGCACATCGCCCCCCCCCCCCCATCCCTGTCATGTTTAAGTACTCATTACTCGCCGTTTTATTCTCTATCACTCTGTTCATCCCTCCGTTTCTATGGTAATAACTCTAATGCGCTCCCTCTCTTTCTCACTCTGTCATGTGCAAACATAGTCATTATAAGACTGTGAAATCTACTGTGAATCTCAAAAGCACTAATGATCCAACAACCACTTACACAGAGCACATCACACACAACACACACACACACACACACACACACACACACACACACACACACACACATATATATATATACAGTAAAATGTCACCAGTGTTGGGAAACATTCCCGGGAATAATATATGTAATTATATGCCAAAGCCTGTTTCAACCATGTAAAATTAATGAATTGCATGTTTTTGCAAGGAAATAATTATATGCATATGCTATGGAATGTATCTGTGATTACAGTAAGTTACATTGTGCTGAACACATTATAATGATGGCATTTCTCTCTTCCTCCATGTCTTTGTTGCCACTGGATGTTCTTCGCCTTCATCACTTAGGTAAGTGAATTTATTGTAAGTTTGCCACTGTTTTTTACATCACTATAGGCTTTTAAATGGATTAAGATAACAAATAAGGAGCCGTTAAACGTCTGTTGTCATTTTAAAACCTCACAGATATTTCAGAAATGATTTAGGAGAGAAATAGCCCATCCTTATTACATGGAGGTATAGGACATTAACTCAATAAGCCACATTGCCAACAGCAAGTTTAGGTCCCATTATATTACATTCATACACCCAGAGGTTGTGTAGTAGTCTCACCCCAAAATTAAGCCTATAAAATAAAATAAACTGTAGGTGTAGGAATAATTATTTATTCTCTTTGTGTGTGAAGAAAAAGGAATGGGTTAAAAAAAAAGGAGGAGATAAAGAGAGAGTGATCCAAACGAGAGCTGGCTCTGTGAGAGTTCCTCTGATCGCCACTGAAGAATGTGCCTTTTCAGATGTTCTTTCCCCCGCTCTGCTTGTCCCTCTAAGGGCCCCAGAGCAGGCCTTATCTGAGAGACGTCCATGGCTACTCATCCTCTGACACACTGAATATGCACCACGCACTGGGACACACACACACACACAATAACAGGCAGTTACTTAGAGTGTGTGTCACCACATTATTCACACTAAATTCTAAACGCTTCCGTGTCTGCGCTCTTCAGAAGTGTACGGCTGAATGATGCTGCAATTTGACATTGAAAATGCATTGTGAGACTTTAAGAGTGGCTGTAAGGGACATTTGTGGGAGCTGCTTTGGAGATAGTGCTGCCATGTGCCACCATGGATTAGGAATGTGTTGGATTTTGGCCACTTGTGGATGAAGGAGATGTGAATGTGCTCATGTGTCACAGGGGTGACGTCTCGGATTTGATCCGTTTGGATGACATGCATGGGATGCACAGGGGTGGGGGAGAGGGGAATCATGGGACTTTGTTATGTCAGGATTTGGATCATATTTTGAAGACTTCACTTATATCAACCTCAACCACAATTACTGAGATTATGAGTTCCAGACCCGCTCAAGAAACGTTTGGCCAGCCAGCAAACCTGTGTATGATTTTCTTCATTTTTTTTCCTCATGTATTTTATCTCCACACACAATAAGTGCTGTTTCAAAACACTCTTCAAAAGGGGTGTACTTTCAGGTTGGGATGCAAAACCTTTCTTTCAATGTATTTGTGTTAAAAAATAGGCACATTTAAGCAAAATAATAGCAGCCAGAAAATTCAAAACCTGTGTAACTCTGGAGCCTCTGGACCTTTAGTGGCCTGTAAAGCCTCAGGTTCACACCATCCAAGTTGGTTTTTGGTCAATTGCACATTCTTTTTTTGGATTTAGTGCAATATCACCTGTGTCGTAGAGGGGTCAGGTGTCAAAATCAAGTGTTATGCTTTTGAAGACTTTAGTTCAGATTTAGTTCATGTATGCACGGTGTTCCCTTTAACATGAAATAAAAGCAAGCAGCAGTGCTGATAAAACAGTAAAAATATTTGCACATGTAATGGTATTTTTGGTCCCTGCTGCTAACCGAGTCTTCATTTGATGGGCGGCTCCAAAGCAGCATGCTCTACTTGTATTGTTGTTGTTTGTTTGTGTCTCTAGAAATTTGAGGATTTGGTGCAATCACTCTTGCAAAAAAAAAAAAAAAAAAATGAAGGAGACCTTTCTTTTCTATTGTTTTTGTTTTTTTACCGAAGCTCCTTGTGTTCAGTAAAAGAGGTTCCAACAGATGAAATCACTTTTAAAAGAAGAAAGTGTGAACATGTACCTTAAAAGTTTTTTTCATAAAAAGATGCCAGAAGACTGAAGCCTCCACTTCAATCTCACCTATTCATGCATTCAGTTTACAGATACATGAGTAGATATTTATTTATATTAATACCATGAATGGATTCTTTGAGTTCAACAATTGTGTGTGTGTGTGAGTGTTAGTGTGTGTGTGTGTGCGTGTGTGTGTGTGTTATTTCTTGTACATTGCATTGCTGACCTTGCCTTTTGAGCCATCCCCCATAGAGATATCTTGCCCTAAACCTTTCCTCTCCCCTAAAATCAATAAGCTAATGGAGAATGCATGGCCATGTAGCTGTGTGTGTGTGTGTGTGTACCGTATGTGTGTTTGTATGTGTGTTTGTGTGTTTGTGTCAGTTTGGTAGGTATTAGTGTCTCAAAGCAAGGGCTAGCCATACTGGATATTGCCCCGCGGTGAAAAGGGGGATTTGGGAAGTCTTAATAGCTGAATTTCCCCAATGCTTCCATATCTTTTTTTACCCTGTGAGGTGTGAAAAGAACAAATAGCTAACCTTAGCTCTGCTGCAGTGGGAGTCACCAAACAAGACCACAGCCACTGCTCTTTCAGACACACACACACACACACTTTGTGATTGGTGCTTCTCTGGCCCTCTTCCTCACACACACACACACACACACACACACACACGCCACAACACCTTTACTGAATTTACTGCACTGTATTAGATATCTGCTTTGCCCAACATCCCGGCAATAATACACAAGCTTTGGGAATTTCTCTCTCCCATTTCTGGAATTGGTTCTATCGCTCTTTTTCACCAGAGCTGACACATTATTTTGCCCTTCACACACTCTGTCGCTCCCCTCTCCCGCTGCCTCTCCAACTCCTCTCCCTCCTTGGTTCATCTCCCCCAGGCTAGCGGAGAAGTTTGGTGCCCTTTCTCTGTGTCTGGGGTCCTGGTTTAGGACAGAGAATCAGTCACAGTTACACATATTAGATTAGAGAAGAGTGGAAACCAAATTGCCCTCTCCTCCTCCTCTCCTCATCTTCCTCTCCTCCGCTCCCCCACATCCTCCCATTCCCAAAGGAGGTAGAGTGTCATTGTCCTCTGCTTTTCTTTTCTTTTTTTTTTTCTGACTCTATATTTCTCCACCCGCCTGTGTCCTCTACCTTATCGCCATGTGTTGTGGTTCCAGGGACAGACTCGTTAATGAAAGGAAAAATTGCTGTTGGTTAGGACATTTTGAGGTCAACAATGTCTTTGTTTTCTCTTTGTGTTCTTGTGCTAATCGCAAGATCTAAAATACTCTTGAATGCATAAGTCACAGCAAAAATGGGGTTGCCTTTTATTAATCGTATCTAAAAATAGAATAGAATGTTTATTACTTCAATTTTATTCTGTTTTTTTTAGCTGGCTGAAAATTCTGCATCAGGTTTATTATAAAAAAAAGTCTGAAGTGAATGTGAGCTTTGTTACAGAGGGATACCAGTCTTTATGGGGACCACCATCACTTCGTCTTCCCATTCTGCCATTTTTCTTCCTTGTGCTAATCACCCCATCTCAGCAGGGAAATGGGAAGCTTGACTTTGACTTTTACCTTTGGATGTCTGTACCTGACACAAGGGCAGTGAGCCAGGATATTAACTTGGATAAATGTGCTTTTTTTACCTTGATTTATTGCCTACGCGTATATTTTATCTGGCGCACTTTGGTGTTGTGAATCTGTCATATTCAGAACACTTCCTTTGAAATTCTGTTTTGATTACAGCATATTTTACTATAAATATCAGCAGAGAGAATTGGTAATGGGGGGGGGGGGGGGGGGGGACAGCAAGTCCTCCAGATGACGACCCACTGCTTCTTCTTCCACGCTTACAGCTAATTTGATCATTAACCTAGCACAGGGAAAAGAAGGGGACCCCCATCCCCCATCCCCCCGCCCAACCACACACTCACACACTGTGTTGTGACATAAAAGGGTCTCATACAAGAGCTAGTTGTTCATTCTTAAGTGGAGCATGTGAGCAATTTCATAAAACTCCAATTCTCTCATTTTCAGCATTTTCAACATTTAGCCTTATATGGCAATTTGGGGTTGCACCTACTCAGCTTAATAGGTTCCTTCATGACATAAAAAAACAGAAATCAGTGCACAAAATTGGTGTGGTTAAAAGGGTTTATTGTAGCAAAAAAAAAAAAAGTTTAGAATAAGAATATGAAAATTCAACAATGTGCAAATTTGAATGTTCACTATTTTCCCATTTTTCAATCAAATTAAGATGTGTGGTAATGGTAACATTTGGTACACAAGGTACGCTGGTAAGTAAAGGTAGGAACTCTCTGAGTGTTTGCCACACATGGTATTAGAGCATTCGATTAGCACTGGATCTCTGGTTTTCTGTATATTGTCTTGCTAAGTTTCTGATTTTCCGCCATTGTCATGTTATCTGATACAGTATCATCTCAAGTTAAGCTACAGACTGCGTTGAGAAAGACTTTTCTTGTGTTTTTTTCTTCAAGGTAATGGGATTTTCCTTTTTGTGTAGCTCTAATTTGTTAGGCCAAGGGCAGTGTTGTATGGTCTCAGGGTTGTCCTGAGGCAATTTGGGCTTTGGCATGAGGATTCTCCTGTTTGCTCTATTTTCTGGCTCTTGCTGCCTCAGAGCTTGCAGTGATTCGATCGATGGGAACACTGGATTTCAGTTGATAATGGAATTTGGTGGCTCTTTATTTGGATGTGAATTAGAGGGGACATTGGCCTAATCCTGTTCTACACACATTACCAGAGATTCTTTTGTATGGCAATGTATTTCAATGACACTCTTACAGATGTCAGTGTGTCTGTTCTCATTGGCGTTCAAACCTTGGCGTGTTCTCTTTGTTTTGCTTACGTTTTCCAAGGTTTCAACGGTTTTGTTTCCCCTCAGTGCAGCTAAACCTGATGTGAGTCTTATCTGCATAATTCAATGCAATATGGTTAAGTAAATTGAATTTTGATTTGGACCAAATATCACTTTTCATTTCTAGCTGCTGTGGTTTCATATTGAGAAAGTGTGTTATGTGTGTATCGTGTGTCGGAGACTAATTGAATGAGCTCTAATCAGAGATGGGTTTACTCTGGAAGGGGACGCCCAGGCATCGAGCCACGCCATGGGCCCCCCGAGAGACACACGCTCCATAAGAGGGGTACAACACCCCTTTCCACCCCATACTGTGCTTCATTGATCACAAGAAGATAAGGGAAAAGAAGAAGAACTGAGCGAGAGTGATATGAGAGGCCTAATTATGGGGTCTGATAATTTGCATCAAAGATAATGAAAGTCTTGGACAGTCTCCCAAATCTCTCCTGAGCATTATAACCATCCTCCTCCTCCCCTTCCTCCCCTCTCCGCGTCTTCCTTTTCCTCTCCTTCTTTTCTTTTAATTTCATCGAGCATATTCCCCGAATCCCTCTCCACCACCTTCAGCATTGAAATGCCAATACATCATTTGAAAGTAACACCTCAAAATGAAGTCATATTTCAGCATTTAGCCCCAGCTATGAAAAGTGAACTTCTCGAATGTCCTTCCCTGGCCTAATGGACCTAGAAATCATTCAGCCATGAACATTATGTTAATACTCGCTAAGCTCGCTCTCTCTGCCTCCTTTTGTGAGTGTCTGTCATTCTATTTAGCCTGATAAACAAGTCTGATTTTCAATTATCTCTATTCAAATGAGCCCTGCGGCAATATTTGCTTAGAGGCGTCCAATTTGTGTGTGCGCGTATGTGTGTGTGTGTGTGTGTGTGAGTGTATGCAAGCATACATCCAACTGACAGAAGTGATTCTCAGTTGTATCTTTCAAAATTGTTTATTTGTGCCATTTGTGTGCGTAGTGTGTGTGTGTGTGTGTGTGTGTGTGTGTCCAGCGATGTGTCTAAGTGAGAACATTTTTGCATATGTGTAAACACACTGTCTACCTGTAAGAGGATGCATCCAGGGTGTCCCTCGCTCAGTTTTATGGAGATGCTGTAAAGCTAAGTGGCACTCTTTTTTTTTTTTTTTTACTACCGCTCATACCCATGGGATTTCTCTCTTCCACACACACACACACACACACACACACATACACGCGTTACAACCCGAAGTAGTCATACAAACAAACTAATAAACCGGTCATTGATCACCACTGTGAGTCAGTCAGACAGGCAGCCTGACCTAAATCAAACTGTCAGATAAAAGAAGGACAATTAAAGCAGAACATGATTCATCTTCCCTTTTCTCACCCTTTCTGTCTCCCTCCCTCCCATTTCTAAGAACCTCTCTCTCTCATGTGTCCTCCTTTACCTCCCCACCCTTCCATCCCTCCCTCCCTTCTTCCCCTCTCTCTGTCCTCTGTTTATGAATTCCCCTTGCTTGGCACGGCGTCCGATGGAGAAGTTTTTAGTATGCAGCCTCTCTCAAGGACAGAGCCTTGTTAGAAAGCCTATTGAGCTGTGGAGCAATAGCTCGCTGTAGCCTGGCAGTGGGCTCGGTGCATCTCTCTTTCTCTGCATCCCTCGTTCCCTCCCTCCCTCCCTCCCTCCCTCTCATTAATGATGTATTAGTTTATTAGGTGTTGGATATTGGGTCGGGGACCCTGCGACGGACTTCATCATGGCAGAGCAGTATGGAGAGGGAACACAGGGAGGGGGAATAGGGCTAGGGAGGTAGAGGCACATACAGATGTTCAAAGACTCACTCGCACGTAACGCATGCTGCACATACACATAAAATAAACATGCTCAAACATAATAACACATGCACACGTCTGCGTCAGTATTCATGAACACGAACTACTTACTCGGGTGTGATTTAGCTGGAGTGGCTGGAAAACAATGCTTGGATACGTGGAGGCGCCGTGGTCACCTAGAGACACGAGGTGATTTCCCATAATGCCGTTCCTGTCTGTATAGACTATCTGTCATGCAAAGTGATGAGTCTCCGGCACTGAGGAGGAGTGATTGCGGTTTGGTTACATTTGGTTTGCGAATACATAATAGAGCAGCCTCCTGTATAATTTATACAGTGTGATATTGAACAGTTACTAGCCTTTATTTCATGTTGCTTTATGTCATTTTCTTGTTGTTGTCTGCGTTGCTTGCTCTTGTTCCTGTCGTTTCCCCTCCTTCCATCCATCCTCTCTTTCTTATTTCCATCTTTTTCCTCCTTTTTTTCCAATTTCACTTTACTTCACTTCAAAACCATGATGCATGGTAGTAAAAGATTTTTTCAAAAATTAGACCCTATCAGAACATGGCAGGATTCTCCTCATCATTCTCTCCATTATTCCCTAATCTTCATCTCTCTTTTTGTTCCTGTGTTCTTTTTTCACGCATTCACAATATTCCCCCCATCTTTCCTTTTATTCCTGCTTGTCCGTCATGCATCCTTTCCTTTCTCCATCCCTTCTTCCAAACGTCCATCCTTCTTCCTTGTTTCCTTATCTTCTCCCTGTAGTTGTCCATCTCTGTCTCTCTGTTTTCTGCACGGATGATTTTGTTTACCTACTTGTCATTGCTGAAGTGCTCACACTCCCCATTCGGCTGTGAGGGCTCAGACACACACTCACACGCAGACACGCGCTCACACAAACACAGAAATGTATGGCGTATACAGAGACACACATACACATTAGCAACAATCTCAGCGTCAGCTCTCTGGCTACAAAGTCGGCCTTGAAAGCCAGCCAGCCCATCACGTCGTACAGTCTTTACCCTGTGCTCTTGCTTATTCTTTCTCTCTCTCACATTCGCACACACACACACACACACATGCCCACGCTACCTCACCAGAATTTTATTTCTTAGTGCACTATCGTTGTTACAGTGCCGCCGTCCCTTGCGGGGAGGGGGGGTCGTATTTTAGAACTAAATGGAAAGCTGTGCACTTAGAGTTTGGCTTTGGCCTTCATCTTGATGCCAAGAGATGAGAGCGGCACTCGCTAAGTGAAGAGAGTTGACCTTGTGTGTGTGTGTGTGCGTGTGCGTGCGTGTGTGTGTGTGCGTGTGTGATAATGCTGAGGGGTATGAATGCTGCTCTAATGTTGGATGTATTTGTGGTTCACTGCAAATAACACGGTTTGCAGATATTTGTAGCATCAAAAGACGATCTTTTCAAATCTGAAGCATCTGATTTTACCTTCCTGCATGATAAGATGATTCATTTTCCATTGAATTCAAATCACATTTTCTCCCTGTAGCCCATTGAGAGGCAGCACTATCCTCCAGGTGTGACGGAAGAATCACACATTTGAATACTGGGAAATGTGAAGGGTCAAGGTACCTTTGAGTATCTATAAAGAGATTAACATTAGACCATGCTGCAGATGAAAGATGAATGCTCAATAATACTAATAGTGATTGCAAAGTAATCGAAGATGGTATTGTGGATGAGAATGAAATCAGAGCTCCGGTAATGTAAACATCCTGTCCTAGCTTACTGATAAATATACACATTTGTACAGAAAAGTGATGGTTTGGACAAATCCGGCTGCAGCTTCCAGGTCTGAAAGCTGAAGCCAAAGAGGAAGTGCCTTAAACCCGCATTCTTTCTAATAGCCAGCAGGGTGCCAAAAGAAGAGTTGTCTGGTCTGGGATTAATCCATATTTTGGTCTTACAATTTAAAGCCTTTCACACTGTTTTTTAGTTCATGAGGGCTAATTGAAACCATGTGGTCGCCTCAAATGTCCTCGACAGAGTTCAGCTGTACATAGCTCCACCCTCTCATGTCACTCCGCTGATGCTTCTACTGAAGAAATAGTCCCTCTGGAAGATGTTGGCAACGTGTTGGTGATTAGTTAGACTGACTGTGACACCGGTCCCAGAAAAGGTGTGGCTGTCCACATTTTTTAATGTCATTTTTCAACACTGCGAGCAATTTCTTCCCGTTTTGATGAAGCAGAGGCAGAACTCTTCAAACCTCGGCAAATAAAACAAACTCATAGACACCAGTAAGTGAGTTTCCTCACAGGTGTTTTCACTTATTCTGCCTGATTAGACCTCTGGGACGAGCTGTGCTGAAATAATGTGACTTGATCACACACACACACACACACACACACACACACACACACACGTAGCAGCAACGATGCTAAAGGTGTAAGTTATCTCAGCCAACAGGTGCAGCAAAGCCCACAGATTAGGAGGAAAGACAATCAAGAGAGTGAAAACACCTGTGTAAATATAGCATGCGTGTATAAGGCCTTATATTTGGATTAGCAGTCCTTTAAATGTGCAAATGTAGGCCTTTTTTAGACAGAAGACTTGTCACAGAAGAAAACGCTGAATTCCATTCTGCTCTTTTGGCTTCAGGGTCTCGATAGTGTGCACTTTCACGGAACAAAGCCGTTGTTAACGTTATTGGCGAGGTCTTTATTTTTACCCCCACCCCCCCCCACTGTCACAGGTCAAAAAGTCTGCTGTGAATTAGTTTGTTCCAGAACAACTGGAAAAGCAATCGGCAATTTGAATTTGACAACTTGCACTTTACATGCTTCGGTGTACACGGTGCATGTGGGTCCTCGCTAGCAGCTAAGTTAGCCCCCCCTTAAACAGCTGCTTATGTGGCTTCATGCATAGCGGAGCGTTCAAGAAAAGTTGGGTTTGGTCGCAGTGGGAAGTGTCAGTCGGTCACTCAGTTGGAAGTTTTTCTAACAGTCGTTCACGCTCATCTTTTTCTCTCTCTCTCTCTCTCTCTCTCTCTCTCTCTCTCTCTCTGACACTCGCTCTCACAGAAACTGTCCGCTCGACCCTTGCACAACAAGGTAATGCCCTCTCTCTCCGTACGCCACACAGACACTTCGCCGACAGAGCGGGAGCTCACACACTCTCACACTCTCACAGCGGATATCCAGTCAAATACTTAACGCATCTTTGATTGCATGACAGCGGCTGCTACATTCGCCGGTGTACTGCATGTCAGGGAGCCATTTATTTCACACGCTGAAACAATAAGGCATGTGTGTTACGCTTTAGTGAAGCTGTGCATCGCCGCTGCTAGTTTGCACGCATCGCTCTCTTCAAGTATTTACCGCCTATTCTTTGGAGAGGATGAATAGTAAATGATGTCTGCTGTTAAGGCGACAGCATCCCTGTTTTAGCCTTGGAGGACTATTCTCCATCTCTCCTGTCTCTTTTTTTTCTCTCTCTCTCATCAGACGAACAGCGGGGGGTGGTGGCTCTTCTGCCGGAGTGTGTTGTGTCTTATAATGTCCCTCCCCCACACACACACACACACACACTCTCCTCTTATTTATGTTTTTATTAGTATCCAATATGTGTCGTCGACGGCTCCCCCTGAATATGCAGTGAAAGCTGTGGGGTCACTGGTTCCTACTCATTTTCATAATCGGGTGTACAGATTCAGTGAGGGAAAGAGAAGGCCAGAGAGGAGAGTTTCTCTTCTCTCCGCCTTCTATTTCTCTCTTGCTTGCTGTCCATGCCAGGCAGGAAGACGGCAGGAGAAAAGAAAATGGCTTCCCTTCACTGGGGCTTATTGTCTGTTTTCTCCTCACTTTCTCTCTCTGTTCTTCTTTCTCAGTGTTTTATTTAAAATGAGGGCTTGGTTCAAGGATTATTTTTAGACGTGAAGTTTTCACTAGATGATAGCTACATATATAGACCATTATTGTCTTGCTGGTATTGTTTTGGTCTCCATCATCTTTATCTGCTAAATGCTCCACGATATTCCAGCTAGTTGATAACTTTGTCTGTGTTTGGTACTTAAAGGAACATATACATCTCTGTGCTGAGGGGCCATCACATATTACACATGTAGTCATTTGACAGAATGCATTTACACCTGAGATAAGACCACAGTTCAAGCCAAACACTTCCAGGTGTTGCATTAACATGCATTATTCCCAGATAACATATCCAAATACAGATTGCATGTTATTACCAGTAAATTGAGTTACAATGAGTCAATGCAGGAACGCATGAATTGTGATTCAGATCATTTTCTATTATTTTTAGGCAGATATTCTACTTCAGTAATCACCAGGTGTATCACTAAACGCTGAAGTAAGATTGTTTTTTTTTTCAGTCAATTGGTTAACTTTACTGAATTGTCTTTTCTGCAGGTGACATGCTGTGACATGTCTTACACTACCGTTAGTTGTCTGAACCTTAACATTCATAACGATTACCAACTTAAATAGCATTGAAATGCCTCAACCGGCTTATTTAATCATGTATGCGCCGACTTGTATTTCATTACCGCTGTTGTTTACTTGCATGGCCAGAGGTGGCAAATGATAAAGATCTCTATAGAGAGCGCAACCTCTTTCTACACACACACACACACACACACACACCTCCCTTATCTCTTAGTTTATCTGTCCATCTATAATGCTTTCATTCCCCCCGTGGTCTACTTTTTGCGTCTTTATCACAATTTATTTGCTTCTTTCTCCTTCACTCCCTCTTTACTTTCTGTCCTCCATCTTTCCTCCCTTCTCTGTTTCATCCACCCTTCTCACATTTTCATTGCAATCTATCTCGCTCCTCTCTATTCTGTCCACCCTGGGACGCCACAGAGGCAATAACCAGAGCTGCAAGAGGGTCAGTCAGTGTAACGCGTGCATGTGCGTGCATGTGCGTGTGTGTGTGTGTGTGTGTGTGTGTGTGTGTGTGTGTAGTATCTGTTGGTATGAAATGTGTCCTCCCATCAAACCACTAAAGCCGAGGCCAGTCGTAGAAGCTTAAAGTGTAAGAATGGGGAAATGGCTTTGACCTCCACATATAATTCATGTATATGAGGCATGTGTAAGGTGCATGCAGCATAAGGAGCTGCAACAGGACCATGCCTCCTAATAATTCTAATCAACAAAAGCAAACAGCCGAATGGCGGGCACAAACGGGTTTCATGCGTTCCAGGGCCAAAAAATTACGCCACGTCGGCAAATAAAAACGGAGGGATTGAGAAAAATAGTCATGAGGTTTCCACACACCTGTTAGCCAATGCCGTTTGCATTCTTTGTATTCATGCTTCACGCCAGCCTCGGATTCCACTTAAATTCCAAGTATTAAATCAGTAATGGTATGTAGAATTGGTATTCGCTTGACTGTGGAAGGGGGTTTGGGGAAAAACAGGCGGAAATTGAAAATGAATGTGAACTGCATGATAGTGTGCCTCCCTTCCTTTATCCTATTGTTCACATTTCTTTCGCCTGCCTCCCTTCCCATGTCACCATCTCTCTTCCTCTTCTCTTTCCTCCCCTCTGTCTCCCTCTCTCCAGAGAGATTTGACTCTAACTGGCCTTGGCGCCCGTAATGAAACCAAATCTATTTAAAGCCAAAAGCGATGCAAGTTTTAATTTCCTATTCCAGACTTAACCTTTCTGGCTGCACTGCATTTTCACATCCACTTAATAACTTTTTACCCTCCACTCCTCCTCTCCCCCTCTTTCATTCTCCCCATCACTCTCACTCTCTGTCGCTTCCTCTCCTCCATCAACCCCCCTCAATTCTCCTCTTTCCACCCCCCACAACTCTCAACCGCCCGCCACCCCCACCCACCCTTACTTTGGCGAGGCACAGGCTGCCTCTTCAAGGGCAATATCTGTCAAATGATTCCCCTGTGAAATTAAGACAGAGGCCATGAGAGGGGAGAGGGGTAAGGGAGGGGAGGAGGAGGGCGAGAGAGGGGGCTGGATGCAGGATGTGGAGGGTGAGGAGTAACAGGAAGGGGGTTATACAGTCAGGTGGAAGCCCTTCACTCTTCTCCTCTCTTCTCACCAAACACAATCTCATGTATGGCAAGAAAATTAAAACAATTTAAAGATCTGGCAGCAAGTGTTTTTGTCGCCTTTTTACTGTAAACTTTTTTTTTTTTAAAAAGGACGATCCGGGAAATGAATGTGGGGGACGTGGAAGGGAGAAGACAGAGAGGCGAGTCCCAAAAAAAGAGATTTTCTCTTGTCTTTTAATGAGCGCTATAGCTGCGCTGTCTGAAGATGCCTTCTCTTGTGATGTTGTGTTTACACAAAGTGGTTGAATTGAAACACATCGTGTTAAGTGATTTACTACAAGCCTTGTATGATCCTCTGTCAAGAAATGATCCCATTATAAATTGTTGGACACATACTATTAACGTATTGCTGAGAATTTCTTGGTATTGCAGAACATAAAGTATCCATAAACACTCTGCTGAGATCACACACGTGTCCATATTAGAATATTAGAGGAATATGATGATGATTTTCCTTCTTTGTCAGTGTTGCTATATGTTATTACAAAGTAATTACTGTCCAAGTCAGCAGTGTGAATCACATTATGGAACATTCAGCAACGCTGGCTGTTCCTGAATGCACCCCTCTTCTGCTGTTCAGAGTTTGATCACATGCTCCGATGTGCTCGCATCTAGCACAGCGCCATCTCCTGCCCAACTCCGTTATTACATCAGGGGAACAATGGCCCTTTCTGACCACTAAAAACGACCTCGACACCTCACCACAGCAGCTCACGTGAACACAGACGCTTCTGTCCGACTGCTCTCAAATAAACTTTTAACTTTTACACCTGCTCTGCATTTATCCACATAATGAATTGCTTACCTCTAATTATTCTATATCTCAATTATCAGAGCTGATAGCTTCACGGCACACCTCGAGAGCTTAAATTTACAGCCCTATTCGGTAAATGTCTAAAATGAAATTAACTTTTTACAAGGTGTCATCTGTGGCTTTTAAGTGGTGGAATTGAAGCCTCTCTTCCATGCACACGCGCACACACACACGCACACACACACACACACGCATACACACATACGGCTCATTATGAGAAGCCATTATTAGGCCATGATTGGAGCCAGGGTGCTGATATTAAAAGTGGCAGGAGAGGCAATATCACCTCAGTGTCTAATACCCTAGTAGATATGTCATATATTTTAAGACAGCTGCTCTGCTATTTATAATTAATAGCAATTTAGTCCCAGCAAAAATTGGAAGACAGCTAACAGAGGGATCTTGTTCTATTAAGTGCAGATTCAGAATCAATGTCAGGGTGTCATTGTGCAGTTTTTGAGTGGGTGGTCCAGACTCTACAGGGCTTACATAAACACAAAGCCCATATGTTGTTATGTGTGTTTTGCACAAAAGACGATTTTCCCTTTGATTCCGTGTACAAATAAATGCGGCACAAACCCCCACAAAAAAGCAATGAAGTTGGCCTCTAAAGACACATGAATAAAAATCTGTCTTTATTCTCATGCCTCACAGCCATAAATCACTCCTTCCCAAATGACAGCCTTATACACGGCGTATCAGTGTGGCAAATGGCTCTATCTTATAATAGCAATGTAGCACATAGCAATAATATCTGCTGTGTTGTATTGTAGTGCATGTATCCAGCGCGGTGCCTGGAGCACTAGCCAGATTACACTGGCCCAGCGACAGTCATATAATAAGACTCGCCCATTAAATCATATCAGCACTGCTTTTTATAGGCCAACACCTCAGCTACGACACTATGAAACTGTCTATCACACAGAAATGTGCGTGTCTGAATGTGTGTGTGTGTGTGTGTGTGTGTGTGTGTGTGAGATACTGCGTGAACGAAGCAGACTGTTTGGGAGGAGACGTGTGTGTTTTACCAAACGTTGCTGGCGTTTGAGCTGCTCGCCGCGGCATCTGACAGCGTTTCATCTACTCCTGTTATTAGATCAGCCTCATGCCGCTGTCGCCTCTCCTTTCCCTGTGCTTACATCACACGCGCACACACTCGCGCGTACACACACAGCCGGGCGGCCATTGGCTCATGAGCTGCGTGAGGACTTTTTGGTTGGTAAGCTGGTCTATGTTCCACCAGGGGGGTGGTAAGGGCATCCAGGATGACTTTCCATGTCAAATCACAGTGTGAATGTGTGAAAGTGAATGGGTGAGTGTCGCTGGCGTATTCATGGACAGTGTTAAGACGGCGTCTTTAGATATATTTTTTTTTAAGTTTCAGCTGTCCTGTGTCACAATTCTGTCCCCTTCGTCCTTATCACAGTGAATGGTTCCCTACCAACTGGTTCACAAAAATAGTGTTGCGTTTCTTATTTGTTTCCAACATCCAATGGGCCTTGTGTGTGAATCAAATATTTTTAATGATTTTACAAACATTCAACTCTGGCACATTTCTAGATTATATTGTAAAAAGTGGATTCTCGAAGATTGAGCATTAAACTTAAATCATTTGAAATAATCTTTAGCACACAACATCAGTAGAGTTGAATATCAGATTTATGTATTGGCAAACTCCCCCTTGTCACAGTGCTGTAAGTAGTTTTCTGTCTTTAGTCACTGCAGCTTCCCAAGCAGCTGTCATGTCACATTTGTCTCCTCTGATGGATGACGTCTGCGTCATGCAAGGAAGAGTTAAAGAACCAATCCGATGGAAGACACAGCAAAGCACCTCAAATTCGTATGGACAGAGCGGATTGACGTGTTTTTGTTCCTCGCTCTTTATTCGCCGTCCTCTGAGGGTTTCGGTTCTCCGTTTGGTTGCATGTTTGACGTGGCTTGCTCGATTGTGGCAGTGCAGCAGTGAAGTTAATTCAAAGGGTTCATGTGTGTGTGTGTGTTCCTTCGGCTTTTTCTGACAGCTTTGTGATTTTCTTTCCATAGCCTGAAATTCGTGTTGTCATTTTCATGACATTTCTCCGCGTCTCACTTTGGTACTTCATAGAATCTGGATTCTTCTGCAAATTATTCTACAGCACCTGCAGCAAAATGGCAATGGAAATTGGCTTTTTTTTTTTGGAAGTGTATTATTTTGCAAATCATATATCTCGCATACTCTTAAATTGGCTGTAATTGTTAAGATGCTGCCAAAATGGCAGTCTTTGAAGTCATGTGCGTTCCCTGAAAATAATCAGTTGATGATACATTTCCCAAATCCAGCCAACAGAAACAAATGAGCCACACAGTGGGACTTAATTGAAATGCGTAATTGCATTGTTACTCACACTCGTATTCATGCTAATGTACCTCCTCATACATACTCCCTCTCTGTCATTTACACAAACAGACGCACGCTACACGTTAATACTGAGCACATGCAAATGTAGAGACAGAACCCACTGATAGACAGGGAGAGACACAGAAACTCAAACATCAATTCTGATGCTGGAGCATGCTGCACATACAAAGTATTGTAGTATACACACGTAGATGAACAGAAGACTGGCTGACAGGCACACACACACACACACACACACACACACAGCATCCGAAGGCCTCTCCACATCTCAGTTAATCCAAGCCGTCAGTCAGTGCTCCGGGGCCTGGATGCTGCCGTTTGATTGTAATTGCAAAAACCGGAGGCAGACGAGAGCGAGCCAGAGATGTCAATAGACAGGTGGAGGGACGGAGGGATGGATTCCTCCTACCTACCCACAAGTCCCTGCTCAGCATGCTGTGTGACTTCGTGTCAGCAGTTTGTCTTGTGCATAGCTAATGACGGCTCGATGGACGGGTGGGCCAGAGCCTGCTGCTCTCATTCGATCTCTCTGTCCTCCGGTCTTCAGCTGAATTCCCGACAAATGAGATTTCGCCCGAGGTGGATGGACGGAGCTGAGCAAGGCCTCTGTCTGCTCGTCTGTCTATTTGTTCGGAAATCTCACAAGCCGTTAAAGGACCCGGAGGTTTTTTTCTCTCCTCCTTATCTCCCCGATCGTCTTTCCTTCAGCCTCCACTCACTTCATTCTGTCTCCCTTCCTGCTGCTCCGTCCGTCTCCTCATTTAAGATGGAGGCCAGAATAACAGAATTGTTTTAAGGAAGAAACAGCGGGAGTGGGAGGGAGAGAAGGGAGGAAGAGAGAGGGAGATCGAGAAGGAGAGGGCAAGGGCATCCAGGCACACTGAGCAGCAAGAAATTGGAGGGATGGGAAAAAAATTAAATAAAAAAGAGTAGACGGAGTGGGTTTGAAATGAAAAAAAAAAAAACAGCTTCTCCAATTAAGGATAAGGATTTTTTGTTTTGTTTTGTTTCTTTGGTCATGGACAGTCAGTCACACTTGCTTTTGTTGAGTGTGTGATGAATTACACCCCTCCACTCCTTCTCCTCTGCCTTTGTTGTGGTGAAGCTCCAGCCGTTTGTACCTCCTACAATATTTTGCGCTGTGAATTCTCCATGCCTGTTTACCAACCAGGGTTCTTTTGAACTGGCATAGAGAAATGGCTTTTTGAAAAGTCTCTTTGATGGTGAGCCCAATTTGTTTTCAGTGCTAAAAAGTTTGTTTGAACGCTCTGAAATGTGGGCTGACGTCGACGCCGGGGCCCGTCCTGAGAGGGCTGCCGCCTCCCTGCCAGACTTCCAATGTACAGTATGAGTGTGGTGTGGATTACCCTAAAATATTGTCTCTTCATCAGCCCACTCTCTCCATAATTGTTTCATATTTCTCTAATGATATAGTAATAACAAATCTGTTTTCACAGCCACAAAAGCGTGTAATCATGATGTTAACATGAAGATTTATTGAAAGGATCCTTCTTCTACTATTACAAGGACCTATACTCTACTGGAAGGTCAGAGGTCAGGGTCAGCCCCACATGGCATTGCCATCTTTTTTGCACAATAATTTGCTGGAAGCCGCTCATTGATTGGCATCAGTTATTTCACATTGTTATTCATCATGACTATTTGCATATCAAAGCATGTTACACAAAAGATGATAAAAACAAGCAGAACAGAATATACTACACTTTTATACACCTACGTCATCAGGTACTCTCAAAGGCCTACCTACTTATAATGCAGAGGACGGATAAGGATTAGTGTCATACTGTGGTAGTTTGAAGTAGAAAGGAGGAAAAAGAGAATACAAAGTAGCCCTTTGTTACTAGTAAACATAACAAAAGCCCTATTATCTTTGATCCTCCTATTATTTACATAATTTCTAAAGGATCTTTATCAAGAATTTGCCATGACTGATATTTGTAGAATATAGTGAAATTTCCAGTGTAAATTCCTCACGGTACTGTTACTGTCTTACATGGGTCAGTATGTCTGTCATTCAACAAGCAGAACATTTTCATTTCAGAGTATTATATATATTTTTATCCTATGAAAATGCACTCCACAAAACATAACATGGGGAGTAAATTCCCTAAAATACGATGTGACCAAATCTCAAGTCAGACCCAACAAACAAATGAGTGTGCAGAAAGTTAGGGCTAGGTTAGGTTAGGTTAGGGGTTTCCTGATGCTATGCATCCTCCAGCTAAAAGATTCAGAGTCAGGCATTCGTTCTACTGTTAGGATACCCAGATCACAACCAGATATCTCTCAGAATTCCACCAATCACATTATCGATCAGCCGCGGGGGCTGATGGATTACCGAGGCGGACCCACTGATAGGCAGCACATCCAATGGGGGAAGAGTTCTGCATTTGCCGATCAAACCAGACCCTCAGACCAGACTCCCCCCACTTGCCTCCCCTCACTTCTTTTTGATCAGAGTAATTTTGACAGTGATGCATAAGTCTCTGCAGCACAGGGCTGGCTGGCTGGCAGAAAATGCCACATATCCCCCGAGAGTAGAGGGATGGGGGATTAAACAGAGGAAGACACCCCGTTAAAAAAGGACTAAAAAGGAAATCAATGTTTCCTGCCTCTGTGGACGGAGAGAGCTGTTTAAGGATGCTGCCACTCTTGTGTTTTCTGTTGTCTTTTCATTTCAAAAGAAGCTTTTTTTTTGTTTGTGTTTAAACTGTTTGGTCTCAGGTTAGTCTGGTCTGCCCCTCACCTGCAATAGACTCGGGTCCTATGTGGAGATTAAATCAAAACAAATCACTATCATCCCCAGAGTTCTTCTTTCCTCCCTCCCTTCCAAGCCATAACATCCCTTTTTTATTTCTTGCCACTTCTTTCAAGGAGAAGTAAATGGCACATGTTTCATCTCCAAAGAGGCGGTGGGCCTGAAAAACCACAGAGCCAACGCTGGCTAACATTGAACTGGATTGGGTAGAATAAATACAAAGGCAAGAGGGAAAAAAGAAAGCAGCTGGGGAAACACAAAAGGATGGAGCTGCAGATGGGAACTAACCTTGCCTGGGTTTCTCTGATGTTCCTTTACACACACACACACACACACACACCCACACACACACACACCCATTACTGTCAACCCTGCTTTCTTTCTCTCTTTTTCTCTCAAGTCATCCTTTTATTTGTCATGTTCAGAGGACAGCGCCAAAGCATCTGAGGAATGGGAGGTTACAGTGTATTAAAGGAAATGTTGTTGTCACAAAAATGGTCATTCCCCTTTCAGCAGGAAATACAGAGGCTATGCTGCTAGTGCACTTCAAAGCTGCCCACAAAACTTCCCATGAAAGGACTTTGATTGTCTGCATCTAAAGGGGACAAGCAGGGGCTTTTCCCAATGGTGTCTTGGTGCAGTGTTTCTCCATTGTTCTTGGCCGTTGTGCTTTCTTGCCTTATAAAAGGGGTTGAGAAGAGTAGGAATTTAATAGCTCTCATCAGAGTGACAAAATATTCAGCTACAATCATGTTTGCTGATAGGAAATCCGACCAACCCCCCCTGATACCTTTGGCAAATCCACTGCGCCAATCCACCAATTGCCGGCGTGAAAAATTAATTATTGACATTGGTGATCTTGAACCCTTGAATCTCGCTTACAAAGCAGCAACGCTGAAGAGGATGTCATTATTTCAGGCTTTTCTAAATGGCGAGCAATTAACATTTGATAATATTTGAGAATGAATGGCGTCCCGAAATGAAACCCGTCATTCATGTTTCAGTTTTTACGGCATTAAAAGTCCGTTACTGACCCATTTTGATGAAAGATATCACATAGAAATAATGTGCTGCAGGCAAATAGACTGAGGAGGCCGGCTACGTGCAAATTAGCGAGGAGAAGGGGCAGCGGAGAGGAGGAGGACAGGGAGCATTAGAGGGAACCAGAGAGAAGTTCGACTGCTTGTTTGGACGTGTTAGTTTGAAGTTAAGAGGCTGCAGTCGGGTGGACTGTCTCCCTGACACACACACACACACATACATCCAACCCCGCACACAACCTCTCCCCCCCTCACTCCTCCATTGGCCCTGTCGGTGTGCCAGGGCGGGTGATTACCGACGCTCTCCCCCAATTATGGGCTGATTATTCCGCCGCGCTCTAATTGACTGGGGAGATATGCAAATGGCTGTCATTTGGGATGATAAAGGATGCGGGTGCTGGATGCCCCCTGCATTATTTAGCCTCGGCTGTACGCAGCGTGAAGGATGTGGCGTGCGCTTTAATTGCTGAGGAGAGAGAGGTTAAGCTGAACGAGCAGCTGAATTAGAAATAAGGAATTTGGGCCCTTTATTTATTTCTTTATTTGCACCTCTCCTTCCATCTCTCTCTCTCTCTTTCACTCTCTCCCACACAAACACACACATATCTTACACACTCTTGCACACTATGTCAGGCGTCATTTCTTTTTTTCCAGTTCTCTCTTGGGTGAGTGGAGAGGTGAAGGCGGGTGGGTGGATGGCGGGGAGTCATGCTAGAATGCCATAAATAAAAACATTAGTGGAACCAGTACGTGCAGAACAAACAGGGTGAGTGTGTGTCGTGTTGCTGTGAGGGGAGATGCTGAGTGGTCAGCTTGTGCATTAAAACCTTAAGCGTGAAGAACCTTTGCGGACTAATGAAAAAGAGAGTTTCAACAGCTCAAACAAGACGGAGGCTCAGCCCGGCGCCTCTGTAAAGCTGCCGTTTGAAATGAAATGACATTTAAATACACACTTCTAGGCGGATTATCAATGACTGCACTCAACCGTGTGAACGGTCGTTCTCGTGGGCAGGTGGACATGGAGTGTGTGGCATCTTCGATTCAACACCCGGGCACACAAAGAGGGCCAAACTCCATCTTTATTGAGACACTTAAAGGATGTTTGAGACTCTTTTCCCTCATTGTTGTTGGTGCAGAAACAGTGGGGGATGTGAAGTGAATAGGGCCCACTGGCTAAGTACTCGTAGCTGCTACAGCTTGGCATATTATCGGGGGGAATCGGAGTGAAACTCAATGCTAATCCCTCTGGTTTGGACACAGCAGTGCCAGATTTGGGCGTCTTTAACAGCTTAGGGGTAATAGGGCCTCAAACGTCCCTTTCAACATGGCCCGCCCCATATCTCCACATTATGAGAGGCTTAAGTTATCACTGTGAGCCCCCTATCTTACAACAAGCAATAATTGCTAATGCATTCGGAGTCCCTGTTAGCATTATCACCAGATTTAACTATTGGAAGTCAGGTGTCCACACGGCAGTTTGACCCTCACGCCTGACATCCGCTAGTTTTTCCCGCTTCGTGCTGGTGTTGAAAAAAAAAAACAGAGAGCTTTTTTCCCCCTCTTATCGAGATGCCACCGCATTATCAAGAGATTGTCTGGGCTTTGTGAAGTGTGCATAAGCAGAATTGAAAAGAAAAGCACAATTTCTTTTCAGCGTGACTCTCCTCTGTACAACTTTGGAAAGCCCTGAACAGTTTGTTCATAGACTGCTTTTGTTCCAGATAACAAAAAACAGAGACAGTGTAAGAAGGCTCTCTTCAACAATGTAGCCTTCCAAATAGTGCAGAGGCTTATTCAAATCACAAAATAATGCCTTTGTAATCACAAACCACTGCTTGTTCCAAACCAGCTAATGTAGTGTTCCTAACAAAGTGTACATGCAATTATTTTCTCTGTGCAGTATACAACTGTTCAGTTTTATGCTTACACTGCATCTACACAGGAGGTGTAGCGTGAACGGCACATTAGCAGGACAGCAGCGGCTTCAGTAGGTACACCATGGATGTAGTAACACAAGTGTGAGTTTGATTCATGCACAGACGACCTCCAGTAGAATTATGCACTCCTAACTCTTGTTGGATTGGCCCCATGTGAAAATAAAGTCAGGATTTCAACATCTATCTCAAACTCAAACCATCACACCAACACCTTCCACTTCTTCGGTGTGTATAAGTACAACGCTGCATGCTTCTGAGTAGAGTCTAAAAATTGCACACCATTATCCCCATTTGTAGCATTCATTGCTTCCCTGTCAGCTATGTGACATCTCGGAGTTGGTTCTTCTCACCTGTGGCAGTCTTGAATAGACTAAAGTGAGTGACAATTGGAAACTTTCAGTCCTTGAGATGGGAACATTCAGCCTCCGAGCTGGTAGCCCGACACAGATGTGCATGGGTTGGCATGCTAGCATAATTGAGTGCCTGCTGGGTGCTAGCCTAAAGCCCGCATGGGTTTTTTTGGCGGCCTGAGGCATGCCAAACATCTCCCCTTGGTGTGCAAAGTGTGCCCTTGCCTGTATTTGGAGTCTCTCTGAGTGAACTCCTCTGTGAGGAGAGGAGGCACAAGGCAAAGACCCTCAGGAGGTGGCAGAGGCTCAGCTCGAGAACTCTTATCTGCACACACACACACACACACACACACACACACACAGCTCATGCATATACATATCCCAGTTTGCACACAAACACACGCATTATCTCGAAAAGACATAACCCGTCAAGGCATGTTCACATATTCCTACATCGAATTATTAAAGCAGTGTAGCACTATTCACGGGAAAAGCACATGTTTTAGTGTAGCGCTTAAATCATCCTAATTTCTATCAATTCTCATCATCATCACCAATTATAATCATCATTCCAGCCTTGGTAGACATTCCAGCTGATTGACATAAAAAAAAAGGAATGATGGTGTGGGTGTTGTGTTAAATCTCCCCCTTCGAAGTCTGTCTCCATCTCAGTTCTCCTCTTCTTTCTTTACTTAATAGCGCTTAGTGAGGGGAATTACAGTTGCTCTACATGGGGCATCGCATTAAAACCCTCTTTCACACATACACACTCACGCACGTTCAGCAGTCCATTTGGATTCATTTGCATGGCATTTCATTTGGATTTTGCCTCAATCGACAGTTAGGGGGGAGGATAAAAAAAAAAAAAACATCTTTGTGTAATAGCATTTCCTCTTAGTCTCCAGTGCACCATAAAGATAGAAAACACAGCGGCCAGAGCCGATAAATGAGTGCAGTGCTGCCATGAGCAGACCTGTCCCTCAGGCCTACAAACGATAGCTGTTTGAGTTAATTACAGTTTACATCATCGTATTTACCCAGAGAAGAGAAACAGAGATTAAAACTCCCCCCAGAGCCCACTGAGTTGTTATCTCTGTATATACTGTACACAGTAAAGTGGAGTGTAATGGTCGCTATGTGTAACATTATAAAAGATTTTACTCTTGACCTGTGAAAACACAGTTCCTATATGGATACAGATACACTTTGGTGAAAACATCAATACTGTACAAAAGTGTAGAAGAAGAAGAAGTTCACATTTTTACAAGTCTGTCTTAAAATAATATTCCTCTATGTACAGACCACTGGAAGAGTTGGTGGTAGTAGTAATCGTTCTTCCTCTTCGTACTGGCCGTGGAGACATCCTTTCCTTATTCAATTCCAACGTAAGAGATGGGATATAAAAACAGTCCTAATCCTGTTTAAATATGAATTTTAAAGTTCAGGCGAAGCTAATGTGGGTCTTCAGCAGTTGGACTTTTATTACCAAATTTCTTCTTCATGTTTCCCCTGACGCTGCTTCCTAACTGAGTTGCAGTGGAGGGATAGTAACGCAAAAAGAAGATTTTGAAGAAAAGAGTCTTTTGAAAACACACACTTCATTGGGCTAAGGCTTACACTGGACTCACATTTAGAAGGGATATTTTCATGGCCAGAATGGAGAGGAAGAGCAATTACAGCAAGCAATATCCCCTTTCAGTGTACATATATGGAAAAATATCAACCTATCCTTTAATATACAGGTAGATGTGCCCTTATATTTGTATATATTCACACCACTCATGCATTATGTATATTTTGCCATGGCTGGTCGCCTCCACAGATCTTTGACTGAAAAATTACATTTTAAAAATTCAACAGCAACATGGATTGTCCAGAAACAGAAATAGCCCCCCATGAAAACTGTTGACATCTGTCCTGTGATGATCCAGTGACAGGGACATTGTTTGAACAATACTGCCTCCATCTAAGGGAGCAATCTCAGAGACAGATATCTGACTTGGACAAATAAAACCATCTGGCGCGATGTAGCTATTTGCTGTTGGTACATTTTTCTTATTTTATAGTAAAAATTTTACCTTTTTCACATTATGGAGTCACTAAATAAGGGAGCTGGAGAGGTAGTTGTCCGCTGGCATGTTTCAAATGGTAATTATCCTATCAATCAAATGTATTGGCGAGTAATTGCTTCGAGTAAGTTGTAAAATGTAGAATCTTAAGTCTGTCTTTTTGGTTTTGTTTCATAGTAATGTAGTTTAAGCCATAAGGGGGGTTGTTTTTCAGTGATAACACTCACAGTGCTCAGTTGCTGCCTTTGAGTTTGTGTTTCAGGCTCTAGTTAGCTGGCTAGCCATCTGGTACAGAGCCCTCAGCCATACTATCCCTCTGACTGGGGCAGAAAACTAGATACTCAATGTGAGAGAGGGTGAGGCTGTGTGTGTGTGTGCGAGTGTGTGTGCATGTGTGTGTGCATGCGTCCGTCCGTCCCTGTGAGAGTGAGTTAGGTAGCTAGTTTCTCCAGTCACTCTCCTTTCCTGTAGCCCACAGGAAGCTGCGGACATTGGCTCCTCCCTGTCTAGACAGAGAACCACTGTCACACACACACACACACTCTCACACATACTCATGCACACATTGGTGCCTTCTACCATAGCAGTTTTGATTAATTCCCAGTGTGCATGGTGAGAGGAGACAACATCAGTACCATGGTCAGGGGGAAAAAGGCCCATAGTCTGCTGGATGTGACAGCTCTCTGCTTCACACTGGTGCCTTATACCCTGCTGGGGTGTGTGTGGGTCTGTGACAGTGAGAGCAGGTCAGTAGTATGAGTGAGAGATGGGTTGGGGAATTTGTTTTGTGTGTGTGTGTGTGTGTGTTGCTTCATCTGTCCCCTCGGCCGCATCAGTGCTCAAGCATGTCTCGCTCTGACAGCCCAGCCGCCTGTGTGCCCGTCACAGACACACAAAACAGAGGCACACTAAACGAGAGAGTGCGGACAGGCACCAACACCAGAGAGGTGAAGGTTCACGAGCGACTGCCTCCCCAATGTTGTGTGAAATGTGTCGATGGCAGTCTCGGCCCATTATGTGCATCTATGAGACTGTATGTGTGTCTGTCTTGAGGCGGATGGGGGGGGCATCTCAAAGTAACTGGTTATTATCACCTCAATATTTTTCTTATTATGACAATTACATGCTCCAGGAGCGAATTAAGTGATACAGGACGCCAAGCGGGAGTGGTTGACAGCTATTTGGAGACTCAATGCACGGAGCAATTTGCAGCCCTGAGCCAAACCAATTGGATTTGGGCCACTTTGGATTGGGGCCCCAGATTGTTGGGCGTTCAGATCCTCTGACCACATGCCCGCCTGGTTGGCTGGCTGGCTTTGATTCTTTACACATGGCTATGTAGGTGAGCGTTAGCCAGGTACCACAATGCTCCATGGCCCTTGATAAAGATTGAGTGTATGTGTGTTGATAAATAAATGCTTTTTAATATAGGAGCACCTGAATAGCAGTGTTATAACTATGGGTTTATTCTGTATTTACAATTGACTATTTTTATAGTCTACGGGTTTTAAGCCTTCCCACCCTTTTGTGTTACTATAGTGCAGTTACTTTTTTGGTATTGGGCCACACAGCCGTGCTCAAGTGTGTGTATAATCCAAATGAGCCTAACAGCCTCTAAACGAATTACTGGTACACATTTTCCCACCCCTAAACTGCCACTGGAAAAGCTGGCAACAGCAACCAATTAGGTGAAATGCAATTATTCCCATCCATTCACACAATTAGCCTGTGGGTTAACAACCTAGCTGTACACCGGGCTTGCTCCTGGTGTTTCTGGAAACACCATCGCCATGGTTACTCCGGCTCTCTTGGTAACCCCACTGTGGCAAATGGCATGCACCCGGGGCAGCAGGTCGGTTGCAAAAAAAAAACGAACATTCGGCCCCTATTGGTGGAGGCAGCGCATTACATCACTCAGCTCAGAATACTGGGTGACTTGATTGGCTGAGACAGAGAGTGGTACCACGGGTGAGAAAGAGAGCGGAGGAGAGAGAGCGGAGAGCGAGGGCCCCATGTGCTCAGTTGAGCGAGGGTAGATAATGCCAGGCGACAGACTGGCAGGCTGGCAGAGCGGGTGGGCACTCACAGCGGCATGATGAAAAACAAAGGCTTTGTGTGTCACCGCCGAGATCGCATTAACCAAAACAAGCAGCCATGGACCGACTGCCACACTAACTTGGTTGTCTGTTCCGCAAGCTAAGCCATGCATGGATAGAGAGACATCGGGGACGCCTGTCTCCATCTTCATATGAAATAACATGGTGCTGGGGTAATGAGAAAAAGTACAGTGTTTGCCACTGTCACCATTGAATTGAATGTGTGACAGAGCTGCATAAATTCCAAACAACTGCCATATTTGTAGTCACAGCCGATGCATTCCCGACATGCAGGCTTTGGCAACCATCTCAAGTGTTCTGTTTTGTTTGGAAAAAAAAAACTTTTGCCAAAATGTAGTATCTTTTAATTTGACTACTAGTGGCCTGTATAGGCAGTGTGGAGCTTTTTACATTCAGACGCTTCTAGTTACATACTATTATATTATATTATTATTTCCACATTACGCCTGCATCCTCACTTCTGATGAATGTAATGATTGTGTCGAGTCTGAGTGCAGAATTATAATTATTGGGTGTCAGTTAATGACTGTCTTCACACACAAAATGTACATTTCTGTAGGTATATACTTGGGTTATTAGGATTTTGCTGTACAAGCTCTCGGTGACACACAGACCCACAGACACACATCATTCTGCGGTGACAGTAATGGTTACACAGGACTCAGGTGGAACAGGGTCAACAGGCCTGATAGAGCAGGTAGGATCAGCTGGCATACACCGCAACTCTTCCCCTTCCGTCCCAAGCGGGCACCAGCCACGAAACTGGGGTCACTTACAGGTGACTTCCCCCATATTCAGCTACAGCTGGGACACAGCTAGTCTGTGAATGTATGTGTGTAGTCAGGGGGCAACCATCACATTGCATCACATCAAATCCCATCTTCTCTTTACCTCCACCACTGACTCTCTTCCATCATTCATTGTTGTCTTAATACTTCTCACACGCCACACTTTTTTTTACAGTATTCAGTTTTCTGTCAGCAGTATTGGTGGGGATTCCCTGGAATCAATTCAGGAGGGGGAGTACCTACTAAGCACACACAAACATACACACACATGCACACACATGCACACACACGCAGTTCTGTGTTCACCACAGGGAATGTAAGCTGTAATATGAGCTCACCCTTGGTCTGAATGAAAGCCCATTACAGGTAATTTTCACCACAGCAGCCAGTGTGCAATAGTGTCTTCTAATGTGGGTAATGTTTTTGCTCCTTCGCTTTATTATCCACTGTCTCCATGACTCAGTGTTTATAGTAGTTCATGGAAAAGTCAAACACAGCTTGTGCACGTGCAGAGTAAACTTTTAACCTGTTATGCCTTTTGAAACCTCTGTGTGTCCATGTGTTTTCTTTTACAGATTATACAATCTGGTTTTTCAGCCAAACAATCCTATTTCTATGCTGAATAAGTTGCAATAGTACTGATTCATCATGACATTATTTTTCCCAGAAAACGCGCCTTTGCTTGAGCTCACGGTTAAATTTGCCACCTGCCGCATGTCACTTCTCATCAAATGCTTGGGTGAGCTGCAGAAATACTCACTGTAAGTCCTTTCTCCCGTTCCAGGATCTATCCGGCTCGATTGATGACCTCCCCACTGGGACAGAAGCTGGTCTGGGCTCAGCTGTCAGCGTCGGTGGCTCCTCCAGCAGCAGCAGCAGTAGCCAGGGGGAGCAGGGAGGGGCAAGCAACCAGGGACAGTCCCCCTTCTCTCCTCACGCCTCCCCCCACCTCCCCAGCCAGAGGAGCGGACCCTCTCCCTCCCCTGTGGGCTCACCTGCAGGCTCCACTCAGTCCCAGCAGTCGCGATCCGGCTCTGGACCCATCTCTCCTGCCAGCGGACCCCCAGCTAACACCACTGCACCAGGTGAGTTAGCCGTATATAGCCGTAATAGGACTTGATCTCGATGGAAGGCGCCACTTGAAGCATGAGAACTTGGTTGATTCACAACAAACAAACACAACGATAACTGACAAAAATTGATGTTGGAACCAGACACAAAACTGCATTTTACATCATGTACCACCGTGTTAGATTCCCTGGGAAATTTGCAAAATTGCTTTACAGCTTAAAGGAAAATTGCTTTGTGCCAACAAACAAGAGGCTGCTGGTTGAAAGCAAATGAGAAAACAATCACAAACATTCCCCAGTCAGTGCTGTCAAATGAGGTCTATTCCCTCTGACAGATGATCAAAAATAGCTCCTGTGACATCACTGATTGGGGTATGACCAGAAAATTCAGCTTTAGCAGCATTGAGGCCGTTGAGTACCATTGGTAAACCTGTTGCTGATTTTTGCTTGACCTTTCTATATTTTTCCCTGTTTAAAGACCTAAGCCTGATCTCATTTGGTTTTAAATATGTGCATTTAAAGAGGGTTTTTAAAAAGGTCATGCAGAAAACAGATCCTGATGCAGAATAGGTACACACGGTTCCACAAATAACAACATGCAACATTTAAATGGAGTGTGTTTTTTTAAGCTTTCACACCTTTCTGTAACCAAACACAAATACATGTAAACCAAGAAAAAATTGAGGCTACAGGAGGACACATTCTTGGCCAGAGTCTTGATTTCATCACCTATAATAATTATATCCATACACGGAGTAATTCACAAAATGATGGCGCAGCTTTTGTGGACACTAAACCTGCATGAATAAGAAAAAAAAAATCTTCTCTCAAAGCATCCGCAAAGGTTGAAATGCAGCTCTGACTGTGCTGCTAAGCAAATATCATCTCTGTCCTCTGCTATTTGCACCTTTCTATACTAATGACCCTCATTGCAAAAAGAGCCCAATTCACAAAGATCAGCGCTAATAGCCACAAGCAGTTACAGTGAGTTTATTCACGTCTTCAAGGAGTTGTTGGTAGCTGAAGTGCATTTGTACTGACAGACTGGGATATTAAATCCCAACTGTGGTTTCTCTCTTGTCACGTTTAAATTCCTTGCCTGGCGTTTTGAGGAACGCCTCTGTTGGCCAGGACCTCTAGCTCGCGATCTGAACATTTCATTTATCTTTTTCTATCAGCCATCGTTCTGCCATCTGAGTTCTCGAAGCAATTTATACTTTACCAAACTTTAATGGGGGGTGTTGTAATGTCATTAGCACAACATCTTTTGGGAACCGGGCCTTGATAAGGGGCAGATCACCATTGCAAGTCATGCACAATTCATGGTACTGTCAGCGGCTTCTATCCATTTTTTTTTGTCAATTTGCCCGTGAGACCATTAGGTGAGCAGGGTTTGACCTCTTTTCAGTCCAGATGACCCATCGCATCAAGGTGACAACGTCAGAGTTTAACAGCGTCTCTTTTTTTGTGTCTCATCTCCAACTCGCCGTATAATCCTTCCAAATCAATATTCATTCTGCCAGTTTGGACAGAGGACGAAGCTGAGTGCACAAAGCAACAGAAGACCAAATAATATCAATGCAGCATGTCTCACAATGCATTTGATCATGTCACATTGCTTAGTCAGACTTCACGATTGTCTCGTCTTCGTTGTTGTCCTTTGCACAGTTTTAGACTTGTTATATCTTTGATCACGGTGTTGTACAAACACACCCCTACATTGCAGTGGAAATTTTGATAAAAATCTCCCCTCTGGATTGCACAACTATTTCCAACATTTAAGTCCAGACAATATTTCCTCTCCACTCTTTGAGTGTTAATGAATTGAGACTGACTGCTAGTGGAGGACCTCCCATCTGATTTGCAGCTTTATCTAAGATATGGCAGGCCAAACAAGACACCAACAGGATTATCAGACAATGCACGGTGTGTCTGTCTGTCTCCTCAGGCCACAGCAGAGTGCAGAACCATTTAGATAAACATTAGGCATTATAAACAAGTGTGGATTTGATTTGCCTCAGACAGGGGAGTGAATGTGCGCGTTTGTGTGTGTGTGTGTGTGTGCATGCTGAGCTTGCCTCCCCGGCATCCCACTACCTCTCCGCCCGACTGCATGGCTGACCGACGCATCTGCATGTCTCAGACCTGTCAGTCACTCTGACAAGGCGGGGCAAAATGTCTTGAGTGAGATCCTGACTCCAGCTCCACCTCCTCCCCTCCTCGCAGCCGCTTACCAGAGTGATTGACACTAATGAAAAACTGGGACAGTGGTTTTCAGGCACTCGTGCCAAGAATCATGACGAGAATCCGGAATGAGGCGGCAAAGACGGGAAGCGAAACTGATCGCTGGGACATGATTAATAAGAAAATATTTAAAAATATTCCCCATGCCAAATAAATGGTGATAAAGCGTGGAGCAGTGAGTAACATCTGGCATGTTTTAGCGGCTGTACTACAATCAGTTTGAATTAGATCAAGGAGCAGCCAGCCTAAGACAGACACAGGAGAACTAATGTGGTTAGCACACATCTGATTACGAACGCTCCACTTTCTAACACTTCATCACAAGTTAGGACACTTTGGTTAATGTTGTCGTTTTAGTTTGGTCCAAGTCAGTGAGGAGGGGAGGGGGCAAGAGAGCGAGCAAGTGACACTGTGTCTTCATGTGTGTGTGTGTGTGTGTGTGTTGTTTTCTTAGGCTTGTGTCCTCAGTACTCCCACTTCTGTTACTTCTACAGCCATAAAAAAAGCAAACACTCTTTATTATTCCAACCGGTTGTGTGAACAACAGTGTCCTCTAAATAAACAAAACTTTAAGAAGCTAATTAATTAGCGTGAACAAAAATTAGGATCGTTTTTTTTTTTTTTTTTTTTTTTTTTTCCAACTGCAGTTTGAACTCCACTCAAGAAAAAGTCAAAACAACAACATATCTTGTGGCTGCGTTGCATCCGCGGTCATTAAGGCTGCTGTCACTGGAGAAATTGGAATTGCAGGTTCTTCCACACTGCGTTCTGCCCCTTCACTGCCGTCAACTCCGTGGCAATGTTTTGCCATTTTTTAGGTGTTTGTTTGCTCCTATTAAACTACATAATAGCTGTGTTGTGAGTGTCACTTATAAATACAAAGAAAATACAAAGCAGATTTGTAGTTACTACATTCTTAACGTTTGTGGGTTCTCTCCTTTAATACAAACAAAAGCAAGTCCAAGTGTGTGTTCAAGTATGTATCCACCTGCATATGTCTACCATATTTTATTACTTAAAAAGTGCTTTAGATGTATAAGTATACGAATAGAATAAGGAAAAGAATGTCATCCCAAGCTTTGTAGAACCAATAATTACTTCTGTGTGTGTGTGTGTGTGTGTGTGTGTGTGTGTGTGTGTGTGTGTGTGTGTGTGTGTGTGTGTGTGTGTGTGTGTGTGTGTTAGTCTGTCACTGGTCAGCCTCACTGGAATGTGGAATGATGCGACATGTCACACGGCTGAGCACTCACGGGACACACGTTACCCTTGACAGCGGTCAGAGAAGAGCGATTTCATCATGTCATCCTTTCACCTGGCTGTCAAACACACACACCAATACATATCAGGCAGGCAGCAACCGCCTCTTCTTGGCAGGGAAGCCGACGCAGAAGTGCCTTGAACTTGCATTCTTTCTGATTGCCAAGAGGGGGCGACTCCTCTGGTTGAAAAAAGCAGTCTGATTGTATATCAGTCTATGAAGGATGACCCAGCTTCTCACTTGATTTATTACCAGTAAACATTGTAATCATTACTTTATGGTCACAACTGCAAGTTTCAACCCGTTAATACAGCATGATGTTATTGTTGTAAATTATGGTCCCATTTAGAGTAAAATAGACGCCAAAATGCTGAACTCAAGGGTTCGAAACTGCCGTCCACAAACCAATGGGTGACGTCACGGTGACGACGTCCACTTCTCATATACAGTCTATAATAACAGCACACATACCTATGATAAGGTTTATGTCACGGTTTCAAGATAAAAACAGATATGGCCGTGGACATAAATCACTTATATATGCCCGCTTGCTTGGATGAGTGACAGTGTTGTCTGTTTGTGTGTGATTGTGTGATTGTGTGATTGTGTGTGTGTCTGTGTGAGAAAGAGCCAGACAGAGCAAGGGAGACTGACAGATTGCCAGCCTATCATACACCCATACACTTGTACAAATCTATCTTGTCGGAGCTCCGCGGCACGCCTGTTATTCCCTCGTCTCTTCACTTCTCCTCTTCTTTCTGTCTCCTCTCTCTCTCTCTCTCTCTCTCTCTCTCTCTCTCTCTCTCTCTCTCTCTCTCTCCCCCCTCCATCTCTCCATGAAGCAAATCCAATACACTGTAACATTATCCGGGCCTCGCCTTGCTATTTGGATTCTCTCCCAGAGCCAAAAAGGCACACACAGGGCCAAATTGATTTTCCTGTTGCGCTAGATTTGTGACAGTCGAGCAGAAATCACATTGCTCAACCGCCAACCTCCCCCTCCTCTTCTTCCACCTCGTATGCACACACACACACGTACAGACAGACTATCACACACACACACACCTCCTTCCTCCCGATGTCTCTGAAGCAATTCAGAGTGTCCTCAGAATCTTTTTTTTTTCCTTTCCGTGAGACATCGGGGGACATTCGTCTTTCAACCGGATGGCTGAATGAGATTGCCGTCATTGGAGCTTCCATCACTGACTTAGCTGTTTGGGGGGGGTTAGTCATCCAGTCAGGGAAGAGAGCAGAACAGGAGGTCCCGAAAAAGTTCAGCCTTCAGTCTCAAATATGCTGATTTGTGTGTTTGTCTTTCCCTAACTCTGCATTTCCTGGATATTTCAAGACCTAGATGACGCAGTTTGCTGTGTGGTTTGAGCGTGTACACGGGCCGGTTCGACAAGTTCCCGTCATGTCTCCTGGCGACCTTTCGTATGGCTGTCACCTCTACCCCGAAAACAAGAGGAGGTCATACCTATTACCAGACTGAACCTGATGCATAAAACAAACAGAGGACAGAAAGTCAGTCATCTTCAGCTTGGATCACTGTTGCTGATAGGATGGAGCTGTTAAGGCAGAGAGATGCTGTTCTCTGATCTAAAAGTCTATCTGAAGGAGGAAGTACTCCAGGAAGCAGGCTGTTGCTGCACGCCCTCGCAAGAAGCATTTGCATTTGTTTCTCAGCTCATTTATTTATCCACTTCTTTTAGAATATTTTGGACTATTGTACAGAGAAACTCTCAGTATTTTGCCATCCATAGCTTGCGAAGAATGTTTTCTTGCTATCAGCACTCAGGGGATTGTATTATTAAAACATACTTTGTGCCATGAGACACCAGTGTTGTTTTTTAATGTCATGGCTGAATATTTTGAATATTTAGCTGATTTCGACAATGTGTATTTGACGCATTTCAGAACGAGACGCACAATAACAAACAGAGAGAATCAAGCGAAGTGTTTCTTTCTCTGTAGGGTCTTTTTCAAAATGCTGTCAGACACTTTCAATAACAATCTGAGCCGGTCGGCGGATGCACACACATGCTTTGACTTTGAGGAGTTGCCCTGAGCGATTACAAAAAAAAGGGTCCAGGTTGAAAAATACCAAAATTAGCTCTAAATATGTGTTACCTGGAAATCTGAGACACAGACAGAGTAAACTAGATGGGACTGTTTTAAGCCTGTTCTCAGATCAGACCCATATGTGGTGGTATTTTCACAGGCCTTGCCTCGAGGGCCAAACTGCACAACGTGGAAACATTGTGCAGCCACTAATTGAGACAGAGCACATCCACACTCCTCCATCACCCAGCTCCCTCTGTCTCCTGCCGAACATCGCAAACACTCATCTCTCACTCCTCTAGGTTTCTCTCTACTTCCTCTCTCTCCACCGAGCGCCTCCGAGGTCCAGTTCACAGCGCCTGCCTTCCTTCCCTCCTTCCTCCCCCAACCCCTCCCAAGTTTTTATTTTCTTCTAAAGAGGTGATTGGAGCTTGCGGGCGCGTGCTCGGGAGAGTTTAATCTGCGTATCTGCGCTCGCTTCAAGTGCTTCCAGGGCCTTGAAAAGGACAGAGAGGTCAGGGCGAGTGGAGGAGGGAGAGGGGACGGAGCGATAGATGGGAGGAAGGCAGAGTGGGTGAGAAGGCCAGGCCTGTCCGGTCTGTTAGCTCAAGGGTCCCTTCCCAATGAATCTCTTCAGTGAATCTCCTCCAACCCGTTTACATCCGCTCTTGTCATTTGCATTGTCCCCAAGCGTAGCCGGTAGTTTGTAGCACTACGTTTTTCATTTGAGAAAATATATTTCCAACTCTAATTGTGCTATTAAAAATCACATCGAAAAAGACACATTTGCACTGGAGCTGGGTTTGTTTTCCCACACTGAGATCAAAGGTCAAACATATGTTTGCAAGGCACCAGATTGATGACCTCAGATCAGAATTGCATGATTAAAAGGTTGCCATTTTTGAAAAAAAAATAATAAGTAGTAGTAAACGACTTCCCCGATGAGAAAGAAAAAGTAATTTGCAGGCAGCAAAATATGGTACAGGAAAAGTCGCCGCGGGGATGTTCGACCAAAACTTATATTTTTCCTCTGTTAGTGGTGGAAGTTGTTACAAGAAAGCGCTGGGAAAAGGGTAGGGGGGGTTGCGTTTTTATGCAAGTGTGTTTTGCAGTGTGGAGTTTGTGGAGCCGGGCGAGTTTTCAAGTCACACCACTCCCTAAGAGGCTGCGTGGTGGGAACACCGCCCCCGGCTGTCCCCATCCCTCTCTTTTTCTCTCATTATTTTTATCATGCATGCTTTCTCTTATGTTCCCTCTTGTGTCTCACGTTCCCTTGTCCCCACCCTTTCCTCCCCATCTCTGTTTGTCTCTGCTGCTTTCTTCGCTCAGAGCGTTGCTGTGGTACAGGCCTCCCACAGAGGAACAAGGCTGAATTTTCCATCCCTCTTATTTCTCCATATCTCTCCTCCAGCTCTCTTTCTCCTCTTCTCTCCTCCCTTTTTTCCCTTCTTCATCCCCATCCACACATCAACCCCTCTCCCCCCCCACCTATCCAACTCTTTCCCACACTCCCACATGTCTCCATCTCTCCTCATCCTGATGTCTGCTCGTGTTCGGAGTGAAACAGCAAAACGCCCTCCCCGCAGACATTATATTCACAAAGCACATCGTCCGCCAAAACAGGGAGGGGGAAAAAAAGGAAAGAATATGGTACCGGCTTGCTGCGTTAGCCATTTAGAGAAATCCCATTCTAACTCTGTCCGACTGGAAAACCTTAACAGGAGCACTGTGCGCAATTATTTTCCCTCCCCAATACCTATTTTCTAGCTTTCTCTCACTCCGTCGCTCTCTCTCCCCCGCATCCTGCTCGCATGCTTTTTAGCTTAAGCTGCAGTTTTGCTTTACATACAGTTGCTACTCAGCATTGGAAGTAATGAGGATCTTGGGAGAGCGCTTGTTTTGCGAGCCACCGCAGGCCTGCGCTCGTCCCCTACAGGGAGAGTTAACTGGCATTAGCCCCCGGCTTGGAGAGGCATTGACTCGCACCCATTGAGATCTAAACCACTATTATTGGAGCCCGCTGTTTATCTGCCTCTTTCCCCTAAAGACATGGCAAGTAGGGGATATTACCTTGGTCTGTGTGTGTGTGTGTGTGTGTGTGTGTGTGTGTGTGTGTGCGTGTGCGTGCGTGCTGGGTGGTGAAGGTGTGTGTTAGTTTACAGCCTAAGGGTTGTATTAAGAGATGGTGCTGAAGCAGCCCTTTCTCTGTACTCTATGCCGGTCAATTAGTGCTCACCAGCGTTACTTCACTTTAGCAAAAATGGCCCCTGCTGCTCCAGGGGTCTGCATTTGTGAGGAACAGTTGTGTGTGTGTGCATGTGTGTGTTTCTTCTTTTTGTATACGTCCACACCCTTGCAAGCATGTACACAAATGTCTGCTAATGCACACCCCCTTTCATCAGCAATTACTAAATGGATTTTCATTGACCCTCTGGTAGAGTTTTCTTCATTGGCATTACTCATATACGCATACGGAGTAGCTCCCACACTTAATGTTACCGGGGCCCCCGAAACAAAACCGAAATATGGCCACAAGTACTCTCCGTCGGCTTTGAACTTCGCCGGTATTTCATTTGAAACGCTGATGAAAAAAAGCTTCAAAGGCCGCACTCCCTCTCTTCAAAGGAGACTCAGGGTTGCCTTGACAGTCCTCGCGGAAGAGAAATTAAAAATGTGTATTGGCTTTTTAGCATTATCTCCAGAAACGCAATGAACTCCCATTACTTTTGGCCCTGCTACCTTGTAGCATGAGCGAAGAGTAGATCTGCTAGCTAAGTGCCTATTTTTACAAAGAGGAACTTACAGTTGTTTGGCTTTTTTAGCACAATTCCAAAAGAGCATTTTTAGATGTCTTCCTGTTACGCAGCAGGCCAGGTCTCTCTAGAGATCTGTTTAATAACACATTTAAAACATCACGTGTTCATCTTTAAAGCATAATGGTCTCTGATAGGTCAGTGAAGATCTGTCCTCAAAATCACACATTAGGGTATTAGGGTACTTAATTTTTTTTTTTTTTTTTTTTTTTCAGGATAAAAACATCTAGTTGAAGGCATAATTTTATTCCAATGAATTAAAAATAAACGCACCTTGCTTCTTAACAACTATCATTAAAAATGAATGTGTATGAGTGGAAGGCCTTTTTTAAGCATGAGAGAGTGTGTGTGTGTGTGTGTGTGTGTGTATGTGTGCGCTCAGCCATGTGGAGGTGTAAATTACCAGTGTAACAGTTATAAAGAGGGAAATATAAGATATAGCCATGTGTTAATTGTGTTGGAGCACCTATGGAAGCGCTGTAAAAGCATATATATATATATATATATATATATATATATATATTCAAAATATATTTAAAAGTACATATACATAGTTAGAGGCAGACTTACAAGCTCACAAAGAGATCAAGACAAATATTAAACCATGCTCATGCGAACCAGTCAGAAGGAGATGACCTGCATGGTGGAAGCATTCCCCTAACATTTATTTGTTTTACATTTTCATTCATAGCGAGCAAAGGTGGTCTTTTTTTTCCTTTGGACAGGAAAAGATATACAGTTGGCTCCGGCTGACATTTAGCTCGCTTCGCTCTCTCTTTCAGCAGCATGTGGAGAAGAACTGCACGTCAAAGATTCAGTGTATGAATTATTAATGCTACGGATTAAACGTGCCAGGACTCACCGTGGAGCCTGTTTGTTTTATTTGGACGTAATTATTTAATGGCATCTTGTTAAAAATGATAGTGAGGAGAAGATGGAGGAAGGCGTGGTTGGCAGGGAAGAGGAGGAAATGTGGGAAGAAGCTTTGTTTGGACGGTATGGACAGTAATTGGTAGTGAAATCATTACGAAGTGCACCGAGTTTCACTCGTTCATCGCGGAGACAGAGGGGAGGTGAGGGGGGGGCCTTGCAGGACCCAGCAGTGCTTCCACACCTCTCTCACCTGTTTTTCAATTTCATCTTTTTCATCAAGGATCTCTATCCATCGTCGTCCTCTCCTTCTTCTCTCACACACACACACACACACACACACCCTTGTGTGTCTTTGCATTAATCTCGTCTCTGGTAACAATTTACATGGGTATGTGGAGAGAGTATTGGAGCATGGAGGGCACTGTTCCCTTTTGTACCTTCATTGTGGCACACACACACGCACACACACACACACACACACACACACACACACACACACACATACAGTACAAGCTGCTGCCATCTCGACTCTGCCATCCAAACAAACACAGTCTGACAGCGTAGCCGGTGCCTGGCATGCATCCCTGCACACACACACACACACAAACACACACACGACGGCTAGCTCTTATTGTAGGGTCGACTTCCATAGTTTAAGGGTTCAGTAAACTCCTGCTGGCATACTCCGTCCTCCCTACCCATCCACCCATCTAAACTCATGCTGCAGCTAAATGTGTCCCTCTGGCAACAAGTGGCCGTGACCCTGAACACGAGGCTGCAGGCCTCTCCAGTCAGCCACGTAAACACACACTAACCAAACAGTACAATGAAGCGTTGGCAAACGCAGCTGCATACATATCAGTGGTGGAAAGGAACAAAGAACATTTACTGCACATATAGGTATAATATGAGGTACTTATACATGAGTATTTTTATTATTATAAACAATGTTGTACTTCCATTGAGTTACATTTCAGGGGGGATTTTTGCATTTTGTATGTTTTTTTACAGCTATATATACATATAAAAACATTAATAGCTTATACAGGATGATATGCAAAGATTAAACTCCAATACGAAGTAATTGTTGTTGCTTTTGTTAAAATATATCTTAATACATCCAATTATAATACAAATAACAGTTTTCTCCCGTTCGCATTGATTTCATTTATTACAAGTAATAGAGTATTAATACATTTTTAGCATTGCTACTGTTAATAACGAGTGTTTCTCTGTGCACATAGAGGCGTGTAGCTACTGTTTCTAGTGTTATCTCAGGGTTTCTTCGATGTTTGCACTCTAACGTTTCCCCTTCCCTCCACTATATGGTGACAGACTAATCGAATATTCCCTCTTTGAAGCAGCGCCGCTGGTTCTATTCATGTATGAGGCAGGGGGTCTCTGTGTGTGTGTGTGTGTGTACGTGTGTGTGTGTGTGTGTGTGTGTGTGTACGTGTCAGTCAGTGTGTGCACCCGTGCGTGTGTGTGCGTGTGTGTTAATATTTCAGCATATATCCTATGTGCCTTTTTAGTCTTAAGTGTGTTTCCTTTTGTGTTTGAGTGTGTTTATTTACACTTGTTTGTCCAATTACTTTTGCATCTGTGTGTGTGTGTGTGTGTGTGTGTGTGTGTGTGTGTAGGCAGCCTGGTGTATGGAAATGTTGTTTATGCAGTTTTATGCAAAGCAATTATGTTGACTTAATTGGGTTTGTTTATGTGGAGAGTGTGCCACCTCCAGTCATGTATTACTGCTACTGTGGACAGACACATCACACACACACACACACACACACACACACACATGCATGCACACTCACTTCTCAAAGCAGCACACTTTTTACTGTGTGATTGAATAATGGGAAGTGTTTCCTTTATAATAGGGGATTTATATTCACTGTGAGTGTGAAGGACACTGTAGCAGAAACAGTTTGTTAATACATCACTCCAACAGTACTTCATAATGTAGCATCCTGGGTAAACAATTACTTTTGGCACATAGTCCTGTTTCCAGAAGTCAAATGATAACCGTAATTGTACAAATACGTAGTGACAGTCATCACTGAACATATACAGTTTGATAATGTCAACATTTCTTGTATGTTCATGCATGCTGCATTTCACTTCCTTTATATTTAATCGCTGGTATTTTAATCCACACAGCAGTACAACCAGAGCAGCTTGAAAAAGCACACCGCCATTCGCCTCGTCTTTCCCTCTCCTCATTGTTGCAGGTCTGAATCCAAAGATAAAAGTTTAATTTGCCATCTCTCTCCTTCCTCTGGGCCAAATCAATCCACCATAGTCTCTGTCTGCCATTGTCCTAATCAGACCCTCAACTATCTATTGGATTTCAATGGAACAGGCGCAGCCCAAAGACCTGCACAACCACCTAATCAATGATCCTGAAATGGCTCTGGTTCTCTATAGGGGATCGCTCTGGTTTTAATGCTTACACAAGGAAGTGGCACGGAGTCCAATGACTTGATATGTCCTCTGGAAGTGCATTTGTCATTTAGCTAATAGTGAATCTCAAACAACTTCATGTATAGCGATTGTGCTGAGCTCTCGGTGTGTCTGTGAATTTGGCATCGAACCCTCCAACTTTATCATGTGAAGCTCAAGAAACACTTCCGGGGCGACCTTAGTCAAAATGAAACCTCCAGCTGAATACTGACTTCACATTGTTTTTCTTTCGGCAGTCAAATTACAGAAAAGGTTTTGAACCAGGTTGCTTCTGTGCCGTTGAAAGAAAAGATTAAAGTGACAAAAGTGGTCCTTCGGCGCTGTATTGTTACAACACGTCCTGCAATTTCCTTCAATTTAATAGCAAGTCAGATGCAAATACAAGAATATAAATCCATTTTCTATTGACCTCGCTTTCATGCCAAGAAGGGAATGCAATTAATGCGAAGCGTTTTCTTGTAATGTGACGGCTTTTGTTGCAAACTGTTTTATCTCTGAAATGTGTCGAGTCCGTGCAGCATCAGGTGGATATCTGAACCCTCATCTCTTGACTTCATGTTGTTCTGCAGGTTCAACGCTGGCCCCGCAGAGCTCTGGGAATGGACCGGAGGGGGCCCACCCGCCGATCACACGCTCACCCATGGCTCAGGAGAAAGGTGTGTATGTGTGTTATCCTCTGGCCAACATTTGGTGTTTGGCCTTGTCTGATCTGGGAACAGTGGAGGTTGTAAGTCTGCACGGAGTTTACAGGGTTGTTTGTAGTATGTGGACGTTCATGTGTGTGAGTTTTGTTTTCATGAAACTTTCATGAAGTGGTTAGCACACACAGAAAAACCAAAGCATGCATTGAAGTCTGTATGTGTGAAACAAACAGTTTCCATAACAAATACAGATTGTACACCACACTCAAATTAAAAGAGGCTGGATACTTAAAAGTCACATTTTTTTCCAAAATGGGGAAAAAAAAGTTTACATTCTACAACAGTGGGGGGGGCATGAAAAGTAGAGCTCACGAGACAGAAAAACAGAAATGCTTTGTTTGCAAAGCTCAGAAAATAGCATCAACAAGGGTTGTAATGAAAGGGTTTCTGTGGGAGCAAAACATGTCGGAGTAAATGATGTTAACTCAAAGATGTATACAAGGAATAGGACTAGTTTGGTTCTATGCACCATATTGTTTTTCTTTCTTCTGTTGGTTCAGAGTGAGTTCCTACCACCCGCTTTATGCTTTTCATATTTCTTTGCATTTTTTGACAGTCCAGCATGTGTTTAAAAACAAACTTTTTAAACACATGCTGGATAAAATGATAGTCGCTGCAGTGGAGGCCTTGCAGGTGCTCTCCCTCGAACACACAAAGACACAAGGTTTTAGTGTTATTTGTCATTTCCCTGGGAGAACCATTTGGTTTGGTAAATAGGTAACAGTAAACAGTCAGTCCTTATCCTTGACTTAGTTCAAGTCGGAGTGTGTGTTCTTTTGATAAAGCCACTTCAGCTTTGCCAACAACTTGTTGCCAGAGGCTTGTAACATGAATGTTTACCCAAAAGCCACATGCGCCTGCCAAATGGGAAATTGTTTCCAGCAATTATGGCCACTCCATTATTACTATAAACGGCAGAATTGCTCTTTTAAAAAAAAAAATTGAAATCTGCTTCCACAAAACTTGAAAGACTGTAATGTAACCTTAATGGAATGACTTGGATGCTCCGTCTCTATCAGCCACTGAAGAGGAGTTAACATAGAGGGGGGAAGAGAGCGAGCGGATGGGTGAAGACGGAGAGAGAAAGTGAGGCACTGTAAAAGGTTATTTCCCAACATGATGAAATCAAGACGGAGGTTTGATGCTGCTCTCTAATGCCTGTAAACCTGGAGCCCTCCCCAGCCCAGTCTGGGAAAGCAGTGCGCTGGTTAACAGGGCTGGTTGTTGTTTCCGCTGTTTTCCTAGTAAGGATTATTCCCCCCCCCCCCCCCCCCCCCCACTTTGCTCAAGTGCCTAAGAGCCTCTCTCCACTCTTCATTTCCATAAATCCGCTGAATGTCCCTCTTTTCCCCCCACTGTCTCTCGCGTGCTTCGCTGGCTGCCTGTTGTTGTTGTCCGGCTGAGAGCTTAATTCGCTTTGCCAGAAAGAGAGAAAGGTTTGTGTGTGTTTATGTGTGTGTGTGTGTTGAGAGGGAACGGAGCAGAGAGTAGAGAAATCCTTGAATGTGTTATTTGCTTTTAGCACTGTCTGCACAATGTTCCTCTCCCCATCCATTTTCCAGGCAATTTAAAGTGCGATATTACACACTGTAATTTTTTTTTTCTCCTCCTCTCCAGAATCCCCTTACCCTAATGGAAGCAAAACATTACAATAATGTCCTCGCTCCTTAAACCCAGCACTCGCAGCCTAAGCACTTTCAGGCCCCAATCGCTCTTTCCCTCCATTGCTCTGTCTTTCCCTCCCACACACACACTTTCTCTCTCACTGCCTCTCTCTCTCTCTGTCTTGGCCTCTGTCTCTTTCCCGCACACACACACACACACACACACACAGCGTTTATTGCTCTCTTTCTCCGTTATCTCCCCCCACACACTCAGAAACACACACATGTATGTGCACACAAGCACATAGAGAATACACACGTAGCATTTTTAAACTTTTATCTCCATCCTCTCTGCTCACAGTCTCTCTCTCCCCAGAGTCACCAAAGAGTCGGTCTGCGCGCGCTCGACCCAACAAACTGGATGGCTATCAAAGTTTACAGTCGAGCAGACCCGATCCATTTATACCTAATCTGCAATGCTGAATCCTCCCCGACACGAGCGCACTCGCACACACATGCCCACGCGCCCCCGTCTTGTTCCCTCGATGGCCGCCCGCCGACCTTTCCCCATTCGTGGCGGATTGGGAGACCTTTCTGTGGGTTTTTAAAAAAATGAAAGGAGGCTGCTTGAAAGAGCAAAGCCCAGGCGAGGATCACTCCAAATGTCAATTTGAATGGTGGAGGCGAGTTTGGGCCTCGGAGGCTTTGACACAGCTATTGACAGAATGGCTTCGAATAACATAGTAGCCGTGTTCAAATCGCCAGCTTATTCCGTGGAGAGTGGAGCACACGTTTGGCCTTGCACACGGACGGACATGGACTCAGCTATTGCAGGCATACATGAATCTATGAGGCTGGGAAACACTTGACCTGGTCCTTCGCTCAACATTCTGTGTGTGTGTGTGTGTGTGTGTGTGTGTGTGTGTGCGTGTGCTCAGGGTTTCTCCTTTTGTGCATGGCTTGTATAATACCTGCTCCATACGGTGTTACTCACTGATGTGTATCTTCAAGTAACAGGAAGCGATGTCATGGTGAAAGATTAGGGCTTTTATCAAAACGAAGGGTCCTTTTACACGAGGAAATTGAATGGCTGTCCCAATTTGTGGAGCTGGAAAATGATCACACCCACTCTTATTCAATCCCTCCGTCACCATGTGTGTTCTTTGTGTTTTATAAGCAAAGTGTTGACCTTGTTTTTTATAGGTCTGTTCATGTGTTTCAGGTTTCATGTCCAACATGCAGAGGAACCAGACTGGCTCGCAGTTTGCTTCTCCTCAGTCCGGACCTCCTATGTCCCCCCACCCCTCACCTGGCGGCCCGTTGTATTCTGGGATGGGTCCCTACTCCCAGAGCAGCCCTTCAGGCTCCTATGGATCGCAAGGATCACAGTATGGACACCAAGGTCAGAGCCGGTTCGCCCAATTGACCGTTATAACGCACTTGTTTTTATTGGTGATTACACTTAAAGTAATAGCGTTTTTCTGTAATATTAATTATCCATGAACTGAGAATATTATATTATTATATTATAATGCATTAAGGCTTGGTGACGTAGTGACCACTCACAGGACTAGTTAGTAAACTACTGTAGCTGGTGAGCTAACAACTAACACATCCGCTCCCCCAGTTTATTTCTGTTTTTTCGACATGCCATATCCCCCCGTGGTGTTTTGTTTTCAGGATTATACATAATTTCACTTGATCAATACCTTGTTAACTGCTCATTGTCTTTTACTCATTGTCTGGTCACTTACAAGATAATAAGTTTGCAGTTTATTTAGAAGACATATTTGTATGCAACTGTCTGCATACCAATCATTTTTTTTGTGGAGCATTTTATTCTCCACAATATAAACTATGATACTTTGGACTCTGGCTGTCAAGACACTTTGCTATTGGTCAGTAGCGTAAATTTGCATGGGAAAGTTCACCAAGGTTAAGCTCCAGCTAAAATTCATGTTGATTAACACAGTTATCAAATTGATTAATATGAATGGCACTTAATTAAACAATATTATTATTATTATTAATAATAATAATAATAATAATAATAATAATAGCTTTTGAGCTTTTTATTTGAGGTAACACATTCATTGTTGGTCTATATTCAGGTGAGAAATGTAGGCTACACATTTATTTTCAGCTTCACACAATTTCATAATCACACTCGTACGTTGTAAATGGGATGTAGTCAGCACTTGTTTGAAATTGTTTTTAGAGCTCATCTTCTACACAATAGAGATAATGATAATTGAGATGGTGTTCCATATCGTGTTTACTGAAGTGTTAGCTGAGAGCAGCTGAGCCGACAATAACAAAAGATAAAAAAGCAGATCAAGGAGTCTAGGTTTGTCTTCTTCTTTTTTTCTTTTTTTTTTCTGCTATTTTACTTTATTGATGGAGAGGACATTGTTAGCGTGAAAGGGGGAGAAAGAGAGGGGGGAGGGACTGCCAGCATAGGGGCGCCGGTCGGACTCGAACCCAGGGTTTCAGTAGAATTCAGTCCATCTACCCCACATTTCAGTGCATTCCTTTAAACTGGGGTGTTGACATGATCTCAGGGCTCTAATCAGAATGCAATCCTTGGAGCCAGGCTCATTGAAACAACATAAAGTATCAGAACCAGAGGCTGTCACTTCCAGGCCACAGCTTGAAGAAAGACGATTCAAAACCAAAAGAGATGGAATTGGATTGGAAGTTTTGACTTCTTTCAGACTTACAAATTGAATCATTAATCATGAAAATCACTAACAGGCCTCTTGTTGACTTACTCTGTTGACTTTGACCTGACATCGGTTTTGTTGAACAGCTTCTTCTTTCTGACTAGTCTCAGTGAAGTGATGAATACCATATTGTTCATTCCCAGGGAGTCTGGCCTTACAAATGAAAGCCACTTTTGTCTTTTTTCAATGACCGTTGGCCCCCATTTTGCAGTCACATTGGGCCTTGGCATCAGTGTCAGTGGTTTTGAATTTTCCAATGACAGATACAAAAAGACTAATTTTGAAAAACATATCCATCCTCCGTTTTTGTCCATTTCCACAATTTCCACTTATCCTGTGTGGCTTCTGCTGCAGACATACAAACCCAGCCTTCTGAGGATGTGACTGTCAGAATATTCATGAGACACTTGAACTCTGGACGGACTTCTTGGACCTCCTCATGATAAGATTATGAGGTGGCTCCAGAATGACAAGGCAGACTGACACTTGGTGAGGTTTACCCACTGAATGATGATGTCCAGTGGTGGAAGAGGAATTGGAAAACTTGCGAGTTTAAGTTGTATTCATTTGCATGTTTATTTGCGTCGCCCCGGGCTGGACGCCCCGGGCTGGACGCCGCTGGATGCCCCGGAGAGCAGTTAAGTTATCATGTAAATGTAGTGCAGTAAAAAGTTAAGTGCAACTACCTGAATACCAGTATTTTAGTGAAATACTTTACTTCCTGATGATGTCCATGACAATCCTGTCATCAGGCTAAGTGTTTTAATATTCGCCTCACAGACAAAAGAGCCAGTGTCTCGAAGAAAATAAAGAGGTGTTTTTTCTTTTCATATAATTGTGGATATTTGTTAAATCTTCAAATACAAGTTAGATTAAACTTTCTATAAACTTAATCTAACGTTTGCAGTAGAATATCATCTCCCAATAAGGGCACTCTCACACTTCAGCTAATGCTAAATCCATTACCAAAGATAGGGAATTCTGAAATAGTTATGAGACTTACTTGGGACCGGGACCGTCTTAAAAGCACACAGCCTCTTCTTCAATGGAGACATTTATTGTGTTTGACACATTTAAAAGCACCAGTCATTCATGTGTATTGTCTGTTCTGTATTAACAAGAAGACTGTGAAGATTCTTGTTTCATCTCACCCACAAGGAGGTGGGAAGTCTGCTCCAAGGGTTTACTCCACAGTGTGCAAACATAAGGCTTCAAACATTAGTCAATTTACAGGTTCACAACTGTGAAACTTTAAAAAAAGAAAATGATCTTGTGTGTTTAAAAGTACATTGCATCACATTTTAATGTATGTAGCAAACTAACACACTTTAAGCCCACGTAACGTTCTCTGCTCATTTGCTGCAGTTGTTCCAGATATTGTTATTTAATTTTAAAATTCGCTTCAGTTTATATTTTGGTAAACCATCAATCCGAGCCTTTTCTGGTATTTGAGAAAAAAAAAAAAAATATATAAACACATCGCAGATTCCATTAAATTTGAGAAAAACTCACTCTCTGTAATTAAGCGATCTCTACGCAGTTGTTTTCTCCAACGGACGACTCCTGGCCATCCAGTAAACACTGACATCTGCTGTTGTACTTGCTTTCTGCCTTTGGCGACACACCAGACGAAACATTATGGCACTTTTTTGGTAAATGTGCGTTTTAATGTGTCACCTTGATAAATGCACCCATCGCTGCTTGTGCTTTCCCAAAATTGCGTCCTCTCCCTTTCATTTGTTAATGCTGATTAATAGCCCTGATGCATTTGGTATTTGCTCTCCCTTCTCCACCCACTCTTATCTCTTAATGTGACTTTGGCTGGGCTGACAGCCCAGTAAGCAGACAGAAAAAAAAGGGAAATAAAGTAGAGAGTGACAGCGAGGCGGACGAGCCGGAAGAGGCTCTGGAGGCAGATGAGCGTGAAATCTCACTCGGGTGACAGGAGAGATGTTCCCATCAGAGATGGGAAGAAAAGCTCAGGCTCACCGTCTTTTCATCACACACACGTACAGTATATACATATGTGTGTATACTCTCATTCAAATTTAATATGCTTGCAACTGACCTGCATCTGTCCTGTATTAGTACTTTAGAATACTTTCAGACAGTGGCACAGAAAGTATCAGAAACGTGACACTTGACTGGCTACATTTGTATCTTTGCTTCAAAAACAGAGCAAACCAAAAAGTTTATTTTACTACCTGCTGTTTCTATGTTTTATGTTAAAACCAATGCTGTCTAGCCTACTTTAATTTTGTATTGAAGGTGTGTTGAAGTACTTTGAATATACTGAGATGTTCTTCCTACATTTTGTGATCCCCATTATTTTGTCAAGACTATTTAATCGTCCATGACACTTCAATGTGGCAATAGTTTAGCCACGTGAAACTTTTATGCCACCCAGCTTTTTTCCCCCCGTACAAACAGAATGATGTGATTAAAATGACAAGGGTTTGTTTTATGATGGAGTGTTATCTGAACACAGCCTTACCCTTGTGTAAACAAATGTAAAATGTTCCCCTTTAAACTGGAGGATTTGATGTTATCATACAAAAATCTTTGATGCACAGAGATCATAAAAACTATAACACCGTCAGTCCAGGAAAGTATTCCTATGGGGACCTAGCCGGGGTCCCAGTTCTTGAAGGGCTCGTCAGCGGTCTGTTTAGGGTGAGCCGGGCAGACAGCTGCTGGTCATTGTTCTTAATGACAGCTCCATCTGCTTCCCTTCCCTCTCCTAAGCGCACTAACAAATTAGCCAGCCATTAGCCAACACAGAAAGGCATCCAAGTTTCTGCACTCTGCTCTGCTGTTTTTCTTGGCCTGTAATGCAGCGCTTGGAGAACCCAACTCTTAAGTTGTGTGTGACAAGAAACTTCTGATTTATATCCCACCGAAGTCTGTCTGGTGTTGTGTAAGGGAAGTTTGCAGCACTGGTCTTTAATCAGGGCAAAACAACTGTAATACAGCTTTTTTAATCAACTACTTAAGCCCCTTCCAACATACAGTTATGGTGATGCATGAGACCGCAGCAGGATATTGCCTTTCTACAAGCAACACTAAAATATTTAATACTTTTATTTCCAGAGATCTTTGATTAGACAGGTCTGCTTCCTAGACTGTAAGCAAAGATTGATGCACAGTCGAACCCAGCCAAAGTTGACGCCCCTTTAGCTATTTTCTCACAGTCTCAATTAGCTTACAGTGAGTGGACTGCTCATGTTACCCCCACATATATTATGCTGCTTTATGTCCATGGCTGTCCTTTGAAAGCTCTCTTCATCCGAAGTTAAACGGAACGGATCTCATACTGTGTGTTGATATCAGGCTCCTCAGGACTTAAATAACTCCAACAGCTGTTTACCAGTCATGCACTTGGACATTGTACAGAGGCAGCATGTTGAGAACAGTGGACACACAGAAAGACGGGGGGGTATCAGGCCATTACAGGAAAGAGATTTGGAATCTGTCTCAGCTCTGCTCTCTCCCCCACCCATCGCATAGCTCCCTCCACCATTACCCCCCCCCCCCCCCCCCAAGGGGTTAAGCACTCGCTGGTAATGACCATGCCTCAGACAGCACTTTTAAGCCTTAGTGCCTTGCTGGAGCGGTGGTGTAATTCAGCCAAAAAAGCCAGCGCCTGGGGGAGGGAGTGGAGTTTTTTCGGGGAGGAAATTGACAGTGTGTGGAACTCGGCAGCCCCAAGGCGCACCCCTGCTCTGCTTAAGCCCACCTCAGCACCTTGCCCTGCTTAAGCTGGGAGAGGAAGTGGAGGCCTTAGGTAGAGAAGACGCTGCAACAAAACGACTCATCCCCACAAGTCATACTAGTGTACAGCAGTTTAATACCGAGTTTTAACACCATTTAGAGCAAGTGAAGTAATCTGCAGTTTCTTTTTCCACAAAAACTTAGTCTGTATTGACATTATCGATGTCTCTGAACTCATCTGTCTAATTTCAAGGTTGTTTTTAAAGCAGATGAAGCTGCATTATATTCGGTTTGTATTAGTTTTCAGTAAAAGGATGTGATACTTGGTACTACTGAATACAACACAGATACCTCCAAATCTGTGTACGACTGTCACATGACAGACTGCATGTTGTCCCCCGACCAATCATTGCTGCTTGTGACAGGATGTGTGTGATCGTCCCTACTCACTAGGTTATTACTCTTCCTCTGTTGGCTTTTTCCTTTCTTCACTCTGTCGTGATGGTTCCAGGAGGAATCAAAGAGGCGGGGCTGTTGTTGCCGTAGTTCGCTACTTTTTCCTCAATTTCACAATTCCACCTTACAGCATCAACATCATGCTGTTTACTTCGCCACTAATGTCACTCATTATGCTTCCTGATCTGAGCTGACGCAGCTCGTCGGACTAGAATCAGATTGATATTGTGAAGTCTGAACCAGACATTAGTTGCATCAGAAGGTAAATATGGAGATGGTGAAATGTAGTACTCATGCTGAGGTTTAGAAAGTACCTCCGGAGTAAGTTGAAATGAAATGAGCACCAGGGTTTTTTATTCTTGTCATCACAGTACATTTCCTTCCCCAACCATTCATTTCATTCCTCCAAATGCTACCATATCCCAAAAAAAAAGTAAAAGAGAAAAGTGCTGTTATTCATCTCTTTCATTTGTGTGGACATGGACAGCCTGACCTGCTGCTGTCCTTGGCAGCTCAAGCATACAGGCATGTAATCTACGTTCCACTTCTTATTGATGGAGTTCACAGAACCGGAGGGCTCGTTGGAGAACCATCATACCTTACTCCTCTGTAGCCGGGAGAATGACTGCCTCGGCTGTTAGCATTGGACGGTCCAGTCTGCTGAGGAAGCAGTAGACGATAATCTGCTCGGTCACACTCCAGCTCTCCCTTGGGACTGCAGGGATTAAACCCGGCGCAGGATATAGCGTCGACCGAAGGCGTGACCGTGCCGGGAATTTCCATGTAATTGTGAACGAAGCACCATGAGTTCCCTTTCTCCACCCCCCCATCACGCTATAAATACCACCAAGACTCCCCAAAGGCGCCAAGTGCCCGAGAAGCAGGCAGGAAACCAGGACTGAGCCACAAGGACGTGAGAAGGGACAAATAAGAAATTACAGCTTTCTTGTCCTCTTTTCCACTCGTCCCTCATTGATTGGTTTCAGGACTAGTATGAGTAGCATGTGAAGTAGGTGAAATTGATGACAACGTGCATTTTCACAACAGCAAAAAATCACTTGACTGCTCACAACTTATAAGACCGTATATGAAGCCACTGGCTAAGAAACACACATATTTGTATTCACTTCGGAACAGAAGTTAACTGAAGAGAAGTTACGAGGAGCATTGTGATGATTTCTATCTGTTTCTATACAAAGCTCCCTCAGACACGGTTATTTGTCCCCAGATCTGGAAGCATTTTTAAGTCTCCTCTTTTCAAGATGAATTGTGGGATACCTTGAGTCCACTGACCAGGACTATACTGTATAGAGTAGTGAGTGATTTCCGACTCAACCACGGACTAAATTTACAGTAATACTACTACTTCTGTCTATTCTGTCTTTCTCATCTGATGTGATCTGAATGACACCTCCAAAGCCTTAAAAGTCATGAATGACTCTTATGAAAACCTCTAGAATTTCAGGGTTGAGCTCTCAGTCATTTTAAAAAGTGGGTTAGTGCGCTATCTGCCCTTGAAGAAGCGCTCTGGCGCAGCACCAATCCTTCAGGAAGTGAATCATTCTTGTCAGGACGGAGCAAGACTCTCATAGAAAAGCTTAGCATTAACCCCGTCCCACAGCTACTCTGTCTCTCCTTTGTCAGCCGAGGCAAACATAGCCCACAACTAGAACATTTTGAACGGTGGTACATCATGACTGATAAGTTCTCTCCATGCAGCGTGTCATCTTCTTTCAACACAAACCTCTTCAGTGAGATTTGGCTTAGCATCTCACACCCTTTCCCTGTAAAGTTGAGTCTCATGGAAACTCCCGGACACTCCCACTGTTGGGGTATTTGACCCGTCCGCAAAAATGGGAAACAAAATGGGACTGTGGGATATAAAAAAAAATCCCCGCGAGGTGTGCTGAAGCCTCAGTGTGTCACAAAGGGCTAAAAACCACAGTGTCCACCCAGGCTTTTGAGAATGTATGGCAGGCAGCCACGACATGGGGCTCAACAGCTGTCCAAAGAGGGTTGAGAGAGGTCGCTGACTGTGGCCTTGTTCATCTGCAGCAACCATACAGCCGAGCCAGGAGGAAGGAAGCTGCGGGGCACCGTTCCCAGGCTTTTCCACAGCATTCTAGGCAGTCGCTTATGAGTGGAAGCAACATGGAAATGTGTCTTTCAGTGGTTGCAAGGTCTCAGAAGTATTATATATGCATTCACACAGACAAGCAGATGGACACACACACACACATGTACTGTGCACCATATGTATCCTCCTGTGTTCGTTAGCAGACATCCTTTCTTCCTGAACGCTTCCCTATTATAGCCCCAAAACCCTTGACAGGTGTCAGCCGTACTCAGCTCACCGACTCACCAAAGCCTGCCCAGAAATAATCCTCTTCTTCTTTTCCCATCTCCCACAGTAGATTTCATCACAATTTTTCTGGACAAATTCAACCGAAGCTGCTGACTTTTATGGGAAAGACTTTTATTTTGATTCAATATAAATCCTATCTCAGGGCTTGGGGGGCAGGATTCCTCCCCCCCTACCTTCTGTCTTGTCTGTCTTCCCCCACCCTCTGCTGCTTCCTCCCACTCTCTCCCTCCGTTGGACTTGCAGGCTTATGTCATGTGGAAAGTGTCTTCACTAAAGCAGCTCGAGGACACTGAGAAGCCATTTCCATTTTTTTTTTTCTTCTTGTGGAATATTGTCATTCAACTTTTCCTCGTCTGAGCGCGCGGAACAGCCTTCAGGTTTTAAAGGGACTTGATCCCCTTTTCCAGACATATTCTCAGAGGATTAAGCAGTGAGGCCCCACTAAAGCACCCTTAATCAAATCAAAATAAATAGCCCCCTTCACAATGGAAGATGCCACATTTTCCTTTCTATCTTGCAGGGGATTTGTCCCAGGGAGGGAGTATCACAGTCAAAAGGCCCATTGCCTGTAGAGAGAATATAATGTGATGTGCAATGTGAGTGGGAGTTTACTGCACTTACATGTACAGTAGGTGTGTTTTAATGTCCCTAAGTGTATGTACATGTTGTATTTGACAGCATGGTGATTTTCTCTCAGCTATTATTGCAGCTGGTGTTGGAGTCGAGCTTTGCTTTTAGAGCCAAAATGGAGGGGTTTAAGTGTGCCTTAGGAAAGCTTCTGGCATCGCGGCCGCGTGGCACTCCAGGGCAGCAAGAAAGCATTTACTGCAGATTAGAGCTCCTCTCAAGTGTTTCACAAAGTCAGCCTTAAGCTTGACAATTGTTCCCAGGGCCATCCAGCAACCTGCAGCCGTGAAAAAGTGTCACCACACCACGCCCGCTATAGTTCTTTACGGTCACCACTGGAGGTTAAAGAGGTTTGAATCAGGATATAGTTTTACACTTTACATTCCTCATCTGTTACAGGATGATTTTCTTTAGGGATGAAATTCTTCTATGTCCCTGTTGAAGATATAATGGGATACTTTCTCTGAAATGATATGATTCATTGCACCCATCTTCATTCATGTCATTATTGTGAACAATCTGTCAAATTCAAATGAACGTCCCAAGTGACAACCAGCCCTGTTTACCTTTTGAGTGACATTGTCTGTTTAATACCTACATTTTCACAGATTGAAGGCTCATTTACATGTTGTTCTTCCAGGTAACTATCCTCGTCCTTCCAACTACTGTGGGCCTGCCAGTACCAGCTACAGCGGCCCGGGCCCCGGTATGAACAACAGTCTGGGAATGAACGCTAGCAGCCCCATGCACGGCCAGGGGCCCGGTCAGCCCATACCTGTAGGACGCAACCATGGCCCAAGCAACCAGAACAAGGTATACCCGCCCATGGCTCCCAGCTCCCCCAGCATGCCCCAGCCAGCCGGGCCCGGGATGGGCCCTCCTTCCCTGGGTAGCTCTAACCGCAAGGCCCAGGAAGCAGCAGCAGCTGCCATGCCAGGATCCACCAACTCAACACACAACAGGTGAGAGCGCAGCAAGGACTAATTGATTTAGTAAATCTTTAGAGATTAAGTTCGTATGTATTGTATGTACAAGATATATGCATATATGTGGATGTAGTTGATTGCAGCTGCTCCTATAGTCCGGAAAAATAATTTGGACAAAATAGTTAATTGTGTAAAAATCCTATTACAGTGCAACTCAAACAGGAATGGCCCAAACTGTGACTGACCCTTTTTTTACTTCACCTGGAAATGGTGCTGTGCTAAATTAGGGGCCAGCAAACACCTCTATGTTGCATCACTCTTTCTGCAGGGTCATCTGTGGGGAGATGTGCCGAAAATCACAGCAGAGAGTTTTTGCATTTTTTTTTTTTACAGCATTCTTTTCAGACATGAAGGCAAGAGTCGTTCTCAGGGGTTCCACGCTTCTATGAGCCATTTGCGTAGCTATCCCTGTTTTCACACATCTCATAAAGTGCCTGACATTTTGATCGCTGGCACTATGCGCCAAGTGCCATTTCTTGCAGAAAGAGAGATATTGTCCTGTGAGCCGACTGAACGGGTTGAGTACTGCACTGTTAAAACATAAAAGAAGGGAAAGCAAACCATAGATTTAACTGTGAAAACACCAGACGGAGGTGACGCCAAGCACCTTATCACAAAAACAAAGCACTTTGATGCTATAATGGTATGCTATATGAGTTAAGGGATAGTATTTTTCCATCAGGTTGGAGCTTTGAATCTAGGAGTGTTTGTAGTGTCGGAGACCAGCGCTGTTGTGGGATTGTGTGGGCAGTAAACTTTTGCTGAACCCTGCTGGGGGAACTTGTGGAAACATGGCCGTCTTCTGAGAGGAAGGGTGGATTTATATGCTTCCTCCAATCGGTACGGGGTTTTTGCCTAACAATGCATCATGGGAGCAGTCTCGCCAGCATTCTCCAGGCGTCCAGAAGTGACAGATTAACACTCGTCAATGTTCATTCCCATTGCTGAAGATGCACGAGGCAGTCTGGAGCTAGTGGTGATATTTCAGATCCTCATTTTGTCGGATGTCTGTTAACGTCGATCTGCAGGCGGCCTCCACATCTGAGGTCCTCGGCCCAGATGCAGCCACCCCAACCCACTTCCACCCACTGGCCCACACCCCAACCCACCTCTACCTGTCCACCTACCCCACCTCCACTCAGACCTCACCATCCACCCATCCTGCCACCCTCACATTCACAGCACCATAGGTAGGTCTACCACCCTCATGCCGTGTGTCTATTAAATATACACTGTCTGCATGTGACGTGTGCGTCGTGTGACTAACCCGAGCGGACATTGTTCAAGCTGAGCGGACCTGAAAGTGATCATGGTGATAATTCTCACAAGAGCAAAAGAGGAGTCATCACTGTTCATCATTTTAATTGCCATCATCACCTTCAGCATCATCATTATCATCATCAGCATGTCTTAGTCACTCTAATGGCAAAAACAAGTGAGCACAGACAGTGTGATGCATGGACACACACACAGAGTTTCAGATTGTCGTGTGCACCGCGTTGGCATTTTGCGGTGTGTCTGACAGTGTGTGTGATTAATTGCGTGCATCGGGGGGGCCCAGTGCTGTTCTCTCTCTCTCTCTCTCACACACGCACACACACACACACACACACACACACAGCAATGCAAATGCGGGCTGAGCCATTAAAAGATGGCTGGGCTGTCAATAAGAAGTGGCATGACATGATCCTCACTGCTGGGACCAATGAGACTGCCTGTCAGTCTCTGCTCACATTCACCAAGACTCACAGACACCAGAGAGGTGTGGCTCAGTGTGGTGCCGCCGGACGACAGGGCTGCGTCTCCTCCCCTGTTTGTTTACATATCTGTCTAGAAAGAGTGTTTCTTCATGTCGATCTTTCTCGGGGATCCATTTTGAGTCACTGTTGACTGTGAAAACAGCCCTGCGTTTCTTGTCTTTCTTCTGTCTTTTATCTACATCTTTGGCACGATGCGGTAATTCATGTCCTGTTGTTTTTACTGAATAACAAGGCTCACATTTGATGGGTGAAAAAACAGCATAACAGACAGCTTTCTTTTGGTAAATATGACTTTTCCTGCACATGCTATCTTCCAAATTGTTTTCATCATGTTTATTTAAATGTATTACTTCCAGGAAAAACTGAACAGACACTGGATGTTCAGAAAGACAGGAAAGTGTTTTCAAAGCAGATCAGTGTTCACAAAACTGAATCATTTGTCATCCTGCTGCAATGTACTGCTATTGATTTTTGTTTTTCTAC